>JAPQWN010000004.1:82778854-83997196 GCA_028538565.1 Umbellularia californica | reverse complement strand
ATAAGCCTTAAAGTCCTAATTGGGCTTATTTAGTATGAACATTAGCAAAGATTTTCTACTCTGATTTTCGATAGACTGCAATTTATTTTCTTCTTCTATTGTAAAGGATTACAGTTGTAATGTGCATACCTCACAGATGACCCTAGAAGTTGATGTTGTCAATGTGTTATGGAGGAGTCAACCCAGTTTTGAATGAGTGATAAATTGTTTTCAGATTCTAATTCAAACCTATGAAATGCTTCATATTAAGACCAGTATCATTAGAATTAATATTCTCCTTCACTCCTAATTTGAATTTCATGGAATTGAAGGAGGGCTGTTTTGATCAAGGGTCCAGCTTACAAGGCCACAACTGTCTGACAACTTATTATACTGGTGCCTATATATAGTAACTTTAGAGTATAATTACTGAGAAATTTTCATTTCACAATGAATTCTTGCTAATTACAGGTCAAAATAAAAGGATAGATGAAAGGTAATCATGATCGTAAAATGTATTCGTAACTGAAGTCTCAATTATAGAGGCCAAAAGGTAATCATGGTCGCAAAATGTATTAGTAACTGAAGTCTCAATTATAGAGGCATTCAGTCTCAATTATAGAGGCCAAAGATGGATAAGGAATTAGAATGGAATTTAAAGAGTATGGAAACCATAAGTAGCAAATGTTTAAGGAGAACTGACTAGATAATTGCTGAGGAGCTACATATTCCCTGGTAGCCCTTCAGTTATTGATGTGGAGCCAACTTTTCAGCCCTATGACCTGATCAATGCTGTGATATGAATTTGATCGGAGTAGCACCTGCCGTCGGATGAAATAGATGTTGAAATGGTGATCAATTCTAAAAAAATTGAGTTAAAATTTCCATCGTGTTAAATACACACGCTTCATCCTACTATTAAGACGTTTTTGTGATCGTGTCCTTGATAAAATTATAGGGTTTGCGTTTTTGTTGATCTCGATCGGATAGCTGAAAAGTGCGCCAAACTGTTAAGAATTGGCATCATTGGAGTGTTATTCGCTTGCTAAATCAAGTCTTGATTCATGTAACTAGACTTTGACAATATCAATTTCTTGCTCATGTATGGTTCCATCAGACATTGGTCAGTACTTGAAAATGAGCTAGTCTTCTTCATTCATGGATGGGTCTGGCTCCCACTGGGGCTGCAGCCACTTCCAATATGTATGAATGGAAGAAAACGGATGTGGGTCTAAAGGCACTAAGGGACTTCCATTTCCATGAGGCTCAGAGGATTCACACGCTATTCGATTTCATTAGCAGTAACCCCACGCCAGCTTCCATTTATTAAGTCAAGTGGACCAAGATATGTCTCACCTCTTTGATGACTTCACATACGTCGCTAATTCATCATGGCAATCAACTAACTATAAGAAAATCCTGCTACATTAAAATGAGTTTTATTCAATGTAAAAAGTTAAAACTCACGAAGCAGACCCCAGATAGAAGAAATAAGACTTTTAATGATAAATTTAGGTTTTTTATTCAGGTCGTGCTTCGTGATCGAGTGGGGTTGAATATTTCACTCGCATATCTCATGCATCTCCAAATTGCTTGCATAGTCGCTAATTCATCATGGCAATCAACTAACTATAAGCAAATCCTGCTACATTGAAATGAGTTTTATTCAATGTAAAAAGTTAAAACTGACAAAGCAGCAGAAGAAATTAGACTTTTAACGATGAATTTAGGTTTTTTAATCAGATCGTGCTTCGTGATCGAGTGGGGTTGAACGTCTCACACGCATCTCATGCATCTCCAAATTGCTGGCATAGTCGCTGATTCATCATAGCAATCAACTAACTATAAGAAAATCCTGCTACATTAAAATGAGTTTTATTCAATGTAAAAAGTTAAAAATCACAAAGGAGAGACCTCATATGGAAGAAACTAGACTTTTAATGATGAATTTAGGTTTTTTATTCAGATCGTGCTTCGTGATCGAGATGGGTTGAATATTTCACACGCATTTCATGAAGCTCCAAATTGCTTGACCTGTTAAAATAGAAAATTGCTTGACCTGTTGACAACATTAGTATTGATGTACGTTTGCTTGTATGCAATATATAGTAGATTTGTCAGGTTGACCTGCCCCAACCTTGATAGTTTCTTAAGAAGACAGTGGATCCTGTTTTTCACACTTCAGAGTCTAGAGTTTAGACCCATGGAAGTTTATTTTTAGTCGGTTACAACTACACAAGCGACTCGGCTTTCACAACCTGTTGAGTGAGAGTCTTTCTTGCATGTCCTGTCAAGTACGTTAAGACTCCCCCAACCCATTTGTCAAGTTAAGCCTTTTCATCTTTCAAGACTTGGTCATATCAAAAGCATGGATTGAATATCAAGTTTGGCCTTAATTCCATGCTTTTAACCCCTTCATCCATTGGTTGAGAAGTCCAATTCATTCGTATGGATATGTAGTCGATCCAACAATCTAGTTCATTCACATTCGTGACAAATCTTGAGACGTGTGACTATCAAGGGAGTCCGTGTCCATTACAAGGTTTGAATTTGGTGGTAGTTGGGCCCCACCCATAGTTCTCATGGTTTGAACCTTGAGAAAAGTTCTCACCTCATTATTTCGCTTACTTGAAAACACAACCCCTACTACACTAGCTACCATTCTAAAACCACAATTTCCTACTAGTAAGGCCCATGATATGGTGCGATGAATACACCTTGGCTGACCTCTAATAAAGCTACCCACTTGCACACACTACCTCTCCGTAAATTGGCATGAGCCCAAATTTATCAATTACCGTTATTTATCAATGGATTGAAATTAAAAAAAAAAAAAAACATTTATGTTATCTCCCAAACCATTAAACTTGAGGGCCGTAGATCAAGAGATGAGGATGATATTATGCGGGGCCGTAGGTCTCTTTGAGACCTTTCCATCTCCCATCTCTGCAACTATTGTCAGGGCCCAAGTGGGCCCAGGCGAGTTCATCACCCCCATGGCACCCAGCTCCCTTGTAGGAATGCTATAACATGTTTGGACTTTAGATGTCTGTAGTGCCTTTATGAAGAATTGGACTGATGACAGTACCAAAAGTAAAAAAGGAAAAAAGAGAATGGAAACATGAGTTATGCGGCCTTGCTGCCGTGACTGACTTTTTTTTTTTTCTGCTTTTTTTTTTTTATACACCTTTTGAAGGTACCATGAAAAATGCAAGTTTGTAATTGACAGTCAAAAGTAGAGGAATAGCATGTTAGTGACATTAATGCAGGGGCGGACCCAGGCATGTTGTTTTGGGGGCACTTGCCTTGGCGGACTTGGAAAAGGCCCAAAACATACAAGTTAAAATATGGAGAAAAAGGCCTATATCCCCCTCTAATGACAAAATAACAAAGAAATTAATATTATGGTTATCATCCATTCCCTCAAACGAAAATCTTAGGTCCGCCGCTAAACTAATGGACCACACTGCCTAAAAGGGGATTTGTGGGTTGGCTCTTTAATAATTAAAAAAGTGTGAGAACTTGATTACGTGCATCATTAATTATGGGACATAACGTGTCAACCACAAGCTTCTAAATGCAAGTCTCCGCTTGTTCTGCATCTAAAATATCGAAGTCCTGACCCTAGACTTATAAGATAAACATGTATTAACTCAATGTTGTGTGAGCACAATGCGCGTGAGTGTGAAGCAAAAGAAAAGAAGCTACTTTGTCAATGTTAAGCTGTTATTCATCGGAGACCATAAAAATAGACCATTGGAATTTTAAGTATACGAATGAAAGCTACATTTCTCAATGTTAGTTGTTAACCATCGGACCACAAAAAATAGACCATTGGGATTTTAAGAGTAAGAATGAACTGCTGGCACCCACCCTCCTGAAAGTGAGTTCATTAATGGTTTCTGAGACGGATGAACTTCAAAAAAGTTTTCTGGTTTTTTTTTCCTGTACGTGCGGGCTCCTTCAACACGTCAACGTGTTACTATATGGCCACCGCAAATATAATATGCTATTGGCCCCTAGGTAAAGAAACTTGAAGATTTTCCGAGCCCCTGCCCAAATTAATTAGCAATGACTTATGCAAGCTGTAACATGTGCATTGCGCGAAAAGAACACACGAGACTATTTAGCGACAGTGAAGTGGTGAGAGTAGGAAGACAGAGATGGCACTGGGCTTGTATCTAACATGTTGCCCTATGCCAAACAGGCATCTCTGGTATCTCTCTTAAACAAAAAAAAAAAAAAAAAAAGAGAGATCAGAGTGAAGGACAAACAATTGGAATCTGCAATGGAACTTTTCATTTGGCATAATATGGTTACCCACAGGGCTGGGACATCCTCCAATATCGAAATAGAAAATAAATTTACACACCTCTCACCCTATTTGCCTAGAATAGTGCACTGAGATTTTAGTCAAAATACAGATGCCAAATAAGGAGAATGATAAAGTAAATCTAATACATAATTTCCTACTGAAATTGCAAAATATAGAAACAGCTATATGTTTCTCTGAACATTTCCTGCTTCATCCAGTGTAGTTTTTTGGTATTTGGCATTTGGTATTTGGCATTTGGCTTGGCAAGGAACCACGAAAGGCCAAAGATATCTAAAACTTTTCTTGTATTTTTACCAAAAACATGACAACAAGCTTGGACATTTAAAGAACAAATTGCAGGCACTATGTCTATGTGCAACTGTGAGTTGCAGTTTGCATCTTCATAATCATATCAACCAAGATGAAGGATTCATGCATGCGGGAAATAGGAGGATGTCAAAAAAAAAAAAAAAATTCCAGATAGAATACATTGGGCCCAGAAAGGACATCTCATTCAACAAAATAACTAAAAGCAACTAATAAGGTAAATAGCAACAATAGAAGTAGCCTTTTTTTTTTTTTAAAGAAAAGAGGCCAGACATAATATTTTCAAGGATAATCAAATAAATGTTTTTCCCATACCACCACCACCATCATCGAAACCATATCGGCCCTATCTATCAAAATAGGCCTAAGAACTCAATTGTAGGCCCACCAGTTGAAAATCTGATCAGTTCATTTGGAACGCTATTCTTTTGAATTATATATTCTTAAATTTTATCAAAATAAGAGTTGGTTCCACACTACAAGATTGAATATATGATTAAGAATGTGATTGATGGGTAAATTTCTTAGTTATGTTATTAAACATATGCTCAATCTTACAAATGGATCAACTTCTACTTCAATAATATTTGATGGTCATCAGGTATATATAGTGGGCACAATGAGCAGCTCGAGTTTTCAATGGGCGGGGGCCCACAGTGGAGTTTCAGTCCTTCCACTCGGAAATTCAAACAGCTCAAAATCAGTGTTCAATCAAATTGATAGCAGGTTGTTGCCTGGATTGAAGTGGAACTTATTTTCGATCATAAACAACTTTTGTGTGGTTAGGCGTGGTCAAGGGTCGTGTTTCAAGTGATAAACAACCTGTTGGTTATGGGTGCTTAAGGGTAGAGCTTGCTCTGATCTTGGCCCTTTTAATAAATGGGCTGAGCTTGGATTAAGTGATAAAAGCCCAAAGCCCCGTCTGGCCCAATTGACTAAATCAGAGGACTTAGACCAGGCACTTGAGTTGAGGCCCATGTCGGGCTTGGCCCAAATATGGGAGTTTCTAAAGATGGGTCGGGCTTTGATATGTCTCAGCCCAGACATGAACACCATAGTGTTGGTGATTTAAGTGAGTTGGATTTAAAGAAAGTTTCTTCCCGATCCAAAAATAAGTTTCATACCCTCCATATTCGAGCAGTTCTTTTGCATATTCAATACTTGGGTGCCCATTTACAACTCTAAACAGATAAAAAGATTGGGAGCTAGTTCAGACCCAATGATTTTATCAAGTCCAGGAATGAGGCCCAAGAACCAACCCGGATGCCATGACCAACCCAGACCAAAATATAATGATATATTTAATGCTGTAATATGATGATGATCACCATCATCATCTTGTCCAAATATATAACAAATACATCCACACAATTGAAAATCCAACCAGTTGGACTTTGATAATTTCTCATCAAACAATTCCTCTTCCCACTTTCCATGGTCGGATTGATATCAGGCACTGATATCGCCCAACTTTTCTTTTCCAGGTGAACCCAATGTCATTGGTCATGGTCTCGTAGATCATATAGATGGAAATAGGATACTGTGCATACAAAAGACCTGACCCTCCAATTTCATATTTGCTGGTCAAAAAGAAAGATTAAAAAAGATATTTACAATTATCAAAGATTCTAGACATTCAACTGGTGTTCAAAACCCAAGTGATTAATATGAGGAATGGCAATAGCCTAAATTCCACGAGAACATAGTTCAATGATCTCTACTAGCAGTTTTTGGAGTCCAAATCTCTGAGTGGACGTCTGCCGCTCGTTGAAAATCTGAGCCGCTCAAAGTGAATGCCACTATATTATATCTATCTAATGCCTGCAAATTTTACCATATAGGAGTTGATCCCACCATAAGGACATCCAGTACAAAAGGAAACGTGTTCAATTTGCGCTGTACTGATTTTCAACAAATCAGCCAGTCCTATCACTTATGGGAAGCATGAGGGAGATCACTCCAGTTTTTTTCCATGCAATCTTACCTATGTAGCTGTTTAATGATGAAAAGGTATGTCAAGACCATCCAAAGTTGTGGGTGATCTAAACACCTCTCCCAGTTGGTTGTTTTCTGAGCAATGAAACTCAGAATGAGCAGATTTTCAAGTTCAGTGGATTCAATGGGCAAAAGTCCAAGAGATTGTCTGCTCTTTCCAGATTTCAAGTCTGATTGCACTATGGTGTATTTATTGGACATACTGGATTGACGCATAAGTCACATATTACATGGCCCATGTCATAAATGGTCACAATTCAGACATGTAGGACATCAGATGACATAATGGCCCATACCACTGCCCAAGCAGGAATTGGCCCATACAGAAGCATGTCTTCTTAAGTGGGAGTGGAGCATTAGGAGCAAATAAATGCCCTTTCAAAATACCAAATAAAACAGATTTCTACTATTGCCATGTAATGGAACACTTAACTCCTTGTTTCTTGACTCTCTTCCCATCCTAAAGATTTTCTTCTCATCCTCCAAACCACTACTGAAGTTTTACATAAAACAACCCCATTTGTGGTCCTGATCAACTGAAAACTGAACTAGTGGTGCCTATTCCCATACACAGTGACACATTATCAGTTCTAAATGTGCTACTAAAACAATGACACTTGGAAGATAGCTTAAATCTAAGGACTTATATGTGGGGAAAGAAGCATTTGTCAAAAGGAATCCCGGTAGCCAATTTTATGTTGCATTTTCTTGTGTAGATCTTTCTCCACATGCTGGGGAGAAGAAAAACCAACACACACACACACACACAAAAAAAAAAAAAAAACAAAAAAAACAAAAAAACAAAAAACAAAAAACAAAACAAAACTCCAGGGAATATCAAACATGAGCAAAAACAAGGGACCACTCTAGGGGTTTATCCGCCTAATAAGAAATCCCACTTTCACTTTTTCAACCACCAAGCAGGCAAACAGGCCCCTACTAAGGTATTACCCTCTTCACTCTAGCCACAAATTGCCAGTTACAGAGAACACCCTCTCGATAGAAAGATAAAAGGATGTCTTTGATGTTTCAATGTGGGTAAAGCTTTGGTGCACCATCCATATAGAAAGAGTGGACATTCACCCATAAAACAAGTATAAACTTATCTGGGAAGAGAGAGTCCCATTCACCATAATAAGCAGAAACACCAAAATGAACCCCTAAAGGTACCCTAATATAGGCAACAATTTTTTAATCATCTAATCATCATTGTAATCAAGATCTGATTTCAAAAAAGTTGACCAAACACATCCTCCTGTTCGACGAGAATGTAAAATTTTAGTTTGGAAAATATTAATCATACATATCCAATTCCAAGATAAAACCATCAAGTTCAGCTAGACTTTACCAAGGATAATAAACTTCGTAAATTAAGAAAGCCTTTGATTTAGAGTATACCAATCATCCTCGCCACATCCGATGCATTGTGATCTGGAGCCAACTGCACAAATGCCTTCTTCATCCCATCAGGCCTGAGTCACAAAATGCAGCCAAATGGTGAAGACAGATAGTATGGGACGATTCTGAATTACATTAAGTGGGGATTGTGATACTGCCATTTACAGTCGATGCGGATAGTGATTTTGGGGCAGAATAGGCAGCAAATATGACCACTGATGCTGGTTTGATTCTAACCAGGGACCAGAAATAAAGGAACGGATAACCACCAGTTATGCCAACATACTAAAATCACTTTCATTTAGCAAACAAATTATTCAGATTGACTGTAGACAGGTTATGTTTGGTATCAGGTCCAGCTGGAGGCAGACTTGATCCAATAAGTTTTGGCCAGACCAAGCCAGGGGCCTGGGGCCTGGAACCACTCATGGATTCAGGTCAGGTTCCTAGAACCCAAATCCAATTATATCATAGTTATAGCTCAAAAGGCATACAAATATTAGAAAAATATACAATAACAATACAATCGCTTCATGACATCTGGGTCTAAATCTGGTCCATCATCATTGTAGTGGGGCCCCTCAAGCTAATGCTAATCAGCCAGAAGAGAGAAGCCAAACCAAGAATCAACATTTAAACATAGGAAAATATTTACCTGATCGAGGTATTCACTCTCTTGGTTTGAACATCACACAACTTCTTGAATGCATCCCTGATCATCTTCTTATCTGCCTTGACATCAACAACGAACACCAAGGTATTGTTGAATTCCATGTTCTTAATTGCAGACTCCGTTTTTAAAGGGTATTTCAGTATCTCATAGTGATCAAGCTTATTCATTAATTGATCACTACTGCGCAGGAGCTTTGGATTTCGTTCTTTCGGCTTTGGCTGCCGAAATCTCCCAGACTTTAGGATCTTGGCCTTCTTTTCTAAAGTTAAGGCATCCAATTTCGCTGCCTTGGCAGCCTTCAAGGCATGTGCTTTTGGATCAATCTTCTTTGTAGCAACAGCTGTAAGAGGGGGAAAAGACAATTTACAGTTCGAGATGCACAAATGAAAGGAAAAATCACTTGTAAAATTAGTTCAGAAAAGTATCAAAATTTCTTTAGGACCAAGGGACTACTTGGCTCTTGGTTGAGGTATTTTATGCCATTGTGCTGCAGCAAATCTAGAGTTTGATGTGATAAACATGTCCATACAAGTGGGCTCCAAAGTGGATATGGCCCAAAGTCCTTCATTTTTCTTTTCTTTGAGATTGAAGAACAATTTTTCTTTATTTTTAGTTACCTTCTTTCACCTAAGCAAAACATAACATAAAGAAGTTTGATTGTCTTGTGCCAATTTTCATATGTAGCAAGCTAGACTCTAAATATCCATACGGCTAGGCAAATTTCAATAGCAGGCTAACCTCTAAAAATCCATATTGGTAGCCAACTTATAAGAGATAACTAGCCTCTAAGTCAGAATGTCAATGCATATACACATATATACATACAGACATACCCACTCCACTGAATGGATTGTTTGAGTGAATGCATTGAAAATACAATAAACTATGTTGCCTTACTTGAATTCAATTAATATATATTGTATGTTAAACGAAGGTATACCCATCGACAAAACATTTGACAAACGGCATGCTTCTAAAGCCCATCGGCCTCACAAAATTGAAGGATTTGCATATTACACAGTTACCAAGAACCACTTCATTAGACATTGTTAACTAGATGATCTTAGGCTTTGAAATGGACCATCCAAATATAGCTATTCATTGAAAAGCCTAAGGTCGAATGGCTACCAATATCCAATAGAGATGATCCTTGCTAAATGCATGATCGAAAACCTGCTCTAAATTTGTCTGGCCAATAGAACCGACCAACATGCCATGTGTGGAATATTGGTCATTGGTTTCAACTTCATCCACCACGGGATGGAAAAAATTACAATTTACAACCATGTTTTGATTTTGGTGGTTTCACTTAGTATTCAGTGTTCCATCAGCCCTTGACTGGTGGGTGGGTCCATCATCTTGTTCATCCAAGGGCAAAGACAGAGGCTAATTGTCAACATAGAAAAGGCAAGTGCGCATACTCTCAACAGAGAGGGAATCAACTTCATCAACTGGGGCTAGAGGCAAGGTGAGCACACTCTCATCAGCGCTCAATTCAACTTCATCGGCTGAAAGTGATCCAGAAGGACGCTGAAGAGGCGAGCGCCGATCAGAACTCGATGCTGTTGCTGCTGTTGCTGCAAAAATGATTGGAGAAGTGGGTTTTAAGAACGATGATCCAATCTTCTTTGGTGAGATCACCAGTGTATTGAATGACAAAGTAGCCGAGGTGGTCCTCATCTGTGAGTGGATAACCAAGAGGGGGCATCTTGCAAAGCAGTTGTTCTCGTGATCTCTTGTTTTATTTGTGCTTGAGGTGATGTTTCCACCGTTGTCAACCCTGATCTTTCTTCTGATGCTATTGTAGTCAAAGATACGGCTCGTGAGACCTACGGTTTGGTGTGAATTTAACGAGAGAGGGGACGCTGAAAAGAAAGGAGTGCACCAATATTAAACAGCATAATCCTATAACAATTTTGGGAATTACACTGAGAGAGGGAGCTAATAGAGACATTAATGGAGAGATTAAATTATAATTGAAAATTGTCGGTCACTCAAATTGCATCACTTCATATATCACCCCATTTGGATCTCAACCTCTACCTGTGGTAGGTAATGAGTCAAAACTGTTGTAAGCTTGATGTACATTGTTACATCGTTCTCTATTAGCTTGAGCTTTTAGAGTAAGCTAATGTCAACATGGTATCAGAGTGGGAGGTCGAGTGTTTGAATCCCCTATGTTGTTGTGCCTTGTACTCTCCCACGGAGGATGTGATTCCCGTGCGGAGTCCCTGTATTCTCCCATGGAGGGTTTAATTCCCATGAAGGAACCCGCACGTGTGTGTGGGTTTGGGGCTTGATATACATTTGGGGTGGGGGTGTTGTAAGCTTGATATACATTGTTACACGGTTGCTTAAGCTTTTAGAGTGGTTGTCAACAAAAACATCACTCACACATCAATGACATTCACCATTGGAATGAACCATACCATGGGGGCATAATTATTTCCTAGAAGATGCAGATAACCACACTTCATCAGTTGGTTCAATCCAACATTATCAGAGTCACACATTTAGAATTGATATGCAGGCTTGCCAACTACCTGAATGAGTGAAATTCATGGGAGTAGCAGAATGTGTAGGGAACAGTTTACATAGAGGGTGAAATTTCATCCTCATCCACTCAATCAATAGGTCTAATGAGATCTTCATTTCAATTTCACATCAGAACAGGACTTAACTTGCAACTTACAGATACAAGCCAAAAACCACACAGACACTCCAGATAATGCAATACCTCCAATGGGGGGAGCCATTTGTTGCTGAAGAAGTCAAGCCTGCAGCACCACAAGTGAAATCTGCATAACCCCAGAAAAAAATGAACCAACAACTAAAGGGAAATATCCAAATCAAACTTTTACTACTATCAGAAACTCAAATCTAAACATCTAAGATCGCAGCATCCCAATTACACAATCCTTGGACCAAAAGTATGAGAGAGTTCAAGAATCATAATGGTATTGATTCTCTTCTCTTCGTTTTCACCTTTGGAATCTGAGATTATAAATTGAGGAAATGGAATCATGGTAGAGGAGATTTTTAGGGTTTTGTGGGGAAGTAGAGTGGTGTTTATAGATTGTAACTAACCAGATGTGTTGTGAGCTCAGGAGCTGATGGTGATGATGAAGATGGTGTGTGGATGGACCATCGTCTGTTCGAGTTTCCTGTGAAGGGATGAGGAGAGGCGGGATTAGACGGATAATGAACGACAAGGGTCATTTGAGGCATTTTGTTTTGGTAGATTTTCAAATAGATCCTATTAACTCTTTTTGAATTCTCAAAAAAGGACTAAAGCTCGTTTTTTCTTGTTTTAACTCCTTTTGAATTCTCAAAAAGGACTAGAGCCAGTGTTTTTCTTGTTTTAATATTTTATCTAACTCCCTCTCTTATGGCACTATTTTTAGTGGTCGTTCGTGGCCGATGCAAGAAAAAGTACCTTGACTCTTAATTTAAAAGGATGGCGCTTTTATCATTTAAATATATTGGAGAAAAATTGCTATTAAAATAGTTTGATTGTTAAAAATAACATATTTTACAGAAGGGATTTTCACCAAAAAATTATACTTTAATCCTGATTAAATGGATAAGAGTATAAAAACATAAAAATGATGGATTTGAGTGTTAAACAGTTTGCTTACACGATTACCCCTCTAACAATATCGATACCCCTATGATGATATAGTCACCCATTTATCTTTTTTTGTCCTCCTCATGTATGTCATTTGGTGAGCGTGTGGATTGTGAGAGAAGGTTGAGAAGGGTAGGTGAGTAGGATGTGTGAGGGTGATGATATGTCACGATGATGGAAATGGGGTTGGTGTTGAGCAACGGTTAATGTGTGGATCGATTGATGAAGGGTGATGGCGCGTTTGAATACGTTAGTTGATTTCGGTGGGTTTGAATGGGTTGGTGCGCTTGTTTCACTTTCCTGTTGTTCTTCTTCCCCATTTGCCTATTCTACTTTTGAAGATTTAGGTATTTTTTAACAGCTTTTGAATGTTTAAGTTCTACCAAACACTTGCAAACTCCCCACCCATGATCTCATCTTTCAATCACCATCTCCGTCAAACTCATCTCATCACCATCACTATAGCCATCCATCTCTCCACATCTCTCTCCGGCTCTCTACACCTTCACCAAACGATCTAAATGAGAAGGTAAGAGAGTAAAATTGCAGGTTTCAACAAAAATGGTAAAATGGATTACAATATGAGATGTTACATTATGCTATAGGGGTAATTATGTCCAAAAAATGTACAAGGCCATGATCCGTCATCTTTATGCTTTTATACCGATATATATTTAATCAGAATTTAAGCATGATTTTTTCTGTAAAAAAAATCCCTTAAAAGAAACATGAACAACTTATTGAAAATAAATAATCAACTTATGATGTCCTTTCTAAAAGCTTATAAAAATTTAAGGATCTACTTTAAATTTGTTATGTTATATTTTATAAAATGATTATATACTTTTCAATGATATTTTATTTTTATTTGTTATTAATTTTCTTGCACTCCATCGTAGGGGGTTGGGTCCCAAGTGAGCTTATGCAAGTCTGAAGAGAAGCCTATGGAAGTGTAAATAGTGGCTTACTTAAGAATCGATCCATGGGCAATCAAGTTACATTCAAGATTACCGACCAGCTTAGCAACCCTTTATTGTCAAATGTTAAAGTTGATATGATGATATAATCCAGCAACAAGGGTGAAATCTATATTGCGAGTTTTATAACAATTTAAAAAAAAAGATAAATAAATGAAATCCCAAAATGGTGAGGGCGAGGGCTCGACTAAAATTATGACTAGCACTCGTTACTACTTCTGCTGCGCAACTCGCAAAACACATGTCCCGTGACTCGAACACCCGATCTACTAGTCCTGATACCACTTATAGAATCTTACACCCTATTGAACTACCACTTATCCTACCACAATTATGACTGCTTATGGTGGACGTTAACCTCAACAGCTGAAACTCAAATGAACCACTTCAACTTAGTGGGGTGAGTGGATAGGTGGATAATGTTACGAAGAACAACATAGGTTTTTTAATCCACAAATACGTTTATTATTTCAAGAAAATTAAAATGATGATCTATTTGGCAATCCAGTCATATGTTATGTCATATATGCTATCATGTCATGCTAGGCCTTCTCTCTCTTAGGTATTTACTCCAGCAAATCCTTTCATTTGGGTGATTAGAAGGGGCATTAGGATATAAATATAAGGGTATCTGGACTCCATTGGTCCGTCCAAAATTCTTTGAAACTGGGTCATATCTCTTTGAAAATAAAGGAAACTTTGAGAATGGAAATTTCACAGATTTCATCAAGAATAATTTCAAGATTCTTTGTCAATCTTTAGTGGGAGATGATAAAGTAGATTTCATTAGATTTCTATAAGTGTCTCATTAAAAGAAGAGATTTGTGCAGATTAGCATTGATTAAATGGGCCCACTATGAGTTCCAATATGTGCTGTCCACATGGATTAGGAAGATCCATTAGCATGCGTTTCTTGGATAGTACAAATATGCTAAGTTTCTTACATAGTATATATGTGCTAAGGTCCTAAGAAAGTCTTTATTTTTTTTTAATATCAGAGATCCACTAAGTCTCCTAACATAGGAAATGATACGTTTGAAAGGTGTCCAAACATTTGTTTTCATGGTGATAGTACAAATATGCTAAGTTTCTTACATAGTATATATGTGCTAAGGTCCTAAGAAAGTCTTTATTTTTTTTTAATATCAGAGATCCACTAAGTCTCCTAACATAGGAAATGATCCGTTTGAAAGGTGTCCAAACATTTGTTTTCATGGTGATTGTGAGTGGATCAATTACAGTCATGTGATATATAGCTCTGAGATAGATATGAGTCTCAACATGCGATGTGTCAATGGGAAATGAACGAGTGATGATGATGATATCCACCCATTACCTAGTAATTTTAACATTGAGGCGGTCAAAGGTGCATTCTTGATGCAAATATTTTTTCCATTCCAAGATAAGCTCCAATTCACACAATTCGAATTCAAGAACTCTTAACCTAGCCGTTCACATACAAGACTATTTATCCTATGAAAAAACATTAACACCACTTAGAACAGGAAAATCTTCTCATGTCCGAATTTCCTTTTCTTATGTTTTGGCCAGTGATGTCCTAACATTAGGACAACATGTGTAAAACTAGAAGGCAAAACCACTCCACTCAACCATGACAAAATTTCACTTGACTCACCATCGGATAAAGTAAATCACTAGCACATAAGATTTCAAAAAAGTCTCACCCATTCCATTATGCAGGGAGCCGGGGCCGGGGGGTAGTAACGATTATATTGAAAAAAAAAAAATTTATAAGTGGATTACCACGGTATTTTATTTTTAGTTGTTATTATGGATTTTTTTTATAGAAAAATAGATTTTTTTAATAAAAATTTTAGGGAAGAAAGGAGGTGGTTTTTTTTTTTTAATAGTACGGCAGGAAATTTGAATTAAAGGACATTTGATGTTACTTTTTTTTTTCCGAATGGAGCTATATTCTGAACCCTAACCCTAAGGGATTGGCCAAATAGTGAGAAGTGAAAACCATGGTTCCTTTTTTCGAAGTTAGAGGTCTTAGTATTTACTCTCGGTTCCTCTAATTTTAAGAATAGAAAGTTGAATATATTATTACTACCACCTTAATTATTGCTACCACCTTGGACCATGGGAGTGTTATCCAAAGCGTCCCTCTGGCCCGGAGTGATGACTGTGGCTCAAAGAGTTGAGAATCCTTAGAGAGGGAAAAAAAAAAATCTATACTTTACTCTATTTAGGGCTTGTTTGGTATCTCTACTCTTTTTTTTATAGACACATTTTAAATAGAGCCATTAAAAAAAGAGCCATAAAAAAAAGAGGCTAGAATAAAAAAAAGACGCATTTGGTAAGGCACAAATCTATTTTAAATACCTTGCATCTATATTTTAAGACCCAAAAGCTCTATTTTTCATCTGCCTACTTTTGGAACATTTGGATTCTAGAGGATTTGCCTCTAAATGTCTAAAGCGGATAGAGTCTAGAATTTTGTGCCAAACGCTCTAATTGTTCAAACCTCTGTCTGATTTAGACATTTAGAAAAATAGAGGCATGAAATAGAGATGCCAAACATGAGCTTTGTGTGGTTGCCAAACAGGACAAGCACTAACTGGCTCTTGGGGACCCACAGAAACATAGCACGGACCGAAGTGAGGAACGAACGGCCTCTCCGTTTCTCCGTCTCTCTCTCCCTCAAATTCTAAACCCGCGCGAGAACAGAAGAAGCAAAGAAGCTCTCTCTCTCCACATCTCCACCTGTCTCTCTCCTTCTCCGCTTCTCTCTCTCGACATCTCTCTCTCTCTCTCTCTCTCTCTCCTGACCAAGATCAAGGAGTTAAGTCTTCCTTGATCTTCCTCTTCGAAGCTAAATCCCTATTTCGATTCGATTTGAATTGCAGAGCGGCGGTGGTTTTGATGGTCCATGGCCGAACCTCTGGAATCAGTGAGAGAGAACAAGGCATGGAAAGGGGTTTTCGCCGTTGGTGGGATCATGACCACTCTCGTCATCTACGGCATCTTACAGGCATCGACCCGATCCGATCTGATTCTCTTTTTTTCTTTCCTAATCTAAAAAAATTCACCCAACACATGCTTATTACAAGCCTGTTTTCAAGATTTTCGCAATTTGCTATGATGTTCTTTGGTGAGACTCTTGTTTTTATCACATGTCACACATCAATCGCTGTTTTTTTTGTTAGAAAGATTACATCGACGTGTGGTTTTGATGATATTAGTGTATACTGTGTCTCAAAGATGAGAAAAGATTGTTTTTTTATAGATGTTTTTGAATCACTGTGATACTTTGATTTGAAAAGTAAGGAGTGATGAACACAAGAGTCATTTCAGGCCATGAAATCTACTTTGAAAAACGTAAAAGTAGGTGTCTTTGACACAGATACAAAGTGCTCTTTAAGTTTTGTTTGAGAATTTCGATGAAAAGTGAGACTGTTGGCGCCTCTGATGGAATTTTGAAGTGGGTTTTCGATATTGCTTGGGGAAATGGCTTCTTTTGTTTTTCTCTGATGATGAAAGTTGAAACCTTGAATTGGGTCGTTATTTTGATTCAAAAGATTGGTTTTTTTATTGAATGCTCTGGTAGAAAATGCAGAAAGAAGGCTTCAATGAAGTTGAGAATGAAAATTGAGAAAATGGGTTTCTTCGATGACAATCTATGATGGTGAATTGGGTTTTACTCGTTTTTCTTCTCATTATTACTATTAGAAGTATTATTGTTGTTGTTGTTATCTTGTTTTCTTGCAAACTGAAATTTCCGTTGGAACTTGGAAAAGTGGTTTTTTTCAATCAAAATCCATTATGATACTTTTCTTTCTGAACTTTTTTGAAACTTCTTCTGTGAGAGAATGATTTCTTTCTCTTTGTTTGGGCTGAAGAAGGAGAAATAGGAGATTCAAGAGAGTAGATTAATGACACAGTATACACTAATTAATGTATATATTGTTTTTTTTTTTTTTTTTTTTTTTTTTTTGTAGTTTATTCGGATGAAATTGTGGAGTTTATGTGGCCATTGTGTAATGTTTATACACTACCCTGTCTGATGTAATGTCTTGAAATTACAAAATGGAAAGTTTAGAATATGGATGATTGGGCATAATGCTAATATGATGATCAAGAGAAATATCAGAGAAGAGAGGTTTCATGTGATTTCAGTCATGTAAATTCGATTTTTTTTTTGGTGAATGCACTGAAAATAAATGCGAGAGAGGCGGCCTTCCTAATTCAGGCTGAAATATGAAGGTATTAAACATCATTTTTGTGGTTCCTTTTCAGAGGCTGGAAGCCTTTTGAGTGAGCTCTAAACGAAATTGGTAACTTAGTTCTCTTCAACATTTTAGACAGAAAACGATAAGTTTTCAAGCTTTTAGTCTTTCCCTGCATAAATAAGTAAGAAACAACTGCTGTGATACTTTCACTGATGACATGTCAATCACTTTTTTTTTTTTAATGGGATGCATACATTAATGTGATGGTAATGTTCCAGTTTTAAAAGATGATGTGCCAATCACAAGGCATCTTCAAAGCATCTTGAGCATATGCTGTACCATGGTACCTTTGATCTTTGTTTGTTACATACATGTTTTAGTAAAACATGTGTAACATGTAAAAAACTTTGTCTGCCCCGCTTTCATCTTATTTTTCAATGGCCGGAGTTACGTATAATGAAGAAATTTTCAGTGCTTTCAAAATGCCAATATCATTTGACCGCATTAGGTAACTTTCATATAGTTGGTTGTTTTTATCTAAATTTATATTTGAATTATTATATATTTTAGTTAATTTTTTCTTAATCAAGGAAGACTGATCTCATTGTAAGGTCACCCTTCATGGATCACCTTCCTATCATGGGTATGGACCACGGTGTTATTAGATTCACGAACAATAGCTCTTCAATTTCTGTTTCAAATATGAGAATTCACTGCACACATCATGACTCTATGTTCCAAGGATTGCAGATGTCATCCCTGTGCTTTACATAAATAAGTGGGAAAATGATACTTGATTACAGAAATTACCTCTCTCTTAAAAAGAAAAAGAAAGAAGTTATCAAAAAACAAAACGAAAAAGAAAGAAAAATACTACACCTGTCAGAATTGTACTAATTGTTGGAAACAATTTTGGAGCCAGTCCTCCTTTCAGTTTTAAATTCACCAAAAAAAGGGAAAAAGAAAAATGATAGCATTGTATTGGTAGTATATATTGTTTGTTGAGAAGTCTCTTGCTGACTTGTAGGGTTTATTTTTCACAGGAAAAGATCATGAGGGTTCCTTATGGGGAAAACAAAGAATATTTTAAGTATTCGTTGTTTCTTGTTTTCTGCAACCGTATTACGACATCTGCCGTATCTGCTGGTGCTTTATTGGTGAGCTATGAAATATCTTTTAGCCACTCTTGGAGTAAATTTCAACTAGTTTCTTCCTCTTAATATCTCTTTTAGCCACTCTTGGAATTCATTTCAATTAGTTTCTTCCTCTGAGTATCGCTGTTCTTTTCTTTTTATAGTCCAGTAAAAAAGCCTTGGAGCCTGCTGTTCCAATTTATAAGTACTGTGCCATATCGATATCTAACATACTGACAACAACATGCCAATATGAGGTAAGTGACATTACCACAGTTTTTTAACCATTTGTCTGCCTCTTTAAGAAATGGCAAGGGCCGTCCATTTTCATTTGCTTGTATGGTTTTTAAATAGTTGGTTTCTGTGTGTTTGAGTACCTTGGGAGATTGGCATACATAGTGACAAAAAATTATTGTTTCAGGCCCTGAAGTATGTCAGCTTCCCAGTTCAGACACTTGCAAAATGTGCAAAAATGATACCTGTTATGGTATGTCGTCTACTATTTTATTTATTTGGATAGTAACTTCTCTATTTGTAAATCTTTCTTACTTCTGGACTCACAAATGCTCACTGTCGCGACTTAAGTGCAGGTATTGGTACTGTTAATTGTCAATAAGTTCTGGCTTGTTATTTGGTAATATATAAGTTATAACTATCTGCTGTCTCTTACTTTGTTATCTTTCAAGTCTCATCTGATGAAGAGGAAGGAGAGGAACAAACAGGGCGTGCTTCTAGAATTTTTAAGTTACCATTAAAAAAATCTAGAGTTGCTAGGTCTGATGTTGATGCCATATAAGAGCAACATTAGGCTGGCATCATTCTCATATAGTTTCGCCTTATCACAATCTTGATCTTTCATGTAGCTGTGGCTGCTGATCCATTCATGTCACTGATGGAGCACACAGTGAGTCAAGGGTTTACATTCTCTAATAATGTACTTTTGAAGTTTTGTTGTATCTCAGTGCAGAATTCTCATTATTTGCCAATGTGGTGATGATATTAAAGTCTTGTAGTTCCATTGAAATTTTTTTAAATCTTGTAGCTGTGCATACTATCCAATGCTTATTCGATTATTACATTGTTTGGTTAACCAGACTATTGCCTTGAAGGGTGATTGAGAGTTGAGACTCCTTGACTACTTGTTTGATTGCTACTTCAGAATTTACAAAATTTCTCAGTTTTGGTTGCTTTCTGCCTATCCCATTTGCATTACAACTTTTCAGTATTTTCTCTTTTTTATTCTTGCAGGTCTGGGGCACACTTATTATGCAGAAGAGATACAAGGGGCAAGATTATTTATTAGCTGTGCTAGTGACGTTTGGATGTTCCATATTTATTTTGTATCCGGTAATAACTTATTTTGGAGTTCTGCAATCTGATTACATTTTTAGTGCATCTGTGGGCGTGTGTTTTGTTCATTCTATATCTTGTAACTTATTTTGGAGTTTCATAATTTGATTAAACTAATTGTTTGTCTGTATGTGTGTGCGCTTTTCATTCTATATCTGGTAATAACTTAATTTGAAATTTCACAGTTATTCTAGTCACACAAGTGTCCAAGGATTTGGCTTAGGATAGATCGGAATGGAGAAATAGAATGCATGTAGCCAACCCCAAAATAGTTGGGACAAGGCTATGATGATGATGATCCAATTACACATGTATGTGAGAAAGCACACTCCCCCGTACAAGGGACTCAAACTCACACATGCACACTACAAATGTGAGAGAGCGCATTTGTCCTCATTCTGGAGTTCAACAGGTAGAATCATGTCCATCCCTGTGTATAGATAGATTAGGAACTGAGTAATTAGTGCCAATTGAGTCTCTAAATTGTAGGAACTGATCTTTACTGCACCAAGCTTTTAGATAATACTAATCTGGGCTGTTGAATTCACACTTGCTAGTTTAAACTTTAGTCGCGCAGCATTCTTCTTCTAACACAAACTACAGACTAATGGAGCACTGCATGCTCCTCAGTCTAATGGTTTTCTTCTTTTTATCTATCTGCTGTGTGCCAATGCCCCCTTCATTCTAGCCTGTCCTAGACCTCCCACTATCGCTCTCATATGCTGTACATTTTTTTATCTATGTATTATGTTAATGATAGTTACCATCTGTTTTTTTTCCCCTTGATTCAAATGAAAGTTGACACGACTGGTGGCAATACATTTTCTGCCTGTATAAATAAAGGGTTGACAAGCCTATAGCACAGTTGAAGGGTGCACACAAACACAAGGTTGTGGGCTTGAATCAAGTCACTTGTCATTTTTTTCATTTAAAGGAATATTCATTGTTGGAATGCCAATGAGTTGCTACAACTCAGATTATAATCCAAAAGGTAAAATGCTAATTAGGTGTTTACAACAAAATAATTCTAGTTATGCTAAACTCCTTAGGCTCTTTCAATTTATAGGAACTTAAATCTTAATTTTTATAACTTTAGATAGTTCTTCTGAGAGTACATTCAAATTCAGAAGAGAGCTCTGCTCATTAGATGTCTGGAGAACCAAAGAAGAGCCTGAGTTTTAGAAGTCTCACCCAGACTTGGTGGATGCCTTCACTCATATCGATCTAATACTCAGTCAAGTACTTGGCACTCGGCAAAGAGTGTTTTTTTTTTGCCTTGAAAGTTGATAAGCTCGCAGAAAAAAAATGTTATTATAAACTCTGCAATAAAATTGTTATAAACTATCCAGACGCCTAGGAATTGGGCTTCAATATACAATTGTTTCATTTTCCAATATTATATCTTTTCTTTGCTCATGTCTTTCCTTTTTTTTTTTTTTTTTGGGCACTCAGCCACTAGCAATTCAAGGATAGGTAGAAGCAGTGCTTTTGGGTTTTTCTTTCATTTTTTCCTCGTGTTTCTTCACTTTATGAATTTCACATGTACTGCTTGTTCAGCTTTATGCTATTTGCAGAAATAATATCAGCTTCATGTGTAAAGACTCTAAACTGAGTCCTACCAATTACAATATCTACTAAATTATTTGTAGGTCATTTTTCTGAGAACATAGCCTCTTTAATTCTAATTACATCAGTATATTTCGCAGATTCATATGAAGTAATTCATTTCCTTTTTCAAGTGTAGGCATCAACTGACATCAGCCCATACAACAGCGGAAGGGAAAGTACTGTTTGGGGCATTTTCCTAATGCTTGGCTATCTTGGGTATTTGATTAAATCATCTTTTTTTCCTTTTTAGTCTGGTAACTAAGAAGTTATTATCTCTTATCAGATATTCTCATTCGTGAATATTAGTGAGTTATTTTTTATAACAAATCATTATTAATAGTCATAACAGTTTTCTCATGAGATAAATTATGAAAGGTCACTTTTTTGTAACAATTGCAGAAGCCTCTCTAACATCAAAATCTTACACAACCCTACCTTCTTATTACTCTACTCTATTTATACTGTGATTAAACTATTTATAGCAGGCAATGTAACTCAAACCTGTAGCAACAAAGCACCTTCCTATCTAGGGAGGTAAACAGTTTGGTTGCAGGATGGGTCTCTGTTGCACCTGCATCCGCGCTTTTTTTTTTTTTCCATTTTGTGTGCTCACTACTTAGAGCTGGACCCAAAGTAGATATTGTGTGAAGGCCTAGATTTGATTCCAATGGACCCGATGAGATCCTGACTCAACTTCACACCTAGCTCAAAGCCTGTGTGTGTGTATAGATATAGACACACGGTCCTTATCCCCTTTTTCCATGCACACCTCGCTGTGGACAAAATATGGAGCCCATCTGATAGTCCTAACCCCTTGATCAAGGACCCACAAATTTTCACCCCTTCGAAATTTGTGCATAGTCGATCCGACGGTTCAGTTCATTTGATGGGTTTAAAAAGGGGTGATCAACTTAATTCATGGTTGTCCTCTGTGTGTAGTCCATTTGGATGGGTGATCAAGTGGGGCCCACTATGAGGTGCAAACAAAATTGTCCCTGCGCACTGGATAAGTTTTGTGTATATATATATTATACTAAATGTAATAATGTTAATTTAATAGATTATTGTTATTATAAATATGTATTTTGTATCATTGTATATGATACATATATCAAATGTTTCAATACGTATATTGTTTTATGTTAAATACATTATACACTAGGGTATGTGAGTTCATACCTAATTGGAACTGGGTTTCGAACCTGGTTAACAATTAGACGAAGGCCTAGACATGAACATGATTGTCAACCAGACTCAAAACACGGACCTGGACAAGACCTGATTATCAACCACCCAATTAGTGATCTTTGATTAAATAGCTTGCGACATCTAATGAACCTGATTTCTTGTAGATGGCTAGATCTTGAAGTCCTATATGTAGTAGTTCAATGATTTTAATTATAGAGTGGTTTGGTTCTAGATATGGGCGACATTGATAGATATATAAATTAAAAGGACTGGCTCAAAGATCAAACACTAAAACTCAACATATTTAACAAGTAAAGACTAAAGATGAAGCATTGATACTGGATGTCAATGACTTAGGGGGACTGATATTTTGTTTAGATTCTAGCATTTCCAAATATTCGGAACTTGTTGGATATTCTTTCAGATTTTTTGAGGTTGAAAAAAAAATTCTTGCCACAACAGGCCTTGATGCAAACTGCTTTGTATTGCCTTTTGAGGTTGATAGCGATGGCGGCCACGACCGTGATTGTTTCACAAGGGGATGTGTCCAAGGTTCAAATTTGTTGGGCTGTGTACTGTTTTTGCCTTGCATCATCAACTGATTATATAAATATTTTGAAGACTAAATGAAAAGAAAAAAGAAAGATTATGATCTGTCTAAACTTTATTTTTTTTTTCTAGGCTCTTTAAGTAAAGGAAAAAAAATGCCTTATTTAGGTTAAACTTCCTCTAATTGCATATGTCTTCCTTTTGCACTTTAAAATGTGAAAAAATCATAAAAAAGTTGTTAAAAATGAAAAAGGGTTTTCGGTTATAATCAATTTAAATAGCCTTTGTGTTTTAATTGTTATCAATGAATCTAATAAATTGTAGGTTGCTGTCTTTGGTTTGAGGACCATTGTTCATGTTCCGAAGAATCCTGTTTGGTCTTTATTTCATTGGATCTCACCCGAAAAAAGAAAAAATTGATTTTCATACTTCCTCCAACACTTTGTTAGAGACCTCCTGCAACCTTTCCAATTTAGAAAATAGTGAAAGACACCCCATACACATTCAATTCGGCCATATATGTCTGTTTGGGGGTGCGTTACTTGGTTCACTTCATGGCTGAGCCTGAGCCTGAGCCTGAGCTCACTCAGACAGCTAGTTTTAAAACCATGCTATTTCCTTTTCCCTTGGCCTGCTAGCCACGGAAGCATGACATTAAAACATTTAATGACTGCTTGATATTGATAGTAGTTGTTTTATCTAAATCATCCTTTTTGCATGGCTCTCTATAAGATTTGTCCTGACCATTCAAAAAAAAAAATTGTCCTGTCCTTGCTGTTCTTCAAATGAAGAAAAAGATGTTGAATTAGGGTTAAATTTGGCAGTTATCTCTATACTGCAAGGTTAGTAATAAAATTAGCTCTTTATGCTTAACAGAATTTGTCTTCCTTTAATGTTATCGTCTTACGAAGAGTAACTCCTTTTACCATCTACCATTGATTTTGGCTGTAAATTGATAGTGGATTAGTGGTGTCTTGTTTCCATGTATAGCACTTGGCTTGCATATTTTTTTTTTCATTTTTTAATTAGATTCCATAATTATTAATGTCACCCTTAATCTGAGTTCATGTATGGTACTATGGAAAAACTATTATGAGTCCATTTGCTATTATAAATTCTGAAAATATTTCTAATTATATCTTGATGATGCATTTGCTTCATCACTTGGATTCCCATCTTTGGTTGGGTGCTAGATGTGGGTGCCATTTTGTGTTCATGCAGTCAATTCCTTCTATGTTTTGCAGATTTGATGGATTCACTAGCACATTCCAGGACAAACTATTTAAGGGCTACGACATGGACATACACAATCAAATATTCTATACAACATTGTGTTCTTGTATTCTTAGTTTAAGTGGTAAGTTTGTTTGTATTCCATTGTTTCAAACCTTGTTTGTGTGTGTGCACACACACAAGTCCACAAAGTTTATTGGCCACACACCTTGTAGATTTGTTGCAATAAAATCCAGCGGTGAATATCTGCCAATTCAAGAGTGCTGGTGTTTGTGAACAGACTGGATTGAATAAAGGTAGGCCCAAAGTAATCTAAAGGGGTGCCGGAAAAGTAGATGATGCAGGCCAGACAATAGTTCAGTAACCCCTTTGGGTTCAATCTAGGCCCAAGGGGGCATCCCTTTATTTAGGAGTTTGATTTGCTTAGGATTATTATTAGTTAGTTTCTTTTTTTATTTTAGGCATTATTAATATATTAGGAAGTATTGTTGCTTAGGGATTAAGCCAACTCCTCTATGTAAGGATGTTAGGCCTCATTGTATTTAGAATGCTTATTCCAATTAATCTAAAAATCCACACACAACTCTTGTTATCTCCTTGTGACCAATTGATGGTAAGTTGTTTAAGAATTCTATGTGCTACCTACAATAGCTTGCATTTTTGTTTGTTTGTTTCCATTTTAACTATTGATTTTGTTTATGATATAGGACTTCTGATACAAGGTCATCTTCTCTTGGCCACTGATTTTGTATATCGTCATCAAGATTGCTTCATTGACATTGCATTGCTCTCCACTGTAAGCATTTTTTTAATCTTTTTTTCCATCCTTGTGCTGTGCAAAAGTAAATTTCTACAGATCATGCTATTTTTCCCCATACATGAAACAATACTAAACCCAACAGGCTACTTATCCACGAATAATATGATTATGAAACCTAGGAGGTGCTTAATATCCTTGAACTGTGAGTAGTTCAGATTTCCGACCATTGATCTGATCAGCCACCGTAGATGACCGAACTAAAGCCAATGGAACATTTGTAACCCTTTGTCCAATGGTCTATATGGATAAGAAAGAAATACGGGGATGGTGTATTGGAATCTTCAACTCTTCCAATTTGGATGGTCCTTATAAGCATGACCTGGTGGGTTTCATCATATCAACAGTGTGGATCATCAGACAATGGATGCCCCATGCATGTATGTAGTCGTTTCGTTCCATGCATAACCACAAGTTAGAATGGTATGATCCCCCAAACCATATCCAGTCTAAATAACAGTTGCATGATCAATGTTCGAATTTACAGGTGGCGACAGCCAGCCAATTCTTCATCTCCTACACAATCCGCACATTTGGGGCTCTTGTGTTTGCTACCATAATGACCACTAGACAGGTTTGAGAATTTCAGAAAGTTGCTCTTTTCTTTCATATGAAGCTCCCAGTTAAATGGTTCTGGCTATTCTGGCCCTAACAAAATTCTTTGATGTTGATCAAGTTGGTGAGCATCATGCTATCATGCGTCTGGTTTGCACATCCTCTAAGCTGGGAACAATGGATTGGAGCTGTAAGCATTTCTTCACTTTTATGTTTTTTCCTATAAGTAATCCTTAAGTTGTGCGGCTGTAAATATGTTGAATGATGGCTTCCTTGTGATTTTGATCAGCTTATTGTGTTTGGCACCCTCTATTCAAAAAGCTTCTTGAAAAGTAAACCTCCAAGGCCAATATCATCAGGCGAGGACCCCACTCCGTTAAATGGAACCCGCTGATTTGATGCATCTCAATCCTATCGGTTGCAGACAGTAAAAGTGTGTGGCTTACTAACAACAGGAAATGAGCATGGAGTTTCAGGAAGAGCGATCCAACAATGATGAATGTGCAAGTGGTTCGATAGTTGATGCCTTACACCTATTGGTTTGATTAATTATGTGGAAAAGCATAAGGAGGAAAAACAGAAAGGGTGATGCAAAACCCATGCCTTTTTGTGTTGCATGGGTCTTTCCAAAAATCTCGTGGCAAAGAAAATCGGGCGATGAACCCGGTAATCATTTGTAAAATCAAAACCCTGCCACCTCTCATTTGATTTCGATTCATGTAAAGAAAATTGTGGTATATTAAAAAATTAGTGTTTTGAAATGAAAGGAAAGGCTTCATCAGCATTTTGGTATGTTTTCCCTCCGGGGTTGTTTGCTTGACTCACATGCATAACTGTTACACAGCATTATCTTTGTTGGCACATGTGTAAATTACATCACTCCTCTCTCCCTTTCTCTAAATCTCTCCCTCCCGTTTCTCTCAATCACACTCGAATGTCTAATTACATGTATGATAACTTTTTTTTTAATGAACATTATACAAAGACTTTCATCAGGTTACTTAAATGGAATCTGGTCTCTACTTTACTATTTTGAAATATCATGACCAAAGTCCTGTTCATTAGAACAATGAACAAGACCATTGTACCAAATTGACTAGAGAAGCGATCAACATCCTTTGTGAAGTCATATAAGGCATCCACAAATTATCATCAACTATCAAAACGAGTAGCTGAGAGGGTGTTTTGTTTTGTAGGAAGGAGAAGCTTTGGAGAAGAAGGGAAGCCAATCATGCTTCCTTCTCAGTCTTTAGTGCTCACAAGAAGATCCTTTCTGAACATGTACAGAGATCTTGGCTACTACCGGCTGCATCTCACTGTTTCTTCATTGGAAATTCTGATTTACGTGTTTCATTAGAAATAAAAATACTAGATGATTTTACTAAAAAATTCCCATTACATGGGTGTTGTACGAAATAATATGCCTCCTAACTCAGGCGGCACGAACGAGTACTTGAGAAGCGTCACTCCCCATAACTACGGGATGAATACTTTCGTGCTGCGTGAGTTAAGAGACACTATTTCGTGTTTCATTAGAAATAAAAATACTAAAGGATTTTATTGAAAAATTCCCATTACATGGGTGTTGTATGAAATAATGCCTCCTAACTCAGGCGGCACGAACGAGTACTTGAGAAGAGTGTCGCTAGCGTCGCTCGACTCTAATTAAGAAACGCTAGCGTCACTCCCTATAACTACGGGAGGAATACTTTCGTGCTGCGAGAGTTAAGATGCACTATTTCGTGCAACCCCCATTAATGAGAATTTTTCAGTAAAATCCTCTTAATACTACTTGTCAAGGAAGAGGAAATAGAAAAGAGATGAGAAGAGATGAGAGAGACAAGGTAAAAAGGATAACAAAAACGATTATGTTTTAAAACGCTAGAATAGTCTAGTTTTCAATTTAAATAATCCAACCATCAGCTTCTAAACAGAGAACAAGTGGAAAATGGACTATGCCCACCGTTACATCAGATCATGATAAAAGAATATTAACATATAATTGATAACACAAACACATAAAAGTAATTGTCAATGGTGGATATAATCGATAACACAAACACATAAAAGTATTGTCAATGGTGAGGATCACTATTCTGACCTAACTTATTTACTAATAGGTGAGACTGCATGAAGAAAAGTCAAATGAAAATAGTGATACAAATCCTTATTAGAGAGAAATTGAGGAGTACATGTTGAGATTTTATTGGATCTGAGGATGATACAATGATACCAAGGAGTAGTCCAAATGGGGATGATCTAATTATCATGTTATGTGGTTTTAATTTTTGAATGAATTTATCATGGGAACCCAAAGGAGTAGCTCAATTGGCCTAGGACTATAGTTTGCACCCAGAGGTGGTAAGTTCGAAACTACACTACCACACTGGAGTTAGCAGGGAGTTTACTCGGCTTCCCTCTTGGCCCGGAGGGATTAATCCAGCTCAAAGGGTTGGGAACCCTTCGATATCAAAAAAAAAATATCATGGAAAACATTCAACAAACTGTCAGATGGGAGCTTTTTTATAAATAAGGTAAATCTAGCGACGGGAAAATTACTAAAACAACTTACTTACCCAATTATTTATGTTTGTGGTAAATTAGTTCAGCAAAATTATACCCTTATCTTCCTATAACTCAATATAGATTCAGATTTAATTGGCCAAACTTTTAGAATTTAACCATATTCTCACATAGTCCCACACGAAGACCAAAATCCTGAACAAAAAATCTCTACTGATTTGACATTGGGTTTCCATAAGGTCCCATGCGATCTGAACCGTTAATCACTATGATGCTCTGACTTCGTCCAATCAATCAAGCACAATCAAATAAATAGAATCAGACCCTAAACAAAAATTCTGTATAGATTGGGTTTTCATAAGGTCCCATAGGATATGAACCGTTGTTAATCATCATAAGGCTCTGATTACGTCCAATCAATCAAGCACAATCAAATAAATCAAACCAGATCTTGAACAAAAAATCTAAATCATGTGATCAATGGAATCAACTCATCAAACCAATTTCTGAACAAAAAAAAAAAAAAAATTACAAACTTTGTGATCAATGGCATCAATTTATCAAATCAATTTCTGAACAAGAAACCCAAACCGTGTGATCAACGGATTCAATTAAAGAAAATCCAATGCATATGATCAGTGGCATGAGATCAAGGAACATGATCACTAATATCAATCAATTACATAAAGTCCTCATAAAAGACATATAACACCACCATCTTTGAATATAAGATAATAGAAGAAAGAAACATGCAGCTTATTAAACATGTTTATACATACCTTTTCTTCGTACAGATGAAGCAAGAGATTATGACTTTTTTAAAGAAAGGAAGATGTATAGAAATCATATAAGAAGAAACTAAAGTAGGGACTGTATTTGATGATGGACTCCCTACATTTAAGTGAGATGGAGAGAAAAAATAGGCAGGAAAGGAGATCACAGTAGTAATCTCAAAGGCTTAAATTTAAGTTTCCTAAATATAAGGAAAGAATCCTTCTCACACACCAACTCCAGAAGCACCAGCTAATGGTTCTTCTTGTAAGCATCAACATGTTGACTTACTTCTATCAACAGCCAATGGCATGGCCCACTACTGTCGATCAGTCACATGTGAACTTTGAAATAAACCAATGGGATGGTTAGCCTCTTCTACTGATACATGCACAAGAAGGCATTAGATTGTTGCTTCATATTGGCAGTGGGACCATCAGACTAACCTCTGAGATCTCCCTCTACAAATGGGTAACTTGTAGTACATGATTAGGCTTTACTAGATGGGATCAACATGTGATTGATGGGATAATCAGAGGAGCTTGAAATGGTGCAAGAATACCGGATACTAGCAAAGGAGTGGATGATCTCTGTTAGGGCAGTTGGGATATTCACCAATCATGATGAGAGGTGGTTAAATTGAAGGTCTATGTTGAGATAAGATATTTTATAAATTTGATTCTTTGGGGATTGGGATTGGGTGGTTACCTAACCGAATGAGATTGGTGTGATTATTTGTTGAATGTAGCATACGAACAGTTGCTGCCAAATAATTAGGGGTGCTCATGGACTCGGTTGGGCCGGGCTGAGGGATATCCAGGCGTGGCCTGCCTTTAAAAGCACTGGCTCATATCCAGCCCAAACTGAACATATGGCTAAGTGCCTGGTCCAAGCCGACCCATTTACTTAATCTGGCGGCGCTGGGCTTGTTACACTTTTCTGGGCCTTCTAACCACCAGTTTGGGTATATAAGTCACTAAACTGTATGTTTACTTATTCAGGCTGTGCTTTGGCCTTTCTATCGCTTAATAAAAGCCCAGCACAAATATGAAACGGGCCAAAAACTTGAGCACCCCTCTAAAAAAAATTCACTAAATTATAAGCATGCTTTATTCAAGCCGGGCTTTTGGGTTTTTTTATGACTTAACTCAAGCCCGGCCCAAAGCAAGCACCCCTACTTCCATATTCTCCTACTTCACTAAATTCGGTCGTCTACCAGTATGAGAGAAATTCCAGTTGAGTTACTGGTTTTTCCCCTTGGGCTTCTTTTTTTCATTCTTAGTATCCATTTTTTCATTACTATATAAGAACTTGATATGGTTTTTTATGTGATCGAACCAATGACGGATCAGATTCAAGACTCAAACTTTATATCGTGGTAAAAAAATTTATTATAGCACACCATGTTACTCCTTCAAAATTCAAAGAATTTTGAATGATGTTATAGTCATATTAACATTTGAGGAATTAGAAGCAAAATCTGTTAATCATGCCTGGTTTGAATTCACCCATTCTATCTTTATTGAACCTTAGGCCTGGATTCAGCCTGCAGGCTTCAGAGTTTTTGTCTAAAAGCATCCTGAGTTCTAAATTGTGTTCCTCCCAGCTAAATTTTCCCACGGGAATGTCTGAACATTCCAATCCTACCATAGGTAAAGCGATACTGTAAGACCCCACCCCGAGTTAATCAAGATTAACTCTAATTAATTGAAGTTAATACTAATTAATCACGTTTAATGAGGCTAATGATGGCTAATGACTAAGCTCGATGAGATTAGTCTCAAATGATTGAATTAAGCTTAATGAAATGATAATGAAGGGGATTGAATGGATTTAATGAGATTTTAGACTCAAACTAAGAGAATAAAGCCTTTTCCCGTAAATACGGATTTATACGTATTTTGTCGAATACGGAAACTCTTGATACCCACACGTGTATCTCGACGAGTACGTTAACTTTCATAATAGGCTCGAAGTCATCCAACGAGTATTGACTCAAGTGAGCCTCCATTTGACTCGAATTGAAAATAAGAAGGAAAGAGAGGGTCTAGTTGCAAAATGCCCTTATAAACATTGAAATGAACCCTTGGGTTCATTTCCACTTCATTTCCATTGTATTAGAAACCCTAGGCACCTCCCTTCCCCCATTTCTCCTTCTTCCTTCTTCTTCAGCTAGAGTGGAGATTGAAGGCTTGTCAAGTGGTTGTAAAGAGGTTTCCTCTTTCCTCATCTTCTTCTTCAACTAGTCTTATTCTTTGGAGTGCTTGGAACTTGAAAGAGAAGCTCAAGAGCTCCCTACTCACATCACAAGTAAGTACTTAGGACTTTCAAGGATTTTTCCAAGTTATGATGAGTGGGTTAGACATGGTTTCTAGCCAATTAGCTCATAGGACTTGTGTTTTTGATGTTTTATGGAAATAGGGTTTGGATTTGGGGATTTCTCGTCTTAAAGTCAAGCTAGCAAAGGGGTTTCTTGCTAATAGGCTTTAAGAGGCAAGTATAAATGTTCATTTATGATTCAAATGCTAATCTATAAGTTTCCTTGAGTTATTAGAGATGGGTTCTCAAAACCCCTTTTCTTTCTTATGAAATGGAGATTAGGTTGAATGTGATTTGTATGGTTTTATGATGTGTTAATGATGGAATAGAAGTGCTAAATGTGTATTAAATGATGAATGAGGGGAGGATTGAAGATCCTTAAATGTGTATGCAAAGGGTGGTTGAAAGGAATGAATGAAAGAGTGAAGTTCGGAGTTCCAGAAATGGAGTTCTGGACAGTTCGCTCGAGCGAACTTGACAGTTCGCTCGAGCGAACCAGTTACTGTCTGACGCGAAAAAGTGTCCGCACGAGCGAACTTTAGGTGCGCTCGTGCGATGAATGTTCTGTTTGGGTCCGCTCGAGCGAACTGGGATCCGCTCGAGCGAACCTGATACTGGCCCAAACATGAAATTGTAAGCAAGTGGATTTTGATATTGTGGGTGGAAAATTTTTGGGGGCTAAATGCACATATTAAATGAAAATGTGATGTCCATCGAAAATAACACGTGCATTTAGTAACTAATAATTACACCCAGAATTTGTCTAAATTGGGATAGAGACAAGTAGGACCGTGAGTAATTAATGATTCATCTAATCCCCCTTGAGTCTATAATGACTGAATACACTGAACCACCGAACAATGAATGAATACACTGAACCACCGAACAATGAATGAATACACTAAACCACTGAACAATGAATAAATGCAATGAATAAATGCAATGAATAATGATTAATCCTGCTGCAGCAGATGATTGGGGTGTTCCGGAGCTCCGTGGTGATGCCAGTGATCTCTGATCAAGACACTGGTAGATCCCACATATAGACTGAAAAGTCAATGAATTGATAAGCCATGTAAGGAAACTGAAACAATATTGAAGCCTCGGCCATGAATGGTTCGCCCTTCCGCCTTGTGCTTAATTGAATTGATTAAACGAAAGTGAAATAAAGCCAAGCCATGAACGGTTTGCCCTTCCGCCTTGTGCTTAAGTTTCTTCCGTTGGAAGACACGAAATAAAACGAAATGACACGAAATAAATGAAATGAATTGAATAATGCTTCTTTTGGAAAGACATTGAACTGAATGATAATAACACTATTGTAATTGAAAATTTAGCCATTGAGCATCAATGGGCTACACTGTACATGATATTGCATTAACCTAGATGTAATCGTCTAGAGTTGTTATATTGATAATGGACAAGTTTAGCATGTGTTATCATAAATGTGTTTATACATTGTTGAACCGTCGTGTTCATAGTGTTATTGATGGCATTACAGGCCCAGTTGCCCCTCCCGGTCTTGCAGAGGCCGCGCCGCGTGCGGAGGAGGCCCATCCGATACCTCCAGGAGGTTTAGCCGAGTGGGCGTAGTTCGGAGGGCGATGGTTTTGGATGTTTTGGATTATTTTGGGAATTGTTTTGGATAGATACTTTTGTATATCATTTTGAAATGTAATTAGACGTCCCCTGCATTGTATTGTGAATATGCAGTGGTGGACTTCATTGGATTATATTTTTGTATATGGGAACTTTACTTGTAATGTAAAGTCAATCATTGTCAATGTACGTATATGTTTCCGCAAAAATGTACATTTGACAGGTAAGTATGTTAGATCCCTGGTGAGTCTTCGTCTTAACTTCGGTTAATTCGAGATTTACGGGAGTAAGTATGTTGGATTCGCGACCCGGGGATTAGGCCCCGATTAGTCCGATCTCGGGCCCGGGTCGTGACATACTTATTGTATGGCATCAGAGCCTAGTTAAGAAGCTAGGTTAAGACAACTTTAGAATGTTAGAAATACTAAGAACGAAGTGAGGAACGTTACGATTAAGGCAAATCCAACTTGGATTTTGTTTATTGATTTCACTATATATGATATATATGTGATGGAAGTGTTGAGATATGTATCTTACCTTCCGTATTGTCTGCAGCATGGCATCTGGATCGGGGAATGATGGCTTTATCGAAATTCCTGTCAATGATAGTACCACACCCCCTCCTCCAGCGTCGGATACCGATGCGAGAATGGCTGCAATACTAGAGCAATTAGTGAAGAGTCATGAAACGCAAGTAGCCATGCAAGCTCAACATAGAGAGCAAATGGCAAAGAATCATGAAGCACAAGTGGCCATGCAGGCCCAGCACCGAGAGCAGATGGCAAAGAGCCATGAGGCTCAAATGGGCATGCAAGCCCAAATTACCACATTATTAGAAAAACAAGCTCAGTTGCAAGCTCAATTGCAAGCTCCACCTGTAGCACCGGTCCCACCACCTCATGTTGAGACTCAGGTGATATTACAGCACAAAGATGCAGATCCTCATGCCATTTATGAGAGATTCCGGAAGAGGGGAGCCACTGAGTTCTTCGGCAATGAGGATGTGGAGAAGGCAGATGAGTGGCTGGAACACATCGAGGATGTGTTTGATACAGTTGTTTGCACCCGGAGACAAAGAGTATTGCTCACCTCTACCATGTTTAGAGGGGGAGCTAATTTATGGTGGAAGAGTGTAAAGGATGTGTTCAAGGACATGACCGCACCCGATGTCTGGGAAGTCTTCAAGAAGCAGTTTCATAGGAAGTTTGTCCCTGAGCATGTGCAGCAACAGAAGGAATTAGAGTTCCTACACTTGAAGCAAGGTCAACTGACCGTTGCTGCTTATGTTCATACCTTTTTGCAATTGTCCAAGTATGCTCCCGACTTAGTGGACACTGAGGAGAAAAAGGTCAAGAGGTTCCTTCAAGGACTAAATCCAGAATACAAGTCAATTGTATTGCTGGACAAAAGCCTGCAACTTTTGATGATGCCGTTGATAGGGCATACACGGCGGAAGGAATTCAAAGAGAAAAGGAGAGAGAAAAAGAAGCAGAGTCTGTACACCCCAAGAGAAGTGGTGACTCCTGGTTTAGGAAAGGGGGACAATCGAAGAACAAGAAGCAAAAGCAGAGGTATCATCCTGGATATGAGAGGAGAGAAAATAAACCAGTCTGTGGGGCTTGTGGTAAAGGTCACAGGACTGAGTTATGTTGGAGGACTTCCGGAGCTTGCTTAGTATGTGGCTCAATGGAGCACAAGATGGCACAATGTCCAAGAGCAAGAAGGGAGGATAGAGCTCCGTATCAGCACCCTGCACAAGGGCAAACAGCACTACCTGCTCCTCCTCCACGTCTAGCCTTGCCAGCTCCTCCTCCTCCTCCTAGACAACAACAGCAACAACCTCAACCCCAAGGACAGCCACGTCAGTGGCAGAGACAGCAGCCAAGGCAACAACAGCAACAGCAACCCAATAGACAACAAAGAGCTGGATTGGTTTATGCAGCTAACCGAGAGCAAGCTGATGTTGCGGCCAACATGGTTGAAGGTACAATACTTGTAGATAATAGATCTGCAATTGTACTATTTGATCCCGGGTCTACGCACTCTTTTGTAGCACCTCCATTTACATATGATATGCAGGATCGAATAATGCAATTACCGTATGACTTTACTGTGTCTACTCCTTTAGGGACAAAAGTAGTTTGTGAATTGTTTATCCCCCAGTGCAGTGTTAAAATTGGGGAAGTGTCAATGCCAGCTGATCTGGTTATATTGGAAATGAATGATTTCGATATAATTTTTGGTATGGACTGGCTTGCGAAGTACAGGGCTTGTTTAGACTGTTTTCGCAAGATCATTACCTTCAGAGTTGAAGAAGCCAGTGCCAGTGTACTCTTTGAAGGAGTCCAAAAGAAATACGATACTAGGCTAGTTTCAGCACTCAAGGCTGAACGAATGATGCTCAGCGGTTGTGAAGGCTACATCGCGTTCATCTCTGAAGAGAAGCCTGTACAAGAGTTAAGGAATATTCCGGTAGTCTGTGAATTTCCTGATGTATTTCCGGATGAAGTGCCAGGTCTACCTCCAGCAAGAGAAGTAGATTTTACCATTGAACTTGTGCCCGGTACTGCACCGATATTAAAGGCACCATATCGAATGGCACCATCAGAGTTATATGAGTTGAAGAAACAAATACAGGATTTGCTCGACAAGGGTTTCATTAAACCCAGTGTCTCACCGTGGGGAGCGCCTGTATTGTTTGTGAAGAAGAAGGATGGCACCCTTCGAATGTGTATCGATTATAGGCAGATAAACCAAGAGACAATCAAGAACAAGTACCCTCTGCCTAGGATTGATGAGTTGTTTGATCAACTCGAGGGTGCATCGTACTTCTCTAAGATTGATCTCCGATCTGGGTATCATCAGATTCGGGTCAAGGATCAAGATGTGCAGAAGACAGCATTCAGGACTCGTTATGGCCACTATGAATTTTTAGTAATGCCTTTTGGTCTAACGAATGCACCTGCAGTGTTTATGGCTCTAATGAACAGAGTGTTTGCTCCTTTCCTGGACCAGTTCGTTGTAATCTTCATCGATGACATTCTGGTATATTCAAAGTCGGAGGTGGAGCATTCACGTCATTTGAGAACAGCCTTGCAGACACTGAGAGAAAATCAGTTGTATGCAAAACTCGAAAAGTGCGACTTCTGGTTGCAGCGGGTTGCATTTCTGGGCCATATCATCTCAGGAGATGGATTAGCAGTTGATCCAGCTAAAATTGAGGCAATTACTAATTGGCAAAGTCCGAAAAATGTGCCTGAAGTTAGAAGCTTCTTGGGATTGGCAGGCTACTACAGGAGGTTCATCAAGGACTTCGCAAGGATAGCATCGCCATTAACGAAACTGACTCGGAAGAATACTTCTTTTGAATGGAATGATGCATGTGAGTCTAGTTTTCAAACCCTGAAACAGAAGTTAATTTCAGCCCCAATCTTGTCTTTACCCGAAGGAAGAGGAGGATTTGAAATTTACTCAGATGCCTCGGGTATTGGATTGGGATGTGTATTGATGCAGAATGGCAGGGTCATTGCTTATGGTTCACGCCAGTTGAAAGAGCATGAGAAAAACTATGCCACTCATGACTTAGAGCTCGCGGCGGTTGTATTTGCATTGAAGCAATGGAGGCATTATCTGTACGGAGAGACTTTTGAAGTCCATTGCGATCACAGAAGCCTTCAGTACTTGTTCACTCAAATGGATATTAATTCGAGGCAACGCCGTTGGTTAGAGCTGATCAAGGATTACGACTTTCCCTTCAAGTATGTGCCTGGGAAGGGTAATGTCGTGGCTGATGCCTTGAGTCGGAAATCTGCTAATTTGGCATCATTGGTGGGTGAATGGAATTTAATTGAAGAATTCAAAGATTTAGATGTGGCTTTTGAAATGGTGGACAGTAAGGTGATGATTGCAGCAATGTCCGTCTTTGAGCCAATGCTTATCAAGGAAATTAAAGATAGGCAGTTTCAAGACCTTGAGTTGGAGAAAATTAAGGACAACCTTGCCACTAAGCCGGATTTTGTGCTAGTAGAAGGAGTTCTATATTTCAAAGACAGACTATGTGTCCCAGCTCAAGAAGATCTGAAACAAGCTATAATGTTTGAAGCTCATCACACCAGATATTCTATGCATCCTGGAAGTACAAAAATGTACAGAAATCTGAAGGATAGGTTCTGGTGGAACAACATGAAACGAGAAATAGCAGGTTATGTATCTTCCTGCTTGACTTGCCAACGTGTAAAAGTTGAACATCAGAAACCACCGGGATTGCTCCATCTACTGAAAATCCCTAAATGGAAATGGGAGCACATTACAATGGACTTCGTATCTGGTCTACCGAGGACGAGAAAGCAACACGATGCCATATGGGTGATCGTTGACCGGCTTACAAAGTCCGCACATTTCATTCCAATCAGAAAGGATATAGGATTCAGTGAAATGTCCAAGCTGTTTGTCAAGGAAGTGACTCGATTGCATGGAACACCGGTCTCGATTGTCTCCGATCGAGATAGTTGGTTTGTGTCCACATTCTGGAAGTCATTCCAGAACTCTTTTGGCACTAGACTTCAGTTTAGTACGGCCTATCATCCACAGACAGATGGACAATCAGAAAGGACTATACAGACTCTAGAAGACTTGCTTCGTGCCAGTGTGATTGATTTCGGGAGTGATTGGGATGACCATTTGGCATTGTGCGAATTTGCGTACAATAACAGCTATCACTCCAGTATTGAGATGGCACCGTTTGAAGCACTGTATGGTCGGAGATGTCGAACTCCAGTTAGTTGGGAAGAAGTTGGGACCCGAAGTTTCCACGGTCCCACTATCATTGCTGAGACAGCAGAAAAAGTCCAAAAGATACAAGACAGATTGAAGGTTGTCAGATCAAGGCAGAAAAGCTATGCTGATAATCGTCGGCGTGATCTAGAGTTCGCAGTCGATGATTTGGTCTTTTTGAAGACCTCCCCAATGAAGGGCACTATTCGATTCGGGCAGAAAGGGAAGCTATCCCCGAGATCCATTGGACCTTTCAAGGTCACGAGCCGAATTGGAGATGTGGCTTATCGTCTCGATCTCCCAGCAGAACTCTCCGGTATTCACAACGTATTTCATGTTTCTATGCTTCAGAAATATGTGCATGATCCTTCACATATCATTCATCATGAAGAGATCGAAGTGTTGCCTAACACCACTTATGTTGAGAAGCCAATTCGGATCATAGATACAAAGGAGGCAGTTCTGCGTACTAGGACAATCAAATGGGTTAAGGTCCTTTGGGATCATCATGGACCAAATGAAGCTACCTGGGAACTTGAAGAGCAAGTGGCCCAGAAGTATCCCGAACTATTTGTTCAGGTAATTTACTTTTCGAATTACTTAACTGACTTATATTGAATTGTATTGCATTCGGAGGACCGAATGGTTCTAAAAGTTGGGAGAGATGTAAGACCCCACCCCGAGTTAATCAAGATTAACTCTAATTAATTGAAGTTAATACTAATTAATCACGTTTAATGAGGCTAATGATGGCTAATGACTAAGCTCGATGAGATTAGTCTCAAATGATTGAATTAAGCTTAATGAAATGATAATGAAGGGGATTGAATGGATTTAATGAGATTTTAGACTCAAACTAAGAGAATAAAGCCTTTTCCCGTAAATACGGATTTATACGTATTTTGTCGAATACGGAAACTCTTGATACCCACACGTGTATCTCGACGAGTACGTTAACTTTCATAATAGGCTCGAAGTCATCCGACGAGTATTGACTCAAGTGAGCCTCCATTTGACTCGAATTGAAAATAAGAAGGAAAGAGAGGGTCTAGTTGCAAAATGCCCTTATAAACATTGAAATGAACCCTTGGGTTCATTTCCACTTCATTTCCATTGTATTAGAAACCCTAGGCACCTCCCTTCCCCCATTTCTCCTTCTTCCTTCTTCTTCAGCTAGAGTGGAGATTGAAGGCTTGTCAAGTGGTTGTAAAGAGGTTTCCTCTTTCCTCATCTTCTTCTTCAACTAGTCTTATTCTTTGGAGTGCTTGGAACTTGAAAGAGAAGCTCAAGAGCTCCCTACTCACATCACAAGTAAGTACTTAGGACTTTCAAGGATTTTTCCAAGTTATGATGAGTGGGTTAGACATGGTTTCTAGCCAATTAGCTCATAGGACTTGTGTTTTTGATGTTTTATGGAAATAGGGTTTGGATTTGGGGATTTCTCGTCTTAAAGTCAAGCTAGCAAAGGGGTTTCTTGCTAATAGGCTTTAAGAGGCAAGTATAAATGTTCATTTATGATTCAAATGCTAATCTATAAGTTTCCTTGAGTTATTAGAGATGGGTTCTCAAAACCCCTTTTCTTTCTTATGAAATGGAGATTAGGTTGAATGTGATTTGTATGGTTTTATGATGTGTTAATGATGGAATAGAAGTGCTAAATGTGTATTAAATGATGAATGAGGGGAGGATTGAAGATCCTTAAATGTGTATGCAAAGGGTGGTTGAAAGGAATGAATGAAGGAGTGAAGTTCGGAGTTCCAGAAATGGAGTTCTGGACAGTTCGCTCGAGCGAACTTGACAGTTCGCTCGAGCGAACCAGTTACTGTCTGACGCGAAAAAGTGTCCGCACGAGCGAACTTTAGGTGCGCTCGTGCGATGAATGTTCTGTTTGGGTCCGCTCGAGCGAACTGGGATCCGCTCGAGCGAACCTGATACTGGCCCAAACATGAAATTGTAAGCAAGTGGATTTTGATATTGTGGGTGGAAAATTTTTGGGGGCTAAATGCACATATTAAATGAAAATGTGATGTCCATCGAAAATAACACGTGCATTTAGTAACTAATAATTACACCCAGAATTTGTCTAAATTGGGATAGAGACAAGTAGGACCGTGAGTAATTAATGATTCATCTAATCCCCCTTGAGTCTATAATGACTGAATACACTGAACCACCGAACAATGAATGAATACACTGAACCACCGAACAATGAATGAATACACTGAACCACTGAACAATGAATAAATGCAATGAATAAATGCAATGAATAATGATTAATCCTGCTGCAGCAGATGATTGGGGTGTTCCGGAGCTCCGTGGTGATGCCAGTGATCTCTGATCAAGACACTGGTAGATCCCACATATAGACTGAAAAGTCAATGAATTGATAAGCCATGTAAGGAAACTGAAACAATATTGAAGCCTCGGCCATGAATGGTTCGCCCTTCCGCCTTGTGCTTAATTGAATTGATTAAACGAAAGTGAAATAAAGCCAGGCCATGAACGGTTTGCCCTTCCGCCTTGTGCTTAAGTTTCTTCCGTTGGAAGACACGAAATAAAACGAAATGACACGAAATAAATGAAATGAATTGAATAATGCTTCTTTTGGAAAGACATTGAACTGAATGATAATAACACTATTGTAATTGAAAATTTAGCCATTGAGCATCAATGGGCTACACTGTACATGATATTGCATTAACCTAGATGTAATCGTCTAGAGTTGTTATATTGATAATGGACAAGTTTAGCATGTGTTATCATAAATGTGTTTATACATTGTTGAACCGTCGTGTTCATAGTGTTATTGATGGCATTACAGGCCCAGTTGCCCCTCCCGGTCTTGCAGAGGCCGCGCCGCGTGCGGAGGAGGCCCATCCGATACCTCCAGGAGGTTTAGCCGAGTGGGCGTAGTTCGGAGGGCGATGGTTTTGGATGTTTTGGATTATTTTGGGAATTGTTTTGGATAGATACTTTTGTATATCATTTTGAAATGTAATTAGACGTCCCCTGCATTGTATTGTGAATATGCAGTGGTGGACTTCATTGGATTATATTTTTGTATATGGGAACTTTACTTGTAATGTAAAGTCAATCATTGTCAATGTACGTATATGTTTCCGCAAAAATGTACATTTGACAGGTAAGTATGTTAGATCCCTGGTGAGTCTTCGTCTTAACTTCGGTTAATTCGAGATTTACGGGAGTAAGTATGTTGGATTCGCGACCCGGGGATTAGGCCCCGATTAGTCCGATCTCGGGCCCGGGTCGTGACAGATACACATCACAAGAAACAAGAATTATAAAGACTCTATCATGGATTTTCAGGAACCAAACAATCTAACTGCGCAATATCAGATTTGCTAAAACGGTAGTTTCTGTTGAGCTCTTTTTAAATGTTCTTTTTTATGTTATTTCGTGTAAAAAATTGTGCACCTTGTCCGGATTCATATAAACCAACTGCAAATAGCCAGAGTGTTAATACAAAAAAAAAAAAAAAAAAAAGGTTTCAGGTGTTTGGATAACCTCAATTACATGCGAGTCAGTTGTTTTATTCTATCACATAGCCAATTGCAGAAATCTGATACAAGCAAATAGAGTTCCAAATACCCAACTGGGCTTTTCATATACACATAGCCAATTACAGAAATCTGATTACAAGTGAATAGAGTTCCAAAGATCCAACTGGTCTTTTCATAAACAACCAGTAAAACAAGTCACATGTGTAGCTGCTATCCATTCATCCATTCAGCAACAAGGCAAACTAGTAAATGGACATCTAACATTTAATGGGTCCTCTTGTTACATGGCTGATTTGAGAAACACAGTTATCCGTGGCGTCCAAACAGTGCCATATCAACTGTAACCTTCATCCCATCCACATTAGGGATGGGCTGAGCAGTCCCAAAGATCCAACAACCCAACACCCATGCGAATCCCATGACCTTGTACCTCTAGCACCGATGGATCTCCCCCAGCATCCAAAATATAACATTAGCTGATAATTCATGGAACAATTTCAAGATTTTACAGTAAAAAATATTAGTTTCGGACTCTTCCTCAAATGAAGCAAACCACAAGCAAATTAGATTGGATAAAAGAGAAGCAGCCCAATGATCACAAGCAGCAAACCCAAAAACCGGCATTACTTACATGGCTCATAAATGTGCCTGTGCATGCTCCGGCCTGTGTGTACACTCATAATCAAGATGAACAAAAGCACGTTCAATCTCCGGCAGGAGCTCCAGCTTCTCTTGCAAGGTCTCCCCAATGTCATGTGCCTCCCGCAAGGGCATGTCCGATGGCAAGACAATGTCAACCTCGACAAAGTAATGTGATCCAAATGTGTAAGCCCTCACGGTATCAATGTGCCTTATAGCCTTGTGATGGTTCCAACAGAGGTATGTCAGCTTCTGCAGATACTCTGGCGCAGCAGACCGTCCAACCAGGGAATTAACATTTTCCAGCACTGTTGCTGACCAGGTGCGAATAGTGTACAATGCCAGCTACAGTAGACACAATATATCAGATAAGTGTAATGCATGCTTACATAAACAGAACCCTGACCTAAGAATTACATTTAACGTTAGGCCATAAGTTCGCACCTGTGGGCTATGAAGCACGGACATGAATACGATATGATACGGATACGCAGATAAGCCATTTCTCAAAAAAGTAGGATACGATGCGTCGGGAATACATTTAAATTTTTTTTTTAAATATTTTTTATATGACTATGTAATAAAAATCTAATATTATTTCAATCAAAATAGCCATAAAATATGCACTTTCATATACACGCATATATATAATACATTATATATCTATTCATTTGTGAATGGGGACAGCTTTTGAAGAATTTGGTTACTGTCAGCACAAGAATTTTCAGATATCTTCTAACCAACAGGCCCTTAATAAAGAATGAACTATTTTAAAGAGTAAAAAGTTCTTTATTTTGCTGCTTTTTTTTAATTATATCTGGGCCGAGCTTGACTCATCTCAAGCCCACAAGATGGGCCTTGCCTCACTTTGAAATAAGAGTGGGAGGGAGACGTTTGATGCTTGCCTCACTTGAAATTGGTGTGGGAGGGAGACACTTGATGCTTGCCCCACTTGAAATTGGAGTGGGGACCGTACCCACGAAACAGACTTGACTATTGGAGTGGGAAACATACCCACATGACAGACTTGACTATATCTCTGCCAACTATCATAATATCATAAAGAGACCTAAGTTAGCTAGGCTGGACATGTAGCAAGAGAACATACCCACGCAACTCTCTCTGCCCTTGACGAGAAGAGATGAGGAGAGGGCAAGCGATGATGGTGGAGGCAACGACATCTTCGCGGCCGATGGAGATGGTGGTCGGCTGTGGCGACATCGGTGTAGGTATGCTGCTTTTTTTTTTTTTTTTTTCTCTAGGTCTTCTCTGGGTCTGGGCGATGGAGGCGAAGGGGAGATGGTAAGGCTGCAGCGGCACGGCAGGCTACGTGGAGGAGATGGCGAGGTTAGGGTTCTTGCTCTTCTTTATTTCCCTTCTCTTTTCCTCTCCCAAGTCCCCCCCCTTTTTTTATTTTTATTTTTCACTTAAATCGAGTCCCACCCGTATCCCGAACGTGTCCCGTGCGTGTCCGAGATTAAAAAAAAAAATCAGATACGCTTTTTGTGTATCCCAGACATATCCATGGCGTATCCATGTCTGATACGCCCGGGATACGGATTTGGGGCCCCTTTTTGCATATCCGTGCTTCACAGCCTGTGGGTGATGTTTCATGATTTGGTTATCCAGATTGTTGATCTAATAGGCCCCACTGTAACAAGACCATGCCCCTGAAAAGTCCCTAGTGAGGGACAATCCTAACAGTTCAATAGACAGCAAGCAAATGTATAGTTGAAGATACAGAAATGGTCTATGGTCAATGTAAACAAAGGCCAAATGAGATGGCTAGGATTGGCCGGTTTGAGGTGCTTTTGGAACATGATTTATCAATTGTATGGATGTAACGTCCCACATCGCCAAGAGATTGCCCATTGGGACATTACATTCCCCCATCGTCAGAGAAGAGCCGCCCTCAGCTCCGATACCATTTTATATGTCATGACCCGGTCCACCCAGCAGATATTGTCCTCTTTGGCATAGGGCGGAAGGGCGCACCATTCATGACCCAGGCCTCAAGATTTTGTTCTCGAAGCCCATTGAGCTCCAAAACGCGTCTTGCTAGGCTCACAGGCGTGAACATATATAAGCCCAGTCTCTGGGTAGTCTCTTGGCGATGTGGGACGTAACAATGGAACTTGTCCAAAGGGCTGACAAACCCCTACATGGGTATTATGTTGATACTTGTGATATCATCAACCGAAGCATCACATAATTCCTATACAAAAGCCTAAGGGGTAATATTACTGTAACCTGAGAAACGCAAGACACCCCAATAGTCAAGGGTTTCTAATCTCACAGCCACCCAGGGCCCAATCCGTAGGCAGGCAGGACTGTTTATCACAAGAATACTGTACTGTACCACTCACCCATCTAGAAAAAAATAAAATAAAATAAAATTACTGTAACTTACAATTATAGCCCCCACAGGGTCGATCCAGCCATTCATATAATTGGCAAGAAGGGCTGCAATGAGACCAATCACATTAGTAACAACGTCAAAGAAGTGATCTTGTGCATAAGCTTTGACAATCTCGTTGGTGAAAGAGCGGCAGTAAATAACCAGGGCAAGCTTGACCAATGTCACCGACAGCATTATGTCAATCACCCATCGTTCTTGCTCCTTTGTCAAACTAAACTCAGCATCCTGATTGCAAAGTTAAAAAAAAAAAAGAGCACAGATGTAACAATGAGATTATTTAAAAAAACATTCAATTAAACCATTTGTTTCTCACTATTAACCACATTGGTGCCAATCCCACAGCCATGAGGGGGCCTGCAGTTAATGGGATATACCCAAAAATCTCTCCACTGGAAATATCATTAACAGTTCATTTCTCCCCACATAAAACATGACTATCAGTTCTCAACTGGATATATACTGTGACGTAAAAAACTCTCTAGGGTCATCAAACAAGGGAGATATGAGGGCCTGGCCATCCTATAATGAGGTACTGACCAGAAAAAAGGTTAATTTAAAAAAGGTATAAAGCCCACTATTCCCAGTGTGGACTTGAGCCCTGGTTGAAGCAGGGAAACTTCTGATCATTTGGACTCTGTCATAAAGAAAAGTTAGTTTAGGTTTTCTTTTGAGTTACCATCCTGCCCACTTCTGTCCCACGGTTCAATAGGGGCCAAAGGGTGCCAGACTAAAGAAATGCATTTTTTGTTGGTTAAAGAAAATGTTACATGGTAGCATGTGAACAGACTTGGAGAAACAGATATTTCAGCTGCAGTCAAGGTAAAAGGTACTTACATCAGATAAAAGAGTGCGTGCAGACTCTAAAATTATCTGCAGTCCCAGCGTCGCCATAACAGAGGCAAAAACAAGAATTCCCTGCACATCAATTTCTTTGTCAAATTAATAATTACCAAATTAACGATGTGCTGCTACATGTTCAATTTCAGAGACATTGAATCAGAAATATTCCATTTGAATCGACTCAACTAGCTCCTAATTGAACCATTGGGTAAAAAACTATAACAAAACAAACCCAATCAGCTATTTAAACACATAAATAATATTTGTCAAAATTTTCAACAATTTGAAAGAAAATAGCATAGGATTCCATAACATCCACAAACATTGAATTGGGAAGCTTTATTGATAATCTCATGTTTCTTTCACCACATGTCTCATCTATCAATTATAAACTTGACAACAAGTAACTAATTGAAGAGATTAAGCACATTATAATAAGTGTCACAGACAGGATCCAGAACTGACCTATCTTTTATGTATCCTGGTGCCATACTGTAAGTGCAGATGGGTATTTAACTTCCACAAGGATATAGAAAAAAAAAGGGCACTAACCAATGGCTGCATGCGCTTTTTCCCAATTGGGTATTGGTAGGGATTTGGCGTCTGCATAGAGAATGCTGTAAACCATAGAATGAAGCCCGACAAAAGATCAAGAAGTGAGTCCAATGTGGAAGCAATGATTGCCAATGAATGACTTCTTATTGAAGCGTACACTTTTGCAGCAAAAAGAAGCATGTTTGCGATATTTGATATTCTGATTGCCATCGTCTCACTTCTAGCAGTCCTTTCACGTTCTTCCTAAAAGCAAATGACATGATCGCATTAATTCACATGATCAAATTAATTCAAGATTTAATTGTACAATAAAAAAAGGAAATGCTACAAGCCTACTTTCACAACCATCATAATAGCCAAAGACTGAAAAAGAAAAATGCAATACATACGAACCTTTGACATTGTAGGAAGAAAACCACGGTCGGCTAGGGCGTCCATCTCATTGAATCCCTCCAACATTTCCACCTGCTGTTGGTAGTACTCAGCCACACCATCTTCGGTACCTAGACACACCAAGCAAGTGACAAGATTTTGAATGTGAAACCAAGACAACAACAAAAAAGAACATGAAGACAGACACAAAAGGAAACTGCTGTTCTAAGCATCAAGTTAATATACAACAATTTCATATTTAGAGAGATCATGATGCAGAAGAAGTAAACTACTTCTGGCTCTCCATGGGCCAAAGATACATCATCCACCTCCTGCAGAAGTTTTTACCAATATCCTTAAGTTCTTCAATATTTGGTCTTATATGATCAGTTCTAAAATTTTCATCTTCATCACTGAACAATAAGCTACCAACACTACAAAAATTTCAGACTTCCATAACATCATACACCTTTGGAAGTTCGTTTTAAGCTTCTTATCATTACACTTGCATTCGAATCAATTGATAACTTGTCAGATCAAGACATCCACAAGCTCAACTGAAAATGGAAGCCCTATTATTCAAGACACAAATACATGACTCGCAAAAGAATAAAATCAACCTATCTATAAAGCTAGCCAATAGATGAAAATCTCTTCCTATTCGGAGAAAGCTAAGTTTACGGGCATATAGGCTTGATAAGAAGCCTGCAGACTAGCTCTCACAGCCTGTAATTCCTTCCAATTGAATAAGCCATTGCTTCCCATGCCGTAATTGATTCATTTTTCCAGCAACAGATTTTACAATACCAGTAAAAATCAGATTTAGCAGACTATAGGACTTCTTTAAGGCTCTGATAACCCACATACTGGTATATCCTTGCAACAATGGCATTCACAAGACAGAGATAGCGCAACTGAAGCAGCACGCGGGTGGGTCACATCCAAATCTTTCGATCCCCAGTTTCCGTTGAATTGATGTGTCCCCAGGTGGGCCCCACAAGGCCAACTGCAAATGGCTTAGATGAACCTGCATGTAGGGATGCAAATGGGCCTGGAACCATATTTGACCTGGACCTAGACCCGTTTCTAAATTATGGTTCCGTTTATGAGCAGGACCCTATTTTATTGGTTCCAGACCGGATTCCCATAAGAGGATCCGGACCGGGTTTCGGAATCGGTTTTGACTAGAGGGTTGAGATCTAGTTCCAAAATCGATTCTGATTTCTTTTACTTTATTTTATCTTTTTACTTAAAGTAAGGATATCATTCAACTTATACGAGTGCATCAAGTATAATATCTCGGAGATTAAATATAAAAACGTCCACCAAAATTGATTTTGAGCTACAATTTACAACGCTAATATGCTGGTCCTGGGTCTCGAACCAGTATGAACCCAGAACCTGACCCATTTATCAATTGTGGGTTTCAGACCGAGACTCCGCGGAACCTAAAAACAGCTCCAAACCCGGTTTTCACGTGACTCAGCCCTACTTGTAAATGCGTAGCCCTTCTTCCTTACTGTTGTGTTTTTCTGTGATTACTGACTCGAAGATTAAGCCGTGATAATTATAAGATCATTCATCTATAACAAAAGCATCTGATTGAAAGAGGGAAAAAAAAAAAAAAAAAAACCACTACTGAGCAATGACCTAATCAGATGGTTTTAATTACAACATCAAAACGAAATGGGAGAAAGAGAGAGCTAAAGAAGCGACCTAAGACTCCGAGGCAGTCATGGAAGCCGCGAGGCGGCTTCTCTTTGGGCTCCGACCGCTGGAATCCGTCGAAGTTCAGGCGCCAGGACCGCTCGGAGGTGCCGGATTCCCTCAAAAGAAGCTCGGAATCGTCGGAATCCATGGCAATAGATGCTCGATCTGGCATTTCTTACAGCGCAATGAAGGAGACAGAGAGAGAGAGAGAGAAACCCTAGAGACGGAAGGAAGGATTTGGATTTCCTCACGAGAAGAAGAAATGCATCTCAGAAGACATAGAGATGCGTGCTGCGCATTTACGTGTTTATTTTATCGTGGATGTGAGAGTGTTTTTGTTGTGGTCGGAGATGGCGGATTTTTTTTTCAACCAGAGAGATAATAACACGCAAGATAGTTCCGACAAATAGATTGCAAGTGGCGTAGGAGTGGTTTTTATTGAGAGTGATACATGTACGGTAGAGATCGCTTTGTTCCTGATCTTCTGTAGGGCCTACTTTTTTTATTATTATTATTGGAATTCATAAAATTTCTCTAAGAAGAATTTTGGAATTTTCATACACACATGAAATATCACGTGGAAAAAACATCGACATCAAATTCAAATTCGTATAATAAATTTTTGTGAAGAAACAAGCCTAGCAGAAATTAAGAGATGGGTCCATGAAGTAGCTCGAAATAAATAAATAAAAGGCCTCCCTTAAATGCATCATATAATTTCTCCAATCTAACGCAGATGGAGATGGAAGGAGTTTTTCCCATTTGTTGGCAAAAGAATTAATATGAGGAGCAAAAGTAGGCAACACTGTGGAATTTTTACTTTATTATTATTTGGATCAAAATAATAGAAAGTGTTTTTTTTTTTTTTTTTTTTTTTTTGCTACAAACAAGTTTGAAAAGTGCTTTTTATTTTAACCTAATTTATTTTTATTTTATTTATGATTTAATCTTCAATTTATTTTGACTCATTCATACATAGATTACATCATTAATGATCAATGAATATGTATAAAATTGTAATAATCATGTTTTTCGTCAACTGGTCAAATTAACGGTGGGAAGAACTCCTAGTTGAAGAAAATAGAGAGTTAAGAGGAGGGTATTTATGTTAAATGGCTTAAAAATGTATACACCACCTTGTGAGTTCTAAAAAAGGACCACCTTGGTAACTCTGCTAATAGAGTCAAGTGAAGTAAAGTTGATTTTCAATAAATAATAAAATATAAGTGGGTTATCACCGTATTTTATTTTTAGTTGTTTATTATGAAATCTTTTTTACTTTTTGTATGAGAAAGTGGAGTTTTTTAACGGTGATAGTTTTTTGACTTTTTTTTTAAAAATAATTTTGGAGTTAAAATTCTTTTGATGTAGCATCTTGGAGGCTTTACATGATTTTTACTATGCTAGTTTAATACCTATACTATATTTTTAAACTCGAATCCTTTTTTGGGAGTTTGTTTTTAGATAGTAACTAAGAGCACTAAGAACATTTCCAAGAGACACTTCAAATATGGAGATGTCTTTTTCAAAATAGAGGCTTATGTGGCATAAAAAGACATGTAAATTTAGCATCTCTCTTGGACAACTCCAAGAGAGATGTCAATTTATTATTTTATTATTTTTTCAAATCCAAATTCAATGGTCATTATCATTATTTTACTCCAAGAGAAATTGTACAACCGCCTACTTTAAATTTAACGGTCATTATCATTATTTTAATGCTCAGAAATTATTTGAAGTATGTCTTTTTGGTATGCCAAATTTGGCATACCAACCCCAATGCCAAATGACAGGTAGAAAAAGAGGTTCTGTTAGAGGCTTTCCATGATGTCATTTATTACTTTTGGAAGCTGATGTGGATAAATAACTACTTTGTTGGAGTTGCTCTAAAAAGGATTACGTGACTGACAGCTGACTCGTGAGTGGTTTGTGGCAGCGCGTGATTTGTTGAGGGAACACCAGAGAGATTGGAATGATTGAATGTAGAAGAAGGAACTCTTGAAATTGGATACATGCACCGCGTGAGCACGGATTGGCGGCCTTTATGGTATTGCCATTGCCATAAAATCCCAACAGCTCAAAATCGTGGGGTCCATGTTGGTTCATACTTTTTTATGATTAGTAGTGATGAAACAGGTCGATTTTGGGCTGGGTCCATTGTGAGCTCAGATTCAAAAGTCCCATAACACAAATTGGAATAGAGAGCTTGGACCCAAATTGAGGAACCTCACCCAATAACACAGGTTTACAATTTACACACTACCCTTTTATTATCTTTCAACGTTGGCGTGACCAGATATTTTTCACCCCAGTAAATTATTAGAAGTGGATCCAATTGACTCCCTCTTTTGCTATACATGTCAAAGTGGACGTGTACATAATTATTAGATAGGTATGACAGGTGAGCAATTTATATTGGCATTAAACAAGGTGCGTGATTTGGGTGGGTCCACTGAACGAAATTGATTGAAAGAACCCCCTAGTATGCTTTCAATGAGATGCCTGCACGTGTCCAAAATGATAGAGAAAAGAATCGAGATCTTCTAAGGCTTCAGCTTGGAGAAATCCCAAGTCAAAAGGAGTAGAAAGAGGCCACCAATTGAAATCCAAACCATTTATTTTTTTAATGTTATTGGAGGGTTTCCAATCCTTTGTCTAGAGGGAAACCGGATAAATTCTCTTATAGCACCAGTGTAATAATGCAGTTTCGAACCTACAACCTCCGGATACAAACCATGGTCTCAGGCCACCTATTGAAATCCAAATCATTCAAAATAAAAATCTTCTAAGCATACGTGCTATTCTCAAATTTTACATTAAGCTAAGTTCGTTTCACCTTTATATTAGCTGTTGGATTAAAAATAATAATTAATACAATCTTATGCATATTTCTTATTACGTATTTTATCAAGCAATCGATCCATCGGTGGAACAAACTCATAATAACATAAAATTTGAGAACGCCCATGTACCTAAAGGGCGTTTTCCTAGACCATTCAGATTTCCATAGGTGTGCCCTGTTACAAAAATCAACTCCTTTTGAATCAGAATTTCTCTGGATTGGATTGAACCTTCAGTAGATCCAGAAACTCCATGAGATGTTGCCAAAAAGCCCATGATATCTTCATCAACGGTCGAACCTGCTGGTCTGTATTTCGTTCTTCGATCCCTTTCGTGGATAAACAACCAAGACGATCTGCCCTCATCCTACAGCCACAAACTTTAGATCGATGAGACAAATTAGGACGTGGGTGGGCCCCTATCCACATCAAAAGAATCAGTCACATGATTGAAAATCTGAGATAATGTATACTTTTATTGGATGAGCTTGAATTTGTCAATACCAGTCAATTTTGAGTAGATCCAAGTTAACAAGTTTTTAATAATCTATACTTAAAAGAGTGCACCTTCTTTTCATTTTATAGAATTGGACCGGCATATATGATTTAATTAATTAATGGTCCAATGAGATGGTGAAGTATGCGAGCAAAACTTATAAGATATGTGCACATTAATTAATTTTATAAACTTTACTTATGTACTACACCATTTTATTAGACCCTTGCTCTTTGTACACTCACCTACTCATATCAACCAATCCCTCATTTTTTCCAATGTGAGAATTAAATCATCGTAAAATATAATGCTCTAAAGTCATTAAACATTAGGCATGTTTGGTAAACAGGGAGGAATCCTTTATCCAAAGGATTTCTTCATTCCCCTAGAACAACGCTATCCTATTTGAGGATTTTATAGGAGATGAATCACTACATTTTAGATTTGGAAAACACCTTGGAGGAGTCACTCTTGTAACTTAGGTGCTTCTTTGCCTCCGTGAATTTTCAAAATTCGACGGGGGAGGTGGAGACGGATAAATTAATGGAAGAGAGGATTTTTTACGGGTTCGGAGGATTTGAAAAATCCTCTCTCACTTTTCCTCTCCTCATCCTAACCTAGATTTTCCTCGAAATCCAAAAAAAAAAAAAAAACACAGAGAGGAATCCTCTTCGAGGACATTACTCCAACATGGTCTTAAGGCTTTGGATTTAAGATTTGGAATCCTAACTTTTGATCTACACTTTCCAACCCCACCCCCGCCCCCGCCCCCCCCCCCCCCCCCTTTCTTCTTTTGTCATGGGCCCACCTCAAGTCTATTTAGTTTTTTCACACGCACTGTCCCATAAATGGTAACAAGTCCAATTTTGATATTCTTTTTTTTTTGCTAACGGAGGGTTCCCAACCCTTTGGGATGGAATATTTCCTCCGAGTCCAGAGAGAAGCCGGATAAAACCCTTGTGGCCCTTAGGTGGTAGCACAAGTGGACTCAACCTTCGGTTCCTGAAGAGGGGGGAACCGGGGGGTCGATACCAAGACCTCTAGCTTTAGAAGAGGGAGGAATCGTGGTCCTGACCACTAGGCCAACCCCTCGGGGTTAGTCCAATTTTGATACTCATTCAACATTTCATGTTGGATCAAATACCCATGAATACCCACCTCATCTTAAAAAAAAAAAGAGAGAAAAAGATATATAGCACTTGGCATGTTAAATCTTATCTTAATCGCCGACCATTTTAGCACAAAGATTGGTGGTATTTGGTCTCATAAAAAATACAATGCTGATGATATTGATCAGTTGATGCGGATCGGTCTTGCGGTGAAGACCGTTGTCCAGAGATGACGTATGCCGCCCACTCTAATGTTCCTCCGCCTCAATATGTCAACGAATTGAATAGATGGGAATCTATGGTCAAATCAAATGCAATAAATGATTCTTTTAAAAAAAGTTGAGGGGGTGATCTCATGGGATTTTGAAAATCCACCTATGCTATTGGGAATTTTATGTTGGGAAATATTCACATGTATCAGTGGGGTCATTTTATGATTCATCCAAATTATCCACACACATGGAACTTTTCAAATTATAATGAATCAATTGAGTTTTCATTAACCCAAATGAATTATACCGAGGGTCAAGATTTTCCTTTAATATAAAGTCGTTGAATTTGTTTGCTACGGATGAAGGGGGTTCGAAACTTGGGATTGACCTCAAACTTGATATATAGTCTCAGGGAATATTCATATGCATCTATCCCTCACCATTTTTGGTGAGGGACACCCCTTTTAGGGGTGTTTCAACTCCCTTTTGTACTTGAAACACCCCCAAAAGGGGTGTCCCTCACCAAAAATAGTGAAGGATAAATGCATGTGAAAATCCCCCGTTAGTCTCATACCATATAACTCTTTTCATCTCCCCCAAGTCCCATGATTAATGGGGCCTTAGGTGGCCCCCATTGAATTTGTCTCTCACAATATGGTGAGGGAAGAATGCACATGAATATAGCCATTTTATGTTTTTTTATATATGGCCTCTTCTGAGAACAATAATAAATAATAAGGGGGGTTCGGTTATGCCTTTTATTATGGTGATGGTTGGGTATTGATTTTTTTTTCTCTCTTTAACTTATTTTTTTAAATATTAAATAACTATTTATGATTTTTTTTACTATTATTTTTTTCAAATTATAAAAAAGATCACCTTAAATGTCAAGTTTTAATGGATGCTTGAAGTTGATGAATTATTTATGTAAATTTTTGTGGATTGAATGGAAAAACATCAAACGAGTTTTGCAAGCTAAATCTTCTTCCAAATGAAAAAACTTGGAGATGCAGCATAGGAAGCACCACCAGCCTCCTCATTCTCTCCCCCCTAGTCGCATTCCTTGGCCAAGGAGGAGGATGAGGATGCGTAAAATGTAAAGGCGGCAAGTTGCGGAGTTGTGTTTGAATGGGTTTTTATAAAAGGTGAAGATGAAGACGGATGGACTAAGAACGAAAAAATGGGAATGGGTGGTTAGATGAAGGTGTTGAGGGTAGTGGGGCTGCGAGAAATGGAGTAGGGAGATGGAAAAAAATGAGAGAGAAGAGGAAGAAAGAGAGACGAGTGATGATATCGTTGCTCAATTAAAATGAACAACAGCACCGTCTTTCAAACAAAAGGTTATCGTGCCAGGAAAACTAAGAGGGCCTCTTTTGCGGTTGATATCTAAGGTAGTTTTTTTTCATAAAAACCTCCTATTTTTTATTTTAACCATTTTTAGTATGATATTTCTTAAAACTTCAAAGAACTCAATGATATAAACAAACGATCCCTAGGGCAACATTGATTTCGAGTGGATATTAAGATGGAGTACCGTAAATAAAATATCAGGACGACCTACACATCTCACAATCGGCATGCATCACAAAAAGTTTACAAATTTGATAGCCAAATCTAAAATTATAGGTGTGCCAGGAGTGCACGGAGATTTTGATAGCGCACTTCATGGTGGAGCCCACCTGATTGTCCATCCGAAAAGATCATACACAATGACCCTTACCGTTTAAATCCATCAGATTAAATCGTTAGATTTTTTTTTGGTATCCAAGCCAATCAAGTGGCGGGGACCCAAGAAAGAGCTCGCATACAAAGAGGAAAGCAGCCCACTTAAGTGGGAAGGAAGCCCGCACACACAGAAAGAATCAACTACGTATTCTACAGTCATCGCTTGGTATGAGAGCATAAATAAAATGGTAATTAGCACAACAAATGATTCAGGTTCAAAGCAAACAAATGTAATAAAACTGTACCCTGTTCACTAATCACCCATTCCGAACATAACAGAGAAGACCTTGTAAAAGATCAATTAGGTCATCTGCAGAGTGATCCACATGCTGCACAATCAGATTCTGCAACACAAATTAAGATGGCAGTCAATTCACCGAAACTGCCATATCCAGAGAAGGTAAGAAAAAGGAGGAATAAAATCTCACCCATGAAAGAACATTTGGCATCTTCCTAACAATAGGAGATTTTTTTTTGGAAAGAATGAATCACAGTAGACAATTTTTGACAAAAGAAAGAGAAACCAGAGTCAGTGAGCATGTCTTATTCCAAATTGTGGATGGTAAATTGTTGTAAGAAATTATTCTCCACCTTTCTTGAGAAGAAAATGATTCCAAGTTTGTGAAAGAAAGTTGTGTCCTCTCTGTATGTTTATGTTTCAATAACAAAAAGTGAGAAGAATGGTATGTTATTATAATGGGCCCATCTGTTAGGAATTTAAATTGCTCAAAACAAATGCCCATGTTGTATGGCCCTCGTCAGATCTAACTTTAATTGCAGATAGATCCACTGTCAGAATGATCATGTATAAGACACATGAGTTTTTGTAGTTCTTTTTTGTAAAAACACGTCATTAATCTTATGGTGGGCCTAAAACATTAAGAGTCAAAATCTGGAATATCCCATACAAAGAAACTTATTTTTATGAGCAATAATGGTTTTAAATAGGTGGTCCCTCTATGGATAAATCACATGAATTCCTTTAGGCCATGTTTGGAAACTAAATCTTCGGGGAGAAGATTTTCGGTTTCCTTAAAGTTATAAAAAATCTATATTTGGCAATTGTTAATTCCTGAAGATTTGGACGAATGAAGATCTTTATTTGTTAAGACTTTCAGATCCGACTTCTCCCCATAAGATTTGAAAGTCCTCAAATATATGGATTTGCACACTGAATCCCATTTTTATCAACTATATACATCGATGCACACTAATATCAAGTAAAATTCTCTGGTACACAAATCCTCAGTGAGGAATTCTTGTTTTAGTGATAGTGAAAAATCATTAGATTTACAGATTCCTCGCCTGCTACCAAACATGCTCTTAATGTTTTTTTCAATTATATTATACTTGTTCAATCTCTTACTGGGCTCTCCAAACATATTGCAGTGAAAATAGATAGGTGGAACCTCATAAATTTTTTTTCTTTCCTTTTGTTAAGTTAGATGTTTTAAACTTGAAGACCTAGATATCTCTCGCTGACCATCTGAGTGGCAATAAAGTGCCAACACCGCCCACTCAAACTTGATGATTGTGTTGGGGAGTTTCCGGTCAGCCCGACCCATGGGAGAGCCGACCCCATGCCAACCTCAGGCTTCATAGTAGTATTGCCCTTTTGGTCGCAGTCCATAAGGATGAGTTGGAATCTTCTACGTATAAACTCGGTAGAAATTTGTGAGAGGCTCTTCAAATGGTAATTGCCTTTTCAAAATCAGCAGTGCTGTATGGACCGACTAGGGTGTCCCGATTACAAGATCAATCCCACATGGAGGCCATTTTCATGCTTTTTCTCTGTTACTCCCTCAAAAGTCAACTGCTTTCATTGTTAATGTCAAGCCACGTGGTCATTCGGTCCAAAATTCGGGACTGAATTCAGGACGGTTAGACTTTTTATTGTAAAATATCAATGTAGGAAATCTGAAAATCTCTCTTTAATACAGTTTTGGTCGGTAACAGGCAGGCTTTACCATAATAAGGAGTCCGGATCCCCTGTTTGAACGAAACAGGGCTATACTGTTCGGACCAATGAACGATCGCCACGTGTAGAAATGCCGCGTCATCTATGACCCTCTCACTGCTTCCTTAGAAAGAAAAATAAAGAAAAGGAGAGGGTGTTTTTATAAATTTTAGATCCCTTCTCCTTTCGACAGAACCCACAGCCCTGCAATCCTTCTTCTCCAGCGAGAATAACTGGGCACTCCTCCCCATCCCAATCAGTCCAGCCCTCCTCTATTTGTCTCCGATCAGAACCCAACAAGGCCATCCTTAGATCTGCATTTTCCTGCGCAGATCTCTTTGGTTTTGACAGACTGTAGAGTGAGAGAAATGCTCACGCGAGTGCTTTTCTTTTCGGTGATGTCTCAGTGCTCTGTATTGGGTCCTCTTTTTTCTCAGTTTTCCAGCGAACAAAACCCCACTTTTATTTGGGTTTTCTGTACATCCATCAGACTCTATCTTGTAGGTCTGAAATGAAATAACACGCTCTCTCTTTCTCCTGGTGGTGCATGTGGTCAGAAGCTTTTCTTCTCTCGTATTGACAAGTAATATGAGCTGTAGATTTTATTTTATTAAGTTCTAACAGCCTATACTTAGAAGCGAAGCGGATGAGTTGGGCTGTTGTCCGCTACCTTCCACTATGTGCGTCTTGAAAAAGTCGACACTTTTGATGGGTGGATAATAGGTCGATTCATCTCATGATTTCGATTCATTGAATATACGCTGCCGACGTTCTTTTCTAAGCTGGTTCTTTCATGCCAATTTGAGTGTGGCCGACAAAGAAGACAGCGAAGAAGATCTACGCATGAAAGTTCAGATAGAAGGAGGGCCGATGGCCTTGTTGGGTTTTGACTGGAGCCGAACAGAGGGAGAAGGGTCCTAAAATTTATAAAAACACCCTCTCCTTTTCTTTATTTTTCATTCTAAGGAAGCAGTGAGAGGGGCCATAGATAACGTGGCATTTCTAGAAGTGGCGATCGTTCATTGGCCCGTACAATATACCCTTGTTTCGTTCAAACAAGGATCCGGACTCTATCGTAAGGCCGACGAATCCATTGCTCTAGATCCAGAAATTAAGGCCCGAAAAAAAGCCCTATAATAGCAGCTAATATCTTTTAAAATTTCAAAAAAGTAAACTTGCCGGCTGTCATCCCTTTTTTCTCTCCCCAAAATATGAGGCTCGATAATAACTCTCGCCTAGTATATTTCTAAATTTGCTCTTTATATTTCTATTGCTATTAATCCAATTGATTTTAGCACACCATTATATATATCCGGCAGTATCAAATCTCAACCATACATTTAGTTATGAACTTGCTTCACAAGATTTCTCATTATTTTTGTGTATCCTATTTCAATAGGGGCCCATTTAGATTTGACCTATGCTATGGCCTAATAATAGATCTTAGAATTTAAGATAAACAATTGCCCATCGCCGGAATTTATTCACTTGCCCACAATGCATATGAGCACCGTACATCTAGAACATCCAATATGTGGGGCACACCTCTGAAGTCCATCTTAGATGATCCTGACTCATGGTGCATATGCACACCGTGCGTAAGTGAAAATGCTCCAAGCCTCACCAGTGGCAGACTCAAGATTTTTATTTATGGGGGGTGGAGTCAAATAGTTAGCTGGATTTTGTGACTCAAGATATCCATGTGAGTTTTGGAGATGGCCCAAAGTTTTCATGCAGGTTTTGAAGGTGGACTTAAGATAGGTTAGCAAAACTTGAATAAGAAAAACTTAATTAGTAAATTTGCATCACAAAAAAGAAAGAAAAATAAATTTTAAATAAAATACTTATAATAATACTAAAACATAGAAAATGCCTCATTTAGTATTGTTGCTTTAGGCCTCAAATTTTTTTGAGCCGGCCTTCGTTGGTACGAAGACAGCAATGAGACCAATAACCTATGAAGCAGAATGTTGGTCAATCAAGAAGCAACGTATATGCAAAATAGAACAGAGATGAGAATGATGTGTGGTAAAACTAGAAAGAATAAATTAGAATTAAGCACTTTCAAGAGTATTTAGGGGCAGCATCAATCGGAGATAAAATTACATAAACCACTTGTTCGAGATGATTTAGGCATGTCCAATACATGCTGGTAACAACATTGGTAAGTAAAAATTTGACAATGAAGGTTGATGGCCCACTAAGGAAAATGAGTAGGTTAAAGATGACATGGATGGAGGTAGTAAAAAAAAATTTAAAAATGTACAACTTAATTGAGAATTTAACTCAAAATAGAGGGGAAGGAGAAATAAAATTTGTCTAGCCGACTCTAACATAATTGGGTCAAAGCTTTGACGGCGATGGTTTAGGTCTGTGTCAGATTGATCGTAAATAAATCAAACCAATGGACCTTCCAGGCCCCCCAAAAAGTAAACATATGTTGGAGGACCGACCTTTTTCCCCTGGGAATTTCTCATCAATAAGATTGGACAAATATAAGATTAAGATGAGAAATGCTCTCCTAAGTTCAAACTTATGATAAATTTTCGCAAGCTCATGCTTGTAGGGTCCACCTTTGGTGCATCCAAATGGACCAAACACATGCTCCTCTAAATTGCACATGTCTACTAATTTTCGGTCAAATCCGAATTTACTAGATCGTTGAATCGACTGTGTATCGATCCGAATGGACTATTGACCATTAAACTTTTGGGCCTATATAAAGATGATAGAAATCACAGTTGATGCTGATTTTTTATAGAGATAAAGATCCAAGGAAGTCCTTGAAATTCCCCCACCCTCATCCCTATGTGAGTCCCTAGATGAGTCCCACCATACATTTGAGTTTATCTTATCATAAGTTTGGGCTCAGGAGACCCTTGCTCGTATAATAGCTAACTCATGCTTGAGTTAAAGGAACAGCATAAAGAAAGCTGTCTCTTTACTTTAGCATCTTTGCAGATGGTTACAAGTACTCTAAAATCGATTAAGTGGTGCATGTTAATCAGATCCAAGCCGTTCATCTGATGCTCTCCAAGTTATCATCACTCCACCTTGGGAATTAATTACTGGATATGACCCAATTGAATCCAAAACCGTCGATTGCGCCAAACGCTATCTTATATATAAAAACTCATTACCACTCCCAAGATTCTCTCAATTACAACTTTGAAAACTAAATCAATCCCACTCCCAAGATTCTCTCAATTACTGATTCGAACTAAAATTATAAAATATCTTGTCTATAAAGTATCCATCTACCCATGCTTTCTCACCATCTCAATCTTTCAGTTATTGTATTGAATTGGGTTTCTGGTGCTGTTTGTTGTGAGGTTTTTGTTAGTCATGGATGTTGATCTGACTCCAAGATTGGCCAAGAAATCCTACAGTGGAGATGGAGGGGCTTATTACACATGGTCCAGTTCAGAGCTTGGGATGCTGGAAAAGGCAAAGATCGGAGCAGCAAAGCTGGCTTTGGGGAAAGGGGGTTTGGCACTTCCAAGCTACTCGGATTCTGCAAAGGTGGCATATGTTCTTCAAGGTAAAGTGAAGAGTAGGAAGATTTCTGACTTGATCTGCTGTTTGGTGATTTCATGAATCTGGGTTATGGAAAATGCAATTTCTCTTCCCCTTTCCCCTCAGAAGGGGTCTTTTTCTTGTCACCCAACTTGCAGATCTGAGTGTCAAAGGGAATTTTTTTTTCCAATTGGTGGGGCCTATCTACATGCATGTGGGTTGGGTAGGATTTTTTTTTCATTTTTATGAAACGATAATAAAAGTTTTCATCAAAGGAGAAAGAAAATACAAAAAGAGAAAACAGGGAGGTACGAAAGTATTGTTCCTGTCTAACACAATTTAGGTAATCACACCCTCTCAACCCCTTCTTTAGTCAAAGCATTGGAGAAAGAGTTGACCGTAGTTCGTGACAGAAGACCACGGAGGAAGACGTTGACAACCCCAGAATCTCATTAAAAAGGAATTGAAGTTTCCCTAGGTTGATCTTTTTGTTGACAACACCGGGATCTCATTAAAAAGTAATTGAAGTTTTCCTGGGTTGATCTTTTTATTAAACACCTAAGCAATTGCATTAGAAGAGTCACTTTCAATAAGGGCGAAAATATCTTAAATATCTTGAAGCAACAGTGAGCTTCTAAAATAGCCAGGACCTCTGCTTCACTGGAATCACAGATGCCGTCATTATTTGAAAATATAAAAAAGAACTCACCATTGCTATTACGAAGAACACCCCCACTACCTCTTGGGTTGGGTAGGATTAGAAGAAATGAGTCCGGATCTCTGCCTCTCTCCCACCGGCCACACCCTTCTGCTTATTGGAATGTGGCATGTGTCCAACTCTACCATGAGGCCTACTTATTGATAATCTTAACCGTTAAAAATGAATGCCATGCCATCCCCTTCTGTGATTTATCCTCAAACTTTACCTTCTGTGATTTATCCTCAAACTTTATTTCAGTAGAAGATGGTTCCACAGACCCCACAAGACCGCCATAGCCCATAAAATTCAATATTTGTATACTGTCCGTGCTGAATTTTTTTTTTTTTTTTTTGTAAATAATGCTCTGCAGTCATGTGCTCTGTTTTTAATTTGGTACTTTAGGACCTTGCTGTTAGGCCTTTTATTATGGCATCCTGATTGGAGCCAATGGTTTATGAGGTCCAGGGCAAAGTAACTTTGGCAATGAGTTTTATATTACTATTATTTTGGTATAGGGCCATGAGTTGATAGATTAATGGTTTAGATTTAAAATGGGTTCTTCAAAATCATTGTTTATAGAAGAAAATGTATTAGAATAGTAGGACAATATTTTTGAAAGAAAATGCTTTAGGTTTTTCTTTTGTAACCTGTTTTTCTATCCACTTTTGCATTAATTCCATTTGAATATCTTGTTCTTGATGCTGTCTCAGTTGATTTAGCTTTTGGGATTTCGTTTAATGTTCTGAGATTTTTACTGAAGCCAAAAACCATGGCAATTTTTTTTTCCAAATTGTATCAGGTTTAAAACAGATAAATTTAACTAGTCTACATGGCATTGGAATGGTTTTCTTGGTTCAAGGTTTCTGCATAAACTGATATGTATCGCCCCCATTTGTTATTTTTTATGGAATTAGTTTGAAACATTAAATTGTCACAGTCTCTATTATCTCCACCATTTTATGATAGGACAAGATTTTATTCATGTGTAAATCATCATAAAAACCACTGAAAATCAAGATGTTCAATTTTTAAATGTTGGAATATTTGTAAAAGATCAAAAGAGACAGAATATCAAGATATGGACTTGGTTTTTGATGTTGGACATGACCTATATGGGAACAAAAGCAGTTTTAAAATCATTGTCTTCATTCCAAACATTTATGTACTGGCTAATGTTATGTTGGGACCACTTCTACCTGTTTGTATGTTCCCCTTTTCTGAATATTTGTTGAAAATAAAACAGAGACCGCTATTGAGAATTGGCAGTTTGTTGGAAACTTTTTTTCCATTTCTTGTTGGAGTAGAAAGAATTCTTCCTAAACCTTGCGAGGTCACTCAGTTTATTCATAAATCAGAATTCATGTGTTTGGTTAATGAACCTAATCGCCTATACCTGACAGTGTTTTGTTTTTGTGATAATCAATTAGCAGCAGTAAGTAGAGTTCTACACAATTAGATTTACAGATAAACTAAGTGCATGGTAAGAGTTTTAAGCATCCTTTTAACAGGGCTTTTAGGATAGGTTTGAACATATATTGGGGCCAAAGTATTTTCATCTCTTTCACGGCTTCCTGGCCAGTGGACTTGACTAGAATTCAGCTGAAAGTATGTGGGATTCAGTGTTACCTGGACATTGGATTGCAATTTAGTTGAGGCTCGCCTCTTGTCGGTGACCCCAGTTTGCTAGGGGTAGTTGGATGAAGTTATTTAATTTTCGTATCCTTTGCTTGCATAACCTTTCTTTTAACTTACATGACTGATCACATTAAGATCTATGATTTCAAGTCTGATATAATGTGCTATGTTCTGATCCCAGTCTGTGGTTGGGAAATTTGGGTACAATCTAAAAGAATCAACTTTGTAATCAGTGACTGAAATAAATATTTGTAGTACAGTTATATTGCTGACCCATAGGGAACTGACCTAGTATCTGAATGACCCAGATTGCAGATCACTGGGTGTCATCGTGATCTAAGTAAGCTGGGAATGGATCACTAGAAAGAGAGATGTCATACATTTATCCGTTTAAATTATCTTCACACTAATCACTGACCATTGCTTGACTGAGTTGAACTCAATTGCCTTGCCCACATGTTCTGTTTCAGGCAGTGGAAGGATTGGGATAGCATTGCCTGAGGCAACCAAGGAGAAGGTTGTAGCAATCAAGAAGGGTGATGCCATTGCCCTTCCCTTCGGCGTGGTCACATGGTGGTTCAACAGCAATGACACTGAACTAGTTATCCTCTTCTTGGGTGACACCTCAAAAGCTCACCGAGTCGGTGAGTTCACCAATTTCCAACTCACTGGTTTGACCGGTATCTTCACTGGATTCAGCACCGAGTTTGTGACCCGAGCATGGGACTTGAATGAAGAGAATGTACAAGAGCTTGTAGGAAGCCAATATTCCAATGGAATTATCAAGCTCGAGGAGGGCGCTGACATGCCCGACCCTTCTGAGGAAGATCGAGAAGGAATGGTCTTGAACTGTGAAGAGGCACCATTGGATGTGGACATAAAGAATGGGGGCCGAGTTGTTGTGTTGACCAGCCAGAATCTGCCCTTGGTTGGAGAGGTTGGGTTGGGTGCTGATTTGGTTAGGATAGATGGGCATGCCATGTGCTCACCTGGGTTCTCCTCTGACTCAGCCTATCAGGTGACTTACATTGTTAGAGGGAGCGGCCGAGTTCAGGTAGTTGGAATCAATGGTCAACTGGCGTTGGAGACTCAGTTGAAGGCTGGATGCTTGTTTATTGTGCCGAGGTTCTTCGTCGTGTCAAAGATTGCTGATGAAGATGGCATGGAGTGGTTCTCCATCATCACCACGCCCAAGTGAGTCCTCTCCTTAATACTCTTTACATAATTTTCCAAAATCCCACACCATTACACAATTACTGAGGGCGTGTTTGTTTCATATGATTGATACATAGGAATTGTAACTTGTAAGACTTCTATTTCTAAAAATGATTAAAATTGAAGAAACAAATGTGAATTCCCAAAAAAAGACCATCAAATTATCTCCATGGAAAATGAATCAAAAGGAGGTGGGAAAAGAATACCCAACCACCACCCTAGTAATTCAAATCCTAGGGAAGTGAGGGTTGTATCTATGTCGCTACATTATATCCTTCACTCCTCTTTAATAATCCGTTGGTGGAGCTCATTTGACCATGAATTCCTATGTATTCTATGCAAATTAACAAACAGGCACTAACTGTTTGAACATTGTGATCTTATTGTTTGGAATTGCATATACATCATGTTGCTAGTTCCTTTGCACACATTTTTCATACACTCACGTGAGAAAGACGATGTAGCATTAAGCTAACACCAGATCAATGAGATAAATCTAAGATGACAATGATGCATCATATATCTGGTGGATAATTATATGCTTCGTACTAAGCATTTGTATTTCTTTTGGTGGTTGTGTACAGTCCTGTGTTCAGTCATTTGGCAGGGAAGACTTCAGTTTGGAAGGCTCTATCTCCACAAGTGCTGCAGGCTTCCTTTAATGTGAGCCCTGAATTAGAGAAGCTCTTCCGGTCTAAGCGAACCAGTGATGCCATCTTCTTCCCACCACCCACTAAGTGAAAGAAAAATATAATTACTTTCTGCAAATAAATCGAAACTATGCTGTATAAGCATAAGCCCAGACACCTACTTTTAAAAGCTAATATCAGTGAATGAAATGTTTGGAACCATCCCATTTCTTGCCATTTTACTTGTTTTACATCTTCCATGTTTCCAGGCTTTTATGGAGTCATATTTCCTGAAAAATTGGATATGCATGAATGAAGATTCTCCATAATTTTTCATCAGTTGTGGAGGTTTGTTTGGTTTGCTTGGAAGGTATTGAAATGGATGGAAAGACTTCTCTTATTTCAATTGAAATGTCTTGAAATCCATTCTTTCTAGTGTATAATTTCTCGTGAAGCATTTCAACATGTTTTCATCAATGGAATACACCTTGTAATCCAATTAAAATCCCATTTAATCAATGGGGTACAATCAGATTCTTGCCAGAGGAAATGTACGTAGATAGTGAAGGTCTGCAATCATCCAAGTCATACTAGAGAGGTGTGGTTATGCTTCTGATCATCATCAACCTTGCAAACCATATCAACTTTCTGATTGAGGCTGTGTATTTATGTTATCCTCCATAACAGTTCTTCACAAGTTGTGGTGGAAACGGCTCTCTGATTATAGCATATAGATAGGAGACAATATGGAAGGCAAGGTAGAATATTTTATTAACTGATGAACCAAGTCAATTTAGCCGTTGTGGCTCTTGGTGGCCACTTATATGGGCCCAAATGCCAACAAATAGATAGATGATGGTCTGAGATGGGTCTGGGTGAAGCAAAAGTGATATGGGTTTGCCTAGTACTATAATCAATCGTAACCCTGCAATTGTCGTAAGCTTGATATACATTGTTACACCATTCTCTATTAGTTTAAGCTTTTGGAGTAAGTGGTTGTCAACATGTTCTCCTGGGCTATTGTGTCCTGTATTCTCCCACGAAAAGGGTATGATTCTCGTGCGAAGACCCTGTATTCTATCATGGAGGGCAGCTTAAGCTTTTAAAATAAGTAATTGTCAACAGCAACCAGATGATGGTTATAGGTATGTGTTATTTACTAAAGTAAATGGATATTTCCCCATTCACATTTATCTCCCGTAGAGAGGGGGCAGACACAAGTACAGATTTCTGAAGTTGCCCCTTCAAGTTGAATTTCCTGGTCCTTGTCTGTAGATTACCATGCAATCATCTGCTGTGAGACAATAAATCCAATTCAACATGTTCTTAAAACCCCTATTGAACTATCAAAGGTTTAATTTCTAACATGGTCCCATCAAATCAAGAATCGGTGACTATCAGAGGGTTTCTATTTTATGGCCTACATGAATGTATCATAAGCTAGGACCCACTTGGTGCTTCGGCTAACAACACAGCTTGCAGGGGGTCATTGTCTTTTATTAATGAATACTTCCAAATAAATGTAGGCGAGGCCATATCTCAATGATAACTGCCTGTTTTACATTCTTCCTTGCACATAAGCAGAGGACATCTATCTATATTGTAGCGCCCCGCCCCACACGCATGCATAATATTATTCCCTTGGCCCACGGGCCTCGCAATTTTTTTTCTAGTATGCCTCAACCCATCGTGCTAAGTAAGGGTGCAAGTTCTACATATAATCTCACCACTTTCCTCTCTATAGTCAATGTAGGACTCCACGGCGTCACAATCCACCCCCCTTACGTCCTTGTGCAGTAGCCTATTAGTTCTCTTAGCCCGCCCACATGAAAACCCTCCGACTTGCACCAGACCATAGTAAGGACTCATACCTCGAACTAGTTGAGTCGGCTCTGATTCCATAGGTAACGCCCCACTTTACTTGCTTACATGATATTGTTCGCTTTGGCCCATGGGCCTCGCGGTTTTATTTTTTGTGGGCCTCACCCCACCAAAAGCCTTCATGTTGAGTTAAGACGGAGTTTTATCTTTCAATGTCGCAGAAAAAGTATTTTTCTTTTGCTTAAAGAAAAAGGTGGTTTGCTTTTCCTTCCAACTTCCTTCACTTTCTTTTTTTATATTTGACATTCCATTTTTTTTTTTCATTTGACTACTCCTTACAGTTGAACAGGCCTTAAGACTTGGGCCAAAAAAAAAAAAAGTATGCCCTACTTGTCCTTTTGTAGAATAGAGTAAAATAAAATAAAATCGAGCGTCAAATCAAGATAAAAAGAAAGTGGAGGCAGTTGGAGGAAAAAACACGTTTTTTGTGATGCTTCTTGTTATTTAAGAGCAATTTCTTTCTTCTTTTTTTTTTTTGTCATTTTGTGCTTTTTAAAGAGTATCTCTTTTGTTATTTTGTGCAACTATATGTATAATTTTTGTGATTTCTTTTATTTTCCCTCCAACTCACTTAGGGTTGCACATAGGCGGTTCGGATCGGTTTAACACTAAAACCAACAACCAAACCGAACCTGTCGGTTTTTTAATTAACCAATCCGATCCGACCGATTGAGAGGGCTTAAATCAAACCAAATCAAACCAAATGGTTCGGTTTGGTTCGGTCGGTTAAACCGTTGTTATATTTTTTGTAAATCAGACATTGAAAATTTCAAAATAATGATACCACGTCCTTTGCATTAATTCCAATGTTTAGTGCAAACATAAAAATCCAACATTCCATACTAGACTAAACGCATATAAAAAATAATTCTACTTCAAAAAGAGAGTTTGGACTAAACGGAAGTGCACAAAAAAAAAAAAAAAAGCATTAACCAGCTTACGGTGAAACATTCATTCCACATGATACCATTTGGAATTACAATAGAATAATAATCCATGTCAAAAAAAGTCACACACAAACGGAAAACTTTATTCAAACGAGGTAGGAATTATGATGGAAAAAAAAACAGCCCGTACAATAATCCCTCCATTTGCAATGAAGTATTAAAAAGCATTTGAGAGATTAGAGGAGATGCATTGAGACAGTGTTAACAGTTGAGTTCATGTAAGAATGGAGTTGTGGAATGTAACTTTGAAAGTAGTAAAAAATGAAACCATAAGGCTAAAATAGTAAAAAAGCAATATTAAATTACTGCATACGATCGGTTCGGTTTAAGCGGTTAACCATGGGCTTAAACCGATAACCGACCGATGTAGGCGGTTTTTATGATTTTCAAACAGTTAATCGAACCGATCTACTATAAACCGATCCGAACCGTCCGGTTCGGTTTGGTTTTGCGGTAATATCGGATTTTTTGTGCAACCCTAAACTCACTCCACTTTCTTTTTATCTTTATTTGGCACTTAAATTTATTTCATTCTACTACTACATACAAATAAAGCTTTTAATTTCATCTTTTAAAATATGAAAAAAACACAGGGTCTTTTTTTGAAATCTTCCCAATAAAGAGAAAGGTACCGTACCCTTGAAATATAGGGTTTGCTCAGAGGAAGTTATCAGTAGTAGTCGGCAGACGGGAGGGAGACTGTCCAGCTACTAGAGGTCCTGGTTTGGTCGAATTCCGCCTCGGCTTGTGGTGGTTTGTTCGAATCCCGCCTCGGTAGTGTCCAGAGAACTTGTTAGATCAAACCATTTGTGACTTAGATATAGGGTCATAAAAAATTTCTACTTCTGCAAATAAAAATTAATTGGCCATGCGCACACTGCAAATAAAAATTAATTGAGATTAATTGAGAGAACCAATATGAGTTAAGATTAATTGAGAGAACCAACATGGGAGATTAGAGAGAAAAATTAGAAATAAAAAGTAATAGTCCCGAAAAACTTTAAGACACGTTAGATTTGAGTTTATCCACGACCTTTTGACTTGCACTGTTATTTCTTGCACCGGGATTATTTAACTAGTGAGGTCTCGGGGTCACATGCAATTTTGCAAATGTTAAGACTTGAAGTTTCATACTCATTTATATAAAAAGTAATATTTACTTTGTATAAATGTTGGGCTGGGCCATGCTTCAAACCGTAATAAATGGTATATTTGTTTGTTTTATATTTTTTCTCATTAATTAATATCTCATAAAATATCCACAAATTGGACGTATTTTTATGTCTAGGCCTGGGCTTAGCGCGGGCATGCTTTACTAGTTATTATATATTATAAAGGTAGGATTCAATTTCCAAATTGGAGTCCGGTTTCGAAATTGATAGCAGAATTGAAGTCTGATTTCGCAATTGATTTTAAAATTAGAGCTCAATTTCGATTTCCATTTTGAAATTGAAACTCCAATTTTGATTTCTATTTTGATTGGAGAGAGATTTCGAGATTTACATTAAGAGCCCACTATTGTTAACTTTTTTTTAGGTGTATTTAAAATTTTAATTTATCTATTATGGATAGGAGATTAAAAAATCCTGATGATATAAGAATTCTACGTTGCTCAATAACTCTAGCCAAGTCAAAATGAGTCTTTTTTAGTTGAATTAAAATTCTTAATATATCTATTATGATTAGATTTGTGATTTTAAAAGTGTATCCTAGATAGTGATTTATATCTATGAGATCCATGTACAATAAACTTTTTTTAAGCGGACCTCATATTCTAATTCCTAAAGGTGGGGCCACATGTAATTTCTAAACATGTCCTTTCACCTAAATTCCTAAAGATGGGTCCATATTGGAAGTTTTAAAGTTGGCCCCATCATGTACAACCATTTCTATATCCTTTTTCTTTATATTAGATTTTGGAGAATTGGTTTTTCTTTTCTATGTTTTCTATTTTTTATCTTTTTATGATGATTATATATATATAATGAGGCTGCTCACCTGGCAATTGGACTGACTGATGATCCCCTCTGCCAGAGTACTTGCAGATCGTCGTCTTCAAGAGACCAAGGCTGGCTGGTCCTTGAATTTGAGGAGCCCATGTTGTGTAGTCTGAACTGGTGGGAGTTACATGTAGGGTGCCCATGTCACTAGAGAGTCTGAACATGTGGGGTGCCCATGCCCAGGGGAGGACCTACATGTAGGCCTAGGGGGGCCATGGCCCCCCTTAAGTTTTCAAAATGTTATTTTTTACCACTAAATTTTTTATAGTTTTTTATTTTTCCCCCTAAAATGTTAGAACTTTCTTTCAATAATTTTCATTTGGCCCCCCCTAGTTCCATTTTCTGGGTCCGCCCCTGCCCATGCCACTAGGGTCTGAACTAGTGGGGTGCCCATGTCACGGGAGTCTGAACTGGTGGTAGCGCCCATGTCACCGGAGTCCTCTGAGCTGGTGATGGTGCCCATGTTAGTCGAGTCTTCTTAACTGGGAGGTTACTCCCAATTGGTTAAGGTGGAACAGCCTCTCCACCTAGACGAATACGGGTATATGTAGGAATCTGGAAAGCAAAAATTATGCAAAAATTGACATGACAATGGCACATCTAAATTGTAGTTATTAATTAAAAGGAATCTGGAAAGCAAAAATTATACAAAAATTGACATGACAATGGGGCATCTAAATTGTAGTTATCACTATCTCTCGCAGCAGTTGCCTTCCCATGGATGTGCATTTGGTAATCTTTCATTACTTTGCATAATATTTCTATTTTGTTATCTAAACTATTTGATGCAGAGTGCAGAACTTAACATTAGTTTTATGTGTGCATATTTAGTGGGTCTATGTTTCATTTGAATGTTCTTATGGAAAATCCTATTTGCAGATTGTCAAGGCTGGGGCGTACAATGCAAGCAATCATCTACCAGACTGGGACAGACAATGCAATCGGTTTCACTGATTTTTGACGTAGTGTTAATTAAAAGGAATCTGATATGAAAAACCAAACATGCCCAACAATAAACTACAAGGAAATCTGTGACGAGTATGCCAAAAAATAAACTAGAAGAAGCTCACTGCTGGTCTCAATAGCGCCTCCGCTACTATGGTCATAGCTACACGCGGTCCGTGGTATGGTTGATCAACAATGTACTATGGTCATAGCTACACGCGGTCCGTGGTATGGTTGATCAACAATGATGGGATCATCCCATGATCTAAAATCTTCAACCTGGAAAAAAAAACAAAAATAATGATTAGATAGGATATTCAATGATGATCATCGAATTCCCTGATATTCAATCAGATTAACAAAAGTTGAAACTTATGTGGCCTCATAAAAAAATTCTTATTTTCAATGAAAAGATGTGCGTGTTAATTTAATGCAATAACTATTACTAGTCTGTTAGTTAAATAATGTTTATCTATTTTAATAATTAAACGCAAAACGGTGACATATATTGAGAATGTCCAGTCATTTTCCAGTAGTGATGTTTCCCAGTGGTGATTTGGTGACAATGTGGTGGGAAAATTTCTTTTTCTACTTCTTTCATGGTAGAACACAATGTATTCAGCAGAGAGCAAAGATATCAAAAGCTTTAAATGATTTCATCCCACACCCAACAAAATGTTCATTGCTGTGCACAAAGAACCTTGCTAGAGAAAATACAGACGCTACTCAAAACTGTTTCAGTCATAATATTCTATTCTTTGGAAGTAGAAAACTACGCAAACTTTTGGGTATCATTATTAACATGCTAGCTTTCTGAAGAGATACCAAAGCAACTTTTTAAATACTAAACATTCTGAATGACTTATAAAGACACCATTTAGGTGGCCACAGGATAGGAGAAAACTAATGGTTCTTCTGTTTGAAAGGATTGAAACATTTCCATAAATTATAATATAGTTCCTTTGTTCTCTTAAAAAAATTTCAAGATTGGCCAAGCTGATGGAATGGCATCCCTTGTGGGGCCCACCGGAAAGGATGACTATCATTGTGGGGGCAGGGAGCATGAAAGGAAGGACTCCATGCTCCCCTCCTTGTAGAAAAAAGATAAGTACCCACTAATATTTTTGTTATACATTTGGACTCTGAAATTATTGAGAAACATATATTATGTACAAACAAATAATTTTGCAGAAAGCAAAAAAAAAAAAAATTGCATTTTGACAATCATATGGAAAGAAATATTATAAGAACTGAGAAGGACAAAAGAGCACATCAAATAGAAGACTTGCTCATGCAGTTCTTTTATTGCATTAATATTATTATTATTACAAATAATACTGGAAGTATTGAAATGATCATAAGACTTGCTGTGTATTGGAATGTCATGACGGCTGTTTGGATCTGGAAAAGAGAGAACCTGAGCTTTCAATTTGATAGGCAAATTATAAGGGAAGCTAGAATTTGAAAGATTTTAAAGGAAAAAAGTGAAAGGCTTGATATCATGGGATTCTAGGAATCAAACAAGAAGCCGAGAATTCTTCCAAACAGATATGCCATGAATGTGGATGAAAGACAAAATGCCCTATCTGGGACCGAGCAGCCTGAATATCAATTTTAGCTCTTTGACTCTTGTAGTCTAATCTGCTACCGTAACACATTCAAATCCAAGTTTCTATTACTGATTCTATCAATGGGATAAGACATCTAGAGCAGTGAGAGCCATATCGAATGAACTACTTTAAGACAGTTAAAGATCAAACAAATTATCAAATCCAATGCAAATATAAAAACACTCCACAACCTAAAAAATCCAAGCAAAGCCTGCAATTCAAAGAAATCACTCGCTGGTATTTTGTTTGCTCGATTTCCTCAAAGATAAAAATGCAAAAATCAGATCAAACTCAAAAAGAAAAAAGTTGAAAGATCATACAAATGATCATCAAATCCAATGCGAAAATCAGTTGAAAGACATCTAGAGCAGTGAGCCATATCAAATGAACTACTCTAAGACAGTTAAAGATCAAACAAATCGTCAAATCCAATGCAGATATAAAAACACTCTAAAACCTAAAGAATTCAAGCAAAGCCTGCAATTCAAAGAAATCACTCGCTCGCTGATATTTCGTTCGCTCGATTTCCTCAAAGATCAAAATGCAACAATCAGATCAAACTCAAAAAGAAAAAAAGTTAGAAAGATCATACAAATGATCATCAAATCCAATGCGGAAATCAGCTGAAGAAAATTTTATCACGTGTCAATGACCAATGACCAATCACATCTATCATCATCTTCAACGACGAAAATGGAAAGAAATCTAGATCGGATCACTCAACTGTTCGGATCAGAGAATACTCACTTCTTGGATCAGATCAGAGAATATAGACATTGGATTAGACTTGGATCGGATCAGAGAATACTCACTTCTTCTTCGATAAACATTGGATTAGACATGGAAGGAAAGGTTGTTGAGTTCTCGTCTCGTTCTTCTTTCTTCTTCTCTCTTTCGTCTCGTTCTTGTTTCTTCTCTCTCTTTCTTCTTCTCGTCTCGGTCATACGCAGGTTTTTCTTTTGGCAGGAAACCATACCATACTTTAAAAAGAGGGCTTGCAAAGGGCATGCAATGGCCAATGGGTCAGATGGGTATCATCAGGACTAATCAGGTTTTGATTCCAACCAGATTGTGAATCAAATTGGCCCCTTATCACATTAATTGGACGTTGATTAAATCTAATTATTTTAATTTTGTGGGTCCTTGAATCACAATGCCATATTCTATTTATGTGTTACTCTGCCCACAAGCTCGGGCATGTGGATCCCTGGGCTTATGTGTCACGTCCCTCCTTAATCGAGTGTGACGCGTTTTAAATCCGTGAGGATGAATGTGGTCCAAAGCGGACATTATCACACATGTAGTAGGCCGGGTTGTGACAGTTGGTATCAGAGCCGAAGACGTCTCTATCTCCCGGTGTGGGAGGGTGTGAGACCCTGGGTTCAGTACCGCAAGTGTGGGCTGCACTTCCACCTTGACTCCCAAATGGGGGTGAGGAATGGAAGTCCCACATCGGAAAGGGAGCGTCCGGATGCCTGGGCTCATGTGTCAAGTTCTGCCTTAACCCAATGTGATGTGTTTTAAAGCTGCGAGGACAAATGTCGTCCTAAGCGGACAATATCACACTAGTAGTTGACCAGGCTCTGTCAAGCTACATATATCCATATGCCTTTATTTTATGTTGTATATCACTCAAATACCTTTTTCTTTTTCATTTTTATGTGTCGAATTCATGTTTCTAGCTACTCACTTGACTCATGCTGAGTCCACCTACTTTACTTTTATCAATGTCCTTTTCTTTTCCAAACTGTGCACTAAAATATTTATTAAAGCTTGTCCAATTTTGCCATGTTAATCTTCCCGGGGCAACCTTGGTGCCATTAAGGTTCTCAGGAGCAGTTTCCAGAACCTGGAAGGCATCAGTTTGCGAAAACTGTATGCTGGTCATATAGACTGTATATCGATGAAGATGTGTGCTAGATGCTGCATTTGGTACTAAAGACATTGCAAGGCATGTTCATAATTCTCTAGGAAATCTGATCTTTGAAACCATTTCAGTTTGTATATATTGATGAATTCCTCCTCACATCATTAATATTCCTCATCCTTCCTTCCACCGGACAGCCCCAAACAGTAGGTCAATAGAATGCTGTCACTTTTTGAAAACTTCATTTTCCATGCTTACCAAGGTGGGAAGTTCATTGGAGAACAGAGCAAGGAATGAAAGCAAGGAATGAAAACAAGAAATGAAGTGATTAAAAAAATATGTGAAGCGCAAAATGGGGATTTGGATAATGACCATTTGAGAAAATGAATAGAGAAGCCATTATGAAACTCTAGGGAAACATTTGAGAAGCTATTCCGAAATGAACTATGAAATGCAAAGGAAATCAGTAGTACATTATTTACCTTCAGCCATCTTTTTTCTCTCTGATGTTTTGATTCCATTGTTTTATTTCTTTAGTTCTGAATCTTTTATGGGGTGTTTCGTGTACTTCGATGCATTTTCTTTTGTTCACAATAAGCTTCAAATGAAAAGGACCATGTCATTAACTCTGATACCTAAATAATTTAAAATAGGCAACGCATCGCATGTATCACATCCAACACTTCATTGTTTAAGTGTAAAATTCATGTCCCTGCCATATTCAAGGTGTCTCAGCTATATCCATCCCTACTATGGGCATCATAGGTTATAAGTTATTACGGATATATATTTAAAAAAAAAAAACTCTTTTTTCATTTAATTGGATATCTTTTTACTCCAGGCAAAGTCATTTTTAAATCTGTTTATTTTCCCGTACATTTTGGAAATGAATCACAAAAGAAAATCTTTGGAATCATTTTAGCTTTAAAATACGTTTTTGAGGAAACACACTTTCCAGCACTCTTATGGTACTTTAATAACTATCCATCTTTCTCTTAATAGATCAGAAGACATGTAAACACTCATAATCATCATCAACATCATCGTCGTCGTCATCCAAGCTTTACCCCATTTATTTGGGTACATCATGTAGAACGACTGGAACACAGAATATATATACTCTTGTTCATGGGATGTAAGTGACAACTATAATAAATCACCATTGCAAGCTGATATTGTCCATCTTTCTTTTTCTTTGTTTTGTTTTGAGTGTTTATCCTTTTTTGTTTCTTTTTTTAATCAGCAAGTCAGTGTTTCTATCATGACAATGGCTTTGTTTCATGCTTTTGTTGGTTTGAATCTTGAAGCAGCATTGTTGGAAACTATGTTTATCTTTACTGTGCTATCTGATCTTTTTTTTTTCTTGACTAAGATTCTATATTGAGCCAAGATTCATTCAATTATAAACAAGAATTATTAAATAAATAGTAAAAAAATTTAAAAAAAAATGAGATTACTTTAAGCTATTATGTAATTTCACAAAAAAAAAAAAATCTTACCTTTTCCTATGCCACCCATTTCCGATAAAGATTTTATGACTGCAATATAAAAATAATATTATAATTTATTTTATAATTTATTTAAAAACTTAACTCATCATATTTACAGAAGATGTTCAAAACGATAAGATTAAAAATCTCAAAATAATATCAGCATAAATAAAAAGAATAGATATGAAAATAGACAAAAATATAATAAAGTAGTTTTTCATATAGAAAATAATTATTTTAACATGCTCCATTGATTTTCAGAAATATATCCTATCAATAAATTGGATTCAAACCACATTTGTATCCTTATTCAACTTTTAGTCTATCTATTTGGGAACTAAAGAAGTGCAAATCCCTTTTGTTTAAAGGCAATTGATATACTTTAACTTGGTTCTAGGTTATATGATTGTAGGTTATTTTCGATTATATAAGTTTATACGGTATTCTATTTTGTTAACATATGCATAATATAATACATACATAAAAAGTAATAAGCAGAAGTAAAACCTTTGAAACGAAAATTGTTGATGAATTCATATAGTTTTTGACATGGACTCAAGCACCCTCATAGTTGGCTCAACTTGATTTGGGTAATACGATATACTAACTTTTAAAAAACTGAATTAAAATTAGGTAAGGGTGAAAGACTAATATATGAAAAATGAATAGGAGCGTTTGAATTAAATGGAAGAACATACCCTATTTATTAGCTAAAAGTGTCGTAGATGTTTGACAAGTGTTATCTATTCAATTGATATTAAAAAAGTTGTGACTCCAAATGTCAATAATTTAAACTTTCACATAAAAAAGATGATTACAACTACCAAGAAAAATATGATAGTCTAATGATAGTACAAAAAAGATGTTTGCACCCGGAGTTCGAAACAACACTATCACACTGGGGCCACAAAGGATTTACCTGACTCCCCTGCACCCGTAGGGATTATTTCGGCCCAATGGGCTATAACACCCTCCATTATAAAAAAATAAAAAATAAAAAAAAATAAAAAAAAGGTACCATGAAAAAATGATAGTCTAAAGATAGGAGTTAATGATTGCCAGTGTCATTTATCAAATTGCTATAAAAAAAACTTGATTACAAATATCACCCATCTAAATCATCACACCAAAAGATGATAGACGAAGAAAAAAGTGATAATTTAAAGATAGGGAGATGGAATTGAATGTGTTAAATAGTGCACAGTAGTATGTGTGCTCAACCTAAAGTTTACTCGTTCATTAATTATGATAAATATGTCAATCCAAATGTTTTTTAAAGTTGTAAAGGTTAACTGAACATTTAATTAAGAGATAATTAGGGAAAAGTCCCTAGAATTGAATCTATCCAACCTCCAGTCCAGGAAAATTCTTTTTAAGGGCTCTTGTCCAAGCAGCTAGACTGTTTGCAGCCATAGGTATATCCGCACGGTCACATTTTTTAGGACAAATTTTCCCTTTCAACCGTTTTAGGCATAAATTTTGAAATCTCAAATTTCAAATCTTCCCTCCTCCATCCTTCCTAAATCCTCTCAATCGATTCGATAGATCAGATCAAGAATTGATCCGGATTTCTGCACTTCGTTTTCGTTGCAAAAAAGAGCAGTAGTTTAGTCGCCTCAAAAGAACTTGCAGAGGGATCTCGATTTCGTCCGGAGTCGCCAAAACACAAGAGTTTTGATCTTCGAACTTCTTGTTGCAACCGTTGGTTTTGATCACCTGGGAAGAAAGGCTTTACTCAGTTGCAAATCACCAAACGAAACAGAGGACCGTTTGGGCTCTTGATTTGGAGAATCGCCACCGGACGCCGTGCCGCCATTTTCGCCGGACCGGAGGAAGACCACTGCGCGCCTCCGTCACTGCCTCCGTGCTGTAGGCCAGAGAGGAAGGAACACAGCCTTCCTCCATCAGTTCTGGTTGCAAAACCAATACAGAACAGAATGAAGAAGAAGAAGGTTAGTTCTGTTCCGAGTCGGTTCTGACCTAACCTGCTACGGAAGAGCAGCCTAGAGCCCAGACCTATTATTAAATTTATCTAAGTTTTGTCAAATTTATCTGAGCTTTTGTGAAATTTATCTGTCTTCTGTCATATTTCTCTTTGTTTTTGGCAAATTTATCTGAGTCTTTTTTTAAATTTATCTGAGTTTTTTAGCAAATTTATTTACGTTTTTTGGAATCTATTTGCTTTTTTAAATTTTATTTGTGTCTTTTGAAATTTATTTCTGTAATTTCAAATTTATTTGCATTTTTTTAAATAAATTTAACTGAGTTTTGGCAAAAATAGTTGAGTTTTTGGCAAATTTTTCAGAAATTTGGAAAATGATTTATCTGAGTTTGGCAAATGTGTTTGCGTTTTTTAATTTTATTTGCATCTTTTCAAATTCATTTGCGTCTTTTGAGAATTATTTGCATTTATTTAACTTTCTTTGGATCTTTTGAGATTTATTTGAGTCTTTTGAAATTTATTTAAATTTTATGAAATTTGTTTCGATCTTTTTGAAACTTATTTGCATCTTTTTAAATTTATCTGCGTTCTTTTGAAATTTATTGCTTTTTTTGAAATTATTGCATTTTTTAAATTTATTTGCTTTATTTTGAAATTTACTTAAGTGTTTTTAGAATTTATTTGAAAATCTCATTAATGAGATTTCATTAGTCGTAGGCAATTAAATGGTAGTTGGCCATTATTAATGGGATATCCCACCAATCATGGGAAATGATTTAAAAAAGGGGCATATTGGACATTTTAGGTATGGGAATGTGTGTGAGGGACCTTTGGCTGAATGAATTTTTTTTTTTTTTTTGTGGACTGTTTGCATTAAAGTCACAAGTTGAGGGACCTCTGACCAAAGCCCCCTTTAATTAATAGGTCGCATTCAAATTAAATTGTTGGATTGTCAAGGTAAAGTTGGGTCTGGAGTTTTTTAGCAAATTTATTTATGTTTTTCTGAATCTATTTGCTTTTTTAAATTTTATTTGTGTCTTTTGAAATTTATTTCTGTATTTTCAAATTTATTTGCATTTTTTAAAATAAATTTAACTGAGTTTTGACAAAAATACTTGAGTTTTTGGCAAATTTCTCAGAAATTTGGAAAATGATTTATCTGAGTTTGGCAAATGTGTTTGCGTTTTTTAATTTTATTTGCATCTTTTCAAATTCATTTGCGTCTTTTGAAAATTATTTGCATTTATTTAATTTTCTTTGGATCTTTTGAGATTTATTTGAGTCTTTTGAAATTTATTTACATTTTAAGAAATTTATTTCGATCTTTTTGAAACTTATTTGCATCTTTTTAAATTTATCTGCGTTCTTTTGAAATTTATTGCTTTTTTTGAAATTATTGCATTTTTTAAATTCATTTGCTTTATTTTGAAATTTACTTATGTCTTTTTAGAATTTATTTAAAAATCTCATTAATGAGATTTCATTAGTCGTGGGCAATTAAATGGTAGTTGGCCATTATTAATGGGATATCCCACCAATCATGGGAAATGATTTAAAGAAAGGGCATATTGGACATTTTAGGTATGGAGATGTGTGTGAGGGACCTCTGGTTGAATGAATTTTTTTTTGTGGACTGTTTGCATTAAGTCACAAGTTGAGGGACCTCTGACCAAAGCCCCCTTTAATTAATAGGTCGCATTCAAATTAAATTGTTGGATTATCAAGGTAAGGTTGGGTCAGGAGTTTTTTAGCAAATTTATTTACGTTTTTTGGAATCTATTTTCTTTTTTAAATTTTATTTGTGTCTTTTGAAATTTATTTCTGTATTTTCAAATTTATTTGCATTTTTTTAAATAAATTTAACTTAGTTTTGAAAAAAATAAATGAGTTTTTGGCATATTTTTCAGAAATTTAAAAAGTGATTTATCTGAGTTTGGCAAATGTGTTTGCGTTTTTTAATTTTATTTGCATCTTTTCAAATTCATTTTCATCTTTTGAAAATTATTTGCATTTATTTAGTTTTCTTTGGATCTTTTGAGATTTATTTGAGTCTTTTTCTAAATTTATTTCGATCTTTTTGAAACTTATTTGCATCTTTTTAAATTTATCTGCGTTCTTTTGAAATTTATTGCTTTTTTTGAAATTATTGCATTTTTTAAATTTATTTGCTTTATTTTGAAATTTACTTTTTAGAATTTATTTGAAAATCTCATTAATGAGATTTCATTAGTCGTGGGCAATTAAATGGTAGTGGGCCATTATTAATGGGATATCCCACCAATCATGGGAAATGATTTAAAAAAAGGGCATATTGGACATTTTAGGTATGGGAATGTGTGTGAGGGACCTTTGGCTGAATGAATTTTTTTTTGTGGACTGTTTGCATTAAAATCACAAGTTGAGAGACCTCTGCCCAAAGCCCCATTTAATTAATAGGTCGCATTCAAATTAAATTGTTGGATTGTCAAGGTAAAGTTGGGTCTGGAGTTTTTTAGCAAATTTATTTACGTTTTTCTAAATCTATTTGCTTTTTTAAATTTTATTTGTGTCTTTTGAAATTTATTTCTGTACTTTCAAATTTATTTCCATTTTTTAAAATAAATTTAACTGAGTTTTGACAAAAATAATTGAGTTTTTGGCAAATTTTTCAGAAATTTGGAAAATGATTTATCTGAGTTTGGCAAATGTGTTTGCGTTTTTTAATTTTATTTGCATCTTTTCAAATTCATTTGCATCTTTTGAAAATTATTTGCATTTATTTAATTTTCTTTGGATCTTTTGAGATTTATTTGAGTCTTTTTCTAAATTTATTTCGATCTTTTTGAAACTTATTTGCATCTTTTTAAATTTATCTGCGTTCTTTTGAAATTTATTGCATTTTTTAAATTTATTTGCTTTATTTTGAAATTTACTTAAGTGTTTTTAGAATTTATTTGAAAATCTCATTAATGAGATTTCATTAGTCGTGGGCAATTAAATGGTAGTTGGCCTTTAGTAATGTGATATCCCACCAATCATGGGAAATGATTTAAAGAAAGGGCATATTGGACATTTTAGGAATAGGAATGTGTGTGAGGGACCTTTGGCTGAATGAATTTTTTTTGTGGACTGTTTGCATTAAAGTCACAAGTTAAGGGACCTCTGACAAAGCCCCCTTTAATTAATAGGTCGCATTCAAATTAAATTGTTAGATTGTCAAGGTAAAGTTGGGTCAGGAGGTCATATGTCATATATTAACTTTAACCCAATCCATTGATTAATTGGGTTAGAGAAATGTTAGTTCAAATATAAGAAAAAAAATGAACTCTAACTTTGCATTATCAAGTAGGTTCAAGTTTCCAATTCACTGGTAGCTTAGTGGTGAGGCACGTCCCTTCCATAAAAACAACTATGGTTCAATCCCACTGTAGTGCTGATAATAAGGGACTTGACTGAGTGAGTGCAAGGCATATGATTATTTATATTAAAAGGGGGTGAGTTCAAGTTAGGTTGGTAAGTTGGGTCAAAATTGCTACTCCTATCAATTTTTTCTAAAACTTTCTCCAATTAAATGATTATAGCTATTTTACCAACTGCCTCATGACAAAGCTCTTATTAATTATCATAAATTAAAAAAAGTTTATAAAATTATCTTACTTTTATTTCATTAGAAGGTAATTCGCACTTGACCTAGGCCTAACATGTTTCCATCAACCTAATTCAATTGAGTTTAAAACTTGATATTTTGTTTATTGCATTTATTACAATTGGATTGACCAGTATATTTTTTACCTTTAAATGAATAATTTTTTTTATAATTTGTTTACAAATGTGAATTTTGTGACCATTTTCTTCTCGACCATTATTATATTATATAATAAAGTTGTTACCAAACCAACTTCATCTAACACTTCCAATTTCAAACTCAACCTCTAAATTTTAAATTTCTTTAATCCTTTTTTTAGTTGTTAAATCATTGAAGGGTTATTGTAATCATTTTTTATTTATAAATGTTATTAACATAATTGCCTCATTTCATTTATAATATCGTTGATCAAAATATACCTACAAGAGAGATTCTTCTCTCAATAAAAGAGAACGTCATGTCATGTCCATTTCACTCAACAATTCAAAATTATGATAATATACTCTCTACATTTATATAACTTTTCCTTCACCCAAAATAATCTCACTTTATATTTTATTTTTTCTCAATTTGTAATTAATAGTACTTTTTTATAGGCTTATACTTAATAAATCTCATTATGTCACTCCTATTGAAATTAGACCCGCAAGATTGATCATGCTTAAAATGCTTGATCATAAATAAAAGAAAAACCAAATTACTTGATATGTAGTTAAAATTTATATTAATTTCTTACTTCTCATAAACTTTTATATTTTTTATTACCTTTTATTTTTTAACGTTTAAACATTGACACCGATAAAATTTAAATAATGTTTAATTTATACAACTAATTACATCTTTAAGGTTTTGACCTTCATCAAGACTACTATGACGAATGTCTGTGCTTTAAGCACGAGTGGTCAAGCTAGTTAAATATTATAGCCGTTTAAAATGAATGTTGATGTCTTCAAATTTTACTCTAAGAGGAGGTAAAAATTTTGTAAATTCAAGTAAATGCCTAATAATTTGGATAATATAATCTCATGCATCATTAATCATATTCATTAATCATAAAACTAACTAACCATATTATCGATCTTACGAAGCGACCAACTTCTATCAGCGCAAAACTCATGAGACATCCAATTATATGAATTAGGACATTTATTTTAAACGGGTCAGGTTTTCAACAAATGGACCCCCACTTTGAAGTTCCACTTCTTTGCTTTCCGACTCCACATATCTGGGTGCGGACCTTAACCCAGATCCAATTATCAATCGAGTCGGATCCAATTAGGGTTTCCGCAGGAAATCTCACCCTTCATAAGCCCACTCCAATTCGAAGATAAAACCCTCTCTCTCTCATTTTAGGTTTTCTGGGAAGTCGCAAGGGGAGAGAAAGCAGGCGAAGGAGCATCCATGGGTAAGTGACCACACGATCCTCCACTTGTTCGACGAATTTCCCCTTTGAAAAATCCCAAACCCCCCTGCTCTTTTCTCTCGATTCTCTTCTCTTCTCTTCTCTGACTTAATCGAAATCTGCAGCGAGGATCAAGGTCCACGAGCTGCGGGGGAAGTCGAAGGCCGACCTTCTGACTCAACTGAAGGATCTGAAAGCCGAACTTGCTCTGCTTCGTGTCGCCAAAGTCACGGGCGGTGCCCCCAACAAGCTTTCTAAGATGTTCGTGAGCTCGTCTTATGTCTTCTTTTCTTTGTGTAATTTCGTCGAACGTGTGGTGGGTGGTTTTTGTTGATTGTTTCGGTTGTATTTGTCGGTGCAGAAAGGTGGTGAGGTTGTCGATTGCGCAGGTGCTGACGGTGATTTCGCAGAAGCAGAAGGCGGCGCTGCGGGAAGCGTACAAGAACAAGAAGTACTTGCCACTCGATCTGCGCCCGAAGAAAACCCGAGCCATCAGGCGTCGTCTCACCAAACACCAGGTGATTGTTTTGCCCTTTGTTGCAAGTTTCTTTCTTTCTGATATATAGAGAGATTTCAGATTTGTGTAGAACGTAAGGCTTTGTGGTTTTTTCTTTCGAGATGATGGGAGCGAGATTCTTTTCCTATCCCCTCCCTCCATCCACCCATGATAAAGTGAAATAAGGTAATGTGAGAAATGATTTTGGCATAATTAGTGGTTCTATCCCCCCCTTTTCTTTTCTTCCAATCCCAAAACAACTATCCTGACCTAAAAATGCATTTTTGAAACCTAAAGATTTTGAAGAGACAAGTTATGAGCCTTGCAAACTACCAAAATGCTATACCCTATGCTGAAGAACTGAAAAATTAATGAACAAATAAGGATGGGAATTGCCCCCATATCATGATCTATATGAATAGAGTAGCCCATTTATACAGAATGGTAGATCATAGAGATAAATAGGAATAGGAAGAGGGGATAATTTTTATCATTGAGTGTAAGACTAACTTATATGAGAAGAATTGCATGCATTTATTTTCATAATCTATAGATGTTGAAGTAAATTCATTGAAGAAGAATGCTCCTTCCAAAGAATATGCGGTCACTAGCTCTATCAATCCATTGTTTTAGTTTCAGGGAAGGTTCATGATTTTAACAAGATGTGTTCAGTATTGAGTCTCTCAATGTGATCTATTAAAGTTGTAGTTTTTATACAAGCCGATCATTACCAACAAGATCTCCTTGTTCATTTAGGCTCTGCTTTGTGCATAAAAGTCCCTTCAGTCGAAGTTGGCCTGATGGGCCATTTGGCTAGTCCTGCTTAAAATTGGGCTTTGTGATTTTGCCATGCAAGTGGGCTAGGTCATGCAGGAGTTCTATCCTGAATTGTGAGATTTGCGCTGTCCAATCCCTTTTGCTTCCCGTGCATTTTTTTAGCTATTTAATATGGAAATGATCAAGAGTGATTGGCCTCCCACTGCAGTAGAAACCGTATTGTGGGGCCCACGTTAGCCACTTGCATGTGTAGCGAATACTTGGATAGAATGGGCATTCTATTGATTGCATTTGGCCTAAATGGCGCTAAAATTTGATGATCACAGCCATCTCATAAGGCCTTCCAAAGTAGACATCTTGAGCAAGTTGGTCCAACTGTTCATCTTGTATGGTTTTGATTCAGTTCAGTGGTTACTATCATCAAAATTGAAATTTAGGCCATTACTAATCAGTGCAATGCAGTTTCTATTCAACCATCCAACTATGATGCAAGTGGCTGAAGTCCACATCACAGTGCAATCTGTATTACAATTGTAGTACACTTGATTAGATTTCATTATTTCTTTATTAACATTTTCTTTTAGAAGCAAATACCTTCTGTATGATATGAATACATGACGATGTATAATTTCTCTGTTTGTGCAACATAGTAGATAGGTGGACAGAAGCAACTTCGAGGATGATTCTAATCTCTTATTTAGTGTTCTTAGAAGGGACATTGATAAAATAAAGAGTCAGTATACCCATTTTATCGGACAATTTTTAAATGATTTGAATTAAGTTATTTGAGAGTGGTTGACTTGAGCATTGCATGAATCATAGAAATTAGTAATGTATGATGCCCAATATGGCATGGATACGATAGGGACACACCCTAGACATGTCTGGGACATAAATTTTACACATAAAAAGGGAAGTATTAGATATGATATGACACGGTACTTGTTACGTATTTTGAAGTATCCGTGCATCATCATAGGTAGTAATAGCTGTTGCAAGCTAGCAACAACAACAAATATCAACAATGGAGGTATAACCCACTCCATAATGCTATGGATGGGATCCCTTTTAGCAAATAATGGCTAAATGGAGATTTAATTAACAATTAAAACAAAATGGAGGTATTTTGGTTGTATCTTTAAATGCCCTGAAATATCTTTCTCCAGCAATGTGTGAAAAGTGGGGTTTTCATTAGAAGTAATAATGGATATCATTAGTGTTCTGGTGTAAAGATCCTATGCATTGGCACTGGGGGGGTCCTGAACGCCCAATTGCCTAGGCAAAAATAAGTTTCTCTTTTCTTTTTCTACAGTATTCATCTTCAATTCTGTGCAGATCCTTTGTGACGTTGATTTTTATGAAGTGACCTTGCCTTTACTGAGAAGGGGAAAACTGATACATTTTTACCTTGCTGGATCTTTTTTTTTTTTTTTTTTCCATTCGTGCATGGTTACTTAGATTATATAATGGATTTGAGCAGTAAAAAGCACATGAAAACTTCTTGGATTATAATGATATCTTGTTTGTTTGTTTTGTTTCTTAACAGTTATCTTTGAAGACAGAACGGGAGAAGAAAAAGGAAATTTATTTTCCAATGAGGAAGTACGCTATCAAGGTGTAGGGTAGTAGTGTTAGATATAGGCCAGTTTGTTGTTCTCTTTGAAAATGGATCTTGTCCTCTCTTTGAAAATGCTACATGTCTTTCCTGTTTTAAGTTTAATTGGGAGGAACTGGGTTGGAATGAGTTCACTACTATTTGTTACTTAAATCAAGTTTTGTGGTAGATTAATAAGCTTGTGTGACTGAGTTGTGAGATCATAACCTGTTGGTAACTGTCTCACTTAGTAATTAGATGATATCCATTCTAATCATGCTGGTTAAGCAAATGGTTCTGATTGCAGGACTGAAAATATGTTAATGTTAATTTGCTGGAACCGATCCTCAGTAATCTTCTCCAAATCAGAGTCCCCAAATCTCTGCCGGGGGCTTCCAGTGGTTGATAAAAGGTAATGTGGCAACAAGTTAGGTTCTTTTTTTCAGCTCCTTGGTAAGAAAATTTGAAGGAAAAGTTTGACAAAATAAATGTAAATTTTAGTTAGTTTCATTTTAAAGACTTATTAAGTCTTAATTTTTTCCTCCTTTGACCTTTTTTCATTTTTCTTAAAGAAGTATTATATGCTAATTTAAATTTGCTTATTATGCAATTATGTTGTCATGCTAATGTCATGATTTGACGGAAATGAAACATAGGTTGGATCAAGGTTGATTGAACCTTAGGTTTTTAATTTTTTTCCCCTTAAAACATTACTTAGAAGTGCCTGATTTATTTCTTTTTTTCTTTTTTTAGTGTTATTGATGACTTTTTCTTAGAACATATTTTTACAAAGGACGATCCAAAAGTCATCTGCAAAGATTAAATGTAAAACGTCTTTCAGTAGGAGGATAACTAAAAAGAAAGGTGGATGGGAAATGGATAACTGAAGTGATGTAAGACGTCTTGCAGTAGGAGGATAACTAAAAAGAAAGGAGGATGGGAAATGGATAACTGAAGCGATGGCTTGTTATTCATTTTCATAAAACGAACGGCTTTTTTATGCTCATTTATAAAAATTGACTTATGATCTTTATTTTTAAGTGCTTATAACATAAAGAGCAAGGTTAGGATAAAATTTCATGAACTCATATTTGTGGGGTCCACCATTAGTCCATCCAAATGGACTAAACACATAATCCCTTTAAATTGCACATGTACACCAACTTTCAATCAAATCCGAATTTACTGGACCGTTGGATCAACTATATATCTAATTTTTTTTGCAAAGAGGAACATCTTAGGGAGATCTTGAAATCCCCCCACCCCATCCCCATATGGGGCCCCAGGTGGGCCCCACCGCACACTTAAGCTTACCTTATCCTAAGCTTGAGCTTAGGAAAGCCTTGCTCTAACATAAATCCTATGCATTTAATTTTTATGTATTTTAAATGTAAACAAATAGGCCCTAAAACAAATTTATTTTTTATGAAGGACAAGCTGAAGACAACAAACGTTCAAGAAATGGGCTTGCATCCTAGCCATTTGCATGTGTAGAGGTCGCTAGTACAAATGGTTCCCTTATTTGAGCTTTGTGAGCAAATATGGATTTCTAAGAACAAATCAGACCACAATATATATCTCCTGTGGATGTCCGCTAGGGTTCACATAAGGACTTGCTTGTGGGGGCCAAGATCTGATGAGACCTTTCATGTATGCAAAATCTTAACTCTCTAAGATTATCCTAACTTTTTGATCGATAACCATCGAGAAGTTAAATAATCCATAATCCATCTGAGTAAAAGTTGGGATGAGAGTCAAATTTGGGCTTGTCCTACTTCTTTTAGGGCAGTGGTTGTAAGGGGGTCGGACGGATCATGAGGGGCCCAGGTGGCCCAGGTCTGGGCTATCATGATTTTCAGACTTTATACATGTATATGGATCCAGCCTATCGGATCCAAATCCATATCTAACCCGGCCTGAACTGACTAGAGGTGAAAATCTGGGCCGGGCCGTGCCACTAAAGAAGGGCCCAATCGTGCCTCGGGCCGGGCCGGCATGGCCCATGATAAATTGCGGGCCGTGCCGTGCCTGGCCCAAGGCCTCTGGGGTCAGCCCAGCACGGCCCAGGGCACAGCTCTAGTCATGCCGTGCTGGGCCGGGCCCCAGTCTGGCCTGGGCTGTGCAGCCCGTGGGCGGCCCACATATCTCCTTCCCCTTTTTTTTTTGAAGTTCTTTTAAGTCTTAGAGACTTAGAGCCTAGTTGAATCCAAATCACAATTTTTCTAACCTTGGTAGAAACAACTTGATCGGGATCAATCCTTATAATAGTGCAAACGATACAAGCATTTGCCTAAAAAAAAGAAAAAAAGGATACATATATATATTGAGTTTTTTGTTTTTATATAAAAAACCCAAATTGAAATGTCAGCAGAATTTCAAAGATTTGACCCACATAAGTAGTTAACATTACTACATAAGTTTTTGGGCCACAGTATTAGCCCTTTATCATGATACAGGTCCATCAAGTTTGCACACCATCCAACCCCAACCCACCCTCGTGCCGGGCCGGGCCGCCCACGGGCTTTGGGGCATTGGCCCAGCACGGCACGGATTTTAACCGTGCCGTGCCGGGCCTTGCCTCGGGCCTGGCAGCCATGGCCCAATGGGACTGTCGGGCCGGGTCGGGCCGGCCCGTTGACCAAGTCAATGGGCCCAGGCACGATTTTTTCGTGCTGGGCCAGTGCTGGGCTTGGGCCGCCCGCCCAGATTTTCACCCCTAGAACCGACTTAGTTCTTAACACAGGCCAGACCAGATTCAGTTTCGACTCACAGAGGTCTAGGGATTTCCGTGTAAAAAAAAAAAAAAAAAACAAAAGAAAAGAAAAGTAAAAGAAGCACATCATCTCTCACCAAATGGGTCAAGTCATCATCCACAAATAACAAGTCCATCCTTATATATTAAGCTTATTATATGAAACTGCACCACCACACTGGCACTACTACATGGGAGTTTACCCGGCTTCCCTCTGGGTCCGGAGGGATTAGTCCTGCCCAAAGGGTTAGAAACCCTTCGATAGCAAAAAAAAAAAAAATCTCCTTATATATTAAGCTTATTAATACCTGTTTTTCAAATGGGCCTAGAATTGGTCCAAAAACTATTTCACTCGGACTTAGCCCACAAACTATCAAGTCAAGTCTTATATCAGGCCCAAGAAAAGCGATTGGAGGATCCGGATCCAACATCATTCCCACTACAACATGCAAGCGAAAGGTATAAAAGCCGCGAAAGGAAGAAGCTCCAAAACCGAGTCGGGAAAATAAAATCCAAAATCCACAGAATACCCTCCTCCTCCTCCCCCTCCCCCCGCTCATCTGTTCTCTTCTCCATCTCTCCCTTCAAGACGTAGGAGCGAAAACGGAAAACCCTAGAAATCTCCCTCTCCTTTCTAGGGTTTCATTTCGATCCTCCACCATGCCTTCCTTGATCCAACAAATAGGTACATACCTCTTTCTCTCTCTACATCTCTCTCTCCATCTAACATTGTTACATGAATGCAGGCAGAGTAAGGGATTTGGAGAAGGGATCATCAAACCTCGATGCATTGCTGTCGCCGTCCTCCAAGACTGCCCCGGCCCTCGTCGTGTCCAACTCCGGAAAGCGGTTCGATCAGGCGGCCGGAAAGAAGAAGTACGTGAAGCAGGTCACCGGCCGTCACAAGGACACAGCTCTGCACCTTGCCGCCAAGCGCGGCGATCTCGCCGCCGTGAGGCAGGTCATGGACGAGATCACCGAGCAGATGGACTTTTTATCAGGCAGCGCTGATTTCGACGCGGAGGTGTCCGAGGTCCGGGCGGCAATGGTGAATGAGGTCAATGAGCTAGGGGAGACGGCGCTCGCTATCGCCGCGGAGGAAGGGCATGTCGAGATTGTGAAAGAGCTGCTCAAGTATTCGAACAAGGAGAGCGTGTCGAGGAAGAACAAGACGGGCTTTGACGCGCTGCACAAGGCCGCAAGTAAGGGTCATCAAGGTGAGGATCTATGTGCATTGTGATATGTTCTCTTTTTTCTTATCTGAAATTGGAATCTTCTTTAATTGTGCTACTGCTATCTTTGATTGGATAAAAAATGAATTTTTATTTTTGTTTTTCATTTTGACGAATAACTGCGTTTTGATGAAGAAAATGGAAAATATGAAACAGAGGTACATTCTAGATCTGAAGTTGCATTTATTGTGGAAAGCAGAAATGATGAACCAATTGAGATTCCGATATTTTGAATCTTATGCACAGTAATACATGAAGGGAACTAATAACATATTTGATGTGGCAACACTAGAGACACATCTGCATATTTGTAATTTGCCCTCTTGATTTTGAAAATTTCATATATCTTCCCTAAAATCCCAATCTTCATATATATATATATGAAGAAAACTAAATAGCTGGATTGCCTACTGATATTTTATCAGGAAAAAAATAATTTTGAAATAACTTGTAGGAGGTGCCTAACCTTCCAACTGAAATTCAGTATTAAAGACATGGTAAGGCGCGTTCATAATTCTCTAGGAAATCTGATCTTTGAAACCATTTCAGTTAGTATATATTGATGAATTCCTCCTCACATCATTAATATTCCTCATCCTTCCACCAGACAGCCCCAAACAATAAGTCAATAGAATGCTGGTTACCAAGGTGGGAAGTTCATTGGAGAACAGAGCAAGGAATGAAAGCAATAAATGAATTGATAAAAAAAAAAAAAATGTAAAGCGCGAAATTGGGATTTGAATAATGACCATTTGAGAAATGAATAGAGTAGCAATTATGAAACTCTAGGGAAACAGTTGAGAAGCTATTCCAAAATGGACTATGAAATGTAAGGGAAATCATTAGTACATTATTTACCTTTAGCCATCTTTTTTCTCTCTAATGTTTTGATTCCCTTGTTTTATTTCTTTAGTTCTGAATCGTTTATGGGGTGTTTCGTGTACTTGGATGCATTTCTATCGTTCACAATAAGCTTCAAATGAAAAGGACCATGTCATTATCTCTGATACCTAAATACTTCAAAATAGGCAACGCATCGCATGTATCGCATCCGACACTTCATCTTTTAAGTGTAAAATTCATGTCCCTGCCACATTCAAGTTGTGTCTCAGCTATATCCATCCTTAAAATGGGCATCATAAGTTATAAGTTATTACGGATATATATTTAAAAAAAAAAACTCTTTTGTCATTTATTTGGGTATCTTTTTACTCCAGGCAAAGTCATTTTTATATCTATTTATTTTCCCATACATTTTGGAAATGAATCACAAAAGAAAATCTTTGGAATCATTTCAGCTTTAATGCGTTTTTGAGGAAACACACTTTCCAGCACTCCTATGGCACTTCTACTAAGTATCCATTTTTCTCTTAATAGATTAGAAAACATGTAAATACTCATCGTCGTCATTGTCATCCAAGCTTTACCCCATTTATTTGGGTACATGTAGAACGACTGGAACACAGAATATATGTACTCTTGTTCATGTGATGTAAGTGACAACTATAATAAATCACCATGGCAAGCTGATGTTGTCCATCTTTCTTTCTTTCTTTTTCTTTGTTTTGTTTTGAATGTTTACCCTTTTTCGTTTCTTTTTTTAATCAGTAAGTTAGTGCTTCTATCATGACAATGGCTTTGTTTCATGTTTTTGTTTGTCTGAATCTTGAAACAGGATTGTTGGAAACCATGTTTTTCTTTTCTGTGAAAATCTTTCTTGCAGCTATCTGATCTTTTTTTTTCTTGATTAAGGTTCTATATTGAGCTAAGAATCATTCAGTTATAAAAAAAGGTTTTGTACAGTCACTGTCCAGGTACTTCTAAACCATGATCCCGATCTAAGCAAAACACTTGGTCCATCATATACGACACCTCTTCTATCAGCAGCATCAAGGGGGCATACAGGAGTGGTGAAAGAATTATTATCAAAAAATCCTAGCTTGCTAGAGATCTCTAGAAACAATGGGAAAAATGCATTACATTTAGCTGCTCGACATGGGCATGTAGAAATTGTAAAAGCATTTCTGGACAAGGATCAACATTTGGCACGAAGGACTGACAAGAAAGGACAAACTGCACTTCACATGGCTGTGAAAGGAGTTTGTTGTCAGGTGGTGAAGTTGCTTCTTGAAGTTGATGCTGCAATAGTAATGCTACCAGACAGGTTTGGCAACACAGCGTTGCATGTAGCCACAAGGAAAAAGCGAGTAGAGGTATTGCATTATAATGTTTCCATATTACATCTTATACACATGTTATGTCTTCTCACATTGAAAGCAGAGGAGTTGAGCTTTCTCATGATTTACCATGCAAGTACAAATAGACTGTAATGAGTCTTTAACTTCGAGAGAATTCATCACCGCTCACAAATGCATTTTTTTCCATTCACCTCATCCTCTATCAGGATAGTTACCATAGATGTTGTAAAGAGATGCATATTTCACTCCTTGTTTTAAGCATTTGCTTCTTAGCCTGGAAACTAATTAATAGGGGAAAAAGGTTTCTTAATGAAACCATTATTTTTCCTTCTTTTATTACTAATTTTAGCTATGGCTGAATTTTCACTGAACATTATATGATCTTAAATAGTTTAAACTGATTTATTCCTTAATTTCATTAATCAAGCATAAGATTTTGATGTATGCCCGAAACATGTTCAACATGACTATTCATAAGCTGACAAAAACTCTCACAATAAGTGTTGGATAAACCATGCCTGAAACCAACCAAGTTTGCAAGATGCTATCCATCCCAGCAGTTGCCATATGCTAACTAAATTATATTAACATGCTAAATTGCAGTACGCCAGTACCTGAATACCTGTGTCCATGTGCAAGGCTAATCACATGCATTTTACCATCAAGCTTCTGGTTCTGGCCAGGCATTTTCTATCCTTTAACGTCCTATACCATTCATATTATAGAGATCTAAAGGAACGTTATGGCTTTTAACATCTACCTATCTGCATATCATCTTGTCCTTGAATCGCACAATCGGGACTGTCTATTTGGACCCTGAGAATGTTACCAAATTGTTAGATGACTCAGCCCGGGTGGTCACTTCCCCGCAATTTATGCCCTTGTGAATTGCATGGCTATAGTTGTTCAGACAACCCATTGAACTTTCCACTACAGTGTGTTTTGATACTACTGTGCTGTGCCTTTGAATTCACTGCTCCCTTTCCTCTTGCAGATTGTACATGAGTTGTTACTCCTCCCTGACACCAATGTGAATGCACTGAATAGGGATCACAAGACAGCTGTTGATATTGCAGAAGAGCTGCTTCTTTCAGAAGAAGCAGCAGAGATAAAGGAATGTTTGTATCACTACGGTGCAGTACGAGCGAATGAGCTGAACCAGCCAAGAGATGAGCTAAGGAGCACTGTCACACAGATCAAGAGAGATGTCCTTTCTCAACTTGAGCAAACCAGGAGAACCAACAAAAATGTTCATGGGATCGCCAAGGAACTCAGAAAGCTGCACAGGGAAGGGATCAACAATGCCACCAACTCTGTAACCGTCGTCGCCGTTCTTTTTGCCACAGTTGCATTTGCAGCTATTTTTGCTGTGCCTGGCGGAACTAATGAAAAGGGAGCGGCACGCGTTGTGAGTTATACTTCATTCAAGATCTTCTTCCTCTTCAACGCGGTCGCACTGTTCACTTCTTTGGCGGTGGTGGTGGTTCAGATCACGTTAGTTCGAGCAGAGACAAAATCAGCGAGGCAGGTCGTGGAGGTGATTAACAAGTTGATGTGGTTGGCATCAGTTTGCACGTCGGTTTCATTCATCGCATCCTCTTATATTGTCGTTGGACGACGTAATCAGTGGGCTGCGATTCTAGTAACTGTCATTGGGGGAGTGATAATGACTGGAGTTCTTGGAACCATGGCCTACAATGTGGTGAAGTCCAAATACAGCCGAAAGCTAAGGAAAAGGGATAGATTGTCAAAGACTGCTGTTTCAAACTCATGGCATCACCATCCCGAGTTTTCCTCATGTGAAATTAATCCCATCTATGCTATTTGAAGGATCCAGGCCAGTTTTGCCTCTGCCATTTACGTATTTGCATCCAAACCAATTGCGAAGTGGCTGTTTATGGTTAAGTTTTTGTAGTGTATATATGGACATGGAGATGAGCAAACAAGCTCATCATGGGACTCAAATTGATTATGGTTCTGGAGCAAATGGAACAGATCAACAGAAGCAGTGGTGTACAGGTGCGATGGGGTGATTTCTGGGGTGAACTCAAGGCTGTTACGCTTCCCAAATGATAGATTAACACATTCAAAGCTTGTTCCAATGGAATGAATTGCCCGTTGTACAGAAATGCACCTGCCGGTGAAATACATGCAATTCCTTGTGAATGCCAAATAGTTAGACGACTAAGTAATGCAATTATTTGTTTTCAAGAACATCCGATCATAGTACAGAATTTTCTACCTGCACCTTCCTGTCGTAGTATGGATGTAACTTGATGACTGAAGACAAACGTTAGACCAGGGATTATTTTTCAGACCAGGTCTTCTTGTGGTCCTCTACCATCTCTCCTTGTGAAAAAATACTCTTCACCATTGCAAGGCAATCCATCCTTTTGGTAAATATATAGGTGAGAAAAGTACATGTATTGGTTCTGGTAAGTTCCCAATTTTTTTCAAGAGACTGACTGGAAACATGTTGGAGCTGTGTCTGGTGAAAACACAGCTTTCTCTCCAACACTGCCATGTCTTCTTCCTCCTAACTTCCATAGGGGCAAAAAAAACACACAGCATTAATTATTAACTCACAAAACTTCATGGATGATGACGATGATGATGATTTTATCGCTGACTTCTTTTTCCCCCAAATAAAGCGTTAAGATTCCAATCAAAGATGGATGGTCAAGGCTTTGATGACGATGATGAATAAGAGGAGAAACTTAAATGGCTAATTGTAATCGCCTCCCATGTAACCTGGTCATAGTGGGATCGAGGCCTTCCAATAAGAGGATCATTCTTTTGACTATATCAAACGGTTTACGTTATTTTGTGTTCGGTATACAATTCATCAACGGGTTGAAATCTTGATTTTCTCAAAATTTTGACTCATTTTCATAAATCTAATATCTTATGCTGCAATTCGATCAGGATGAGACATGGGCATATTATTAGTATTATCCAATGGCTTGAAATCTTAGATCTAAAACCCGGCCTCATTTGAATTGAATTGTTCGAGATCCTTGAGACATAATGGGAACCATGAACCACGAATTGTGATCTGATGATCCAAGATACCCTGCTTGGAGGACTGACTGTCCATGGGCTGGGATGCCTTTGGCCAATATCTTAAGTTGAACCCTGGGTCCCCCCTGATCTTATAAAAATACCGAGCTTAAGCCTGACTGGCACTTGAATCTGTTTGGTTGGTGTGCAAGTGCAACCAAATGGGTAGGGAGGTTGGTCGGGGCTTTTTGGCCCAGAGGAGGTTAGAGCAGGCACCTAGTATTTATGTGAAAGCTCATTTGGCCTCCCCCTGTATGTTGTTGGCAGGCTGTGAATAGGAAGGTGGGGGAGTGAACAAGGGCACTCAGATTAGTGTTAAGTTCGTGCCCAGTGAAACATGAAATACTGTAAAGCCAGTGCAAATAGTCATTGGGCTAGACCAGGAGTGTCATTTGTCCTGACCAGCCCTAACCCACCTAGAGCCCAGTTTGAAATGGGCTGGATTTTCCCTGTTTTAGGCCTGTTAGATGTACCTGGGCCTAGTTTTATGGACCAGTTATTAAATGGGGCAGGCCAGAACATTTAAATGCTTAAAGGCCAAACTACACCGGCAGCAGCGCATTTATTACAAATGGATGTATGTATTTGTACATGGGTTAGGCCTAGCCTGTGGGCTGAGTCTGAGCTTGAATTCTTGGACCGATAGCTAATGGGCCAGGCTTGGCCCAACATGAGGCACATTAACACCACACTAGTTAGTAGTTATTAATGTGGGTGCCTCTTATTATCCAATGTTATCTCTTTAATATTACTTCTTAATGTGGGTGTGACTTGTGAGTCCTGGTGTGATTCGCGGGGAAGGCTGCTCCATATAAAATGAGTCACACCAACAACACATTGCATGAGGCATTTTTTCTGACAAACAATCCAGCAAATCCAAATGGTACAGAAAGTTCGTTGAAAGTGTAGAATACCATGTCAATAAATAGATTTTCTCCCTTCATTTTTTTCTTACAAATGTATCAATTAAGGAAATCAACTAGGAAAACCTTTTAAGAAGATTGGAGTGACTGATTTTTCTTAAATTTTCTGCAATAGTTATAGTTAATGTATTGATAAAATGCAGTTGACTATGACATTAGACACAGTTAACAGTCAAAAAAGTGAATTAACTCCGATATTTTTGTTAATCTCTTTCATTTTTTCTTTCCCACCTTTTCGATTTAAGTTTAGAGCAGTTCTGATCTCACTTATCCCAGTTTCTCTTGCCATTGAGGAAGAGCAGTGCATAACTCTGCAGTTACCAACAGATTGTACCATGTTTGGTTGCTTTCTATACCCGTGACTGCATCAGAATATTTGTGGGGAAGATGTGTGATTATTAAAGATTCCAATCATAATATATACACTTGTAGAACCTACATTGATTACAACTGGTTGATTATCATTAATTCTATAATATATAAATGGACAAAACATTGCCACACTCAGAGTCCACAGTAACTTGACACAATTCATTTGTCATAGTTACAAAATCTGCAAGCATTAATATTCAAATGCAACTTAATATACAAGCAAAGGCGGGTAAATGTAACAAAGAATACAATACAAAGGATTATTGTCTCTGAACATCTGTATAATTAATTACATTGAGAGCCCAAGAGATTTACATCCAAATAATGAATCGTAAAAGATATTTGGTTCCTCATCCTAAAAAACCTCTCCAATAAGTGCAGTTTACTTGGAGGAGTTCTCAATATTTGAAAGTTAGATGTGAAGTCTTATGTTTGTGAAGTATACAGAAGCATCCTGGTAATTAAATGACAGGATGCTGTTCTGGATGGAGCAAATTCTGACTATTTATTTGATGTGGAGTGGCCGGATTTCGGTTCCTGTTCGAGGGCATCAAACTCCCAGTTTCCAATGTCTCCTGGCATGTAATCTTGGCTGGTGTTCCCAGATTCAGACTCCAGTGTTGACAGTTCTGCCTCACAGTCCAAGTATTTATCTCCCACGGCAGAAGCTGACTTTGGAGAGACTTCTTTGTCAGGTTGTGCTATCTCAATGGTCTCAATCGCATTAGAACCCTTGTGCGACTTCTCCTCTGGTGGCCACTCTCCCTTAGGAGATGGAGTCTCAGTCTCTAGTGTTGGTCTTTCAATGCATTCAAACTCTTTCTTTATTTGTTCAATGGCATCAAATAGCTCCTTGACCTTGGGATCATCTTGCCTGCAATTATGATGGGTCAATTTTTCACAATTTCAAGAAACTTGATTTCTATACCGACGACTCCATTTTCTTAAATTTTTTAAGTGGCTTGAAGAAAAAGGTTTGACTCTATTCAAGTTGCTCATCCAGGAAATTTCCACTATCTAGGAAAAAGATATTTGCGAGGCACCTTCATGTACCATATCCAAACCCTGCCAGATAGCCTTTCTTTGTTGCACCCAGTAAATGGGTAGTTAAAGAACTAAACTCTGATTATAATTCCCAATTTGCTGTTTTGCACAAGAAACAAAGCAGAATGCTGACGCACGACCAACACAAATGTGGCACACAAAGTTTCAGTTTTCCAGAAATTAATACTTTTTTTTTCTAACAAGGGTATCTGTTGGGTTTATGTCTTGTATTTCGGTTGGACTAGATTGGTTCATTGTGTTAGCCAATGACCAGGTTCAAGGTCAAGGGTATTTTGGTCATTGTACCGGGACATTCTTGGGGGCCAAGAAAGCAGAGATTATATATTGATTTAATCGGTAACCCTAGACTCCGAGTGAGAGAGTGGTTCTGAACCACGTGGAGGGAAAATGTGAGAGCAAGATTGAGACCTGTGGGGAGAGAGTAGGCCAAGTGTTAGAGGGTTTGGAATCCTTGTAACGAGTTGCCCATTTCTTCATCATAGTGAAATCCTCATAGCCCCGTGGCTGTAGGCAAGTTTGCCGAACCACGTAAATTTGTGTGTTGTGTGGATTGCTTGTGGTTGATTGATCGTGCATGTGTGTTTGTTTGCCCTAATTAATCCCTAATAGTATCCCCATGGTATTTGACCTGACAGGACCCCACAATGCATGTGCACCAGGTAAATCTAGGGTGTCAAACACATGACACGAGGAGCCCACGCCTTATGCTAATAAATCAACACCCAGGCAGGTGAGAAATTGATACTTTCATTATTCTATCCAAACGTGATCTAATTTGTTCGTGGATATTAGAAGTACGAAGTAGTAACATGGTTCATATGCATTTTATTATGTGAACATTTACGCCAATGACCTTTCTTGTGAAGCCACACATTTTTCAATACCTTTTCCATTACGAACTATATTTGAATGATAATACAATTTCCTCTATGGACATACCCACATGTTGAAGATCCCCAATCCAAAGTTCTGCATGCTCAACACCCATGTGCATGGCCATAAATGGCACATCTTGGAGTCCAAGTTACATGGCATACAACTATATGTACATAGAACTAGTGTATAATTAAATTTCATATGGTAGAAAAATAGGAGGGTTAAGATGGTGGTGCACCTTGAATTGCTTCCATTCTGAGAATAGAATTGCTCTTTCATATTGTCTGCTACACTGAAGGTGGTTATAATCTGAGAAGAAAACCATGCCATGATTCAGATTGTTCAGGCAAATGGACATGATAAACATATGATTTTATTTCATGAGATCTACTGGAAATATAAATTGTCGTCAAACCTCATGGGTCATTTGGATGTGATGAAAACAAGTGGACAAAACTGCCTACAGTACAAATTTGAATTGCAACCTATTTTCTCCATCCTATCTCCTCATCCAAACAGACCCTTAGGATATGCTGTCTTAGGACTTTGAGTTTGCACCACAGTTCAACAAGGTGGTGTTATAATGGTACAACTTCCCATGAGGGTCTGCATGTCCACCACCCTCTTCTCCGACCTAATATGGTGTTCTGACTTATGACTCAACCAACACTACTCGATGACGACAACCATAATGAAACTGAAAGCGAGAAAATCGGAATTGAAAAAAGTGAGGCCCAAAGGTCCTACAGAAACTAAACTAGATTTTTCTATCAATGCTATTTAACATGAAATCACTTGATTTTTATTTTTTATATTTTTTCGTTAGAAAAAAGTAGTTGGATTTGTAGTTCTTTTGCTAAAAAGTTCTTAATTATAAAATAAGTCGTGTCCATATATCCTCTCTTTCCAATTATGGTGTATGAAAGTGCTCTCTCTCTCTCTCTCTCTCTCTCTCTCTCTCTCTCTCTATATATATATATATATATATATAACTTGTCACTTCTCCATCAAGGGATCAAGTTAATATCATTGTAACTTTATCCCATTTATTTAGGTTGCAAGTGGGTGTATAGCTTGAAGTTTAATCCAAATGGTACAGTTCAGATATAAAAAGTGAGGCTAGTGGGAAGAGGAGTTTGCTCAGTCATTTAGTATGGATTATTTTGAGACCTTCTCTCCCTTGGGAAAAAAGAATTCAACAAGAGTATCTATTGCAGAATCTTAATTGACCTTTATACTATAGATAAATGTTAAAGATGCATTTCTTCATGGGATCTTCAAGAATTTTACGGCGAATCGCCAGGTTTTTCTTTAAAAGATCAAAATGAAAAGGTTTGACTTAAAAAATTATATGGACTAAAACAACCCCCTCGTGCTTGGTTTGATCAATTTAGTCAAACCATGTTGAAAACTAATTATAAAAGATTCAATGCAGGCCACACATTGTCCATGAATAGAAAGGGCGAACAAGTTACCATTCCAACTGTTTATGTGGATGACATCGTTGTAACAAGTAGTGATATGATGGAAGTAGAAAGGCAAACGAAATGTCTAGGTGTATAATTTGACATTAAGGATCTTGATGAATTAAAATATTTTCTTGGAATTGACGTTGCAAGGTCAAAGAAAGGGACTGTAATTTGTCAGCAAAAGATGTTAAGGGCAGAACCAGCAGATACTCCAACTGAGCATAATCGAAGTATTAGTGTCTATGATGCCCAGATACGGAATGGACACGGCAAGGACACACCATGGACACGGCAAGGACACGGGTTTTACACATAAAAAGTAAAGTATCAGATGCGATACGGCTTGATACGTTGTCCATTTTGAAGTATCTGTGCATCATACATTAGTGTGAAAAGTAAAGAGTTACTCTATAATGTCACATCATATTAGAGATTGGTTGGAAAGTTATTACATCAATGATAACTCATGTGGGTATCTCATATGCAGTCAGTATAGTCAACCAATTCATTAATCCACCAAGGGCAGGACATCTGAATGCTGTTTACAAAATTTTAAAATATCTCAAAAATTTGTCAGGACCAGGAATTTTGTATTCACGACATGGTCATCAAGCTAAAGAAGCCTAAACTAGTGCAGTTCGGGCAGGATAAAAACAAAGAAAATGTCAATGAGAGGCTACTGTACCATGGTAGGTGGAATCTAGTGTCTTGGAAAACCAAGAAGCAGTCCATGGTAACAAGATCCAGTTCCAAAGCCGAGTACCAAGCAATGACACATGGGACATGTATATATTGTGGCTGAGGATTTCCTATAGTATAAGTTAGGCTCGATATATAGTATAAATTAGGCTTATATATAGAGGTTCAATGGTGTTGCATTGTGTAGCACATCAACATAACATATTCCAAAGAATCTGATCTTGAATGAGCATACAAAGAATATTGAAGTTGACTGTCATTTCATTTGAGAGGTCACCAATCAAGATATCAAGCTAGTATACATATGCAGAGGAGCAGTTGGTGGATTTCTTACTAAGGTCGCAAGTGAGAACAGCTATTAGATCCAGGTTCAAGTTGGGCACAGTAGATATCTAGACATCAACTTTAAGAAAATAAAGTAGGAATTATCTGTAAAAATAGGAAAAGCATGGATTGTTTTGTAAATGTGTAAAATTCATAGGGTGTTCCTTTAAATATTAAAAATGAAAAAGTCTACATGTCCCAAATTCTGAACCGAATTCGGGACCGAACTGTATGGTCATTGTTTTTTGAATCTCCCGCTCTATCAAAAGTAATGCTCTCATTGATGTGAGAGCATTCCACGTGGTGATTCGGCCCCGAATTTGGTACCGAATTCGGGACATGTAGCACGTCTCATTAAAAATATACCAATGTATATATGGGAGTGTTCGCCCAACCTAGGGTAACACAACCATAACCTCCAGTTTCTCTTTATTTATTTTTGTTTCCTCTCTTTCCCTTTCTAGGGTTTTTCAGACCTTTGCTGAAAAAATCCTATATTACTTCAAATTGACAAAATAAGTATAAACAATTTGGTAAATGCTTTCTGCAACATCCCCCGTTAGTCCGTTACATTACATAGTAATGTTTAATAGAGCTATTAATGATTCGAGATTGTTGTTTGGTATGGATCACTAAGGGCACTAAGGGCTTGTTTATTTCATGAAATTGAATACGCAAGAACCGTAAGACTTTATATTTCTGAAAAAAATGGTTAAAATTGAAGAAACAAATGTAATTTCCAAAAATGATTATCAAATTATCTCCCCTCTAATGGAAAATGAATCAAGGGGAGGTGGGAAATGAAAACCCATCCACCACCCTAGTCATTCAAATCCTGGGAAAGGGAGGGTTGCATCTTACATCCGTACCTAATATCCTACACCCCTAGCCTCATATCCTTCACCCATCAGGGCATCATCTTTTTAATAATCCTTTGTTGTAGCCATTTGACCTTGAATTCCAATGTATTTTATGCAAACAAACATGAGATTTGAAGGATATAAGGTGGAAATGCAAATGGGACCTTGACTTTCCTAGCATTGAATTTCAAGGGTGATTGTTGGGTATTCATTTTCTATCTCCCCTTAATTCATCTCCATTAAAGGGGAGATTATTTCATAGCCATTTATGGATCTTCAGCTTTATATTTTCAATTTTAGGCACTTTTTAGGAATACATTTCCTAGAATTCCTAGGAATTCCAATCCAAGCAAACAAACAGGCCCTAAAGCATCCAAAAAAAAAAAAAAAACATAAGTTCCAAAACCTTTTTATTGTCATCCAGCAAAAAGGTAGAATTTAACTTGAAGTTACTTGCACCTCACTTTATATTTCAAGCATCTATATATAATTATAAATGAATACGTTGTATGTGAGTGTGAAGCACCCCACACTTACTGATTTATTCACATAGGTGGTAGAACCCACACATTAGAATACATTGTTGTCCGCCTATCGAATTCACCACCTATTTATCAATCAAAGTGAGTGCAAGAACTTTTCCACACACATGAACGTCAAATATGCAGGGTTCAATATTATCTACCTTCACTTCAAATTCCACATATTCCTCTTCAAGTTTTTTCCGTTGGTTTGAAAGGTCACTATCTGGACTGGATTCCATCTCTGCTCTGCTACAGATGGGAAGAATTAGAAGCAATTTGAGAAGCTATTAGCCTTTTACTCAATTTAACTTCATTACCTCTCATTAAATTTCTTCAAGTGATCCACAGATTTCCTAATACAACTGAGAAAAGTCCCCAGCTCTTCCTACATGAGACATTCAGTACACCCAATGAGGAAACTGCATTTACTGATTAGTAAGGGAAAATGCAAAGGTAATTTTCTATGCTATAATATATATAGCCTACAAAGAGAATTACCTTGTATGCAGAAAGGTGATTAGTAACCAAATCCGCAAAATAATTTCCGTACTTTTTCAATTCGTGGCTGAACATTAAAGCAAACAGTTAAGGACAGAACAAGACAGTTTTATCACCGACTTGATGTGCTTAGAAAACCACCAAGAGCAGTTGTAAGTTGTAAATGTTGATAATAAAATGTGTATACTTCGTCTGTTTCTCCTTCTGCTCAATATATGAGGACTGGGAATGCCAGCTTTCTTCCAAAAAATCGATCCATATGTGGACAACATCAGCTTCTACCTTGCCTGAAGCTACAGACCTTGAAAGATCATCTTCCTATAATTAAAAAAAATAATAATAACAATAATGAAAAGCAAGCTCATATTGTGATACCCCCATCATGAAAAATTTTCCAGTAAAAAAATTTATTACAAAATCTAGATCCTTTCATCATTTGCTCTGTCGAAGAAGTTAAATTTCAAACAGAATTCAGACCTTTCCTTTCAAATGTAAAAGGAATTGATTGCTTGCTTCATCAAATTGCTCTCTCTCCTCCTTGGTATTGTGAAGGCGTGCATGTGCAGCTGTCAGGGAGGAATTAACCTACAATAAAAATACGATACTAAAAATTACCTAATGCTCTATTTTAAAAGTAACTATTTTATTTAAAGCATAATAGTACATATGTATAGGGGAGTCCCTCCTTAAGGACGTCCTAGGTGAATGCTAAGCATGATGTTTGACCTAAGCGTATGCAAAAATGGAGACAATATGATCATTTAAGGCTAGGTTTTTAAGGGCCTTAATATTGTATTTTTTAATCAGATGAAGTGCTCGTTTACGTGATTTTTGCATGATTAATCCAAATTTTTGTTACGTGTCAAAGTGGGTGTACTAATTCATAGGGAGGACATTGGGTTAGTGAGTGTTATGGAGTAGGATTGATCACAAGGGCTTATGTGGGACCCACAGTGCTGGCAGGTTATTAGACATTATATATAGGGAGGTGCTCCTATGAGAGATAAGGTGGGGCCCTCACATCCATATCCAATGTCAACAACTTAAATGTGAGGGCCCCCACCTTTATCTCTCGTAGTAAGATAAGAGATGCTCTCATAGGAGCATCTCCCATATATGTATATATATGTATATATATAGGGAAATATTCAAGTGAGAACTAATTCTCATCTATTATATGAGAACTTTTTTGCGGGGCCCAACTAGCACCAATCCAAACCTAGCAACCAATGGGGAACCCCCTTATAGTCATTAATCCCAAGGATTGGCACACATCCGATTGGACTGAACCATTGGATCGAGGGTTGAATATTTTTTTGAATATGAAGCCATTAAACTTGTGGGCCACGGATGAAGGGGTTAGGGGCATGAATTTGGGGTAAAACTTGATACTTGGGGTGGTCTCACATAGATCTTTCCATCCCCCCGGTCTCATCCCCAAATGGGGCCCACAATTGGGACCCACAAAAAAGTTCTCACATAATATGTGAGAACAGTTCCCACCTGAATATTACCCATATATATATATATATATATATATATGGGAGGTGCTCTTGTGAGAGACACTCTCACCTTACTACGAGAGATAAGGTGGGGACTCTCACATCCATATCCAATGCCAACAACTTAAATGTGAGGGCCTCCGCCCATATCTATCATATAAGGTGAGAGATATCTCTCATAGGAGCATCTCCCTATATATAGTCTAATAACCTGCCAGTACTATGGCCTATGTACTAATCCTTTTTCAGTTTTTTTTTCCTTCTTTTGGCTACCTAGTTGTTATTTTGTGTTTGAGATTTCATAGTGCTTTAGCATCCTAATGAATGGTGGACTTTAAAAGTAGGCTTAGGGTTTGATATTATTTGCAACAACATATATACTAAAATGCTCCTGTGCATCTATCACGATCCGAATGGGCTGAACCATTAGATCAAGGGTCAGTTTTTTTCCTTTTGATATAAAGTTATTAAACTTGGGGGCCATGGATCAAGCGGTTAGGCCATCAGATTGACTTAGAATCTGACATCTGGGGCCTGCCCACATGGATCTTTCCATCCCCTTAGTCCCCTGATTTGTGGGGCCCACCAGCATCTGTCTCTCACACCACTCTAGGGACAGATGCATAGGAGCATCTTCCATAAATACATACATATATATAGACATGCACACGCGCACCCTTGTATGGAACAACCCATAACCCATTCATTCTTGGATATTTTATTTTATTTCAAATAAAAGTTTGCATTCTGACACTTCTATATTTTCTTCTCCCCTGGTTTGAGATATCTCCTAACTGATCATAGATACAATAGTGGATTGGGTTGCCAATCGGTAAGTGAATCTACTGTTTTCTCCTTGATTTACAATAGATTTACAGCTTGATTGAAAATTTTAGGTTTTGGTTCACAGATGATCAGAGTTGGCTTCTTGACTACATCAAACCCAGTTACCTGACTCTTAGGCTTTGTACATGTGATACATATATATATCATTTATATTGTACTACACACTACAAGTGAAGATATATAATGTAAAATTGGACAATGGAATTAAAAAAAAAAAAAACTACAGGTCTTAGTCTCTAACTTGAGTGGCTGACCAAACAAGATCATAACAGCCCAGGCTGAAATTAGAACCAAGGTCAGGTAAGGATTGAATTCAATTCAGGTTGATCTACAATTAAAGTGGCTGGAGTTGGCCCAAAGGATGACCCAGGTGAGTCAAGTTGCAGCGTTGCACTCCTACAAGGCTACAACCAACACATAATCTTTCTTTTGATTGCTAAAAATAAAGATATTATATTTAAACCAACACATATCATTAACTCTTGTTGTCATGATAAAATCAACCTTATTACCAAGAAAAATCCTGAAGGAAAAAAGTAATAGCTTCTGATAGAGCTACAGTTAACTTTGGAAAAAAAAAAACCCATTGAAAAGCAATCTAACTTCTGAAGTATGGAAGTCTGATGATTAAAAAATTGTGAACTGAAATTCAACAGAGAAACTCCACGAAACAACCCTGTTCAGGGGCTCAAACAATTGTGGTGAGGAGAATGTTATGCTGATATAGTACCAGTTTATGCAGTGGTAATAAACCTAACAGAGGTAAAAGGTACAAATGCTGTTATGGCATCACTTGACACCATACCCAGGGCATAGTAAGGTACAACAACCGTTTCATCTAATCCATATAAAAAGATTATTGAAAATAGATATACACGCTTGTATAATACATATGCACCTCTCAGGACTGAACCGGAAATTTTACTTCTAAAAAGGATAGTCAGAAACACCTTTTTCAATTCAGCCTCAAGTTCATCTCTTTTCTTATCAAGTTCTGCAATCTCAGTAGCCAATTCCTGCATAGATAAAGTGAGCATGACAAGATGCTTTCCACCATTTTATAAATGTAGGAATAATAATTAACAGAACAGAAAAAAAAAAAAAAAAAGATCAAAACAATGTATCGCAGACAGACCTGTGTGCATATATAGTAGTGACGCAGAAGACTTTCCACTTGGTGTAGCAAAATATAAGGATCAAAAGCTGAGACTTTATGCATATAAGAAATTGGTCTGATAACCAACTGGGCCGACGAATGAAATGATACTTCCTCTCATGAATAATAGTTTTAGTTACAAAGTGAATAATAGTTTTTTCAAGGGATCCTATCTTTCCTTGCATAGAGATCAGTTCATTGTCCTCTTCGATTCAGGTGGAATTCAAGCATCTTAACCTTTCAGCTTATAAGTTGACGGATTCTCTTGCTAAGGAAGGAGTGGATAGAAATGTCCCATTTGTTAACATTTATGTTGTTTTTTGTTTTTCTGAAAGGTAGTGGCATAAAGCTTTTACACTTGCCTTTGTTGTTAGTCTTTGTACCTTGTTGTATTTTTCCCTTTCTTTAATACAAGTTTCATCATTGATCAAATATTTAAAATAATAATAATTTATCATATTTTTTTGACCCCTTGCCAATCAAGAAGCTCAATTAATGGTAAAGATTGAGGAAAACATGTCTTAGAGCACTATTCATCTGCAGTGTGAGATCACTCGTTTATCTAACCTTTCCACTTTTCAAGTGACATATAAGAACTTTAATGCAAGTTTAAATAATCGTACGGATAAAGTATTTCAGATTTAATACTGTATTGTATGCCTTGAGTTGCATGAGTAAAGGTACGTTTGTTGGAATCCAATACCTGGACAAGGTATCCAATTTGGCATATCGTAAAACATAGGACTCGTGGATTCAGCAAAATATTCAAGTACATTTAAGAAAGTATTTATTACTGAATAAAATTAATATGCAAAATTGGAACTAATAAAAATATGTAAAAATCTTACTCTAGATAATTGATTTATAAATATTAGTATGTCCTACTTAGATTCAAACTAAGAAAATTTCTGATAATGCTCTACCAATTACAACACAATGCTTAAGTTATTAATAGAAAAATCCATGAAAGAACCAAACAAGGTATTGTGTCCAATGTGTGTCCAACATGGGCACGTTGCTCATTTTAAAGAATTCAAGAAACTGCAGTGCATAACTTGTTAGATGTCCAGCATGCAATGTATTGACTTGTTAGATGTCCCGCATGCAATGTATTGTAGGATATTAAAGTACACTGCTGGTCTGATGCTTGAATACACCTTTCTTATGCTTTATTGATATACTTTTCTTGTCTTATCCAATTTTATATAATTTTCTTTATTTTTCTTGTTATCAAATTTAAGTTATAATAGAAAGGGGAAGAGAAATAAAATTAAGGTGCATTAGACGCTTGTCTCTCATGCCTCATCGACGCTTGTCTCTCATGCCTCATCGATTCCTCCCCTCATGATTCCAAAAAAATTCTTATTTCCTCTATGGCTCTTAGTTCTTAAAAAAGTTGTCTATCTACTATCTAGATAAGCATGGCTGCAGTACGAGCTTACCTTCTCAGCTTCACTAACATCACTCGTTTTTGCCAGACGAAAGTTAAGTGCTTCTTCTTTCTGATTCCTGGTTCAAAATGATATAAAAGCATTAGAGAAATGTCAAATTAAAAATTGGTAATAAACTTCATAAGAGCTTTAAACAAATTAAAAGCCTGAAAGACCAAATAACTAGTAAAAGACAGAAATCACAACACCTTATTTTTTCAACTATTTGATATATCAGGCACCTCATTTGAGAGAGAGAGAGAGAGAGAGAGAGAGAGAGAGAGAGAGAGAGAGAGAGAGAGAAACAGCTTTCTATAACTTCTAGGACAAACTGGTTTCCCACGCATCATATATTGAATTAGGTGAACTAAATCCACACTCTTGCATAAGGCACATGATTGCAAGATGACTACAGTTCTGGTGCAATATAGCATGTACTGTGTTCATACATTCATATACGAGATATAGAGATTCTCTCATTCTTGCATGCTGACATATTGTGTGCTCATCAGAGGCAGTTCCCAGATGATTATTGAAGTTTCCTTGAGAAAACATAATATCACAGCACATATTAATGCATTAAATGCTCATAGCACCTGTGATCTGAAATTCGTTTTTCTGCCTTCACAGTGGAGTTGGCAAGAGATTCTGCCAAGACCTTCAACTTATCAACCTGATAGCATAAAACAATCATATTAGCAACAAAATTTGCTGAAAACATCCAACAAGACAAGCACTTGAACTTTTTGTCAATCAAAGCTTCTTTCTGTCAAGTGTAGTTGCATCCTGTCTGAATGGAAATTGGGAAGCACGAGAGACCAAATATGTGATGTGCAGATGTTAAAATTAGATGGTGCAGTAGCATTTGATAACCAATAATTAATCATCTCGCCATCTTCATTGAAGCCTTGTCCTAACAATAACCTATCAATTAAGTATCAAAATTTAAGTATAGACCATATAGTTCATGTAACCAATGCAAGGTTAATTTGGTCAGCCAACGAGGCACTCATCATTCACTGATGGATGACTACAAATCTAGTGAACAAGCAGACTACAAAAACAAATGCTCATAAAAACCACTAATGTATGGTCATTTACCTTTATGTATTCGTATATAGGACAAATATAATATATGCATCCAAATATGAACAGTCGCACTTGAACATCTAGATCGTGAAGGCATCCATGGACATCCCAACATCAATTGCAATAGTTGAGTTGCCACATGCTCAAGAAATGAGCATGACGGCCAAGATTGCCAATGACTGACCACATGCAATCACTTCATCTGAAACTCACAAATATTGAATAAAGTAGAATGGACAGGAATAATAATTTTTCCTCTGTAATGGCATGGCCCAAACCAATCAAAGCCATGGATTCAGCTAATTTGAATCAATGTCCTGTAGGTATTAATCATATTTCTCATTTGCAAGGCCTGAGGCTCTGGCCAAGGAATATCAAACTGGTGATACAGGCTCAGCATCTGTAACCCCCACCCAACCAGTTCACAATCCAGTACTACTGCACCAACCTGGTCTGGGCACATTGACAGCCGTACATGGTGAACGTTTAAAAACTACTATCATTTAGGTAATAATCATTCCCTTTTAGATTTCTAGTTTTTAGAAAAATGTACTGGAAAGCCATGAGGCCATTATTCATGAATGCTATAGCAGCTGAAGGTACCAAAACTTCCACCTGTATGATTCATTTTCCCTCCCTAGTCAAGATCAATATGTAGGGATGATCAATATTGAAATGATGGGGCCATGCATTTTGGATGACACATGGAGGAAACGCAAGTTGCGTGCCCATACTTTGAAAAAGAAATGTCTGGCAGCATGACTACCGTAAGCATTAAGTAGAAAACATTATTCCACCTTGAAATCCTAATTAATGTTGAATAAAACTGTAAAACCTACTTTGCGAGCAAGAGAGACTCTAGGTAGGTTCTATATTGTGCCCTTTTAAACAGATGTTTTAGCTAGCAGGCATTTATAAATTTGAAAAGACTCTTTGTACTGGAATTTAGAAATACTCCAATGGGTGTGTTTGATTGCAAATTACATTAGTAAGATCTTTGACGTTGTCTGTGCGTGACAATGACATGGCATGGGACGGCACAACATGTGCATAGAACAAGTGCAGCATGGTTAATAGTTAAGTGTTGTCATCATCAAAGCCTTATGCTATCTATCTGAGGTCGGCTTCACAAGTTCTACTCCTCCATTAATCCCTTATTGGGGCTAGGTTCTCTATCACCCGCATAAACTAATATATTGACTATAAATAAAATCTATAGTTTATTGGCATTGTCCGTCACCTAGTGCCTTGTAATTGAAACACTTCAGTTCTTCATACAAGGGTTGTTTCTGGTCTTCCAAGCACATCTCCCAAAACATTTCAAATGACAGCCTTCATTTTCCCTTGTATTTGAGTCACCTCCAGATTTCCTGCCGTGCTCTCATTACTAATTTTATGCTTTTGTCACTACACAAATGGATCATAGCATCCACCTATGGATCACATGTACTTTGTGTTCTCGTCTTGTAATAGCTCCCTAGCATTTAGCTCTATTTAAAAAGGGAAATCTTCATATGCATCTATCCCTCACCATTTTTGGTGAGGGACACCCCTTTTCGGGGTGTTTCAAGTACAAAAGGGAGGTACAAAAATGGTGTACCTCCCTTTTGTACTTGAAACACCACCAAAAGGGGTGTCCCTCACCAAAAATGGTGAGGGATAGATGCATATGAAGATCCCCCATTTAAAAATATCTAATCACAAACAAACAAATATAAGACAAAGTGAATGCGGGTGAAATGTAGTGCATGTAGTACACTCCAATTGCTCTTGTTGTTTCATTGTTGTCCAGCATTTGGCTCCATATAAAAACATTCAATCACAAACAAACAAACATAGGTGATAGTAGGTGGAATGTAGATGTTGTAAGATACTATGTATCAACCCAAAAGCTTTGGCTGATACGTGGAAGGCACAAACTGGTATATGAAGCCCTATCAAACCCATTGGGCTATATGGGATGTGACTTTCCCAACACTCCCCCTCACATGCAGGCCCAACAGATTTCATGGATATTCATATGCCTGCCACAGAACCAGCTCTGATATCATGTAAGAAACCATAAACTAACCCAAAAGCTTAAGCGGATAGGTGGAAGGCCCAAACAGGTATATGAAGCCCTATCAAACCCATTAATTGGGTGATGTGGGATGTAGGACTTTCCCAACAGATGTTTGTTTGATGGTGCATGCAGCCTACCCCATGCACACATACAGGAGAAGAATCGCATGAGAGTGGCAGTTGGCCATAAAAAGAATTTTGTTGAACCAATACTTGATACAGAAGTGTAAGGATGACATATATGACAACATAATATCTAAAAAATGTGTCGACAAAAAGCATGTATTCAATTTTCACAACAAAAGAAAAGAGTAAAGCATGCCTTTTCAGAATGGATCTCAGGTGAGTCGCTATAGTACAGGTTTTTCTTTTGCAGCAAGAGTGCCTCCAGTTTAGAACAAAGCCGAACCTCTGCAAGTGTTTCTTTTAGGGCCTACAGGTACAGAGACACTTAAAATGAAAAAAACTAATTTCATTATTAACAGAGTGTAGAAAAACAATATTGTGTTCCATGAAAAGAACACAAGACAAACAAAATAGTAGAGAGAGAGAGAGAGAGAGAGAGAGAGAGAGAGTGTGCAGCTAAAGGAATCTTCAAGCATACAAACACTACTTTTGTAAAAGCACAATGACACCTTGGAAGTTTAGAGTTTGAAACATAAACCAAGCCTAATTTTAGTGGGTGACCTACTAAGTCACCACCCAGTCCTAGTAAGTTTCTGCCAAGCCACACGCACAAGCACGGTCAAGTCCAAGAGATTCAGTAGGGACCAAGTCTATGTCAACCTGGGTGAGTTTTAAATTCATGTAAATTGTGCAATTAGACTTCATCATACCCTGTTCCCATCTGGGGAAGCTAAAACTGTGGAATTCTACAGCTCGTATTTATATCAGAAACATCAATATTGATACTGGATATCAGCAGTGGCCATGACATTTCATCGAAGGTAGGATGACTTTGTTAATCTGATTCATGAATTGTGGGGCCACTCTACAGATTTTGCATGTGGCTAATGGCTCCCAATTTCACACATCTCCACTTAATGGGTATAGACAAATGTGTATTTAATTGACAAAACAAGAAGCACCATAATGCAAAAGGAAACATATGCATGTGTTTCTCTGTATCCCTGGGTGGTTGTGCATGCACTCGCGCGCGTGTGTGAGTGTGTGTGTGTGTGTGTGTGTGTGTGTGTGTCTGAGAGAGAGAGAGAGAGAGAGAGAGAGAGAGAGAGGGGATGTTTCAAATGTCTGATATGTTCCAATATAGATTATTGATAAGCACTAAGTGGAAAACCCAGAAAACATGCTGAAGTTTTGCATCATACCATACGTACCCATCCTGGGCTCTCGATGAAATCAATAATTTTATAAAGAAAAAGGTTTAAAAAAAAAAGATCCCTGAGGGCCTGATTAACCATTAAACATCATAAATTAACACAACATATTAAAACAAAAACCATCATGCATACTCAAATGCTCACCTCTAAAGTTCGTGCTTCACCTTTATCTGAAGCTTCTCTTAATTCTTTCATTCCCTCAAGTCTTTTCTGCAGAGCAGATGCTTCAGCATCTATTCTGTGACCAGAAAGCAGGTCCAAGAACACGGACAAAAGAAATAATTAGTCAAAACTTGATAGTCTTAACTTTATCACTACTGAGAAATTAAACTTACTAGTTCTTCCAGTATCCTACATGAAAAAGGGAAGCAAATATATAAAAAGGAATATATCCAGAAGGTTGAGCATTTAGTTACAACAGTCAATGAAGTAAGCAAAAAAAGATGCAGTCAGAAAGCTGCAATAAGTAGCAAAAAATTAAACATAAGCTTAACCAATAAAAATTTCTGAACAGACTTAATTCATGGCCAGAAGCATTAGATATAACCCCTTGAGTCAGATATAAACATCAACTTTTCTGCCTTATAAACCCTTCAGGTTACACACAGATATGAAAGAACATTAACTGATATTATGTAGCTTCTACAAATCAAAGTAGAGGAATGAAATAAAAACGTACAGAGCTACCTTCATGGTACTCCTATCTAAGGGGCAATTTGCAGTTCTGGCAGTGAGAAAAGGAAAGCAAAGATATAAAAACCAATTTTCTATTCAAAAGGACTTGACTTGTGCTTCAATTTTTATGACGAAATAAATGAAATTAGCATTTTAAAGTGATCCTCTTTTGTCAAAGAAACACAACCAGTGTGAAACAACTTAATAAATATTTCCTCGATTTGATCAATCAAATTGGTTTATCACAGTTGGCATAGAAAGTTAAAACGTACAAAGCTACCATCATGATATTCTTGTCTAAAAAGCAATTTGTAGTTTCTACGGAGCATACCAACAAGATTGAAAGGAAAATTTTACAACCCAATAATTAGACCAGCTATGATTCATGGAGCAGAATGTTGACCAATCAAGAAGAAACACATGCACAAAATGAGTAAGTGTAGCAATGATGGGAATGTTGAGGTGGAAGTTTGGTAAAACTAGGAAGGATAGAATCATAAATGAGCACGTCCAAGAGCAATTAGGGGTAGCATCAATAGGTGATGAAATAAGAGAAACTCGTTTGAGATGGTTTGAACCTGTTCAACACAGGCCATCAATGGTGTTGGTGAGTAAAAGTTATTCTATGTGGGTTAATAACCCACCAAGGGAAAAAGGGTAGGCCGAAGAGGACATGGATGGAAGTATTAACAATAGATCTGAAGAAGTGCAACCTATCTAAGGATTTCACTCATGATAGATTGGAATGGAGAAACGGAATTCATGTGCCCAACATAGTTAGAACAAAGCTTTGATGATGATGATGATGATGATGATGATGCTTAAAGAAGGGAAGCAAAGATATAAAAAGCAATTTTATATCTAGAAGGACTTAAAGTTTTACTTCGATTTTTATAAATAAATACAATTAACATTTTAAAGTGATCCTCTTTCTTCAAAGAAACACAACATGTTTCACAATTTTGATCAGTCAAATTGGCTTGCCATAGTTGGCTTGGAAATCTAAATTGTAGTGAGAATTCTAAAAGAGACAAAAGGAAAATGCAAAAGAAATGCATACATGCATACATGCATACATACACATACACACAAATATATATATATGGGAAACCCCTCTTCGGAGACTATCTATCACAGCTTGGGTGAGAACTTTTTTACCACCATGTAGGAACGTTCAAGATCAATCCAACCCTCTCACACTCACTAAACCCCCACGAATTGGCACTCATCCTAATTTGTCATTCATCTGAATTATACTCACCTTTGCATTGAATTGAATTTCATAAAAAGGCAAAACTTAAGAAACCACTAAACTTTAAGGCCATTAAATCAATGGTTGTGGTGCTCTGATTGGGATATTTTCCCCCAAAATCATATCCATAATGAGATCCTTCCATCTCACTATCCTCCTATGATTAGTATGCATCCAAGTGAGTCCCACAAGGGGCTTAGAGTTTTTGCTCTCACTAAGCCGTGGGACGTCTCTTAGGAGAGGGTTTTCCCTATACATACATACATGTGTGTGTATCAAACCATAAACATCAAATCGAAGCATCACCAATCATATTTACTAAAAATGGTTCCCAAAATAAAGGACACAACAATAAACAAAAGAAATTGCTATCAAATTGATGAAGCTCATAATATAAAATAAAAACAACTCCCCTATGAGATTATTGGATAGAAATCATTTGCACTCAAGACGACAAAGAATACCATTGGCAATCATAGAAGAAAGCAACTCTCCAAACTAAAGTGCCCAACTACCTTACTAGATCAGCATTTAGTTTCAATCCTGTAATAGCATTTTGGGCAAACTGGAGCAATTCTTCCCGCTTCATCTGAAAAGACTCCCATATGTTAGCAAAGTCACAACTCTTCCCATTGTTTACAATACACTTTAAGGTTTAAAATATCTTTGAGAACCACATTCATAAGGAACAAGCCCTCAATACAAAATAACATTAAAAAATTAAATAAAGATAATGCATGTGCATTGAGGCTGAGTTTTTCTTTTCTTTTCTTTTCTTTTCCTCTTTTTTGGTATGGTACATTGAGCCTGAGTTCCCATGGGAATAATTATCAAAATCAAAATGAGACTTTTGCAATGGGAGTTTTATGGTATTAGTTAGGGTTGCAAGCGGGTCTCAGAGTCTCCGACATCTCTAACAAGAAAATTGCTATATTGGAACCCCAATTTTGATCCAATAAATAACCTATTTTCAGATTCAACAACAAATTGGGTATGGGTATGGATCCATATGATGACCCAAACCTAGACATGTTTTAACACTAGCTACATGCCACTCTTCGTAAGCTAGGTTTCCTTTGGTAGGGTTTATCTTTTCCCACATCTCTCCATTCTCCAAGGTCCAAAACTCTCCCATCTCCAGTAGCCACACCTCTCCAATCTCCACACCCAAAGATAAAACACATCTCTCTCCCTAATATGATATTTTCTTATGGTCTGATTTGATTTGATGTTATTTTCATTTTTGGTTTGATCTAGGTCATCCCACAAGACCTTCCAAATCAAGATGAAGCTTTTGGTTCAGAGGGGCACCAGGCTGTTTATGAAGCGGTTTGTTATGTAACATATACTTATACAGGTTGAAGAAAACCTAGAATGGCTTCCCGTTAAGCAAAGACTGACGTTTTTTATAAGAAAAAAATTAAGGATTGGTTTAGTTAGTTTAAATTGACTCAAAATGTGGCCTTTTGAATTTCAGTTATTAGAATGTTGATTTATTTAATTTTGGGCCCTATTAATGTCCAATAAAGGTAAATGGAACAGGTCCCACTTGTTAAATCAAGCGATAATTTCTTATCCATGGAATGTAGTTTGATTAATGGATAATAAGTGGGCCCTATCAATTCAATTATATGTGCACTTGTGATAGTTTGTTCAATATCATGAAGCAGGCCCCATCAATTCAAACATACGTGCACTTGGGTTGAGGGGTCTTAATTTGTTCAATATCATGAAGTGGGCCCCGCTTGTTCCCTCACATGTCTTGGTCATGGCTAACTGTCAAAGGCTTCATATTAGGTGGGCGGTCTCTTTCTGCAAATTTTGATGTTGAACACCAAACATGGATTGAAGGAATCCCCGATCATTCCACTATTCCAACCAAACGTGCAGCGTGAGTATCCTTGATTATAAAAATTGTGAGGATTTTCCTTTTCCAAGTGCAGTGAGGAATCCTCAAATCTGCAGATTTCTCACTCGTTACTGTTAAGTAGTTAGATTCCAGCACCTTTAACACCTAGGCATTTTGGGTTAGTTTTCTGCCAATGTTCTTAATAGTACCTAGAAGGGCCAGAACATTTATTTCAATCAGTTTTAAATCAAATAGTCAAGAAAAGTAAACTTGTCAAATGACATCTAAGTCTAACCTAATCCAATCTAAATCACGTAATAAATCAAATCTGATATCCTAATATAATACAAATTCATCCCCATCATACTTATCCAATTTTCTTAATATTCTTGATTATTCTTATCTAACTAATGAGTACCATGTCATCTGCAAATAGTACATGCCTAGGAGATCTACTTAGTAGCAACTAATACGAAGTATCTAACCAGTTGCTGCAATAGTAAGTTGTGTCTACTTGTTGATGAAAGAAAATATATTAAGTACTCATACCAATACTTCATCTTGGTAGTTCAAAAAAGCTTTTGACAAGTCTTGTATGCTCCTCACAACAGCATTGTGAACTTCCCTTCCACCAGCCAAACAAAGCCTGTACAAAAAAAATGTTTTCAGACTAAGAATGCACTGACCATTTTTCTTGTGTTCTTTGATTCATTAAAACATTAAAATTTCACACTTATGAGATGTATCTTCAAGAAACGTTCTACAGGATTGCTTGAAGAAACTTGGCCCCATTGTACGAGCCACAAGTCATTGTGTTCTAGTAACCATTTAGGGTTTTATTCTTAAAATTCGTCCTCCAAAAGTTGTGTAGCAAGTGTATGAGTCCGTCATTGAAAGTTGAAGTATATTGTCCCCAGAAAAAGTCCCTTCATAACATCACCATTGGTTTAAGGTTTGTAACTTTGTCATAAAAATGAATAATGTAGCAAAACAATATCAGTCTAATCCAGGTTGACATAGTTTTGGGGCAGGATAAGACAAGCCACATACTTAAAAGAAGCCAAATGTGTAAGCATGTGGACAAGATTTTAGGCTTAACAAACAAGGGCAATTGGCCATTAGTTTGCACGCATGACAACCCAAGACTTTCGTCATTGCACCAAAGCAATGCCAAGTCACACACTATGGCTTGATCTGAATTGAAATCTTTGCAAGTGATCTCGCACATGAATAATTGAAATGAGTTGCAAAATTGCACTCATTTTCCCATTAAATCCTCATAAGATGACATTCCAAATTTACGGTCATAAGATGACATTCCAAATTTATGGGAAAATCTCGTTTGAGAATATATATAATGGCAATAAAGTCAACAGTTTCTGGTATTTTACTTAACTGGTGTTGGTATTGCTTTTTGGACTCCACTATAAGTGGGGCGTGTGCTGGAAGTCAATGTCATCATGACTATAGAATACAAATAACTTCGTAATAGGAACTGGAAGGTGTATGTCTAAAAAAGCTACAGAAAGAAAAAAGCATATAAAAAAAGAAGACAGAGAAGCGAAAGAAATGCCAGTGTGCTTCGTATGGATAGCATTTCTTAAAAGTCAACAACATTGGTAGAAGCCCTTCCCATAGTAGTGTAGGGAAAAAATGGATAGAAATGACTGTTTGGATCAGAAACAGGATCATTCATTGAAAAGGGGGGAAAAGTGCAAGTAGCTCACCCAAATATCTCCGAAAGTAGAGAAACTTCTTCCTCATTTGGTGCATCAAGAATCTGAGTCATACAAAAGAGTTAACCTGCGGTTAACCTTGATGATCAGCAAGAACAAAGCAACCTAAAACTCAAGAACAAAACATATATTGAAACAAATATGAAATAGAAATAATCAAAGGTTCCATTTGTTATGTTGAAATATGAAGATTTAACATCAAAGAAAAAAATTACCATAATTTTTTTCGCGAGTATCTTAAATTTTAAAGTATCTTAAATTTTGATCTATCAGAACAGGCGTATAAATAATCTCACTATATTCACCTTTTCCTAGTGAGGGTCAATCAAATCCAAGCATTCAAAGTTTGGTAACAAATCTAATTAGAAAATAACCAACTACAGTAGGTCATACAAGAAAAAATAAAAATTTGAATAATTTAATCCAAAAAATTGACACTTAAAAAATGCAAACATATAACCCAACGGAACAATAGGTTTATTGGTTTAAAAACACATCAATTGTTGCAACCACAAGTGTTTGTGTTAACAACACAACACAACCAAGAGAGGAATGAACAACTTCCAAATGAATATTTGAGAAATGATGATGAAGCAATTGGATATTACATAACTAATAACTTCAACATGGACATAGGTCTCAGTATTACACATGGGCATGAGGTTTCCGATAGGGAAATTTCAATAAGCCTAATAACCAGACACCTCTCTCTCTCTCTCTCTCTCTCTCTCTCTCTCTCTCTATATATATATATATATATACATATATATAGTTATATAGAGAGAGAATCTGCAGTATTTTATATGAATACAAAGTAATTAGAGTCATATTAAAAGCTGCTTAAAGGTTAAGCATAAAAGTGGAGTACACAGCATAGCAATTATTAAATGAATATTTCTTCTGTCTCTTATTAGAATGGTTAAGGAGTGCTGTGTGTCTGGTACAGCAAGCATCAGATAACGAATTTTTTTTCAGATAATGGACTCTTCTTGTTTCATAGCTTAAAAGGAGTGTGCAATGCCAAAGTACCAGAACGAAGGAAAGAAAGAAAGAAAAAGAAGGAAAAAAATAAATTAAGTGGGCCAATATCCACTAACATAGCTTGGTTAACCATTAATCAAAACCATCCCAATTTATATGATTCCTTGAAAACAGAAAGCATAAACTGGACAAATATTCACACCTAAAAGGAAAAAGAGAACTCACCATAGACAAGGTTATGCCTTCAAGAGCTTGACTATAAAGAAACACGTCGCGGAAGTTCATGGGTTCACCCCCCAAATCAGAATCATAAAATAGATCCTACTCATAACAGCATCTGATCAAATCAGCACCTTTGCTAATATTATAATAAATGGACATATTCTAAACCATCTTCAGATTTCATATTTTAACCAGCAAAAATAAGAATTTACTGCTACTAGCATAAATTTAATAAAAATAGAAGGATAAAAGACAGTTTTGTGATAAAGATGCCCTCAAATGCAGGAGTATGCACTAATCAACAAAATGATAATTATTCCATGATAGAGTTACTAACTAGATACTAAAATGATATACAAACAGAGGCATTCGCAAGTAAACTAATAGAACAATACAGCAGAATGGAACCCATAAGGGAGAACATAATGAAGCATACACATGCAGGGTTTATAAGTTGGTTTCTTTCATCGCATTCGTGTTAACAAGCCTTGGGTTTGGGCTCATACTTTGGCCCGGATTTTCTTAGGTCATCCCATGGGTGTTGACTTTAGATAGATTTGTATTTGTCTGTAATTGATTTAATTAACCGAATTAGGGGAATCAAGACCCATAAACATTCCATTATTGTACATTGATCAATTATATAGTGAGGGGTCCTCAAAAGAAGAGGACACAGAATTTACTCCTAAAATTCTTTTTGCATTCTCTCGATTACTATTAATCTTGTCAAGGTATCAGAGCCAACACGTCCCGGGTTTGAATCCACGCATGGCAAAAAAAATGCCCCATGCCGCATTGTGTGTTTGTGCGCGCACGTGCGCTGGGCAAGAAGGCCCCATGACACGTTGTAGTCTTGTGCAGGCATATGCTTCGGATCCGGGCAGTGTGTTTCCTATCACCAATTGGTTTTGGGATTACTGGCTAGAACCGTTGTAACCTTATACCCGTTGTTTTTTTTTTTTTTTTTCTTTGTACGTGTTTCTTTTGTTAATAAAGTTATCTATTATCTTTCAGAAGGGGAAAAAAAAAACTAAAGGCATTTAAGTGTATATTGTGTTATGTGAAGAGTTCGCCTGACTATTCAAAAAAATATTTTGTGAAGAGTTAACCTAAAAATGAAAATTGGTATGTATCTCATGGCCATTTAACTATTGTCAGTTACTTTGATGCAGATTGGGCTGGCTCGTCATAGAGGTAATGCGACGACCGATGAGGTAATTTTGTTCCCCGGAGAACCAAGAAACAAGTCGTGTTGGCAAAGTCGTGTAAAAGTGGAGTACCAAGCAGCGGCTAAGACAACTTAAGAGATTGTGTGGCTAAAGATTTTCTTGGATAAATCAGGATTTATTGTCAAGATTCTCAATCCTATACAATGTGATAATCGAGTGGTTATTTATATAGCCTAAAATTCAGCATTTCAGTAAAGAATGAAACATATTGTAGTAGATCATTACTTTGCTTGAAAAAAGGTGACATTTGGATTGATAAATGATAAGTACTTTATTTATAAGGTTAGAGAATTAAGGAGCAAACATGTTGACCAAAGCCTTCTCAAAGAGTCAGATGATGACAATTTTGACAAGCTGAGCATTATTTGACATCTATACTCCATCTTTAGGGAGAGTACTGGAATATTCCTTGCTATTTATTATTTTTGTTGGGCTCTTGAGGTTATTTCCTATTTTATAGATGTGTTGGTTCTTTTGCATACATCATTGACATATGATAGGCTTCTACGTAATATTATAGAAATTAGTTAAATAACAATCTCAACCGTACCAGTAAGCAGTTAATAACAATCTCAACCGTACCAGTAAGAATATTGATGTGAATAAAAACATAGGTGGAACCAAGGAAGGGAAAAAGAAAGAAAGAAAGAAAGAAAAAACTTCCATTCCTCTGGAACTACCACCTGCTTGACCAACATTGTAAGCCACAAAAAATGTCACATTCACACACAAAGATTCCAAATTTGTCCTAATCACCTCACCCAGTCTCGTTTATAAGAAACAGGTAATCCTTGTACATATAAACACGTGTATAGACATGTCGAGGAAAATTAACCCTAGGAAAAAACACCCACACTATTAGGAAGATTATAGGTTGTGAAGTTAGTACAAACTCAATGGTTCACATAATGAACTCCACAGAACTGAATCATTGACAACTAAAAATCCATTTGAAGTACTTACTAGAGAGGCTTTCCTTGGAGATAAGCTGGATTCATCGTGAACGTGAGTTTGTTCTATATCTTTTTCCCTCGTATCCACAGAGTCTTCAGATAACCGTTCAATTTCCTTCAATGCAACCAACCATCTTCGCAACAATAGAATTCTCTCAAGTCCCCTGCAAGAAACAGCAACTTCTTCCAATCTTTTTGCAGTGTGTCTAAAGTTTTTAAAACTCTGAGAACCCTGAAAAGTTGCATGCAGCATAAAAAGATGAAACTTAATAAGCAATTTAGCATATATTATTTACAAAGAACGCATTGAAACAACAAAAAATTGCAACCAAGCATGTTTTTTATGCACGAAAGACATCTGTGAATATGATTAGATTTTCACTCCTCCAGTATGTGAACTTTGTGACTTTAGATTTAGTTACAGAATAGTGATACTAGAGATGTCAATAGGTATCCAATTATCCAAAGATCCAGTGTCTCTGAATGGTAAAAAAGTGGACATGGAACTCTCTTTTTTCTGGCAAAAATTCAAATCTGGATAAATATGATTCCGGAAGTTTTCAGATCCGGATATGTCCAACCCAAGGAACTAGACCTGGACGCAGATGCTTAAAGCACATTGTATATAAATCCAAAAGCATTACAACCCTAAAAAAACTTGTCTCTCCAGATAATGGCCCTCTCCAAAAACTACCAACTCTCACTCGCTTCTCCGGGGCCAGAGGAGGCCATGGTCCCCTCATAAATTTTGGAAAACCAAAAACCCCTTATATCTTATGAGGAGGCCATGGCCCTTCCAATAATTTTTTGTTTTTCCATAGTGGCCCCGCAAGGCAAGTTATCTAGTTCCGCCACTGACCACTGCATTACTGCTTCCTATCCGAGCCATCTTTGCAGCGCAGTTATCCTTAACAAATTCAGGCCTAATCTCCTCAAGCCTTCTGATTTTGCCTTAAATCTAAAATGTAGACCAAACGTCCAAACCTATGGCTGGCATCAGCGTGCCATTCAGCTGATATTGGATGCTTACAACAAAGGTTTTAAGGGTACAGGTCATGCGATATATGTTCAGCCATATATATTCAGAACAGTTGTGATTTGAAGGTGTTTGAGGTGATTTTTACATTGTTCTTAGAAACCATGGGAAGGATATTTAATGGTTTCCGCGAAATAAATCCAAGGAAGAAAAAACAGTTTGTATCTTTTGAAACTGTACAAATATGTTTCATGGCAATATCTATTTTATAGGTCAGTTCAATGAGGTGCTTGTGCTTCTAATTGCACTCTGATGATTTCTAGTCAGTCTAGAGATTGATTACTATCTAAATTTGATGGAAGTTGTTGTTCGGGCAAAGTCAAATTGACCCAGACTGCATCAGGCAGCAACTACCAATGGACCATAAATCATGATTCATATCAATCAGCCTATCCTACCTAACCGACTAATCATAATATGTGTGTGTGTGTGTGTGAGACTATGAAGGACGAAACTTCTGAAAAGTTGACATTCTACTGCAAAAGGGGGGGAAATGATCTCATTGACAGCATTAATCCCATCTAATGCAGCTAATTTTCAACCCCTGGCAAATCAATGTATACCTTGTGCATTGCAACTTGCAAGACTCCCAACACCACAATTAAACTGTAACCTAATACATTTCCAAAGCATAGCATACATCAATAAGCAATAAGCAATAAGCAATAAGCACCCCCACTCATTAATCACGGGAAATATAGAACAAGGCATCAAATACAGAGCCCTAACTCCCTCATTCAAACTAGACGACCCCGATTCCAGCTGAAATAACATCCGCATACATGTAAACGTCAGCGCAAACAAAACCCATCACAACACCGCGCATTTATAGCCCGTTTATCCTAATGAAAATCAATACATAGGAATTCATATTCAGACGGGCTCGAACAAAAGGATGATTCAAAATGTGAGATGAAGATATAAAAGATTATAAAGAAGTAAAAGGGACCTTGGCTTTGTGATAGTTGGGTATTCATTTCCTATCTCTCCTTGCTTCCTTTCCATTAAAAAATAGATTATTTCATTTTGTGGATATTCACCTTTGTTCATTCTTTTTTTTTTCCAACTACTTTCCTGTAAATTTAATTACGTGAAAAATAACCCCGAGGGGCAGCTCAGTTGTCCTAGGACCACCCAGAGGTTGTGGGTTCGAAACTGCACTATCAGGGTGGCAAATTTTACCTGGCTTTCTCTCCTGTGCCCCGACACTATTAAAAGGAGATCCATAACTAGCAACTAGCAAAATAAGTGTCCTCTTTGTGGAACAACCATTTTGGCACGAGGCACCCACCCTCCTTACAATGGACCTACGGTGAAAATTATGGGGATTTAATAATTAAATACCTTCTCCCACTTGATATTTTAGAATTGGGAATTTTCTTAATCTCCGTATTCATGATATGTGTATTTGAATTCTAAATCTCAGGAATCCGCAAGGGTTTCTCGGTAAATTTTACAAGCTGGCCGTCTCAATCAAAGCAGACAATGGATGTATAGAGAGAAGGGAAAGAGAAATTACAATGCGATCCTGCAAGATCTTGGCACCCTCGGAGACGGCATTGGTGACGTTCGCTGCGTAGTTCCTGACGGTGCGGGTGAGGTTGTTCTTGCCGCCAGCCTCCATGACCCTGGTCACAGCAGATCTAAACCACGACATTCTTCGAGAACAAATCAATAAACAAAAAGGAAATTTGTAACCGATGTAAGATGGAAGAAGATTTTGTTCGACAAGAAGGATACAAGCTGAAAGGAATTGGAAGAGAGAGAGGAGCGGTTTGAATTCAACTTTTTGGTTGTTGGATTGGATGGGTGGGTGAGGAGGAGAAGGAGAAGGAGAAGGAGTCAGCGCCGTCTCCGCATCTCTGAATTGTGTTTTTAAGACGGCTTTTGGCGGGGTCTGATGGTTTTGCCGCGTACTTCGGATGATGCACCTAAATATATACCAACAGTCAAACAGGTGTCCGTTGTTGTATTTGAAGTTTTTGAACTTGGTGCCGGGAGTCAGTTTGTGTGGCTAGAAGTCCACGCTTAAAACGTCCGTGCGGTCATGAAGTCCCGTTTTAAACTCGAGCTTCTGCCTTCGAATGCCTGGGTTTTAAAGGCTATATCGGATACATAAAGCTAGTTGGTAGTTTAATGTAACTGTGGGTCTATCAATAATCAATCGAATGAGGGTCGGCGGATTTCTTCTATGTTAAAAAAAGGGAGTGGGGAATTTTTTAGGGGTGTACGGCACTAGTTTAATGTCTTTTTTTTCCCCTTTTTTCAAGATATTATGCATCCAGGGGCGGGCACATGCATGTGGGAGGAGGAAACCAACAAATATGAAATTGGTTCATACAATTGGATGAGATGTGTGGTTGCTGATGACCAACTAATTTGAAAAGAAAAAAAAGGAGGGGTTGAAGAATAGAGGAGAAGTGTAAGGTGGTGATTGTGGATGTGGCCCTCGCTCTTTTGGGATTTGGGATTTGAATTGCTTGGATAATATAGTCGGGGTATCGATTTATCATTTCCTCTTGTTTGTTTTTAACTAGAAAGGAGATGATTTGGTGGTTGTTTTTTAAAAGCTCGCTCTTTTTTTTTTCTAATTTTGGAAGTGGTGATGTTATCATCTTTGTGTGTTTAATTACACAGAAATTAAGGGGATTTTTATGAAAAATCATAAAATGATGAGATAATTGTTCGTAGATGTTTTTTGACGAAATTACCATAGTTAACGATATCATCAATCGAGTTGATGATATCGTCAACCCAATTCAACTTTTCTTTTTCTTTTTAAAATTTTCTCTTTTCTTCGATGGTTTCCACACCTAACTATCTTAAGTTTAGAGGGGACGGTACTGAAATTTGGCTGAAGATAAATCTCCATTTCAAATAAATAAAGAAAAATCAAAATGAGGCAGTGAAAGCATCAAAGAAGTGTTTGACAAGTCCTCCACAAATCACATAACGAAGTATATTGAATCCATTCACTATCAAATCCATTCCTAAAGCTTATTCAAATTTTCCGGATTAAGGAAACAAAAGGTACTCTTGTGATTTAAAATTCCACATGAATAATACAATACCTGGGTGAAAACCTCATATTCACTACGCAAGAGATTGCCCGGCATGGCTCCTTGCATATTGCTTGCAAATATCAAAGCTTACGGAATTTTCCAAAACAAATTGCTTCAAACTCTTAATGTCTACAAATGCATATCCAAATTCATCCCCTCCAACCTCACTTTGAGATAAAATCCTCATTTAGACATCCTACCGAACACCTTGCACTCCAAACTTGAATTCTTAAAAACTCATGCGAATGAAGCAACAAATGTGTAGAAACTAAGCACGTGACCCGTGCACTTAATGAAACTGTCAAAACTATTTAAGGAGGATCTCCAGGATACAAAATGCAATGATTTTTCATAATTTCTTCCATCATTAGGTAGAAGAAGATTGAGCAGAATATCAAATTTTTGCCATGAAAGTCGAAGTTATCGTCAACCGAGCTAATGATATCATCGTCCAAAAAATGTATGAATAACCATCTCATCATTTTATAGTTTTTCTTCATAAAACTGTTTAATTAAGGTTTAAACTCAATTATTTCGTAAAGGCACGTAAGAAGAAAGACTCATGTAAAAGTGTCTCTTAGGAATTTACACTTGTGAGAAAACAATTGCTGGTCCAACATGTAAGCCCACTTAGATGCATCCCACTGATGGGTCAGCGTGCAACTAAGGAATAGGAAGATGTATTATCATGAATGTAGAAAAGTCAGCCTATTATAACGTCCTAATTCTTTGTTTAATAGCGTAAATAAAACGTAGGGTGTTTTTAATTGTACATTCTCCTGAGATCTAATATAATGGAAGGGTTCATTTGTTTGCATATAATTGAAAGCCCGAGAATTTGTTTGCATATAATTGAAAGCCAGAGAATTGAGTTCCATCACAGTAAAGAGACGGGTGGAGAAGGACATAAGGTGGAGATATAAATGGAACACTTGGACTTGATTTTACTTTAGTGACAGTTTGGTAACCCTCAATAGGTACGTCATTTCATCGTTATTTATGAATCTCTTCACCTTTATCGTTATTTATGAATCTCTTAACCTTTGTCCATCCAACTTTCACCATCTCTTGAATTGCAATCCTCTAATTCTAAAGAACTCAATTATCACAAATAGATGGACTCCAAAACTCATCACAAGATGGTTTTAGCATGTGGAACATCATGTGTGAGTCAGGTATGCATCTGCTTAAACTCAAAACCCGACCACATCCGCTGGTATTATCTCATACCAGACCAACCATGACAAATTTTACAGCCTACAATACTAAATCAAGCAATGACACTCGAAAATCCAAACCCGCCCTGAGCTCAATCTTGGGGATAAAAACAAAAAACCCATATTTCCCCAAATCCAATAAACCCACCACCAAAGTTACCCCTAATAAGAGTAGATAAAGCAAGTCTCTTGCTTTCGCAGACTTTATATAGATAATATATATGGGGGCTGCTCCCCTACATTGTAGCCCTCCTTATTCTCAGATGCAAAATTGCTTTATGTTGGGGTCCTTTCAAAATAAAGCAACTTTGCAGCTGATAATAAAGAGGGCCGCAGTGTAGGGGAGCAGTCCTCAATATATATATATATATATGGGGGTCTTCCTATGCATCTATCCCTCACCATTTTTTGTGAGGGACACCCCTTTTGGGGAAAAAGCAAGTACAAAAGTGGGAAAAAATCAAAGTACAAAAATACACTTTGTACTTGAATATTACCCAAAAAGAATGTCCCTCACCAAAAAGTGGCGAGGGAAGGATGCACTTGAAGATCCCCCTATATATATATATATATATATATATATATAGGACCCCATGATTGATATGAACCCGACCAAATTGCACTCAAACACACGCCCATGCTCAGAATAGGTCAAATTGGGTCCCCATTTTAACCCGACTCATTACTATCCCTACAAACCACCCAATGTAGAAGATCAGGATTCCACAATAATTTTGACACGACCCGCATCAAATATAATCAATCTCCTATGCGCACCAAGCAGATTTGGTTTCGCTTGGCTTAAACCCATAGTTGATGTGAACGGATCGGATCTAGTTTTATCATTTATACCCCACTCATACCCTACCATCACATTTCGGGTCAACAGTGGGTAGAAACCCACATGCATTTCTCATTGGGCCTAACACGTACTCCAATGGGCTCAAAAAAACAAAAAACCCCACTATAGTTTCCATTTATCTGTCTGTCCCCTCATCTTCTCCAAACCCTACACCCCTTTTTCCCTACCGTTTCGCCTGCCACTTCTGCCTCAAATCACCAAATTCCATCCCTCAGCTCACTGTCACCATCTCAAGGTACCTCTCAACTTTCTCTGCTTAGGGTTTTTGCGATTTCTTCTGCTTCTGCAATGATTGTTTATTCTATTGACATCGAAATCTTTGAATTCTATTTTGCAATCTGATATATCTCGTTTGGATCTCCGTATTCATGATATGTGTATTTGAATTCTAAATCTCAGGAATCCGCAAGGGTTTCCGAGATGGATAGGGTTTTAGACAGGGAGAAATCGAGCAGAAAGCACAGAGACGAACGAGATCGAGAAAGAGACCATCACAGAGACCTCGATCTCCATCACGATCGAGATCGAGATCACAAGCATCGAAGCAGTCGCGACGCGGAGGATCGGCACCACCGCGACGACAGGCGGTCCTCAAAAGACGAAGATGGATCAAGAGATAGGGTTTCGAAGCATCGAGAAGGCGATCGGCACCGCCAGAAAGAAGATCCGAAGCGCGAACGATCTCACGAGCCGAGGAATGGAAGAGAAGGAAGCCGCGATCGCGATAGGGCTAGGGATTCTGTCGATCGGGATCACAAAAATCACCGCGAAGAATCTGTGGAGCGGCGATCGACGCACAAGAGGAAAGATCATGGAGATGAACGGTCTGATCGGAGTGAGAAGCGGATTAGGGCTTCAGATGGCGCGAAGGAAGAAAGGAGAGAGAAGCGGCGGTTTGAAGATAAGGTTCTTGAAGACTCTAGGGAAACGAATGGTGTTAAGAAGGCAGAGAGGAGAGAGGAAAGGAGCCTCAAGGAGGAAGAAGACTTTGAGGAGGATATAAGAAAGAAAGAGGAGGCTAGAAGTGCAGAGGAAGTGAAGCTGGAGAAAAAACCGGCTGCAGACAAGCATTTGGATGATTCTCAAGTCCTTGCTCCTCCGGACAGGAGCGGTTCCATTGCCAATGTGAGTTGATTATGCTACCTTTGTGTATATCTTTACATGTACTGTTTTTGTTTTCTGTGCTTTTGTTAATTATGCTTACATGAAGTTGTGTAGTAGTATTATATTTGATGTTCATCAAAATTGGTGCTAATTACGTCAGTGATGCAAACTATGGATTTTGACGTTCACACCCAAAGATAACTTTTGTTGATAGGTTTTGTTTCCTTTAATCTAATTCCTGTTTTCTTTTACATTTATGTATTATATTTATATCACAGTCACACACACAGATTCGCTTTGCATACCATTTATAAATCCCCTGACAGATGTTAGTATTAGAAGGCTGTATTGTGTGACTAATGTACAGTTTTACAAGTTTACCATGATTTGGGGGAGATGGGAATATCAATTTTGATATTTTCATGACTCGGGCTTTGATTTGTTCTGGGGCACAGTTGCTTGACTTAGAAATACATACGGGCAACTGTAGTTTTGCGAAGATACATTTTATAGAAATGACATGGAAGTGCTTAACGAGCGAGAGAAAAAACATATTTATTTATGTAATATGTTGCCCAGATACAGTTTTGATACGACAAGGACAAGCCATGATTTTATACATAAAAAGTTATGCATGGGATACAATACGACATGATAACCGTTCATCATAGCTTATGTAGAGAGATGACCTTCCTGTGGAAGTTATTAAAAATGTTATACTAGCTTAAATGATGGCAGAATGGTTCGCAAAGTACTGATAAGAAGCTTCGACTTCATTTATCAGCTGTGCATTCTGCCATGTTTAGGTCTTTCACTTCATTGAAGCTTATCCTGATATACTACGAAAAATGAAATGACGCAAGGCATCGGCTGAATCTGCATAATGCATATCAACGGCAAATGTATACGAAAATTGGAATAATCCACAATAGAAAATGCCAATTTTGAGGGCAAAACATCTGGGCACCAGTAGAGAAAATAATATAGTTTTGCTGAGTATGCACTTTTATGGTGAACCATAGATCGGAACTTGACTGGCAAGATATTGTTGGAATCGGAGAGACCATAGCTCAACTAGTGTATTTATTAAATTAGTATAATAAGCTTGATGTGTGTGCAAAATAACTAATCAAATGCAAATTATGCACAATGTATTTCCTTTTTCATGAGAAATGTATGTGATGGTAAATTATAATTTTAAAAAGAAGAAATTAATAATGCATATGATCATCATCCAGGCCAATGGATTAATAATGCATATGATTATCATCGAGACCAATGGATCTTATCCACAACTAATTATGGAGGAAATAAAACTTCATAGCCATATAAGAGGCCAAAAGCTTGTTTTAACTAATGACGAGGTGTTGAAAACTAAAAAGGAAAAAGTGATTGCATGTAGGTCGTAGAAAAATCTTACCTGTAAAACATTTGAACCTAATGTAAAATTTAACAGACTAGAATTTTCATGTATCTATTACTCACACACATACAACAAACTAATTATTGACTGCCAGAAAAGGCAAATTGAACTAATCCAAGTTTAAGGCTGAAGCAGATGGCCACATCAAAATGTATCCTTTGGGTTGATGTTTCAAGACATCACTTATATGGAAACTTCTTGCTCCTGCACACACACGCACGCATAAAAAAAGCCATCCAAATTAAAATCCTCAGAAAAGCTTCAGGAATCAGAACGTGGATCAACATCACCATTCTTAAGAGCCCTTCAGCAGGACAATTCAGGCAGTAGAAGTAAAAACCCGTCCCTACAATGTCCTAATAATAAAAGGTTCAAGTTTTTGGATTGTCCCATCTTCAAGTCTTTTTTTTTTTTTTTAATACAAGGTTCATCTATGGCGTGACATTGAATAGCAACAAATCTCATTTAATGATCAGTAAGATATGTAGTACTGGAGAATTAAAATTGTTTGGAATATTCACAAATACGAAAGGCAACAACAGGCTCTCTCTCTCTCTCTCTCTCTCTCATGCATGCACGCACGCTCCCACCTGAAAAAGCTGTCCGAAGCTTTCACTCCTGTAATTACTCTCTGTCCTCCACTATATCATTAATTCCCCCCTCCCCCTTTTGGTAGCATATGTGGGAATATGTTTTGATTGGATTTGATTTTCTTTTTCATGCATTCAATTTTGTTTCCTGTTTTCTAGTTGCATTCTTTATAAACTGAAATTTATTTCAGCTTAACTCAGGTGGCAGACTAGCTTTTTGGCTCCGCTAGAGTTGCTGGGAAGCATGTAAAAATTCATTGAAATAGTGATTTTCCAATTCCTTTTGGGATGCTTATTCATCTGTGTTCAATTTTTTATCTGTTGAGAGGTTAAGATCTTGGTTCCAAGCTCAGTCAGGTTTGGCTCCCGGTATGCTGCACCATTGTCAGATTTAAGCCCATGTCCAGTAAACATATTTGGTATGTGGTCTGTGTACCAATCCAAACCCAACCTATTTATAGTCTTACCTTGGATCATATAAAGAGAATTTTAAGCTTACTAAAGCCTAATGTGCTGATTGGAAGAGGAGAATATTAATCACCTCTTGTGAGGGGCTTTGATGTTGTATCAGGATGTATTCTCAAGTTGTTATTTTTTTGTACTACTAGGTTGACAGATATTTGAGGGTGGTGTTGGAGCAATTGGCCAAAGGGTCCTCTCAGCATGGAAGAGTTCATAATCACAAGTTTTTTTTTTTTTGTTTTCCCTCTTTTTTTTTTTTTTTTTAAAGAAAAAAAATCCAGCAACATGACTTGAATCCACAGCCTCAAGGTTTGCAAAATTGCAATAGTGTGCCTTCCATTGTGCCTCGGGCTCTTGTCTAATCACAAGCAACCTTGTGGTGATGAATTAGGCATTGTGTCAAACAAAAGAAAGAAAAGAAAAAAAGGGAAGGGCTATGTGGGCATTGATTCCGTATGTAGCTGGTTAGCTGATAAATGAATTGAATGCACGGTATGAAGATGACATGGTATTTTATCTAATCAATTTGTTAAAATGCTGAAGCATGAGATGAGGTATTTCATTTACCCAAAGAGTGGGTTGTTGCCTCAATGGGGCTATCATGAACACACCTTTATTAAGTAAATAATTACAAAAAAAAAAATGATTTTATTAGAAAATGGAAAACAGTTGTAGTTTGGCTGTTTTTAAGTCTTTTAATGAGTTAACTAGAGTTGAATCAGTCTTAATTTTGCCCCCCACCCCACCCCACCCAACCCACCCACCAAAAAAAGAAAGAAAGAAAGAAAAAGAAAAAAAAAGATGTGTTAATACGGTTTATGCCCTTTGATTTGGAGCATGACTAAAGTGCATACTTCGTCTAGGGTGGATGCCTCAATCCTCATATAATAAAATGTATGCCTTGAGGTGCAGTGTGTTTTTGGAAGTCCCTTCCGAGCCAAGCCTTGAGGCATAAGCCTCGAAACAGTTCTGAAACACTGATTCTGATTAGGTGTTTGACTGCAGGTCATCTCCTTGGCTGAGCTTGGGGAATTTTGTAGACTCCCAGCTGTCTTTGTACTTTAAGTCTCACTTAATATTGTTGCATTGTTGTCCATGAGAAGAGGGCACCGATGTTATAGCAAGTTAACTAATATTACTTTTCCTAAACTTGAAACTATGTCCATGTCGTTTCTTTTTAGTCCACAAAAATCCCCTCTTCTTTGTACTTAAACCAATGTTCATTTTTTTAAGAGGTAAAGTGAAATCTGTGGGAAAGAAATTCCAATAGTCAGATATTTTACTTTACCCATGTTTTGTTGGTCATAACAAGTGAGAAAGTAATAGCCGCCAAAAAATCTTGCTCGATATGACACAAGTGAAGTGGTTACTTTACCACTTGTTGACTTCTTATCTCACTTCAAATTACTATTCCTCATGAAAGCAAATGCGTTTTTACTTTACCGGAGAGTTTACTCCTTTATACAACCATTAACTTTCCCACTGATTTGACACTTAATTGACATTACTTTTTCTGTAAATTATTGAAACATGCCCTAAAGTTCCTTATAATTCTATCACATTGTTTTCTACAAGAAGAGGACACCAATTTTTATAGCGTGTTATTATTTGGAATACCATTGTTTAAACTTGAAAATTATGACCATGCTATTTTTTCTTTTGACTCGACATTCCCTCAAAGCATATATCTATATGGATGCATGAGAATAAACTATGTCCTTCTGTTCTATTTTTTTTTCTTGACTCTTTGCTTGTTATATTTTCCAGGGTGCTGCTTTGCAACCACTTGATGTGGCGTCAAGGGTTTTGCCTGAAACATCTTCCATTTCCACCCCCGTTCCTACCAAGGTATCTTCAATTTCTACCACCAATGAAAATAAGGGAGTTAGTGTTACCAGATCTCATGAGGTTCCTGGAAAATCCAGTACAGATGGTACAACACCTTCAGCTGCTGGCAAAAGTGGAAGTCTGTCTCTTGATGCTTTAGCAAAAGCTAAAAGAGCGTTGCAAATGCAGAAAGAGATGTCAGAAAAACTGAAGAAGTTTCCTCAGGTATGCTCTGCTATGAATTTTCTAAATTCAACACATCTGTTATTCAATCTGACGAGGGGAAACATAGCGAAAGTGGAGGTGGAGAAAACTGTCTCACAGTTTGCACTATGAAACCGTTTTCTTGACATCCATTTTAACATTTTTTTACCTTATCCAAAAGGCCTGCTAGAGGTACTATATGATGCTTTATGAACATCATATTACTTTCCCCTGACCATAAATTGCACTGCTAGCCATTATTTGTATGCTTTGCCTGTGCAATAGCAAGGTGTTTCATCTTGGAGTCATGGGAATGTGACAATGCCCCATATCGTGTTTGTCTCTAAGCAATAAGATTGTTGGCCTGCAAATGGTCAAATCGGAGTGGTGGTTTGCATTTTAAGATTTTGAAATTGGACTGTCAGGATTATATAGTGGTGGTTTCCGGGATGCCTCCTATCCACAGTAGGCCTATTATATGAACAGTGTTTATCAATCAAAATTTGATACTACCATTGTACCATGTATTGTAGAGCTGATTGAAATGGCATTGTTGAACATGGTATAATTCCTTCTGATTTTATTTCCCTATCTGTTAGCAGCGTAAGGGTGATTATGTTCTTTTGACTCTGCAGTTGAATAAATCTGTTAGTTCAAGCTCAGACAGTAGCAAGCAGGTGGGATCAGCTGAGGGGTTGAAAGTTCCATCATCAAGCACAGGAGCCCCTGCACCAGCTGCTTCCTCAGCTCCTGTTCAGGCTGTAGCAAGCGCATCAACAGCTGTGAAGACGCCCACTGGTAGCATGACAGCTCTTGCTGGGATTAATATTGAAGCTGTAAAACGAGCCCAGGAACTTGCTGCCAAGATGGGATTTCACCAGGACCCTGATTTTGGTCCTGTCATAAACATGTTTCCTGGGCAGATGCCATTAGATGTGAGTGGGCAACAGAAACCAGCCAAGGCTCCTGTTCTGCGTCTAGATGCGCAAGGTAGAGAAATCGATGAACACGGGAATGTGATCAATATGCCTAAGCTGACAAATCTTAGCACCTTGAAGGTGAGAGCTCATTGCCACTGCAGACATTCAAACTCTACTTGTACTAAACATGTGAATATGGCATGCTTTTTGGAAGCTGTTCTGTACCGCTTCCATTGTGTGCCTTTGCGCAGCAAATAAGCTAATCTCCATAGCAAGATGGACCTTTAAAATAAGTTAGTGGTTTCCTTTCAATGTATACATGTAGCCCACTTGTTGAGGGAATGCTTGATTTTTGGGTCCAGGCATCCATGCTTTGGTGCGTAACCTGATGAACAGTTTGGATCTCACATACCACATGTGCGTATGCTGTGTGAACAAGGTTTCTAAATGTACTCATGATACTATGATGAGTGGCATTATGACTTTGCAAGTTTCCTTGCCACATGTGCGTATGCTGTGTGAACAAGGTTTCTAAATGAACTCATGATTCTATGATGAGTGACATTATGACTTTGCAAGTTTCCTTGCAGTTGCTCGGTATTGTTTTTTATTAATGTTATCTTCCTGTGTTCTCCATGTAAATTCCAGGTCAACATCAACAAGCAGAAAAAAGAAGCATTTCAAATACTTAGACCCGAACTGGATGCTGATACAGAGTCCAACCCACATTTTGATGCAAGTATGGGTGTCAACAAAACAAAGCTTTTGAGACCCAAGAGGATGACGTTTCAGTTTGTGGATGAAGGGAAATGGTCAAAGCAGGCAGATGTAATCAGATTCAAGGTAACATCTGCTGCATATGCCTAAGGGTTGCAGCTTCTTCTTCTTATTGCTGTTCTTTTTGGAATAGTGTGTTCTCCCTTAACCATGGATATTTTCTGTTACGTGTTCTCAGTCTCATGCAGTCAGGCCTTTTTGTATCCTTATGCAGAATCAATTTGGGGAAGCACAAATACTGCTACTATTCTTTTTGGAATAGTGTGTTCTCCCTTAACCATCGATATTTTCATTACATGCTCTCATTCTTGTGCCTTTTTGTACCCTTGTGTAGAATCAATTCGGGGAAGCGCAAGCAAAAGAGTTAAAGACGAAGCAGGCACAACTTGCCAAGGCAAAGGCGGAGCTTGACATCAACCCAAATTTGATAGAGGTCTCTGAAAGGGTTGTCATCAAAGAAAAACCGAAGGACCCAATCCCTGATATTGAGTGGTGGTATGTAACGTGTTTTTACCTAATTCGTGCATTGCCACTGATCTCTTTTGTCGTATTTTCTCATATTTGGATGATAATTGGAGATTTCAATTTTTGAGTTTTTCTCTTGACATCATTCGAAAAATACTGTTAAAAGCTAAAATAATTAAAATTAGAAAAGCAGGAAAATCTCTTTAAAAATATAATTACTGTTATGAAATTATAAAGATTTCACAAAAATATTGATGGCATTTTAATTTCTGGTGATATTTCATTACATCACCAACTTCGCAGTTTTACTGCGTGTCCCAAGCCTGGATAAAGGAGGGTTGTGTTCGGTAGGTTGACAGGCAACATAAAATTTTGGGTTGACATAAAATTGTCACAACCCAAACACAACATAGTTAGGACAAGGCCTTGATGATAATTTCATTACATCACCGTAGTTTTCATAGTTTTAGGTTTATTTTGTTTATTTTCCTGCAAAGATATTGCAGTATTGCCAAAACATCAGCAAAGTATTCTGACTGTATTCTACTGAGTGGTTTCAAGGTCCAACAATCTGTAAATGGGCCAACCTTTTGATTATCCAAATCAGTAACATGGTGGATGGAGATGCTCCTAAACTAACCTTCAGATGAACCCTAAGGGCGTGTTTGGCAATTAACTAGTTAAAGTGAAGTAAAGTGAATCCAGACAAGAAACGACAATGGGTCATATCAAAAGTACACAATTTCAAAATTCCCTCTGGATTTTTCAAAAAAAGTAAAAAAAGCAACCTCATTTCTCCACTAAAAGACAAAGAAACTCCACTTTTCTATACAAAAAGTCAAAAAGATTCCATACCAAACAACTAGAAACAAAACACCATCATAACACCTTATATTTTATTCTCTCTTGATTTGATGCTTCACCTCACCATACTTCAATTCACCATACATCCAAACAGGCCCTAATTGTCTAAGCCCCAACTTCAGTTTGGGCTATTGGAACCATATCATCCATTTTTCATTGAATGGATTGGACAATCTGATCATGGAGAGATTGGGGTATTTTAATTTTGAAGATGGTTCTGACTAGATCAGTGAACTCTATTGCCAAAAGTTGGACCCTACCTGTGCCATGATGCAGTGAAAAAGGAAACTTATTGCTTCTTCCAAACAGCATAGCTTGAGTAAGCTAATGTAATTAATGTAATGTACCATTTCTAATTCTAAATCTTCTATTGATTCAAAATTAGGGATGCACCACTTCTGCTCTCTGGTACCTACAATGGTTTGGTTGAAGACAATGTCGCTGACAATAAATTGAAGATGGATAAGATTACCATGTACGTAGAGCATCCTCAACCTATTGAACCCCCAGCAGAGCCTGCCCCACCCCCTCCACAACCTTTGAAGTTAACAAAGAAGGAGCAGAAGAAATTACGCACGCAGCGGCGCCTTGCTAAAGAGAAGGACAGGCAGGAGATGATAAGGCAAGGTCTAATAGAACCCCCGAAGCCCAAAATCAAGATGAGCAATCTCATGAAAGTGCTTGGATCTGAAGCGACTCAGGACCCAACAAGGCTTGAGATGGAAATCCGCAGCGCTGCTGCAGAGCGTGAACAGGCCCATGTTGATAGGAATATCGCCCGGAAGCTCACTCCTGCAGAGCGACGTGAGAAGAAAGAAAGGAAACTCTTTGATGATCCAAGCACACTGGAAACTATTGTTTCGGTGTACAAGATAAATGACTTATCACACCCACAAACACGTTTTAAAGTAGATGTTAATGCTCAAGAGAACCGACTGACTGGATGTGCAGTAATATCAGATGGCATTAGTGTTGTAGTTGTCGAAGGCGGCATCAAGTCCATTAAGAGGTATGGGAAGTTGATGCTTAAACGGATCAACTGGGCGGCTGCTGTAGCAAATGAGGAAGAGGAAGATGAAAATGACGTTGCCCCCATTAACAAATGCATGCTGGTGTGGCAGGGCAGTGCTGCAAAGCCAAGCTTCAATAGGTTCCTCATTCACCAGTGCAGGACTGAAGCTGCTGCTAGGAAAGTGTTTGCTGATGCTGGGGTGGCACACTACTGGGAGCTGGCAGTTAACTTTTCTGATGACCAGATATGAATGTAGGCTCATGAGGAAAGATGTTGTCACTTAAATCCATCCATGGAAGTTTTTAGAAGACATGCTTCCAATATAGCTTCTGATTAGCAGGGTGGAGATGTAGAGATTTGTCACTTCAGCCATATGTTGCCGTCTTGATATAGGTAAATCTCGAATTGTTACATGAGTTCTTTATGTGAATCATTTGACATTGCTGATAACTCTTTCCTATCCAATCAATTAGATATTTAGTTTTCTGTTTTGTGTTTGCCTTTTATTGTGATCATGAGATGTATTAGTGCGGGATTTGAGTCATGTTACTAATGAAAAGACATGGTATGCGGGTTTGGATGCAAACCAAATATTATATTGTAGTTGGATAACTGGAACAAATGTAGCACCAGCTTAGTTGTGGAACCTTTTAATTAGGTTTTCAACGTCGAGTGCTCTGATAAATTATATTGTAGTTGTTGCAGTTATTAGAGTATCCGCCTGGAAAGATTAAGACTAGATTGTCAAATAGAAAAGGAGAAAAAATAATAAAGAACAGTTATATTACTATACCTGAAATGGTTAACACACATTCAAGAGAAATCCATTCTGGTAAGGCCAACTTTTTTTTATCATTGTATCTTTGGATCTCAGTGCATGTGTACAATGCTTTTGGGGCATATTACGGATGAATGGTAATGAATTCCAAGGTATGATCCCAATCTCATAGTGAATATTGCCCATACATGTGTGTCCTGGCCTACGACTATGATGAGGTTTAGATCAAATCATATACTTTTCACACTCGTGAACTCTACTACATGGGCCAACGCACACATGGTTGGGTTGAGTGGTGTCTTCATCAAGTGAAAGCATCACTCCTATATCAGTATCCCAATATGGGGAAAAAACCAGCTGCATTGGATGTTGGGTGACTATATATATTTTTAGGACAGACCTGCAGCACATTTGAAAGTTGCTTGTTCCGTGTTTTTTATTTTTCTCTTTCTAACCCCAGCCAAGGGGGCTGTCCTGTTTTAGTGTGCCAGATAATCACATGCTGAACCTTTTGACATGTACAAGTCCATTCTTAAAATAATATGATAGCGTTATAAAAAAAAAAAAAATCTCAAAATGCTAGAGATTTGGCTATTCATCAGCATATTTTCAAATTGATCATGTTATAGCACATGATTTAACTTCATTTGGTTGTTCTGTTTAATCAGTTGTGAAACATGGGGGAGATGTGAAACTTTGATCAATTATAATATGTTAAGCTCGAAGGTTTTGGATATAATTTTGACTTTACCTTTTAATTTTGACTAGAAGTTATTTTTGGTTTCTACAGCTGCTATCATACTCTCCTCCACTTTCTATTAATATACTTTCTCTATTTATGGACTCTCATCTTCCCCCTTTCCAGCATACACAAAATCCTATCTCTTCATGCATACCCGTAATTAGCCTGGTTTTTTTTTTGCTAGTTATACTATATTAAAGCCAGGGGTTTTGGTTTATTAAAACTACTCACATGTAGGGCTGCACAAAAAATCCGAAATCACCGCAAAACCGAACCGAACCGGGTGGTTCGGATTGGTTTATAGTAGACTGGTTCGGTTAACGGTTTGAAAATTATAAAAATCGCTTACATCGGTCGGTTATCGGTTTGAGCCCACGGTTAACTGCTTAAATCGAACCGACCATATACAATAACTTAATATTGCTTTTTTGCTATTTTAGCCTTAGAGTTTCATTTTTTGACTACTTTCAAAGTTACATTCCACAACTTCATTTTTATTTGAATTCAACCGTCAACACTGCCTCAGTGCATCGCTTCTAATCTCTCAAATACCTTTTGATACTTCATTGCAGATGGAGGGATTACTGTATGAGGTGTTTTTCTTCCATCATAATTCCTACCTCATTTCAATGAAGTTTTTTTCAGAGGGCTATGCTAGATAAGCTAGTAGAGCCTAACCTTTTGATGGTTGGTTTTGGTCTCACTTAACCAGTGTGTTAAGAAATCTTTATTTCTGAAAAAATACAGTGGGTTCTGATACAGATTCCGTTTGTGTGTGACTTTTCTTGACATGAACTATTATTCTATTTAATTCCAAATGGTATCATGTGCAATGAATGTTTTACTGCAAGCTGGTTATTGTTTTTTTTTTCCTTGTGCGCTTGCGTTTAGTTCAAACTCTTTTTTTGAAGTAAAATTATTTTTTATATGCATTTAGTTCAGTCTGGAATGTTGGATTTTTATTTTTGCACTAAACATTGGAATAAATGCAAAGGAAGGGGTATCATCACTTTGAAATTTTCAATGTCTGATTTTCAAAAAATAAAAAATAAAAAACAACGGTTTAATCGACCGAACCCAACCGTTTGGTTTGGTTCGGTTTGGTTTAAGCCCTCTTCATCGGTCGGATCGGATCCGTTATCTTAAAAACCGACATGTTCGGTTTAGTTGTTGGTTTTAGTGTTAAACCGATCCGAACCGCCCATATGTAGCCCTACTCACATGTACTCCCCACTTTTCAAAAGTTTCATTTTTCTTTTTCTCTGCAATACCTTCATTTCTGCCCAAGGTCTATCCATCATTTCCTTCTTCTCCAATTATTCTCTTTTCTTTTTATTCCATTAGCTTTTAGATTACATAAACTTATACTCTCATAATCTCTTTTTTTTTGCTTTCTTTCTAAAAGTTATAGATATTTTTTAAAGGAATTAATACTTAAGTTGCAATGCTGCCACATCTGTTATTATGCTTATTTGGATTAAGGTGGTTCAGAATCCAAATCCATTCTCGAGTCCAAAACACACTTTTGTTAGTAGTATTGTAGTTTAGAAGCTTGAAAATTGTCAAAGGGCACAATAACCGGGGCATATTGAGAGGTGAAAATGACAGGAAACGAAAAGAACAATAACCTATCTTTGGTTGAGTTTCAAAAATAACCACTCTTAGTATTCTAAACCAAAAAAGTAATTTGTTGAAAGGACAGACGTTATTCAACTGAACATCCTCATGGCAATGCATATCCATTTGCATAAATAAATGTATCAGGCAATTCTTATCTTAGTATAATTTTAATTCACTGGATCGCATAACTATTTTTCCTGGTTTGATTTCAGTCTGCAGTGATTGAATTACTGCTAAAGACTAAAAACTAAAACCTCCTTTGGGATGTCAAGGATCCATATTTTTTTAAGTACGTGCAGACATTGAATTGAATGGGAAGTCACTTCGTGTAAATAATGTTACAGTTATACACTTGTCCTCATATGCGCTATTTACATATCACATGCGTATGTCAGTGGGCCCACCGGTACCATCATCACGTGCAAAACATGTGATTACAATATGTTCTATGAAAACAATCTAATAGTGGGCCTACACTGATTGGAGTGCAATTTCACAATTACACTTAATTGCTCGAGAGTAACTTTTTTTAGGCAGGAAGGAATTAGAAAGGTGAGAATTCTCTGCATTGTAAATCCACACAGTCCAAACTCAAAATCAACGTCTTTTCCTAACAATCTAGATCGTCCATTACTTGGTGGGCCTATAGTAACTGGCCAATGGGAGGAAATCCTCATAAACCCCAATAGCTCAATGTGTGATACTTAAAAGTGCACATTTGATAACAAGCGAAGAATTCGTGAGGAATTTGCAAATTTGAGAATTCCTCATCACCGTACATTTGAGGATCCTCACTTAGAATTTCGACGCATATGAGTGCATATAGCTAAGATAAACTGGTACCCGTGCATAAATCCACAACACTGAAATATTGCAAATCATACACGGGGAGGTCGGATTTTGAAATCCTTCAAGAATAGGATTTCCACTTGCCCAAATACTCGAGAATTTTCAATTGCCAAGCATAGATTTTCCGAGTCATCAGAGGAAAATGACAAGCTATTCCCAAGGATTTGTTGCCAAATGTTGCCAAAATGATAAAAAAAAAAAGAAAAAAAAAGAAAAAAAAAAAAAAAAAAAAAGGCAGTTTTCATGTGACTCCTTGCCTTCTGAGAAAAATTTAGATGCCATGCAATTTTAAATTATGCTGCAACCCTCCATTTCCTAAATACCCACTTGCCATTAATGCATTTGACAGCGCCAAAGGGTCACAGTAAGGAAGCATTGTGTTCATTTTAAAATGAAGGACAAAAAATAAACTTTGGTGACGCGCTTTGGTGGGTAGACAATGTGCAATGTCAAATAAACTCTTGTTGCCTTTTAACGCCAACAACTGCAGAACTGCTTACCTCGAAAGGCATCTTTCTACTCTCTCCTTTTCTTCTGTTTTGTAGACTCAAAACAGGAAGACCAAGTGTGTTGGGACCACTTGGGTGACCCTGAGAACGAGGGGGGCCCACGAAGACCCCTTTGCATTGGACATATTTTCAAGAGAGGAGGTCTTTCCAACCTTTGGAGGCCACTTGGTCCCTCCTTGATCAGACCTTTGTACATTATGAATTAGCATTGACCCCACTTCGATACTAGTCATCAGAGTTATATAGGCCTTCAGACTGATAATTCAAATTTGGCACAGCAACGACAACAGAATAACTAAAAAGAGAAGTTGGACAACAAGTTCTATAGTAAGAAGAAAACAGCAAAATATTTTAACTATATAACACCACAATTAGAGTAAGTTATCAATAGAAAAATCAAGAAAGAAAACATGCAAAAATCAAAACTCAAAAAAGAATTACAAAAACAAAAAAAAAAAAAGATAGAATAGAGCTTTAAATGAAAATAATAAAAGTAACTTTAAGAAAGTACAAAGAAACAGAAGAAAATATGGGAAGATAATAAAAAGAAAAAAAAATCTAAAAAGATTTAAAGGAAATCAAAACTTCCTTTGAAACAATCAAGTATCAACTACTCTCAATTAAGAAAATAATACTTAAAACATAATATCCACCATTTTATTTCCTTATCCGTCGTCCAGTGATTAAAATGCATGCATTATCCACTCATTTAGCTGAACAACTGTTGTAATCTTGTGCTGTGGAAAACCAGGATGCTTCAAAGAAAACTAGACTGAAAAGGGATGGGGTCCGGTTTTACCCTCACAAAGAAGTGATATTTCTGCAAACTCCCCTGGTTGGAAAAAAAGGCGTCTTCGAGGAAGTGCTAATCACCAAAAATCGTCAAGAGTTGCAGCTCATCCACAACTTTCCAATTTCCTCAAATCATTCACATACCTTGCCTTATGGATGCAGAGCCAGGTCGAGCTCCTGGCCACCATGAAAAAAGGAAACTCATGCCACATCATACCCAACTGCGAGTCTGGGGACACAAAAAAACCAAGACTTTCCACACAGGTCTAACCACTCCAAAAAAAAGTATCAGCAATTTATTATAGCAATTGAAGTAGTTTAATGGATTTGATTTCACAGACCCAATGCAGCCACAAATGAAGATCTTTAAGTGGTCTGGCCTTAACAACTTTCCTCATTATGCTGGGAAGATGTGAAAGTGAGGCAGTAAAGCGCAGCTAGTCTTGTTGATCATCATAAAGATATTTGAATAGACTTTATCAAGAAAAATACTGTATAAAATCATATTCTGAACTGCCAAACCATTTCCCAATCCAATCAGCAGATCCATCACAAAACCCAAGCAACATGCATGAATAATGTTTTGGCAAAAAGCTCCGGCATATCTGGAAACAAATCATCCCGTGTTTTATAATCTTCAGCAGCAGCAATGCAGAAAACACATAGCACATGCTTATCCTTCATCTTTGAACATAAACCAAGATCAAGGCGAAATACGACGGCCACCCATATGCAGCAACAAGTCCAATCCAGAGGTTCGGTGACAGTTATAACTATAGTTTACTGAAATAAAAGCCAAGATATTACAGCTAAGACGTCCCTGATGACTGAAGAATGGAGAAAGCCTTATGAAGACAATGGCTTTTAAAGTTGCTTCATAGGAAAACCTTTTTATCAAGTGCCTCAACCAACATAGTTCAAGCTACCAGTGCATGTCTCTTCAATCTGAACATATCAGCAGAGATTGGATATGATAAACAAAAATATAATTCATAAGATGGTAGCTGTGATTGCATCATGCAGTCTTCTGCAGGATATACTTGTAAGTCACAAAAGCTGACCCGATTGTACAACTTGAATTCGTCCACAGTTGGCTGATAATACAGAAATCATAAATTACTTATCACTGTAAAGCATTTCCTCGCAAGACTGCTCAGGTTAGCAACCTTCTTTGTTGGAAGAAGATTCACCAAGTCTCAATTGAACCAACACATTTTAAAAATCATCACAAAGAAAAGCCGGTCAAAATCTTCCTCTTCTCTGTCTTCCTGCATCATTGAAACTGGCTTCACCCCATCCTGGACCACGAAACCTGTCATTTTGTTTTTCTTCAAGATTTCTTGGTCTCCTAGGGTTCCCTAACCGATTGCCAATCCGCTCCTCAAATTCCCTGGGATTGTTTCTATTATGAAATTCTCCATCATCTTCAGGGCGAAATCTATAAGGCCTAGAACCATCTTCATGGTAACTAAACCTTTCAACATCAACACCCTCATCATGAGGCCTAAAAGTACGGATTGGTTGTGGTTCACATCTCTCTCGAAACTTCCGTCTATCACTAACACAATCATCACCTACAAACTCATGGATAAGATCAGATTGCATAGGTTCAAAGTACTCATCATTTTCTACCACTCTTTCTTGGGAGTCTATCATATTGAATCTCCTAGTGCTTCTCTGCAAAATCCTTCCAGATGGGCTCCTAGTAAGTACAAAAGGCCTCGAGGGACCAATCTTTCTCATTTCGCCAGGCAAGTGGGGTATATGAGGAGGGGAACCAGGCCTTCTTACCATCACTGCATCTGCAAAACAAGGACGCTGACGAGGAGATCTCATCCTTTCCCCTCTAAAAACCGGTGGAGATCTGCGAAGCAGCTGTTCTGGATGCCCATTGAACAGATCTGGAGATCTACTGGGTGATGGCCAGGAAGGCGGTGAGCGTGTCCTGGATCTTGGGGGAGATTTGGAACAAATCCGAGGTACACGGACATAATCATTCCTCTGCCCAGGGGAGAACCTACTCTCTCTCCTGATAAAAGGATCATGCACTTGCTGGTATTCTGGCCGAGAATGAGAAAGCAAAGGATTCATCATGTCATCAGGCATCTCTCTCATGAATTTTTCTTCCCGCCTCACTAACACCATGTCAGGTCGACCTCTATTGATGCACCTATCTGGGCTAATGACTCTCGGAGGTCTCTGAACCACTCGTGCACCACCAAGTGCAATGGGCCCTTCTCTCCCACATGGCGACCGCCTTCTGAAGGGCAGATGACAGGAACTTTCCAATTCATCATGTATGTGCTTCCTCCATGCCTTCCCAGAAGTCACAAGATTACCATCTGGAGGAATGGCAGGGCCACCGCGTTGAAATTCTGCAGGAGCAACTTCAACAATATTCCTAGGTCTAGGGAATCGAGCAACAGAGGAATCACTGTAGTTTCTTGAAGCAAAATCATGACCTGAATCTTGATCAAATCGAAGAGTTTCTAAACTGTTGTCAACCCGTCTTTTCTTGTGCATAAAATCCGGGCCAGAATTTCCGGTCAAATGATCTAAATTCCTACCTCTCACAAATTTTCGGTTGCCATCCATGCAGCTTTCATCTCTGGAGAAAACAAGAAAAATCAAAACAATAATCACAAACTGAAAAAAGAAGTTAATAATAGAGGACCATGGAGTGGAGAAAAAGTCACCTAGTCCCTCGGGGATGCAATTCACCAACACTGACTGATGTATGAGAAGTTCTAACACAGTCAGTTTGGAACACCTTTGGCACACCGTGAATGGATCTCATTCTCCCTGGTGATGATCCATTAGAAGCCTTAGACAAATTAAAAAACCGGCTACGGTCAATCCTAGTGGCTTCATCTACTCTTACTGATGGGTCTGTTTTGGATAAATTTGAATCATTCACTCTGCCCACATCAGAACAACTTTCGATACCATCCTGTTTCCTTGTAATTTTTTCCTTGCCATCATCTGTGATTGTTTCATGGCTTGTACTTGCACTAACTGCTTGATCAGAAGTAGTCTCAAGGCCTCTCGAGCCTTGTTCTTTCTGCTCACCGAAACCACTTGGTGTCTTTTTAATGGCCTTGGTAGATCGCTTCTTACCAGATGCAGCAGTTGATCCTGCAGTGGCTGAAGATTTTTTCAAGGATGGGTCTGTGCTGCTGCATTGTTCTTTCTTCTTAATGGAAAGAGCACTATCTCCTCCTCCAGTGCAAGGAGCACTTATGGTTTCCATAGGGTTCTTGGTTGCACTTTCTGCGTACTCAGCCTTTGATGATATCAGCACACCACCATCCCCAGGATCATCACACCCTTCTTTGTTGTCTAGGTTTCCTTTACTCACACGTCCCGTTCCACCTTCCCTGCATATACCCTCAACAGCAGTATCATTCAACAAAGGTTCTCTAACCTCTCCATCTTCAAAATCGTCGTCATTATTGTTATCGTTTGTTTGCCTCTTGACTGTACCCACATTGGGAGAATTGTCTGATTCTGTGACACTACCATCAGTATCATCTTCATGGATATCGGCAAATAAGTTGATCTTCTCATCATCACTTTCAGCTGCTCCACTGACCGCTGCTGAATCTGCATGAACCTCTTCAGTGGAAATGAATGCAGGACATTCGGAATAAGCAACTTCAGAACACACTCTTTGAGCAGGATCCACAGATTCAGGAACCAAATCTGAGGCCCTAAAAACAGTTTCACTCACTTTCTGTGCAACCTCCCCACTAACAGGAAGTTCTGGGGTTAGTTTATGGATATCCGGAAGATGTGGTGATCCTTCTGCAGCCTTGAGGCACGCTTCACTACTCCCCTCTGCTGGTTCAACTTTTATGCCACCTGGATTTATGGACATCAGATTTTTCCCAGCCACGTCCCATTCTTGACTAATCCCATCAGATGCTTCAGCTTTTGGAGTTCGCAGATATATTGTTTGGTTGCAGCGTTCCACTGTTTTGAAGTCCCCCCGACCAACCAATTCAAATTGTTCGGACTTTATAGGTTTACATTCAACAAATGGTGTAATGCCAGTTAACATCACCTTTTCTGATGTACTCCCATCCAATCCACCATTCATTAAGGTTTGTTTGGTATAAGAACATGGAGCTTCTTGATTAAAGCGGGATAGGAAATCAAATGAACGTTTGCAGTCCTTACTTCCATCATGGATGAATTTTCTTGAAGCTATATTGCTATCTTGCATTTCCTTTGAGCATAAAAACGGCCTTATGTCATCTATTTGGGACGGGCCCAACACATTCATTCCATCTGCTGCAGGGTTTAAAGAAAGATCTCTTGATGAAGAGCCCTCCCAATTGTCCATAGTAGTATTCAAATCCCAGAGTGACCTTTGCTCATGCAAATCAGTACGATCAGCTTCTGATTTGATAAGTTTACCTTTAGTCTGAACATTATCTTGTTTTTCTGACACAGTTGGATCATTTAGCTTGCCGCGATGAATATCAAAGCAGCTCTCAACAAGGACCTGTGGAGATTGATATAACTTTTCTTGCTTTGGACAGCTCCCTCCAACATTTTGACCTTCAATTCGCAATCGGGGAGGTTCCTCCAATGCCGAAAGCAATTCAATATTTCCTGAAACTCCTATAAATGCAGATTTATTGTCCATTATAGATTTTCCTTCAATCATTTCCTCTACTGTGGACTGTCCAAAAGGTTCTTTCTGAGAAAAAAACCCAGAGTTAGCCGCAACTTGCCGAGATGTCGATTCACCTTCTGAATTAACTTTACCTTTACAGGCTAATTCTACTTTGGAACTAGAAGTAAAAGAAAAATCAGAATGCTGAAGAGTTAAACCAATAGGTTTTTCATTGCTTAAGTTTGCATTTCTATCAGCTTGGGCAATCCCCAAAACAGGTGTCTCAAGCTCCGAGATCGACTCGTCTTTCTTCGGAGGAGGAGATGGTGAACGGATAAAATAGCATTTCCTTTTCTTAATGGGTACACTAACAAGAGAATCACGAGGACGCGGACCAAGAAGGTCAACTCCAAGCTGCCAATGGAAAATTCAACAATTAACATTCAAGTACTAAAAATAGAAACAGAGATTCAACGTACTTACAAGACATAACAGGCATATCAAATGAATATAGAAAAAATTAAGTACCTCTTCGGAACCCCGCATATCTTCAAAACTCTTTACAAGTTAGAGAAAATGGAACCCTGTTATTTGATGATATAGATGCCCCAGTAGACCAACCACTTACCTACTTTAATGAAACAACAATTTGAACTCAGGTTAGAACAAGTAATTCGATTACACCATCTGCAATATCCAGAGAAGGAAACTGAATCAAACACATCGATAAATCCCGTAAAATCTGCAGCACACTGGTGATACTGGAGATGAAACCCAAAGTAGATTGATATCTTCAACCCTTATAGCCATCCCAACAAACCAAATTATGCCTTTCTATACAAACCAAAACCCAGTAATAATAACAATTGGTTTTAGGGACAGTGAAAATTACAGAGATCAGTCCATAGGAAACAAAAATTCTGCCTTTCTATATAAAACCAAAACCCAGTAAAAATTTATTTACCCACCGACGATCTTACTAGAGAATCGGAATAAGAAAAATTGTTAGAAGAAACATCAGAGCATCGACAAACCAGGCCGCTCAAGTCATCAATTGGATTTGGGGCACACAGCATGACCTGGGCGGCTGAGCTGAATAACTGGGTTTTTTTTAGAGAAAACAACAATCTGAATCCAAAAAAAAAATTCAGACAGAATCGTTCCTCAAAAACCACAAATCCAGGAGACGATGGAGGAAAAAAAGAGATTTTTCAGCTAATCAGATTCATCAAATCGATAAGATCAAATCATCCACCTCTCCAAACACAAAGTCTTCTCTCTTTCTTTCTAAGAAAGGGAAAGAAGGAATATAAAAAAAGGGGAGGTTGCGTGTGTTTTAAGCTCAGTATAACCCTACCCAACATCCAATCGTTCTAATCAAGTCACGTTTAGATGAAACCCTAAAACATTTTCCAATCAGTACCATCACAACCAACCGATTCTCTTCAATAACCACAAAACCTAGAAATTAGCAAGATCTGGAAAGAAACCGAAAATCGATCTAGAGAAAAAACAAAGCAAAAATCATCACATCACACTCAATCAATCACCCTATCCGCATCACTTTCCCATCAGAACCGAAAACACACTCCGATTCCTTTCAAAAACACCACAAAATCTAAGATAACAAACAAAAGATTTCAAGCAAAGCAAGAACGAGAAAAAGAAGTCGAAGATAGATCCCTTCGCACCTCATCCACTCGATTCGATCTAATCAGGTAACGTCGGAGAGGATCGACTTCGCTCCTCGATTGTCCTCAGAAACCCTAGAAAGAGAGAGAGAGAGAGAGAGAGAGAGGGAATGGAATGAATACCTTGGATCGAGAACAAGTAAGGAAGCGTGGGAAAACGAGAGAGGAGAAAGACGGTTTCGACGAAGCCTTCTTTACCGAAATGATGATGATGATGATGAAACGAGCCTTTGATTCTAGACCATTTCACGCGGCTTTGTTTGACTAATGCCACGTGTCCCGCAATAAGAGGTGGCTGAAGACGCGTGAATAAAGATCTCAACTACCAGCTCTTCCGTCACGTTGAAAGTAAAAGGAAATTTTAAAAGTGATTTGGAGGACGTGTGTGACATCCGAACCGTTGATAGGTACGGGGCTGATGTTGATGCAGCAATAATCTAAAAATCTAAATATTCAAAGATTACAAACGGACGGTTCAAATAATCAAATTGAAATGAAAAGTCAAGCCAAAATGAGAGACAAATGGCCGACATGCCAGCTACCAGTCTCTTTCATTTGCATGTGAGTGCTATAGCTGGCCGCACACTTTTTAGGGTTGGACCTGCTTTCGAGACGCAAGTAACCTGGTTCGGTCGGTCTGAGCCATATCCAGGTTCGGATTGGCTTTTGATTGCATAGGCCTATATACCGCACTTAAATTTATTAGGTTCGGGTCCACACATTTAGTGAATCATGCCCGTTTGAGTTGGACTTTGCACTACTTCTTGTTGGGGCTTTCTAGATTAAACACAAAACTAAAGGCATTATTTGTTTAGGTTTGGCCACACTCTGGACTGAGAGAGGGTTCCTACCGTCTGTAGGATGCATGATCCCATAGTTGTAAGTTTTCTGAAAATTTATCAAAATCTATAAAAAAATCAAGACCTTGAATACGTTACTGGCCATCTAGAGAATCTGAATGGTTTGGATCGTGCAAAGGGGCCCAAATAACTAAAAAAATTATTTTATTAGAACCTAGAATTTTTTGAAAATATCTTAAAATATAGTAAGGATCAACGACTGAAATTTGATCAAATAATCTTTCTTCACCTTATGGAAATAATTCATGGTTCATATCATAGTTTTGGGGCCCATAGAAACCAAAAAATAAAGAAAATCAGACTTTTTTACCCTTTTTGTACACCATGTGAAATCAACAGTCACGATTTGTGGCCTATTTCTCAAGATACATGCTGAATCAACAGCCGAAATACCATCATGTAGCTGTTTTGGACGGTTTAGCACGATTAATGGTTTGGATCTTGATTATGGGACTCAAAAGGTATGTTTCAAAAGTAAAATCCTCATACCTTCAAATTAGCTTTTTTTTATTGTAGCTTGCAGTGTAGCTCCGCCTTTCTTTTTCATGGGCCAAGCCCAAGGGCCCAACTCCAAGAGGTCCAGCTAGCCAAGCCTAGAGAAGTCTACACCTGGTCAAGCTCATCGAGTCACGCTGACCGAACCACTATAATTCGTATCTTTTCTCTCTTCTTTAATTACTGCCTTTATTTCCAATTACTTGACAGGTGGTGTGCAAAGTCAATTTGTGCATCATCACGTTTCATCCATGGATTTCCAACATCCAAGTTGAGTAGGTCGGAATGAATAAATATTTGATTTGGCGGATTTGCAGTATCTTTCCTCTTAAAATTAGCTCGACCCAACACATGGAAAATCCACGCATACGTGGAAAATGCATGAGGATTCCCCATCGCAAACCATTGTCAAACGTGCCCTTAGCGATAGGCCTGTCAATGGACCGGGCCTAGGCTTGGGTTGTCCAATCGCGTCTCGAAATGGAACGGGCCTATTAGGTATTATCCAATCCCGGCCTTAAATTGAACGAGCTTATATCAAATCCCGTCCCGTACGGGCCCGGGTTGGGACAGGGCAGGACTTGGGCTTAGCTCGATCCTGAACATAAGCAAAATATTCTCAAATTATTCCTACTGTCACCAAACATTCGGTGTGAACCAGACTTTAAACCCTCCTCCTTTTTTTCCGGGCTTGGGATTGGCAATGCAATGCAACAAGCAACATGGCGAGTTAAAAACTTCTTTTTTTTTGCCCGTGACAATAGAAAATCAGAAAATCAATTGAAATGAATGAATATCCTATAGGCTATATGGGTCAAATAATGTAGGAATAGTTAAAACTTATTGTTTTTTTTTTTTTTTTTTTGTCTGTGAAAGTAGAAAATCAGAAAATTAATAGAAATGAATAAAAATGAGTATCCTATATGAGTCAAATTAAAGTAATGTAGGATCAGTTAAAAACTTTTTTTTTTTTCCGGTGAAAGTAGAATATCAAAAAATCAATAAAATAAATGAGAATGAATATCTTATATGAGTTAAGTAATGTAAAAAAGAAATCAAAAGAAATGAATTTTCTTTTAATATGTTTAAAACATCAGTTACAGCATTCTCATCAGTCTAAATCACCATCACTAGTTAGGTCATGAATAAATTAATCTTGGGCACAAACTAATACTTCTATCATATATGGTTTCAAATAAGTCGTATGTGGGTTAAGTACCCTCTCTCCGGTGCTAAATGCTAACTTCGAAGCAATGGCAAAAACTAGAATAGCTAAAATATCACAAGCCATTCGTGATAAAATATGATACTTAGTTAAATTTAATTTTCACAACTGTAATATATAAATAATTATTATTAAATAACTTTGCAGCAGGCCTGGGCGGGCCTGAATGGGCTAGGTTGTTTCTGCCCAGTCCCAATTCCATTTTGGCCGGGCTTTAAAATGTATTGTCCAAGCCCAGCCCACTGGGCTCAAATTCTTTTTAAAAGCCATGTTTTTCGGGCTTGGGCCAGGCCGGGCAGGACTTTCTACCCGTTTCAACGCGTCCCATTGATAGGCCTACTTAGCGGCCTGACTAGGCATCATCTCATTTTGATAGAAGACCTAGCCAAATACAAAGGATAATTAACCGAGTCACCTCATATTAATAATTTATTTGCATTATGAACTATTTGATAGTTAGGTATGATTTTAAAAAATTAATATATATTTTTTCATAAATCATGCACAAGGCTTTGAGTTAGTAATTTAAAAATGTCGTCTATATTTAAACTTAAAAACTTAAATTTGGTCTTTTGCATTAGATATTTTTACAAATAAATTCCGGAATATGCAACATTTTTCTTTTATTTTCATTACTATAATATTTTTCTTTCACATAAGTTTATTACTTTAAATTGATTGTCATGAATACACGTAAATAAGCATAAATGTATGCTTTCTAAGCATTTGATTAGTATTTAAATATTCTTTAAATTAATTATAAAAATATGACTCTATCCAAGTAAATTCTCTTGCATTGGACAAGCAACCCACGAATGTTCTAACTATAGAAATTTGACCATGAGAGCAAAGGCTGTCGTACGTTGCTGATCTTATTTTGGTATACCATTAAATGGTCAACGTACCCAATAGAACAAGTGACAATTATTTATAACTTTTTTAAAAGACACACGGAATTACAATATGTGAAATTTCAAATGCTTGATTCAATCTTCTTTAGTTCTTACAAAAGAAATTTGTTTTTAACCTATAATCAAAGGGTCAGTTGAAATTTTTAAAAAGTCATGAGTGGCTTTTTTTAAAGGGAAATATTCAAGTGAGAACTAGTTCTCACATATTATGTGAGAATTTTTTTGTGGAGCCCAATTGTGAGCTCCATTTGGGGATGGGACCAAGGGGGATGGAAAGATCTATGTGCGACCACCCCATGTATCAAGTTTGACCCCAAACCCATGCCCCTAACCCCTTCATCCGTGGCCCACAAGTTTAATGGCTTCATATTCAAAAAAATATTCAACACTCGATTCAACGGTTCAGTCCATTTGGATGTGTGCCAATCTTTGGGATTAGTGACTATCAAGGGGTTTCCTATTGGTTGCTAGATTTGGATGGGTTGTTGATTGTGCCCCATAAAAAAGTTCTCACATAATATGTGAAAACTAGTTCTCACTTGAATTTCCTTTTTTTTAAAGTTGGTCCCTTTTTATAAAATATCAATGCTCACCATTTGGGATGTTCATAGACCAAGCCTGCAGCCACGCCTGCTTTGACCCGAGGTGGACCTTAAATTTGACTACTCGAGCAAACGTAGATTATTAACTTCTGCCCATATTATAAATGTAAGGTCCACGTTTGCTTATAATGTGTTTGCTGTCCCATAATAGCTAACGAAACCAGTTGAGGTAAGGCCTTTGACATTTACAACTACACTAGTTTTTCCTCGCAACATTAATTCGGGCTGGATCAGGTTTGCTAAAATTAAGGCAGGCTGTGCTCGGGACAGCAAGTTATAGTCCGGGCAGGGGCAGGGCAAAGTTTTTAAAAGATTGCAGGCCCAGCCCATGAACAACTCCACTCAAACTATCTGACCATCCCATCCCTCCTGGACTTGGGCTTGAAATAAGCACAGGCCCAAAACTGTATTAAGTATTCTCTATTAGGGTACATAGCAACCAATTTCGAAAACACAATCTAAAACCTAAAATGAACAACCTCATACTAATAGAAGCACACAAAAAATCCATCAATTCATAAACCCAATCCAATCCAATCCGATTTTTGAATTTTCTACCAAACCGAAAGTAAATAGATTAATAATAAATTAAAAATCTTATAATCCATATGCAACAAATCAATGATGAATTTCACCCTGTAAATTCAATCAAATCCAATCCATTAACATTAAATATAAATAAAAAAAAACTGAAAAAGTCTAAATATAAATTACGAGGTCTATATATATATATATAAAGAAAATGCTCATATAAAAAAATACTCTCACCTTATTATGAGATCTAAAGTGGGAGCCCTCACAACCATTTCCAATGCTAACTTAAATGTAAATACCCCACCCCTATCTCTTATATAAGATGAGAGATATCTCTCATAAAAACATCTCCACATGTAAAAAAAAAAACACTTCAAGATCAAAATATAATTTACTCTTTTATATAAACATAATAAATGAAACACTAGACCAAATTTCAACCTTATTCTTGAAAGCATGCTATTCAAATTTTCTTTAACACAACCAAATATTGATGACGAATTTGACATAATCCACACCAATCTCATCTCGTCCCCTACCTCGGGGCATATACCATAATCATAATAATAGGTATCTTTACACTTTTTTTTATAAATTCATCTAAAATAGAGCCATTAAAAAAAAAGCTAAAATTAAAAAAAAAAAAAAACACATTTGATAACGCACAAATTTATTTTAAATACCTCGCTTTTATATTTTAAAACACAAAAGCTCTATTTCTAATCTACCCATTTTTGAAGCATTTGAATTTTAAAGGATTTGCTTCTAAATGTCTAAAGCGGATAAAGTCTAGAATCTTATACCAAACGCTCTAATTGTTTAAACATCTGTCCAATTTAAACATTTAAAGAAATAGAAAATATAACAAATCCAAATGGACCCCACTTAGAGATGCATTTTCACTACTCACCCATCCCACACCAAATTCAAAAGAAAATCAAAAGGAGATTTTCACAAATGTGAGTACATTAATCTTCATATTGATCCATAAATCAATAAATTCAAAATCCTAAAAAAAAACATGATCCCAATACATGGCCAATATTTATTTCCATGCTCACAATTAACAGTCTGACTCCTCATCTAATAACCAAAGCCATTGCCATCATTCAAAATTCCAATCATTTGCACTATTAAACCATATCCTTCGTTTCAAACTATCATCATGTAATCACCAAAAGACACCATGTCAGGTTTCTGTGAGACAAAGCCAAATGCAAAGCCCAAATCAGTCAAGAATAGCATCCATCCATATACATTATCATTGCTTCCATCCTAACCCCCCAAATACAAAACAAAAACCTCAACCAGACAGAAACAACTACAGAGATTTCTACATTTGCCAAAACCCTAATAACATTTTCAATTTTTTTCTTGACACCAGCAAGACTTTCCAAAGAGAGGAAAAATGTCAGTTCAAAAACCCTAACCCCCAAATCCATAGAGGGTCCTCCCCTGCCTCTTGAGAGCATACACCACATCCATTGCCGTCACCGTCTTCCGCCGAGCGTGCTCCGTGTAGGTGACCGCATCGCGAATAACATTCTCCAGAAAGATCTTGAGGACTCCCCTCGTCTCCTCGTAGATGAGGCCGCTGATCCTCTTCACGCCTCCTCTCCTCGCCAGCCGCCGGATCGCCGGCTTCGTGATGCCCTGAATGTTGTCTCGGAGCACTTTCCGGTGGCGCTTCGCTCCTCCCTTTCCCAAACCCTTGCCTCCCTTTCCTCGGCCAGACATGGTGCAGGGCTTTGAAATTGATCGATGAGATCTGTTGAGAAAACCCAAACTTTGTTAGGAAGTTTGAGGAATTTCGAGTGTTGGAACACTAGATTTTGCGATTTGAGATCACCTTTCAAAAAAATTGCAGCAAGCAAAAGAGAGAGAGAGAGAGATCTACCTGAAAAGACTCGAGCTTTTTTTGAGGAATTGAACGGAAGAAGGAGGGTTTGTGAAACGGAAGTGTGGAAATCGGATTTTATAAGGCCGTTGGAGGAGGAGTGTTTGTGTGTGGAGGGCGATTCGCGGTGGTGTGTTATTGGCCGTTGATGAATTGAGATGAACGGCTAGAGATGCGTTGTGCACTTATGTTCGGATCGATGACGTGGCTTTCTCCTCATTGAAGTTTAAAATGCTTGCTTTATTTTGGCGCATCGTTTTCCGCGGGAAAATGTGGAGAGAGATTTTATTTTATCTTTTTAAACAAGTGAGATCTGACTGACTGACGTGGATTCTCAGCAGCCGTCGATCATGGATGGAAGACTTTAATTTCAAGTCGACAGTACAGTGGCTGATTGACCGTTGTGACATTGGCGTGTTGTTGGAAGTTACGCTATTTAGATGCGGGCCCACTAGATCAAATCGAATCCACTTGGGTGAAATGGGTCCCGTGACTAAAGTCATTTTCATGGATTGAGGTGTAGGTCAGATAGGGCCCTTTCTTCGGTCCATGGACTTTGCCTGGACTCATGTCCAGAACCGTTTGATGAGGTGTGGGGATGGCCTTAGATTTATCTGCTTTATAACATGATTTAGAATTTTATAGCTTTCTTTTTTATATTATAATTGTGTAGGGACAAGACTGTGATAATGGGTGATTATATTTTAACTGTGTGTTTAAAAAAAAAATTAATTGTGTACCCCACTCCAATATAGGCTTTTATTTTTTTAATAACAAAGGGTGTTCCAGTCTTTTGGGCCAGAAAATCCCTACGGGCCCTGGAGAGAAAACCGGATAAAACTCCCCCTAACCCTACTGTGGTAATACAATTTCGAACCCACAACCTCCGGATGCAAACCGTGGTCGTAGCTCGTAGGCCAACTGAACTACCCATCGGGATTAACCTACCCCAATATAATTGGGACAGGGCTTTGATGATGATAGTGATTTTATAAAAATATATATATTATTAAACTATAAATAAAATTAAATTAATTTAATACATAATTAATCTTCCATTAGTGCTACAAAGACATGAATGCATCCTTGGTCTTAGTTTTAGCTCTTCCTTTTGCACAAAGGGAGTGCACTGGTTAGTATGATAATATTAACCAACATAAAAGAAAACTAATGCTGTGTTTGGGAAGGGAGGAGGGGAGGGAAGGGAAAATTTAAGGTGAAAGGAAAATGAAGGGGAGGGAAAATTAATTTTACCTCCTCTTGTTTAGAAAGTTAAAAGTAGGGGAAGAAAAGTGAAAAAATAGGATTTTGTTTGTTTGTGGGGTATAGAGAAAATTACCAATTTACCCTTACTTTGTGAAAAAGTGAAAAGAGCATTTTAGTAAAAGCACACATTTTCCCCTCTCTCCCTCCACTTTCCCCCATTTTTTAGGGGAAAGTTTTAAGGTGGGCCCCACTCCATTTTTCCCCCCATTTTCCTCTCCCCCTCTCCCCTCCCCCACTTCCCAAACACCGCCATTTTTTTCCCACTACTTTCCCCCCATTTTTTTCCTCCCCCCCCCCCCCAATTTCCCCCCTTCCCAAACGGGCCCTAAGTGTGGAGAATATATATAAACGTGTGTGCTATGGTATCCCCATTATCGAGTAGCACCGCCAGAGATTCCATGCTAACACTGAGCTTCTGGTCTATCGGGATGACAGCTGTTCTCTGTTTTACGGAGAGATCATAGGTGTCCTAAAGAAGTTTCAAGGGATGGACGGCAAAATGAACCCTGTAGGGTTTGTTCAGTGCTGAAACTAGTAACCTGCGAGATGTTTCCTCTGATGACAATTCAAGGGAGCTCATGGGGGAGTCTCAGCCTTATTTATCCTTGTGGAGACATTCGACATGTCCCTTTTCTCTTAAAGCCTATTTGGATAGGCCAAAAATAGAGTAGAGTGAAGTTAAATGGGCTGTAACAATCTAAAATTCCAACTCTACCCCATTTGGACGAGTCTGATTCGATAGATGAAGTAATATTGTAAGCCACATCTACTCAGTTTCACCTCAACTCTAAATATTTTCATTTCCTTTAAATAAAAATGGATTCTACTCCAAGCCTTAACTTCAAGATAAACATCCAAATGGAGTGAAGTAAAGTATTATACTTTAACATCAACTTACTTCTCTTCACTATACTCCACATATGAAATCCACTTCGTTTTACTCCACTCCTCATTTATCCAAACAGGCTCTTAGGATCAATGTCCTTTTATAGACTCTCCTCCCATGGGCCCCACTCCGATTCCCTTGGCCTTTCTTCTTTCGTCCTTGTTGTTTCAAAGAGGCCTCATTTGATGAGGATAACCTCCAAACTTCCGACTCCGATAACCTCTTGTTTCCAAAGGCCACACCCTATTTCCTCTTGTCTGCGCTTAGAAGCTGGTTACATCGTGCCCTTATTCTCTTGTTACTTTATTCGTGCCTGCAGATGACAACTACGATTCCGATGAGAGCGGCCATGGTGATGATGAGGATGATACCAATTGGTAATGATGGTGGTGGTGGTGGTTGTGATACAGTGACAATGGTGGTGATGGGACGATATCGTGTTGGTGGCAATTACGAAGGTAGGAATGACGATGATGCTAGTGAGGGAGGGTGATGGTTGTGATGGTGTGACGATGATGATTGTGGTGGTGGTGGTGATGGTGTCACGCATTATTATATCATTGGGAAAAGTTTTAATGTGTTCAAATTGATTTTCGTCATTATATAAATTGCATGTAAATCATACTGCTTGAACTTTTTTTTTTTTTCCATTCTTAATTCAACCCTGTGCTGTATACACGATTAATCTTATGAATGGCATTGACTGCTTTGAGTGAGATTTTCCTTGATATTTTTAAAATGTAGGATTTTTTTTAAAACAATAATGATAAATTATTTTAAAGATTCAAAGTAGTACAAAATAAAGAAAAAAAACCACAAGAATATGCATGCAAACTTATAAGAGCTAAATACCAACGCATAAAAAGATAAATTACAAAAAGGAAAAAAAAAGGAACATCTCTTTATCTACAACCAACTTTGCCAAAGCATCCGCGATGCAATTTGCCCCCCGCTATGCCACTTTTCCAAAGCACTTGCTATGTTAGAAATAAAATGGGTGGATTGGATTTCAAATGTGGGCCTTGCTAATGGGTTTAAATTTACACCTCACACTCAAATAAAATATTTTATAGGTGATCGATCCAATAGTAAGGGGGCATTTGGGTACATGTAGAATAAAATATATATGGGTTTAAATAGTGATAGTTTTAAAACAGTGATAGTTTCTTCTTTTTTTTCACATTTTACAACATTGGTGTATTATAATAATTTGGTAGTTTTTGTAGATTAGATTATTGCTTTCAAATTTCAATGTTTGAGGATTACATAATTATTAGGCATATTCTAAAATTTTGTGTTTAGCTATTCATATATAGCATCTAGCTAAATTTTACTTTAATATGAGTTGGGCTTATTGCCATATATATTAAGATAAAACGTTGGGTTTTTATTGTTTTTGGAATAATAATAATAATACATTCTAAATATTTTTGATCTAGTGGTTGGTACTGCCCATATTCACATTGAAGTGAATATGTCGGGGGCACATGCAAGGCCATTGGATTTGATTATTTTGGGTATTATAATAATATGTTTTCAAAGTATTTTGATCTAGTGGTGGGCCTCACTCATATTGAAGTGAATGGCATTGCTCGGCATTAGTTTTGAGCCATTCAAATGTTTCACAGGTGGGCACTGGCTGCAATTCTAGTGAAGTAAACCCTGATGAAAGCCTCTCCTATCTCTGTCTCATCGTCATCCATGTTTGGAATCAGACGGGAAACATCCGAACAAGGAGAAGATGATGTGGCGGAACTTCCCATTTTGTCTCCAAACAATGAAATGATGCAAACGAGGGAAGGGGAAATGGACATTAGGACCCGTTCTTTTATTAGAATTCCTAACAAGAATTCTGGTTGTCTGGAAATTTGGAATTTCTGTGAGGTATCATGTGTTTCATTACTTGAATTTCTAAAAATTTATAGGCATTTGAAATCTCAAAAAATTCAGCATTTGAAAAACCACTTTAACAAAGAAGATTCAGAATTCATGGGGCATGAATTTTTTTTTTTCATCACAATGGTTAGACACTGTTCGGCCCCCTCTATTTGGACGATATGGATTGAAACTTGTATGTGTGCCACGTGAACTATTGAGAAAAGATGAACATACAAGTGCCAACTTGTGACTTCTATTGTCTTTTTTTTTTTTTTTCTTTTTTGAATTATCATAAAAGTCCCAAGAAACTTATTTCCCTCTTTGCATTTGTATGAAATGGGAGAGTTTATTCATAGTGGTGTCTTGATGTTATATTTTGTAATTAAGTGGGCCCATGTATATATCATATTAGATTTCGGAGGGCAGTTTAAAGCTGAATATGCATATAAATAATACATATGTGACAAGAATTCCAGTTAGAAATTCTTTTAGTCGTGAAACGGAGAATTTGTGGAGACAAGGGATTCAAAATTCTCAGGCAGAAATTCAAGCTGTGAATGAATTTAGTTTATCTTTTGCTTTTGTTAATGTGAAAAAATTATAGCATAAGTTTCGCCCCATCTAAACGAAAATCCTGGGTCCGCCTCTAGCACTGCCTGCAATTATAGTGAAGTAAACCGTGATGAAAACCTCTCCTATCTCTGTCTCATCATCATCCATGTTTGGAATCAAACGGTAAACATCCGAACAAGGAGATGATGATGTGGAGGAACTTCCCATTTTGTTTCCAAACAATGAAATGATGCAAATGAGGGGAGGGGAAATGGACATTAGGACCCGTTCTTTTATTAGAATTCCTGACAGGTTGTCTGGAAATTTGGAATTCATGTCAGGAATTTTGTGTTTCATTACTATAATTCCTGAAAATTTATGGGTATTTGAAATTCTAAGCATTTGAAATCCCAAAAAACTCAGCATTTGAAAAACCATTTTAACAAAGAGGATTCATAATTCGTGGGGCATGATTTTTTTTTTTTTTTCATTACAATGCTTAGGCACTGCTCGGCCCCCTCTATTTGGACGATATGGATTGATACTTGCATGTGTGCCACATGAACTACTGGGGAAAGATGAACATACAAGCGCCAGCTTGTGACTTCTATTGTCTTTTTTTTTTTTTCTTTTTTGAATGATCATAAAAGTCCCAAGAAACTTATTCCCCTCTTTGGATTTGTATGAAATGGGAGAGTTTATTCATAGTGGTGTCTTGATGTTATATTTTGTAATTAAGTGGGCCCATGTATATATCATATTAGACTTTGGAGGGCAATTTAAAGTTGAATATACATATAAATAATACATATGTGACAAGAATTCTAGTTAGAAATTCTTCTAACTATGAAACAAAGAATTCGTGGAGATAAGGGATTTAAAATTCTCAGGCAAGAATTCAAGTTGTGAATGAAACAAAGAATTTAGAATTTCAAAATTTGGCAGTATTTCAAATACCAGCATTTGAAATTTCCAGATAACCACCGGACATGAATTCCAGTAAATAAATGGTCTTTAGCCATTTGGATTTTATAAGTGGGACCCACTTGCAAATTCATAGGAATGGGATCTTGAGCGCTATTGTAATAAAGAACTTTAAAATGATCTACCCAGCTTGGGAACATTTTTTTAAATATCTACTGGAACATAAAGAACTGTTACAATGACTTAGCATCATGGAATCCCCTCATTACTCAGGACATGCTCATGCAGTGTTATTTGTTTTTTCATGGAAGCAGAATGTCTCTTTCTGCGATACCTAATACAGATTTGGGTTTGTTCCAAAGTAATTGCATGGAGTGAATTTGTAAAATAAGAGAGTTTTGTGATTGGGAAAAAAATTCTTTTGATTTCCCACGGTACCCACTTTTCATTGTTTGGTTCGCCACTTTTTCGTTATGGGAAAAAATAGATTTATTATAGAAGAAAGGATTTCAGTTGCATGTGAAAATATTATGCATGTTGGATTCGCAGAGATGTCGTGGAGAAAGTAATCCATGTAGTGTAGGATCGTCCTCATATCTCTTTGCACGAACAAATCCACAAAGGCCGATTTGCACGACAATGTTTTTGCTGAACAAAAAGTCTATTTGGACAAACTCTATGGACAGAATTTGGAATAAACTGTCCACGTGACGCAACGTAATTTGACTCTCTCAAAAAGTTGAATACATTGTCCCAATCACGTTGTGCCACGTGCACAGTTTGTCCAAAATTCTGTCCATGAGTTTGTCTATATAGACAAACTGTTTGCTGAAATGAAAAGGCTTGAGAATTTTGGCATTTTTCATTTGGAAGATGAAAAGGTTCTTGGACCCAAATTTCCACCAACGCACACAAAGCCCCTTGTATCTCACCATTGAGATACATGCAAATAGGGATGCAAATGAGCATCCGATTATTCGAAGGCTCCGACTTGTAAATAATCGGGTTTGGAACTTGTTTTATGTTTCGATTCAGAAATGGGTAAAGGTCCGAACAAATTTTAAGTTATGATTGATAAATGGGTCTAGTTTTTTATCCATACAATTTTCGACATATGGACTTTGGACTCGGCATACGATTCTTTAATATTGCAAACTGTAACTCAAAATAAGCTTTTATTACCCATTTTTCATGTTTAATCATGAATGTAGTAGAGTTGATGCACTGTTATGGGTTGAAAGATATCATTGTTAATAGAAAAAAAAGATAAGAAAAGAAGTTGGAACCGATTTTGAAATTAGATCATAGCCTTCTAGCCGAACTTAGTTTGGAAATTGGATCTGTATTTGGAACCACAAAATAAATTTCTAGTTGGAATCGACCCTAAAATTGGAACACATATTTTAGAATCATCTCATTTGCAATCCTACATCTAAGAGTGTAAACTGGGTCAGGCCACTTAAACCCGACGTGGCCCGGCACAAAAAAACTTGAGCCGGTGGCTGGCACAGTTTGTTGATTGCATTGACCGGGCCGCCCCCGCCTAACACAACCCAAAAGGATTGGCCGTGTTGAATTAGGGAGCCTTGAATGGTGGCAAGACACGACACGACCCAGGGTTTATCCGTGCCGTGCTGGCCAAGCTGCATGTGCCTGCACGGCAAGGCCCGATATGACATTTGTATATAAAAACTCTGTTTTTTTTTTATATATAAATAAAAATATATTAACATCAATGTCTATGCATGTATTATAATTGACTTATCCTTTTTTGAATTTGAGAATTTCAAAAGTCCATATAGTCGCTCAATTTATATAAAAGTAAAAATATAAAAGGCCCGTAGGCCCACACGTGGGCGGCAGGGTCCAGCACAGCACGAGGTGGGCCGCCCCAGCTGATCTGGCACGGCACGGCACGGCTGATCCAATCGTACGAATCGTTCGAATGGGTGAAGTCGGCTTAAGAAACGGTTCCAAACGCACATTACAATTGCCACGAGTTTCTTGTCACGCAACTTAGCATCTCATCCGTTGATTTTCACAGAACTTATCCAGACCGTCAAAATGCACCTCGTTCGACATATATAAAACAACCATGATCTGCCCAACAGAACTCACCTAGGGTTTTGTTTTCGTCTGCTTCTTCTCTCTGTCCCTTCTTTCAGGTATTCCTTTTCTGCTCATGTATTGCATGTCAGATCGATTTTCGACTTTGACGTTCTTTCCTCTTGTAAATCCATGGATTCTTGGATCTTGAGAATTTATCTGAAACGTTACATGTTGTCATGAGATCTTTTGATTTGGCTTAAGTTTTTTAGGGATTTTATTGCATGTTGATTTGAGTTTTATTATGGATCGATTGAATTTCCTTCTTAGGATTAGTTCTTATGATGCTTGATTATGAAGAACTGATTTAGGGTTTCATTGCTGTGAATGGATGTGATTGTATTTGCTATTGGTTTCATGTAACTGATGCCTAGGATTGTATTTCCATAAGTTGTCGAAAATGAAGAACCAGAGGCGAATTTTCAAAAAGTGATCGTCATATAACACTCGTAGAGCCATTGAATTTGCATCTAAAGGGTAAAAAATCATAAGTCATGATAGTCACTTCTAGAGCCGTTGAATTTGCACCTGTAAATTGAAGGGTTGGGGGGTCGTCTGGTGCGGATCATTTTGACCTACACTGAAAGATGCACAATGCATTCTATTCCAGTTTGTCACCTATGGGGGATGGATATTTTGCCCTCTCAGTAAACATGCTCTTGCAAAGCCGTCAAAATTTGCAGACCTAAAATGCAGAGTTAGGGGCCATCTGATGTAGATCTTTTTGGTGTACTCCTGTCAACCTGATGATCTACCTTGCGTTCAGGTAAACCCATTAATGCGTGTCTGTTTACGTGCGCAAGTTCTATCTTAATTTGCAACACAAACATTGGTTCTGGTACCTGAGCGATGACACATTCATTTATCTCATGTGGTGGCCTAGTTTCACATGTTTGCTTTCTATTTGTCATGTAGGCAGCTCTGTGTTGATCCATGAAACATGATTAGCAGCCTCTTTAATTTTGTCTATATTTACTGTCCTTTTGGGGATTTAGGTTGCTGCTTATGGTATTCTAGTTTGTTCAAGGTTTAGCGATTAAAACCCTTTAATTTTTTATGATTTTGCGACCTTTGTTCCTTTTTAAGTGTTTTAAGCACCGGAGTCATTTCATGATGAGTGTCTTAAGCATCTGCTGAACATTGCGATGCTCGAACTATGCTTTTAGGATTTAACATCTCCTATATTATATTTGTATGATTTGTGCAGGTCATGTGTGCAGGATAGTTCTCCTTTATGTATATGTATAAACATTAAATTTCATAGGTTTAGAAACATTTATCACATGATCATTATTCCATTTGATTTCTTTTTACCTTTATTGCAGTGTGAAAATGCGTCGCAATGATGATCGTTATGGTACACGTCTCTATGTTGGTCGTTTGTCCTCTCGAACACGTTCGCGCGATTTGGAAAATCGTTTCAGCAGATATGGAAGGTAACTTAAGTATTATTTGTCTAACAAATTGGATGGTTATGATAAATGATCAACATGGCTTGACAAATATTTGCATTAAGCTTGGGTGCAAGTCATAAAGCAATGTGACCTTTTGGGGAAAAAAGAGATTCGCAAATGAGAATGTTTTGGTGTCTGGTCATTTCAAACACTGTTTAATCCACCGTTTCCCCTCCCTAATTAACGCATCACTACATTATTTAAAAGGCAATCAAGTATTTGGTACACCTGGGTCTATATGCCATGCCTTTCCGGCCATACATTTGAAATGTAGATGGTGATGATATTCATATCTATTCACAGTTTGTACATTAGTGTTTTTGTGATGCCTGCCTTTCTGGTACTTGCGTTCTGGTCATGTCATTCTGTTCCGAGTCTCTCCCTTAAGACACCTTTTTTGGTGGTGGCCGTCATCTAGAGTGGGTATTGTTAAGATTTAAGACATGGGCCAAGCCCTTTTTTTTTTGTCCTTGGATTTGTGTTCTCTATTGTTTTTATTATCAGAGAAGGTTGCACCAGCCCCCAAGTGTCATATTTTAACTTGAATGATCTTTTGAAGGTTTATGGGCTTTTGCCCAACCTGGAGGTCTATGGTGAGAGGTTGCCCTTGGTGGAATTGGTGGCCATTATGGGAGACTTTGGCGATTCTTTCTGTACTGTTATTGCGTGTTTTTAATGGAAATGGCAACCATGCAAAGTGGTGTTTAGTTCATCTTTGGAGGGGCGAAGTGTGATACCCTTCTGAACTTAAGTGTTGATGGCCTTACTGTTTGTGGAAACCGTTTCCGCAGAGTACGAGATGTGGAACTGAAGCACGACTTCGCCTTCATAGTATGTATATCTACTCTCTCTGCAGTTCCATTTTTAGAAATTGTATATAAATATTTTTGGTGTTTGTTGATGAATAGTATTTTATTTAACCTTTCAAAAAAAAAAAAGTTTTTTATTGCCCAGGGGTGCTCATCAATATGTCATTCAGATATGGGTTTATCTGCTTTGTTTGTTTTGGTGGTGGCTCTTTCATTGTTGACAGGAATTTAGTGATCCCCGGGACGCGGATGATGCAAGGTACAGCTTGAATGGCCGTGAGATTGATGGGAGCCGCATCATTGTGGAATTTGCAAAGGGGGTATGTTTTCATTGTCTGTATTAAGTTATTTTTTGCACCAGTGGTTTGTTAAAATTCTACCTGTTTGCTTTTTATATTTATAAGAAGCAGAATATGTGCATGCTAAGTGAACAGACAGACAGTCTCATGGTTTGAATTTGAGAAAAAAAATTGACAGATTTAATTGTTAAAAAACAACTTAGATCAGAAGTGCTTGAGCTCTTCAAGATTGAGATGTCTAAAAGCACAGATAATATTGCTCAAACGTGATTATCTCGAGTATATTATTCACTTCACTTTGAACTTCTAACATTAATACACTAGATTATTGATAATATTCTTTGTGATTCTTCAATTTTAGACACCATGTATCATATTTCCTTGGTGAAGTGGCATTTCTTCCTGTATCTTTGGGTTTTTCTTCAGTGTTCAGATTTATAGTAAATGCCATCACCACGATCATGTTAGGTGCCAAATGCCCGTGTTGATACTTTGTGATTACTTTTCATTGATACTTGTAATTGTACTAGCTCAAATGTTTGGGAAAAGCCATCTCTGATCTTGTTATTTAATGACCTTCTCTGACATTTTTCTATGGGCTTTTCATTAGTGCCATCCATTCGCTCTGCATCTTTGGTGTTCAATGACGCCTGTGGAAAATCTGCCAATTTCCTTTTTAGTCTGATGATTTTATCGTCTCCTTGGTCTTCTGATCTGTCAAGGCAGATAACTTTATCGGGCTGCATTCCGAGCATTTACCTTTAATTAATGTATTCTGTTACTTAAGTACTACTACTTTAGTATCACGTTTCACATAAGCGATGTCATTCTGATTCTGTATGGAGAAAGACTAACCAGATTTTGTGGGAGAATTTTTATGGCTTTATTTAGTACTTCTGCTTTTGTCATGTATTATGACTGTTCTTACTATGACTGTTTGTAGGGACCACGTGGCTCAGGTGGTCGCCAGGAATATCTGGGTAGAGGTCCTCCTCCTGGATCTGGTCGCTGCTTTAACTGTGGTATTGATGGCCACTGGGCTCGAGATTGCAAAGCTGGAGACTGGAAGAACAAGTGCTATCGCTGTGGAGAAAGAGGCCATATAGAAAGGAACTGCCAGAATAGTCCACAGAACCTCAAGTAACACTCTCCATCCACTTTATTCATCATCAGATATAATTGTTATTTACTGTGAATATGTAGATGTCCATTTATTGAGGCTGAATTTTTTATTAATTTTTATGTATATTTATGCTGCATCTTATTGTTTGATCGAGGGTGCTGGTCTTTTATGCCAGCATGTCCATTTTTGGTTGTTTCCGTTCTTTCCTGGGATGTCTGTATAGTTTTGGGCTGATGAAACATTGAAGGAAACCTGGATGCAGGCTTTTGCCTATCCCATGTTGCTTTAAACAGTGTGCCGAGTGTGGCCAATTTGCAGCACGGATCCTTGATGATTGACTTGTATTTTGTTGTTATTTCTTTTGTACATCGATTGTAGCTACTTTTATCTCTTATTGTGGATGTTGGGGTTGTTGCTTTCCTTTGTTGAAACAAAAGTTGTCGTTGCCTTCCAAAAATGTGGGTTGTATATCATTTCCTGAAGTCTCATTCTCTCTTTGAGATTTACATTGTTACATGCTTCTGAATGCACCCTTACTTGTATGAAATCATTCTGTTGTAGACATGGACGGAATTACTCTCGATCACTTTCAAGATCACCAGTTCGTCGCGGCAGAAGCCGTAGTAGAAGTTACAGCAAGGGCCGAAGTTACAGGTATGTAGAACGTACAAATTTCTGCAATGATAACTAGTTTTACTTGCACCTAAATGGTATGGACATTCCTATCTTTCAGACTTGACACATCAATAAGAAATCTGTTATAGGCGCTTTTATCAACTTCAGTATCTATGTTGTGAAGAAATTGTTTTGGCCTGATGCATTGCAGTTTTTAGAAGTGTTTTTGAGACTTGTATCTTGATGCTTACGTAGGTGCAAAACGTCCTGACGACACCCCAGGGCTCAAGTATGATTTTATTTTTGGGTAGGAATTATGAGATTCGTATAAGCATTTAATACTTAAATCAACAGTTTTATCTCAGGGTGAAAAGCATTGCCAAAACCCCTTACTGCTCATGTCTGAAAGCGAACTTTCATTTGGGATGCCTCTCAATAGCATGGGGCAAATTAGAGACATGCAGGGATGAAGCATGCAAATCAGCACCCTCCAACTGTAGGAGCATACAGCTCATTTAATACTTCTTTTTCTTAAGAAAAGGGATGGATGGACTATTCTAACCATAATTAACCTTAAGTCAAACCTAGGTGTTAAAGTGACTATTGAGTCTTTTCTACATCTTTTTAATGTACTTCATGTTAAAAAAAAAAAAACCTTGTATTGAAAGGGCTTGACGCTTGGATGACGTGATGGAGTTGGTCATGTGTTATCCTATTTCTACTGTCATTCTATAAAACTGCACAAATGCTACCTAGGTAGTGATTTGAACGTTGGCTACACTGTAGATGATGTCACTTTCTTAGATATATCTACCAAAAATGAAAGAAAAGGTATAAAAAAGTGTGAAGTGTCTTGATCATCCATAACGTTTGGCTATACTGTAGATGATGTCACTTTCTTAGATATATCTACCAAAAATGAAAGAAAAGGTATAAAAAAGTGTGAAGTGTCTTGATCATCCATATTTTGAAGTTAAGAATTAGGATGTCCGTAATCATTTCGATAAGTCTCCGTAGAGACCCTAAACGAGGACGCTCCCAATTCTATCACTCAACCCTGAAAATCCATCCTCTATAATGCCATATAAATAAGAAAACATAACATACAGCCTAAGAAACCTAATTACTCCAAAAAACTAATGAAAGTGGAAACCTAAATCTAATTACAGCTCATTAAAGAAAACTAATAACTAATAATAATTAATAGGAAAATCCTTGAACTATCTTGGGCCCAACACACGTGGCCTTTTAGATCTATCCTGCATCATTGGCGGAATAAATTTGTCATGGGTTTCTTTCCTTGGCGGGGTGGATCCTTATGTTGAAGTCTCTATGGAAACGTGTTGAAGTGTATGTGGACATGTGCTTCAGCACTCCCACGCAAGCCCTAAACCTCGGGCCTGCATCAAGGGGGTTAGGTGTGGTGTATGTAATTTATTGGTACTTTGGGTGTTTGAATGTGTACCTTTACTAGTTGTTCAGCTCTCTTCTCTCATGTTTGGCTTTCAGTCCATCCAGGTCGCCTCCAAGGAGAGAGAAGATTACTGGTCGTGAGAGGTCTCGGAGCCCCCACTACAGCAGGAGCCCCAAGCCGAAGAAAATTTCTCCATCCAGACGAACGCACAGCCCCTCACCTGTGGAAGGCAGCCCCATGGATAGGGGAAGTCCACAGGGGGAACGAAGACAGGCTGCCCAACGTGATGGGTCGGATTATAGTGTGAGCCCCAGAGGCAACGGCAGAAGCCCAATCACGGAGAAGGAGAGCCCAGATGGTAGGTACAGAAGCCCCGAGACCAATGGCCGTAGCCCCAGCCCAAGGGACAACAGGAGCCCTGTCGAAGATGATGATGATAACCGGGTTTCTTCTAGAAGAATTCGGTCTCCGTCTGGAAGCCAGTAATGAGTATTATTGCTTTCTTTGGAACTGAAAGTTAGGTGAACTCCTCCTTGGACTTTTAGTTGAATTACCATGCAGAGTATTATTAAATAGCTACCTGCCTATTTCTTATGACAACTATATACAGTGAAGTGTGAAAATGGCTCTAGATCATGTGTTTTTGAACATTCTCAGGATTTCTACATTCCTGGCTTCTTGTTTCTGTATTTCATTTTGTTGATGAAGGTGTGGGTGGAGTTTATGTGCAATGCCTAAAATGATTGAAGCTCAGAAGGAAATGTAGGTATATAAATGAAGTGGTGAGCTCCGACCAACTCGAGTTTTAACTTTGAGATTGATTGAGCCCTGAGAGACACTGTTAATATATAACTCAACCATGCTGGATTAGGAATCGAGCAGTGCTAACCCTAAGCTTTATTATCTGCAAAGGTTTGTAGGAATTTTTGTGCTCATTGACCTGCCCCTTAACGGGCCATTAACCTACATAGACATAGTTTTAATCAAACTTGGATTTGAACCGTGGAAGCAGCGTGGTGCAATTCTTCCACTAGACCACTGGTGCAGATGCTACTAATAATATCTGCCTGTATGATTACTAGAAAAACTACTAATGCAGACCACTTGGATGATTACAAATCGTCATTTATACTTAAAAAGTCCAATTCACCACTCATTATTGATGGTTAAAAGCGAATGGTTCCAGAGTAATTTTACCAGAGAAACGAGGTCAAAAAACTGAACTGCAAATGTTATCGTAGGGAGTGTGTGTATTTACCGAAAGGAAAGGAAAACAAACAGGATCAATAGTCTCTAATGAGAAGCATGATGGAAGGGAGTTCTTTATAGTTTGATAGGGCTTCCTAATGAGAAGCATGATTTCTCATTATACCTAGTTTTTCTGGAAGCAGCATATACAAGCTACTAGTTGGATCGTTTTGATTACATGTATTTATAATTTTCATGTACCAAACCAAACCAAGCCTTTTCCCACTAGGTGGGGTCGGCTATATGGATTTGACGACGCCAATCAAATCTGTTTAGGGCCATGTCCTCCGTTAGATCCATGTAGGCAAGGTCATGTTTAATAGTTTCTTTCCAACTTCTCTTGGGTCTCCCTCTCCCTCTCCTACTCCTGGCAATCTCTATGCCTTCACACCTTTTAACAGGTGCTTCCATTGGACGCCTTCTAACATGGCCAAACCATCTTAGTCGATTTTCTCTCATTTTATCTCCAATCGGTGCTATTCCTACTTTGCCCCTAATCTCCTCATTCCTAATCCTATCTCTCCTTGTGATCCCGCACATCCATCTTAGCATTCTCATCTCCGCAACTTCCATCTTCTTAACATGATTATGCTTTACTGCCCAACACTCTGATCCATATAACATGTACCAAAATCTATTAATGTTTTAAGTAATGAAATTAAATATTCTGGGGCTCAATGGCTCAAAAAAAAAAAAAGAAAAAAAAAAAGAAAAAAAAAAAGGAAAGAAATAAAAAAAGATTTGGATGGGGGTTCAATTAAAATTCAGGGTTCATAGGATAGACGGATTGTGTAGTGTCACTTTCCTCGTCAGGATGTGTATTCATTGGAATATTCTCTCTCAAACTTTTCATCTATTGAAAGGCTTTATTCTCAACTCATTTTCACACCACATGCATGCGCAAATGAGTGCAAACAGCAAACAAGCAGGCATTTGTAAATATTATTTTACACGCGTAAATGTGTACCGACAAAAAAAGAAGTTGAATGTCCATCTCCAAAATCCATAAAATCCATCTCCAAAATCCGACGTCCTCACCACAAAATTACACTAACTCAAGTTCCAGTTCAAGATGTGACACCGGGAAAGATATTGACTTGTTGCTATTCCTGGCTTTATGGGCTTCAACAAATTTCACTTCAATTGAATATAGGTGCTTCACTAGATAGAGTGATATAACCCTAGTTGTTTCCTCTTAAATAAAACGTTTAAGGGGTTGGCCCGTGCTCAAACCCACCCCAAACTGCTTTGGCCCAGGCTTAGGCCTTTAAGGTTTAGCACTTGGGCCAGGTTTGGATTATTTTTTGGGGCCAGGCTGGATTTGGATTGAGTGGGAGAGAGCCCAAGCCCAGTGTGACCTAACTGTAAAAATAAATGTAGGAAGAGCAGGACTTGAACTCATGACATCTCACTGACACACAAGTAACCAAATCAGTCAACCAGTATAAGAGAACCCTTTTTTTATTATTATTGTACCAACACATGTCACTTATCAGATAAACCACACAATTTAGGTCCATACAGTGGGGCCCACCTGGGTGTGCAGAGGAAGCTATAAGCACATGTCAGTTATCAGATAAACCACTCAATTTAGGTCCTGCAGTGGCGCCCACCTGGGTGTGTAGAGAAAGCAATAAGCACATGTCACTTGTCAGATAAACCACTCAATTTGGACAGTTGGATCAACTATATACCCATACAAATGGGCTAAATTTGTTAGCCATGGATGAAGGGGTTAGGAGCATGGGATTGGATCCAAACTTTATATTTAGGGTGGTCCCATATAGATCTTTCAATTCCCACCGGTTTCATTCCAAAATAGGACCCCCAGTGGGCCCCACAAAAAAGTTCTCTCGGAGTCTTCGTAAGAACAATCCACACCGGATCAAATCTTTTATTTAAAACGGCTTTTAAATCAACGTTTACAAAAAGTTGACTTTCCAAAGGACACCTAATTGAATTAGGCGAATGAGAACGTGTGTAGTGTTCCTTAGTGAGTGCTACTTATCAGAAACAAAGTCACGAAAGTCACAAGAGTAAAGAAGAAGAAAAAAAAGCTGCCGCAATTGGAGGAAATGGACCAGAAGTTAGAATGTCTTGAGCCAGCTGACTTTTGGTAAACGGGTGCTCCTCGTAGCAGACTGCATATTGCTTAAATATAGTCGCACTTGTGGGGCCCACTTGGATGCCTACTTATCAGTGGGGATCGGATAAATCGAAAGGTCTCATGTGGGAGAATTCCATAATGACCGAGATAAGCCCTGGTTTCAGTAATAGTACCAACTAAGTTTATCTTGATATCAGCTTCATGCAACTCGGTAGCGGTACCATCTTGTATTGAGCTTGGGCTAGCTTCAGTAGGAGTACTAGCTAAGCTTGTCTTGTTCTCAATCTAATGCAGCTCGGCAATTGTGCCAGCTTGAGCTAGCCTCGGTAAAAGTACCAGCTAGACTCTCTTGCTCTCGGCACTGTGTGTCTGGGTAGCGGTACCAGGCCTCACCTGTGTCTGACCTCAGTATCATTTTTAGTTTGGTTCGATTAACAAATAAGAGTATTGGGTGTCAGGCAGTCATAATTATACTCCTATAAAAGTACGACTGCGTTGCAGAACAAGCCGACAGACAAGATGGGCACCGCATATAGATAAGGGGTTGACCTTATCTGACGGTCACATCCGCAGCCATGCAGGAGATCGAGGAATGGCTCGACGGGACAGTGCCTCCACCTACCTCCACTAAGGAACTAAGGTACAATCCGATGGGACAGTGCCTCCACCTACCTTCACTAAAAAAAGGTATGATGTGAGCCACGCCTATATATATATATATATATATATATATATATATGCGCAAAAGGTAAGCCCACAAGAGGTACGTTTTTATGCTTACATACACACAAACTCCAAACCCTCCCTTCCTCTTCATTCACTCTTCCTTTGTTCAGTGATTGCACTAACTTAGGCATCGGAGTGTTTTCGGCTGATAACAGCCATGGCCTTTGACATTTGCTCTTCCTTCTCTTTCAGGTCTCAGGAGGCTAACTTTTTCTAAAGAAGCCTTACAGCAACATTAGAAGCTTAATATCCATCTAATCAAGTCTGTAATATTTAGACACTCACGGGTCTCTTTATGGAAAATGGTAAACAAAAAATAAGCACTGCTTGGTCACCCTAGATCTTGATTTAACAATCATAAAAGTAGTAATCTTTTAACTATAGATTTCTTTGAGCTTCAATTCAATGGTTTGATGGGAGTGGAATTTGGCCTGATGCCAAATCACAAGGGGTTAAGAGCATGAAAGGGCCTGCATGGATTAAAGGCTGGCCCAAGTTTGCTTGTAGGGGAATATTTCTCATCCTCTAGGATGCGGAAGAAAATCCATGAAGAAGGGTTTTCCACTTGACTCCTACAATTTGGGCACTTGGCTGTTTTCGGGATGTCGTAAGAATTTATGTCCATGGAACTTTTTGTTTGTTTGGAGTGTTTTCCAACTAGATTTTACAATCGCTTAAGTGCTGCACTCTTAACAATATTTAATATTTTGGAAGCTAGAATTTGAAAATTTCCATGCCCTCAAAATCTCATAAATGAAAGAAAAATCTCAAATGATGCGAAATCAATTGAAGAAAATTCTCACAAAAGGCAGATTCCGAGAGAATTTTTCTAAACAACCCCTGATGTTTGTACATCCGCCCCCCAATTTTGTGATCAACAAAAATAATATGATGGAAATGGAATACACGTCCTAATTGCACCACTTCCCCAAAATGATTTTAGATCATTAGGATTATAAAAAAAAAAAAAAAATTTGGTAGAAAGGATTAGATCTTGCTTTAAAGAGGTTTTTGGAAAATTCATTTTTTGGTACACAGTTCATGCGGGCCCTGCAGAGCTGTCCCAATTCGAGTCACATTGCACATACATGAGCCTAGTGAGTCTAGTCTACTGGACTGACCAGAGGGGTCGATGTCTCAAATCTACAGTTCTTTCTCCATTAAATGGGCTTGAGTGCCTGCCAGACCTACAAGTACAAGTACTCTCCTTCTATTGTTGTCAACATCAGTCCATTACCCTACATACAGTCCCTACCGGCATAGATAGTTGCATACGTATGTGTACATATATTATGGCTCACCTACTATGGAACGAAGTTTGTTTGGTTTAACCAGACGCCATAAATGGCTCGATCTGGCTAATCCTTTCCGTACTGTTTGAGTAAATGAAGGTTAGTGTCCGTTCCTCATCAGAATTCCAAAAATTCATGTCCTGTTTTGGTATTTTTGGTATCTGATCATCATCTCCTCACAATCCGGGCTCCCCTATTGGGCCTGAGTCCAGGTTTCAGATGGACCCGATAATAAACATAGTAGGGTTGAGGCGACCCATTAAATCCCTGATTCTGATAACGTTTGAGCATGCATTTTTGCAGTCAAATCGTTGGGGATTCCTTGCAGGTTTTTCACAAAGTTATGATAAACTTGCAGTTGGGAATTGTAAATCTCAGAAGATTTGGGCCACTTGAGCCTTCAATTTTGAGGATTTTTTAGGTATGGACCTCTTTCTGTAGGATTTGAAGATTTTTTATTGTTGTGGCTTTAAAAATCAATACCAACTTTTCTTAGCTATACGAATTGATACGTACTAATATTGATGTGAGGTCCTTAGCTGTAAAAGCTCTGAGTAAATAATCCCTTCTGCAAGGGCAGGGAGGAAACCTCAAATATATGAATTCCTCGCCTTTTATCGGACCCTTAATTGTGTATTTTTAGTTGAAGAGTTCCCATTGTCCTAAACTAATAAGTCAGACCCTAAACTTGGGTCCATGCCCTGCACGTTGGAAAGTATGAATCCTCAGTTGTGGAAATAAGTGTTTAGGGCTACACTGATTGATACTCAATGCAGAAATCATGCACACATTGAGTACATTCACTACTTAGCACTTAGTAGCCATCAATGTATTCAAATGTGCATTTACTGCCTTGCCATCCATTTTAACAATGCCAACCATTTAGCATTTACTAGTCTGCATATTTAAATAAAAAGGCTATTCATGAATAGCTTTGTTTTAGCCTTGAATTTAGAGATTATGAGTTATTTAAAGACAGAGAACATGTTTGTAATTATCTCAAGAATTATTCAGAAATAAATTCAGATATAAAGGCAAGGAAGGAGTCTGATCCTACTTGAAAGGGTCATCTTCCCATCTCTTCTTATTTTTTTCTTTCATTTTATTGAATATCAATTGATACAATACTGGTATCGTATCATACACCTATGCAATTGAAAAGTCTTATCAAGCCGCGCCCCCCCCCCCCCCCCCCCCCCCCCCCCCCGCCCGAGTGAAAGGAGTGGAAACCCATAGTGAGGCCTACTTATTGAAATCCAAGCTACTCCAAATGAACGCCCTTCTTTTGAACGGCTGGCACTCAAATTTTATCACCATAAGGGGGACTTGCCATGGGCGGCCCTACATTGATCACAATGGGGTCAATTGACCTCACTGAGATCTGAAAAAATATTTAAAAATAAAAAATTTTATGTCATGAATTGAACTTATGGGAAGCTTTTGACCCCACTCAATTTAAGAGTTTCACCCCTACATTAGCTGATTTTATACTTTTTATTTGTTGTTATGGTAGTGAACAAAAGTCACTATAAAATACCCACCGCTTAGGTTAATGGGCCAATTGTCTACAAAAAATTAAATAAAATTAATGGGCCCACATTGCTAACATTGTTAGAAAATTAGTAGAGACAGAGAAGGATATCGTATACCAATTGGTTTATTTGCTTTTAAAATTGACGTTGATTTTACCAGCAGTGACTGCGACGATAGAAATAGCTTTTTCAACAATGAAGTACGTAAATAACAGGTTGCGTAAACGAATAGGAGATCAATGGATGAATAACTGCTTAGTTACATATATTGAAAAAAATGTAGTTTCTAGTGTTGATAATGAATCTATATATTATGCAACGATTTCAACATATAAAAACCTGTTGATGGCAGCTGTAAGAGTTAATGTATTTGGACTTTGCTTTTGGATTAAGAACTAGTAGTAGCAATGTATTAAAATTTCTTTCTTCTTCATTTTTTTGAGAATTCAATATTATCTTTGTCGAACTATCGGAAATAGATTATTTGAGAATTTTATACTAGTCGAATTATCGAAAATAGATGACAAATGTTGATAAAGGGGAAAACAAATTTATTTGATTTTCAGAAGATAAGTCTTTTGTTGACCGCACTGACTCGAATTCTTGGAGCTGCAGCTGGGTCTTGTCGTAAGAGTAAGCACATAATTAAGGAAAATATTTTCATATGATAAATCTTATATATTATCATATTTGTAATCATATACTTTAATTTTACAGTGAAACCAACTCTTATATAGACAAATTATGAGGACATACACATTGAGATGGTGTACATCTTAGGTGGCTCAGATTTTCAATGGATCCAGAGTTGCAGACTAAATGAAAGGCAAACATGTGGAGTGGCAGCAAATCATTTTGAGATCTGGTTTAATCCAGTCTAATAATATGAAAGAGAAACTAAAATTCCTTTTAAATGTTCCAGACAAATCCGGCCGTTGAAATTTCAGGTTCTGACCACAAATTTTATCAAGTTCGGCAGTTCATAGAAGTTTCTGATCAATAAACTTTTAAAGCATTGATCTAAAACGAGGGCCAGTAACAAGTCACTTGACATTGCATTTCTATATCATTAGCAATGATCAACTTGATCCAATTGATTAATTACAATGGAAATGTTAATATTCACAGCTTGAAAGCTAAAAGGGTCATCTTGCACCTCCATTAAAAGGTTGAGCATTCACATTAGGTCATTGTACAATTAGTGGAATGATATGTAGGGGTCTGTTTGGGAACTTCACTAAATATAGTGGAGTGAAATAAAGCCTCCAATTTTCATATGAATGGTCACATCAAAGGTACACATTTAAAAAAAATTAATTTATTTTTAAAAAGTAAAAAAACAACCTCCTTTGGCCATTAAAAGATACGAAAGAAAAAATTAAAAAAAATGTTATAACAAACAACTAAAGACAAAACATCATCACAACACATTTATATTTTATTCTTATACTATTTGAGGCTTTACTTCACTCCGCTCTACATGTGAAGTTCCCAAACAGAGGTTGAAGGTGCATTTTCACTCAAGGGATCGAGTCTCACATGTGAACGGAGTGAGTTTTCAATGCACATACTCCACAAAATTGAAAACCTTTCGAATTAAAGGCGTTGATCAAAATTCCTACAAGATGGCTGCGCAAGATTCACATAGGTGGAAGTTACTTAGGTTGAAGACCAATATTGGACTCAACTTGAATCCAACTAGGGTTGCAAAGGAGTATTGTATTATATAAGTATCTAAAGTCTCCAGTTTTAAGAAAAGCATGTATCAAAGATTTTTTTTTTTTTCGTTTGACAGTGATTTGATCCAAATTCAAAACATTTGGATCAAGAATCACCCTTTTTTGTGTTTCAACCCGAGGATCCAAATCTAAAACGATAACACTGGCATATTAAATAACGTAGATACTTCAAAGGGCCTACAAAGCTTGAATTATATTCATAGCTTTAATCATATATCATTTAAAAAATTTACGTGTATATTTAGCAGTCTTATTTTGAAGTTATGTTATCCATTAATATTATTGCAACTGCATCTTATTTCCATATCCGAATTTGAAATCGCATCCTCTCTCCATAAGTTGATGCTGAATTTGGATGCAAATCATAAGTTTCATATCAGATCTGGATCTGAATCTGTAAAAAATGGATCTAATCTAAATCCATCCCTATGGTTGCTTTTTTCTAAATCCACACTATTTATTAATCGTATTAGCATTGTGAACCCAAATCAATCAAAGGAGTCTTGTGGGTCAACTAGTTGCCAAGAGGATGACTTTGAACATAGCATGTCTTAGGTCGTCTTCTGACTCATATCCATCATTACACTCTCTCTACTTTATTCTCAGCATTTCTCTCTCTACCTCTTTATAATACTAGTCTCTTCTTCTTCTTCTGCTTCTTCTTCTCATTTTAGCAGCCACAATGCAGAAGAACATGGAAGATATCTGGAAAGATATTACACTCACAGGTACCACTCTCCAAGGCCAGCCTTCCTCCAACTACCGAGACCCCAACACAGGAATCTTCTTCCAGGAGCTAGTATCAAGTACCCCATCCAACCATCTAACCCCCATCAATGAAATCACCGCCGTCGAATTCTCACTCTTCCCCTCCACCCCACCAATGCAACGTCTGACCACTGCATTAAACTTGAATTCAGCCCCTGAAAAGTCCCACTATCAGCCTGAAGCGACAGGTGATCTCAACCATCGACGCCACAAACGCATGATCAAGAACCGTGAGGCTGCTTCAAGATCGAGAGCAAGGAAGCAGGTATATCCCAAATGGGTTGTTACCACAAGTTGTTTTTTTCTTGGATGTGAAGTAATTTTTTTTTTCCAGGCTTATACAGAAGGAATGGAGCTGACAGTGGCCCATTTGATGAAAGAGAATGCAAAGCTAAGGAAAGAGGTGCAACAGGTGGAGATGATCACCCACTTCTTATTTCTTGCTTTTATCTTAAAAACAAGCACTTGTTTGTCATCCTTTTTTCTTTTTTTTTTTTGGTTGTGTGGTCAGGCTCAGAGATGCTTAGGGACTTCTGCAGAACCCTTTACTGAAAAAAGGTCACTTCACAGGACATCAACAGCCCCATTTTGAGAAGATGGTTTTTGGTTGGAAAACCTTCTGTTTTTTTCTTTTTTTTGGTGCTATGTAAAAAGCATGTTTGTCACAGGTGGGTGGTATTTAGGTGTTAGTAAGAATCCAAGATTTTGTACAGAGAAGCAGCTGGTCAGGAAGACGTCGACCCTCTTCCTAATTTGTGGAGAAACCAGGTCATGTATTTTGGGGAGTGGTGTGTGATTTCTTGTCATCCCCTCTATGTGTTATAATATACTGGTTTTTTGTGATGGAGTTTTGTGATTGCTTATCAGTTTCCATGTATAGAAAAGGAACAACCATTTATTATGGATGATTATGGATGAATCTTGACTTCCCTTTTCTCCGGGGTTACTTTATCTTCTTATGTAGTGCCAAAACAGATGAAGCGGAAGCAACATCTTCACCACCAAAAGTGGTAGTAAGAATTTCTTTTGGGTTCGGCCGTATTTATACCATGAGTGGTATTAAGCTAGGGAAATGAAAACAGGATCTATAGACAACACAGAAATGTGGGGAACATTGTTTTTCTTGCATATGGGGTAGGCCTCGGGGTGTACAAAAAATATGTGAATCCATAAAATCGATCCTAGCCACAGATTTTTAACCCAATCAAGGTAAACGGATTGAAAATCTTGTAATTCGTTAATTCGTAAAATCGATCCAATCTACGGTTTCACCCTCAATCTGGAGATTAAATCCGATTCGATCGGTTGACATTAAATGAGGAAAGAAAAAAAAAACTTGAGGGGGTCTAGATATAAGTAAAGAGGTCTAAACTTAAGCGGTTTAAATAAAAGTTAAGTGTTCAAATATATTTGTAATTTGCAATTTTTTGTGGATTGTTAGTTTGCATGCTGAAACTCTTTACAACATGTTTGATCCCTTTCTTTAACATTAGATTGAACGGATCGGATCAAATCGATTTTTAACAGCCACAAATTGGTGATTGATTTCAAATCCATCAATATGTAGGTAACTAATTGGTGATGAATTTGGCCTAATCAGCACCAATCCGTTCTGTTTACACCCCTAATTATGGGGTAGTAGTATTATTTTTCTCCAAGTAGCAAAAAAAGTCATTTGTCTACTAAAAAAAAAGAAAAAATCGAGCAAGCCAATACACTCGTAGTTGAGAAGTGTTGGCACCTTGGTATCACAGCCGCCCAAGGATAATAGTATCACCTGGCCATGAGGCTACCATAGCAAAAGAAGAAGAAGAAAAAAATACAGTAAACAGGGACCCAGGGACCCAGGATTTTCCTTTTAGGGGGGCTTGCAAGAGTCACTTGAAAACGTGGATCACTATTTTGTTGTTCTTTCTTAACAATAACTTTGGCAAAAGGGAAAGTATTGTAATTATAAAATATCCAATTATATCAACTATCATTCTATAAACAATTTATTTTTTTTACATTTGTACTAGTATTTTAAGGTTCATTCTTAAAAAACCTATACTCCAAGTGGATAACAACATTGTGGATTTTGAGCAATTTGTGAAAAAATATCCAACCTATAAATCTATAGGTCACAATTTTTGGCACAAATCATTAACATTCTTAGATTAGTGGTAATCATTATTACACTTAATTTTTTAAAATTTTAATGGATTTTTGAGAGAGGGAAAGAGGTCGGGGAAAAGAAATTTTTTGATTTGGGGGAAAGAGAGGTAAGGCTATGCATTATTTTAAGTGGGAGCTGGGCGAGACTAATCTTAGGGCCCTAAATGGATTTTGTAAAATTTTGTGGGGGCTTCATACATGTAGCCTATGTAGGTAAGCCCCCGAGCACAGTAAGCACATGGTCTCGACCATTCCTTTTTATCTCCTCTCTTTTGTTTGTCTTTTCTTTTTTTAATACTAGATTTTATTTTTATATAACTCCTTAAGCTTTCTAGGATTTGTAAATTACTAGGCCCTTATTATGGGTTGTATTTAGTGATGCATCCCAACCTTTCCATTTTAATACCTTCCAACATACCAACAAGTATGGACAATCACCATAAAGTTTGTGTTGAATATTAAAAAAAATAAAAATAAAGATAACTTTGCTCTTACACCCATTAAACAAAATGGGTATGTCATTATTTACAAAGGTACCATTATCTGTCTCAAGTTACAACGATCTCTCTTTCAATAACTCTCTTACTCACGCGAATCCTACTTCGATTAATCCAATGGTGAGTCGCATGAATTGGGTTAATTATAACCAATTATGAATACACATGTTGATTGTAATCTTGATTGATTTTAGTGGAATGGATTATGTAATGATAAAATCAAATTTATGTAGGGATACTCTCTCCTGCTAAATGTATTAAAACAACCACAAATGTTCAAAGCTTTAGAGAAATACACGTCCAAACTTTTGAAATTATACATATAGCATAAAGAGAAGGGCAATAGTATCATTTCACTCTAACAACTCACTGTGCTTGTAACTTGTAGCCCGTTTGGTAATTTATTCGGTTTGTAAAAGTAATGTGAAGCCTCCATTTTTAAGACAAGGGGTCACATTAAAAATACATATTTTTAAAATGGGCAAGGCTCTCCTAAGCTTAAGTTTAGAATAAGATACGCTCAAGTGTGTGGTGTGCACACCTTGTGACCCATGTGTCGATGGGGATGAGGGGGATTTCAAGGACTCATTGAAACCCTCATCTCTGCAAAAAAATTCAACCCCAATTGTGATTTCTATCATCTCCATCTAGGCCTCAAAAGTATAATGGTCAACAGTCCATTCAGATCGGTACATAGTCGATCAAATGGTCCAGTAAATTCGGATCTGATGGAAAATTGGTGGACACGTGCAATTGAAGAGGGTCGTATGTTTGATCCATTTGGATGTACCAAGGGTGGGCCAACAAGCGTAAGCTTACGAAAGTTTACCATAAGTTGGAGCCTAGGATAGCCTTGCCCTTTTAAAATTCCTTCTTTCTTTAAAAAAAAAGTTAAAAAACATCATTTCTCCTTTAAATGACAAAAAACACACTTTCATACAAAAGAGTTAAAAAGATTTCCTATCAATCAACTAAACACAAAATACAATCATAATCATCTTGTATATTTTTTCTTTTTTGATTTGATGCTTTCCATTACCTTTACTTTAATTGTAAATTGTCAAATGGAAAAGGCTGATGACGGAGACACGAAGGATGTTAAAAGAAAAAAAGAAGAAATCACTAGATACTAAAATCACATATACCTATTTACAAATTCTATAAATTTTAAGAGGGATTTACCAAAATATATATATAAAGAAATATTCAATTGCATATGAAGATCCCTCATATATATATATATATATATATATAGGATAAATGGTGAGGGATGGATGCACTTGAAGATCTCTCATATATATATATATATATATAGGATAATATTCATATGCATCCATCCCTCACCATTTTTGGTGAGGGACACCCCTTTTGGGGAAGGTTTGAAGTACAAAAGTGTTTTTGTACCTCACGTAAAGTACACTTTTGTACTTCAAACTTTCCCAAAAGGGGTGTCCCTCACCAAAAATGGTGAGGGATGGATGCATATGAAAATCCATATATATATATATATATATATATATATATATATATATACACACTCTTTCTTCAATGGAGTGGCCATTGGCTCATCTTTTGTGGTCCACGGCAATCCCTTCTTTGGACCACCCCTCTTCTCTAGGTTTGTGATCCAGAGCAATGATGATCATATTAGCCTTCCAGTTGATAATTGTGCCGAACAATAGACGTCTGGTGGTGGTGGGGCCACATGGTAAGTTTTGGGGTGCACGTGATTGGTCCTCCGTTTTCACACTCACCAACATCTGGATGAATTGTCCTTCCCAAAAGGAGCGCTCTGTCATAAATAATGTACGGCAAAGGAAAGGTGCATCTAATCCAATCCACCTGCAGTCCCAGCTGTCCAAATTCAAGAGGCCAAGGCTTGTTGTAGTCTGTACGCAGGTGAGAGTGGAATCCCGGATCCTATGAACCCTTGACGTATAGAAATCTTAAGTTAAACAAGAGGGGAAATCCACCTATTAAATCTAAGTAGAACGAAATCCAGATTTATTTTTATTTTATGATGAGGAACCCGCATACTCTACGATTGTTTATTGGTAAAATTTCAAATACACAACACCACCCACCAACAATGTATACCGTATAAGCCTCCACCTGTTTTTAGAAGCCATGACCTCCAACTCATTATTTGATTGTAATGAGCAGAATGCACTCTAGTTATAAAATGGCATTATGAGTTTGTTCCTCTTTTGTATTGCTTATTTGATAAAATATAAAGAGTTTATATATATATATATATATATAAGGAGATGCTCCTATCAGAAATATTTCTCACCTTATATGAGAGATATGAGTGAGAGATGTGAGGGCTTCCACCCCTATCTCATATAAGGTGAGAGATATCTCTCATAGGAGCATTTCCCATATATATATATATATATATATATATATATATATATACACACACACACACACACACACACACACACACACCCCATAAGGTTTCTATTATTTGTAATTGGGCCCATGTGGTTTTAATATTAGTAAATAAGCACATACCTTTTCATTTCAATACATTTCATTTCTTCAAAATCAATTTTCCTAATGAGAATGGGTAACCACCGTGAGATTTATGTCAAATCTATATAAAATGGGTATATCATTATTTATAAAAATATCATTATTTTATCCCAAGTCACAATGGTCTCTTTCAATAACTCTTTAATGCACATAAAGCGCAATCATGTATTATGAGACTTTCATCAATATAATAGCGGGTCATGCATGGATTGGATCAATTATAACCAATTATAAACACAGTTTCATTATGATCGATTTGGACTAAATGAATTTACTTACGGTTATTCTCTCCCATTAAATGTAATTATTAATGTTACAACCTTCAGAGAAAAATAAGTTCAAAAGTGTTATTTCACTCTAAAAACCTTTAGTGGTTGGAAAGTTAGCTATTGATTTTGGGGATACGAAAGGTATTAAAATTAAAATGAAAAAGGCAAGTACCCATTTACAAATACTAAAATCACAGGAGCTTATTTACAAATCCTAAGAACCCTAGGAGGGTATATGCAAAAAGCTCATAAAAAAACATGACTAAGTTTTTCATCAAAGACTTAAATCTGCGCAAAATTTAAGAATATCCCACATAGCTAAAGGCTCTTATTTTGAATAGTTGGGATTTAGATAGATGGACCCATTTTAGAGTTCTACTACTTACTTAGCTAGGGATATGTCTAAGGATCACCCATTTCCTGTTGTCCTCATGGTTGTCTTATGGTGGATTTTTCTTTTTTCTGCTATCAATTTAAGATTAATATATTATGATCCCTGGGCATGTGTGTGAAATTGAGATGCCAACACCACTTAACCATGAGCGTGTATTTTAGTTGTTACAATTGCTTTTTAATATAGTGCATATAAAAAAAAACGCAGAAAAAGAAAAAAAATGGGGATTTCTCCATGTTAAAGCCTCATAGGATCTGGACTTGCAACAGGCTGTATAAAGGACAGAGATCATGCATGAACCCCACTGGATCATCACATACGTAAGATGCGTGAATTTAGTTGTCCTTGAAAGGGTGTTAGGAGTCTGGAACTCTAGATGTCACTAGCCATCACATGAAAAAGACACCAATTTGTTCTTAGTTCTTATTTAGCATTCACCCCCCTCTTATCATACATGATACACCCAACACTGTCCAATAATGCTGAACTTTATGATATATTCAACTGCTACCGTGGCAAAGCAGCATTGACAATCATTTTGAGTGGTTCCGATGCTCAATAAGTGTGTCTCAATAAGTGTGCCACACTATAGAGTTTTCATTCAAGACTCCATATAAGATGGGGGGAGGGTCATCCATGTCCAATCTGAAGACCCCAAATACAGCATCTAAACAATTAAAATTATTGAATGCCGATCATTTCTGCATTGATTTCACTGCAGTCTGCCAATTGAAAGGTGAGATTCTTTCATCTGGGTGATTGACTATCTACACATGGGCCAACTAAATGATCCCTTGAAGCACTCATGTGGCATGTCTACATGTATGAGGACCTCGGTATTGGTGTCCGGATGAGTGTGGTCCATATGATGCTGAATGGTGGCTCCTACTTACCACCAATTTCACCATGTTGGCTTTTGTTTTATGACCAAAACAAAATCGATTCGGGCGCATTGGGGGGTTCAACCTCAATTCAGTTCCCACCCTGCTCACCCAGTTGCACTTCAACTCTTCACAAAGACCAGATTCAAATCTGGTCTTCCGTTCCAGTTCGAACCATAAAATGGTCGACCCGTTCGCCCTGAAACAAAGTACATGATTCTCCAACTGACTTCCGTAGTCTTGACTGACTAATGGGTCCTGCCTTGTGCAGAAAATGTCCCAAACATGGCAGTGTTAACAGTCAAGTTCTTGCTATCCGTATTTTTACAATGACATGTGAATATTTGAACTGTTACTGCATTCCCATTTTGTATTAAAGTTTGGGGCTGAGATTTTCCATGGTAGATGGGAGACTTTTGTGGCCTATTTACCATGTGACTCACTCACCAGAACAGCGGTCATAATCATCAACCTATGGGCCTACAATTACAAAATCAAGGCTGTCCATTGATCATAAACATCTGCAACACAATTTGATTCATGATAAGAAACTAGATCCTCCAAGGCAAGGCCTGAAAGCATCAGATGAGGCCTTCTCTATAGATCCATCAGTAAGCACATCATTGAAATACGGACTGCTCAAACTTCATTCCAGTGGGAGTTTGGCCCACCATTAGATTGAACTGTGAGACCAAGGCAACTTGAAAGAAAAGAATATAAGAATGATGGTAACGAAAAAACCCATAAACAATAAAAGAACATGACGAACAAAGCAGGAGAACACAACAAAAATGTACAATAAAACATTCGGTAGAAAAATCTTTCAGATGGGTTCATAGTCTCTCCTCTAGGTCACTAAAACATTCGGTAGAAAAATCCGAACTCTGTCCCCCAAACCCCAATCCTTGTTTTGTTAGCTTAAAATCAGGCTCTTATCGTTTCTTTTCTTTTTTATCTAAACACCTAAAATTGTGCAGAATAGATTTAATGAATCATAAATTGTGCGCGAGTGAATGCACCACATGTTTCACATATGAATTTGTGAGGTAAAATCCTGACACTGGCGCCAAAAAAAAAAAAAAAAAGCAACAACAACAACAACAACTAAAGGCGCCCTTTCACATCAATTTCAAGGTTAGCAACCAAAAACAAGACAAGATAGAGACAAGAAAGATAGAATAACTAGCTCTCACTGTGCTGATAAAATGGAAACAACCAAATATCCCGCTATTAATGATGAATCAAATAGAAAACAGAGTACAGCTAAGCAGAAAACAAATATAATAGTCATTCTTGTTGTCCAGAGATCCATATCTCCTTTTCAAGAGCTTCATTTTCTATTCTAAAACTACAGCGCTCGTTTGGACCTCCAACAAACTGAGATTGGGTAAATCTGTTTCCACATTATGAGGGTTCATGCGATTGGATAAGCTAAGCTACCTAGAAGAGACAAATGTTTTGTTCTTTCCAATACCCAATTACAGGTAGATAGAACAATAGGTAATTCGCAATTGAGGTAAACTGAGTGCAAAGCAACAAGTTCCAGGGATCCAAACAGGGTCACAACAAAACTCAAATGAAAGGAAAGTGGGGAAAACCGATTACTAGTACAGGCTAAAACCAAAGAACTGGCTAATGAGAATGGCTACTCCAAGGGCAATTGCGATAAGGGAAGAACCCCATGTCAGTTTCTCAGTTATCCTAGGAATCCTATCTTTCAAAGCCTGACTACATGAACCTATGAAGACAGTGTAACTTCCCATTGCAATGACAGTCCCAACCAAAAACATACCCAGAAAAGCAGCGCCAGCCAATCGTGAAGGTAAAGCAAGTGCAGGCAACACCATCATCAATGCATCTGGTTGCAACCCATGAACAATACCAGTAGCAAATGTTGCAAACCCGATTTTTTTCTTCCCTCCCACTGGAGTTTCGAGAGATTCGACAACACCAACTTCACAGTCACCACTCTCTAGAGCAACACAAGGGGCAGGTACTTCCGTCGCCTCCCGGATTCCCATGGCACCTATAACAAGAAGAGTCATACCAACAACTCTCGTTCCCCATGTTCGGATGACCTCAATGTGCAAACGATCCTTGAGCAGTAGGAACAACAGTCCAAATATCACCTGGCCTGCATCATGACCACATCCCCAAAGGGCTCCAACTGCAGCACTCTCCATCCTTGTACGGCCAATTGAGAGAGGGGCTAAGGCCGCAAGGTGATCCGGTCCAGATAATGTATGTAAGCAACCAGCAAAGAAGCCAGTCCATGCACTGCTCAGTAGCTCACTCCGAACAAATCGTCCCCCAACCACAGCAGCAGCTGAACCCCCAGTCTTTGCAGCAGTTTGGATGGTTGCATAAGTTGGGGGAGCTAGAAGTATTGGCTGGATTAATATCCCAATTACTGCTGACAGTAAAATTACTGCACCAGCAGAAATGGCCTGGCAATTTTCAAAATAAAAAATTGTATTAGAATTGACCCTGAAATTTTCCTAGCATGTATACATTTTGCTCACAGAAGGAATAACTATCTCATGCCTTGTCATGTTCCAGCACAAAGACGAGGTGTTAGATCTGGCAAACATCAAAAAATAGAATTTATGAATTTGGCAATATAATTAAATTGGAGTGTTCTAATATAAATTTCCTAAAAAAAATAGCACTTGACTTTAGGAGGGGTCTATTAGATCCTGGGTCTATTCTTACTACAAGATTATTGATTGTGGAGTTGATCAGGTTAGGGCCAGTAACTAATATAGTAACCTGAACTTATCTACAAATTTACAACATGGGTTTAAGAGTAAGGAGATTTAAGCAGGAGAGCTACTGCTGATATTAGAAACACCCTTATCTGTACAAAACTTATGCTAAAACATAAAAGAATCCTAACATGTCATCGTGAATCCAACACAAGAATCCATGCCAGTATGCATTGCATGTTTTGCATTCCAAATAATGCAAAACCTAGCATAAAGTTAATAAGGACATAGGCACTGCCTGCTGTCTTTTGTTAAAAAAAAACCTATAAGGTGGCAAAAAACCAATGTAGTTCTGACATGATAACCATGGTTTAAAATCTCGGTCTCGGTCGCGGTATCGGCCGGGCCGAAAAACCGATATGATATCGGTATCGGTCGCGGATATCGGTCCGTCATGGTCGTCGCGGTGTGAATTTTTATTTTAATCCAAAAAAAATTACAAAAATATCCAAAAAATCCAGAATATTAGAAAATGTTGGAATACAATATTTTTTCCATTAGTAACAACAATAAATCAAAATCTCGGTCACCTTAAGTTATGAGTCCTGTCTGTGTCGCAGTTCGCTGTCTTCTTTAGTATTTCATATAATGCAACCATTATTGATGCTTATGATCAATTTATTAGTGTAAAATATAAGAAAATAAAGATAACATATCAATCATTATTTAATACTAACTCAATCATCAAATAAGTTGTGAAATTCAAGACCCTGAAGATGACACATTAAAATAAAAAACATATTAGTGAGATAGATAAATCATAAAACACTTGGGCATCAAAAGGTTCATGGTTCACCTGAAATTAGAGGGGACTAGTAGAGAGTAGAGATTAGAGAGAGATTGATGAGTATGAGTGTATGACAGATTGACAGCTTAATTCCAAGTGGAGTGTCGCCCTGGCTCGATATCATCATCATCATCATTTCTTCGGTATTGGCTAAAAAGATATGCTCCATAAAAGTATGTAGATTAATCATTTACACACCATACAATGATTATGAATCATTAAAAGAACATATTTATGATGAAAACCCCAAAAAAATGATACATTATAGTTCAAATATTAAAAAATCCGAAAATAAAATAATTAAAATAAAAATCTAAATCATGTTTATGATTATAAGTAGATGTAGATCTATCATCTACACACTATTAATAAGCATTTGGTATCACAAATATTCTAACAAGTAACAACAATTATTTTTAAGAATTTTTTTTTTAATAAAATCATTTTCAAAATCCTAAATATATAGATCTAGCATAAAAATATGTAGATCAATCATTTATACACTATACAATGTTCATGAATCATTAAAAGAACATAGTTATGATGAAATCCCCAAAAAATGATATATAATAATTCAAATATTAAAAAATCCAAAAATAAAAAAAAATTGGAAAAAAAAGTTCAAAATCATGTGTATGAGTAGATCTAGCATGAAATGATGAAAGTACGTAGATCTAACTTCTAAATGAAGAACACAACACAAATGACAAACCTAATGATTTCTATACTTCATCTAAAAAATTAAAAAAAAAAAACACATAATAAAATGCTTTAGGTTGATTTTCTCTTACTTAGATAATATTTTCTTCAAAAAATTAATGTGGGATTTGAAAATATGCAAGAGAGAGTAGGGCTGCTGCTATGGGTAGTAAGGAAATGAGAAGAAAGGAAAAGAAGATGAAGATGGGGAAAAAGTTGCAAAAATTAGGATTTTTACCCTTTTTATATCATCTCGGCCGATATTTTCAAAATATCGGCCGAGATATCGGATTTTTTTAGGGATATTTAACCGAATCCGATATCTCAGTGAGATATCGGTTCGGTATCGGCCGATATTTAATACCATGATGATAACCATGTAAATATGGTCTGACCCCTTTACACCTCCTCACAGACATATAAGGATATCGAAAATGCATTACTAAATAAATGTTAAGTCTTTTTTTTATTGGCAACATTACTCGAACACACAACCTCACGGTTGTAAAATAAGCAACTTCCAAGCCCAAACTGTTCTACAGGCTCTTGTCCATAAATGCATAAAAAAAAGAAAGATAAGATTTACCTGCAAAATTAAAATACCACTAGATGGTGCGGACAGCGGAGATAGAGATGCGGGAGGGGTGATGAAGATTGAAAAGATAGGGATGAATGGGTAGGATCTCAATGGAAGATAGAACTCCCAAAAAGCTTGGGGAATGCCCAATTGTGTAAAACTCGTATTTCTTGTATGTCTTGTGATTATCTGGGCAGGGGCTGGGTGAAATGGAGTAATGGAAAAAACATCGGGGGTTGAGATCCAGCAACAAGGGTTGCAGATCCGATGATTAGGATCTTAAATGGAGATTTAGGGTTAGTGCAGGGAGATAGCTTGTAGGAAAAGAAATAGAAAATGAGAAGATGATAACTTTGATTGGGCTCTCACCAAACTCCAATCCGGAGGCGTTACGTTAGATGAGGAAGGTAGGACTCAAGAGACTCAGAAATTGGGCTTGAACCAAACTCCAATCTAGGAGGCGTTAGGGATTTCTTGGAGGAGAACTCGAAGAAGGCTAATTTTCATTAATCATCAATCATTCATTATCTAGCCAAAGAGGTTTTACATCATTATAGAGGAAAATAAATAACTCTAAGACTAATTTGGACCACCTAAACACACTGCAGGCCAGGATTAAAACATCCGAATAAGCAACCTAAAACATAATTAAAGGCCTAAATAACATAAAATAAATGGGATGTACCCAAAGGCTTGGACATGATAATTGGGTTGCGCCCGTTGGAGGGTCGACCCGTGGGGGACCAAGGGCTTGTCTTACATCAATTTCTCCTCTTCTTGGAGAAAACTTGACCTCGAGTTTTATAGAAGTCCTCCAAGATCAAATATCAAGCGTACAAATCCTCGATGTGCTTCTTGGTCTTCAACCTCTTCGCATGACTTGAAGGCTGGAATCAATAATTTCAACTTCAGGCATTCTTCCACAGAGATGAAGAATGGGGAATCCATTGCTTTTGAAATCGGGAACTTGCTTTTGAATGAGATCTAACCATTTGAGGCATCAACTTCTGAATTTCAACTAGATGCACACAATCTCCATGCATTAATGATCGATCTCTGAAGACGAAATCAATATGTGGAACTTCAATCACTTGATTTTCATTCGCAACCTCTTGATCAATAGCTTGCACCTCTGATGCTTTAACTAGCTGTTTTACAAGTGTGCTTGCAATGGATTCTTCTATCAGAAGCTCACTTGGCTTGCATACTAATTTCAATTATTGAGTGTGATGGTCTCCTTGAGTTGCTCGCACTTGTTGGTCAAAACTGTCCAAAGAAGAATTTTCAGAGACATCGTCGAATATCGATTGTCTATCCCCGCAAATAAAATCAATGTGGGGAATGTCAATGACTTGATCTTCTTTTACAACTTCTTGATCACTGGCCTTTTCATCTAATGGTCTGATTGGATTTTCTGGAAGTGGACTTGTAATGAGATCCATCATATGATCAAACTCCTTGTTGATTTATGCACGGTTTGTCTCTTCTTGTTCCACTCGCACTGGCTAATCAACACCGTCAATTCCTCTATTTTCTTTTGCTTGTATTTCCATGTCAACTTTGATGTTTTCTTTAAAAGATGCAACAACTTCCCCTTTTACTTGATCTTGTACCTCAATATCAACCCTGACATTTTCAACAATTGATTCCACAATATGAGCTTATGTGGATTGAAGAGATTTTTCTTCTTGCATCTTAGCTTTTTGGAGGCGATAGCGTTTTATCAAGCGCTCAACACGGATAGCTTCCCAAAATGCTTTGTACATATCTTTGCATTCCTTTTTCATATTAATCAGTACACTTGGTCTCAAACCTCTAGTAACAATAGTGATATAATGTTCATCATCTTCTACTAATGCACATTGTGCTTGTAGGCTTAAAAATTCATCAGAATATTCATCAACAATCAACTTTCCTTGTCTCAAATTACGGAACTGATCAACGTAGTGAGACAGCTACATTAGTACCTTGAGGAAAGGCAAATAGAAAGTCCTTCAACTATGGGTCTCTTGGTAATTGAAAATAAATTTCACCATATGTGTTTGTGTGAGAGAGAGATTGAGAAATTTTCATACTAATATTCGGCGTACAAAGCACATCTAACAAAATTTTTGTATTTTTCTGGTATCAACCAAGGCTAAAGTGGAGGTTTTTGTCCTAATAGGTGTTATGGGCTATGTCAACAGGATTATACTACCTTCCGTCATTGCTTGCAAAACTTGGATTTTGAAGGTCATATCTCTTAATCATTTCTGATTTTCAACCAGTATATATCACCGAAAAAAACTCTTGATAAGAGGGATTGATATGGTAAAAGTATTTGCTCAAACACATTCATTTACATTGGCCAAATTTCAGATTAATCAACCAGACATATCATTAAGCAAGCCTTGGACATTTTGATGGTCAACAAGGCCTCCTCATAAGGCGATAGAGTCAGAAAATGTGGATGTCAATTATTGGCTAAGTATCTCCATCAAGCCTTCTTTATTTGTTCACATTTCCTTTCTTTTTTTAATTTTAAGCTCTCCCCAAAATGAATAGCATTTTTGTTTTCGTTTTTCTAAAGTCAAAACTATGTTTAAAAAATCTCTAAACGAAGGAGGGGCCATCCATTAAGATGGGCCAAAGCACTTACTTTAAAGGGATTTTCAAATGTAAGCACCCCCCACCCCACAAACCCCCAAAAGGTCCGCCCCTGATTGGAGCCCATACACTTATTTAGGATGAATCCAAATGATGTATCATAGTACAAAGCCACAATTATATGATATTGTGATATTTTATTTTATTTTTGGGAGTAATTGCCTCAATGAAGTGTTTCTGTCTCTTTTGTGTTTGTAGTGGAGCTCCCCATCCTCAGGAAGCAAATATGAGTTTTCACATGGTGAATAAACTATTTAGATTGCATTTTCATACTGTTTTACAACTATTTATCCATACACCCAAATGATTTGATTCATATACTTGCACTTTTCTTATTCAAAGCCAACAACAGGCTTGGTAACTGAAACTCCAACAGATACTGTCAAACTTATGTGCCCATTCATGAGAGCAAGTTATCTATGAAATCTTTCAACCCAAAATTGAACATCCAACAAGGATGATTTTCAGGCGACGTGCCATCCATAATGGGACTCATGTGTTAAATAACTCAGATTAGTTTACATATCCCTTAAGCACAGAATACTTAATACCTCTATTTGGTGGTTGTACTTTTGTGGATGTGAGGCTTCCTGACATGGATTCTTCAGTCCATGTTAAAGTAATTGGATAGGTGTATGGACTGATGAATCTCAGAAGAGTGGACTTGATTCCAAAATCAAATCTCACTAACAAGAAAGTTATTTTGGGATGCAGCATCTGAAATTCACTGTCTGGATTCCTCTAAAGGGAAAACATTCGGAATTGTAACCCATCATCTTACTCTGAAAACAAGAATGAAGTTTAATTGAGCATTGAAGTGATAATGTTTTCAACTTTTTAATGAGTGAAATTAGAAAACCAAGAATTCTAGAATTCCAGAACAACTGATATTGAAGAATTTTTAGGAATTAAGCAACAACCCAAACCAAAGTTTTCAGGAATCCAAGAATTCCACAACTAACGCAAGCAAAGTCCCATTAGCAAGAAGATGAATTTGGATCCAGAATCCCTTCATTACAGAAATCCTGGTTCCAAAGCTTCATAAAAAGTGGAACACACAAACCCAGCTTTCTCTCCAGAATTGGAGAAACAAAGGCCTCTATCCTCACCACCTCCATTGCAACCAACAAACCCCCAGACATTTCAAATCCCCATACAACAAAAACTTCAGAACAAAAAAACTCATCAAAATCTAGAATCTCGTAAAAAAAATCACATAAAAGCAAATTCAGAGCAGAAGAACAAAGAATATCAGAGACCCTCCAACCCCATCTACAGATTTCTTCCATCATCTAAAACTAAGCAATCCAAGAATCACCAACACAAATGAATAAGCAAAAAACCTCACCTTTTGAAATAAAGGATCCAAATCGCCTCCCCCAGCCGTTTCGACAAATGGGTCGGCAGCCGGCGGCCGGTCAGTCGGAGGGTCAGTCGCAAAATCCGATCTTTTGGAGCAATGAACAGCAATTCTACGAGACGGGTCATCTTGCTTCGAGAAAAGAGAAGCGAGAGGCCTTGAATCGGATCGAGAAAGAGGTAAGAATCCAAGCTTTCCTGTGTCGAATCGTGCAATTGGAGAGAGAGGGAGGTGAGGGTTTTGAGGGGTTTTGGAAGGGATCGGAGAAGAGAAGATAAGCCTCTTCATGGCCAGCTCCTGCTTTCTTGGATCTTCTGCTGTTTCTCTCTCTCCCTCTCAGACCAGATGAGGGGGTTTTTGCAGGGGAGAGAGGCCGTAGGATAGAGAGGGTCGCACCCATGACTCAATTAAATAAAGGTGAGCTCGGATCCTCCGTTGCAGCCACGACACACTTTGATCCCCGAGATGTGTTTCCAATGTACTCAATCAGAAAGTGGAACTCACCCCTTTTGGCCGATAACTCAAAATATTGATACATAATGATGATGAAATTCATCTTTTAACGGTCTGGATTATCTTTATATGGCCCCACAGTGGAGTTTCAGATAAGTGTTGCACGTGACGGCAAAGATATGTTTCTATTATCTTCAATCAGAATGTGAGACCCACTCCTTTTGATGAAAATTTTGAAAAGATAAAAGTAGTTGGGGATGAAATTTATCTTTTAACGGTCCAGATCATCTTTATATGAGTCCTATGATATGGAGTTTCAGAAAAGTGTTGCACGCTTGCCCTGTAGTAGCTCCCACTGACGAACCGTTGTCACAGGAGGTGGATTCGTAACTTTGAATTTGAAAGAGTCGTGGCGTGTATCATACTCCTTGTGACTACTCGAAAATCTTAGTGAAATAATGATAGACAAGGTGCTGCAATTGGGTTAACAGGAGTGGACCTTATAAGGCTAGAAATCCTCAGTTTAAAGGGGCAAAGCTTCATATTGGTGCCCCTTGCTTAAAATTTGAGCAGTTCAAAATAAAAATGCTTTTAATATATAGTGTGTTTCCAAATTTTATACTAATACGAGTTCGTTCTATTGTAAGATTGATCATTTGATGAAATAAATAATAAAATGATTCATTGTAAGGTTTGACCTACTTTTACTACAGTGAAATTTGAAGATACGTCAAATACAGAAGAGAAGTTTTATTTTGGACGGCTCAGATTTTTAATAAGTGGGCTCTGCTTGGAGTTTCACTCCTAGATCACATGGTTTCCCTGAGTCCAAGCCTGAGAGGATCTAGTTCGGTTGGCGAGCGGTGCATTTTATTTAGTCATTAGTGGGAGCATTTGCAAAGACGTGCTGGACCACTTGGGTTGGGTGGCGTGGTGTGTTTTTTCACCCATACTACTTTTGTCTTGGTCTTGCTGATCCATTGTATTAGGTGGTTTGGTGGGCCATGAAAAGGTCAGTCCTTGTAGTCATTAACATCATTTTTTAATGCATTGTTGATTATATTATCAATCATAAGCTGGTCAACTTTCACTTTAATTTGAAGACATCTCTTCAGCAGAAGGGCATTTTTAAATAGCTGAAATTTTTTTTTTTTTTCAAATTAGCAACTAAGGTCAACCGTGGATGGACCTTTGAGCTACAATTGGAAGCCAAGATGACTTGGCCAAAGCCATGGTGGGTTTGGATAAATGAGATTGGGCGAGCTTGTGTTTTAGGGGATTTTAGAACTTTTTACACAAGGCCCTCCAAAGTTTTCAAAATTGCCCCTACATATTTTAATAACTACGTGCATTTTTCTAATATGTGTCCCTCCAAACAGAAGCAGACCCAAGATTTTCACTTGAGTGAGGCGGGCCATATATGGTTTTAAGAAAGTCAAGATCAAAGAGATTAAAAAATTAGAAGGCTAAAAATGATAATGACTTTAGAGGATTTTACTGGAAAAATCTCGAAATATAACCATTTATCTTGAAAGGTCCTCGCAAAATGTGTAACGCTGATGAGGTCCTCCCGCCAAATTTTTATATTTTTTTTCTGAGCAACGATAGCGTCGTGCTCGTCATACCCACATTTCCCCTGCATCTCCCTGCACACTGATAAGTCTACAAAACTAGGTCATTAAGTCATCATTTCATTAGCATTTGTGGACTTAATTAGGTTTAATTGCATAGAATTGCATTTAATTTCGTGATTACATGCATTTGAGGATATTTTTGTAGAAATTGTCAAAATTCATTGAATTGCATGACTTTTTGAAATTAAGTTTTTCCCATCTCATTTATCACCCCAAAATTAGGCTTTTGGTTTGATCAATGCATATCTTACTATTTTTGGCACCATGTGCTATTTTTTGAAAGTTAGTCATTTTGGTGCATCACTAAGAATGTAGGGTCCCATACATGATTCATAATTATTTTCTTATATATGATTAATGTCAAAATTGCCTCTTTCAATTTGTAGGAGAAATCAACATAGAACCTACATTGATGAAATTTGAGAAGAGAGAAGTCAAATAAGCAAGCAAAGAAAGAGTCCAGGCATGCTTGGAAGTCCAACATGGCCCCCCCATTGCATGCGACATAGAAGCTTCCATTTTTGCACAATTATTCCCGGAATTTTCAGAGGCAACAAATTAAAATGGCCATAACTCTCAAATTGAGTGTCGGATCGGCGCATTCAAGCCACCGTTGGAAAGCTCTTTTTGAGTAGATATCCATGGAGCCCAAGATTACCAAAATCAGAGCTATATTAAGGGATATATGACATCGGGAAGTTGTCTGCTACAGTTTTATGCGGGAATTGCAAGAAATCTCAATATTTGGAAAGTTTATTCCCTTTACATCATCATGCAATTTTTAGAGATATTCTTGGAATTGTACAAGGAAAATGTATGCATCGAGAAACCTAATAAGATAAGGAGATCTCTCAAATTTAAAAGTCTTTCCAAAGAAAGAAGTTAGCTTGGAGAACAATAAAGAATCCTTACAAATAAGGAAAAAAAAGACCTAAAATGATGGTACTTCTTTACTAAAAGGGGTTTGCAAAAAGCATAAAAGGAGGCATGATGGAGACTCATAACACGTTCCATACGTCCAAGGCTCTCCCTCTCTCCTATTCCTTTCTTCTTTTTCCATTAGTTTATTTTTATTTTTGGTAGCTTAGGCCATGTCGAAGGATTTATTTTGAAGGAGAAATTTTGTGAAGGATAAGTTGTAAATATGCAATTTTTAACAATAAATCAAGAAGCATCCTTTGCAATAGCGGGCTAATTTTCTTGATTAGAATTATGGATGAAGGTAAGTAATTGTCTTTTTATTTGTTTAGCAATTCTAATTTGTGTTCCATGATTATGTGCTTAATGATTAATAAGCTTGTCTTCGTGCCCTAGCCAAATCTCTATTTTTATTTCTAAAAATATAAATTAGTTTTTGATTACTCATGCTTAGGTTTGATAGGCCATGCTTAGGATTTAGATCTTTTGATGGTTTATGCTTACTTTTGGTGGGTGGTGCTTAAATTATTTTTATTCTGTTATGAGATGAAAGAAGTCTTGTGTTTTGGATTTTTATAATTAAAAAGGGATTTTAAAAGTTAGATTTTTCAAATTAAAAACATTGATTTGTCTTTGATTTGAAGTAAAAATTGGAACAAGTTAGGGTTACTTGATAAATAATTGGTGGATGCTTATTGGATTCCTAGGCTTTAATCATCTTCATTAATTGGTAGATTTCGAATTACTAAATTAGTTGCTTATTTTTTTATCTAAGAACTCAAATTTTTTCTTAATTGTTAATTAATTAGTTTTCTTAACTTAAAAGTTTCTTTAAGTAGCTCCCTGTGGGTTCGACCCGTTCTTGCCATTGTCTCATTTAGACACCCGTGCACTTGCGGTATTTTATGATTGCTATTGATCACAGCACACACCCATCTGCTACACCACAGTCGCTCTAGCACCTCCTTCTTTCTTTCTTACTTCTCTCCCTCACTGTTCTTTCTTTCTTACTTCTCTCCCTCGCTGCAAATGCTGCACCAGTCTACCCTTCCTCACCTTCTTCTTCTCTTCTTTTCCTTTCGTTCTCTTCTTCCTCCTCTTTCTCTTCCTCTCCATTTGCACTCTGATACATCAAATTTTGTGTTGCCCAACCCACGTTCATGCAAGGCAAGTTCAGTCATCATCCAAGCTCGTGATGGGTGCTAAGGGCCCGTTTAGATGTCTACAGAATAAAATATTTACAGATTTGAATATTGCAAGAATAAAATATTATAGAATACAATAATACAATATTATAACAATAAAATATTTTTACTGGTTGGCAATTTTTTAAGAATATTATAGATTTCAAATTGAGCAGTTTGGAAGGTGTTATGATTAAAGTAAATTACATTATAAGAATATTTTTTTATTAAATATTTTAATTTATATGTAATTTACCACATCTAGCTAAAAAAGTAATGTAGTAAAGTAAAGTTTAACTTTCATATTTTTATCATAAGTTATTTTTCTTTTATCACATAAGACCATAGTAAAGTAAAAAAAAAAACTACTTTACAACTCTCTCTCTCCCCGGTTTGCTTTACCACATACTTCATCTGACCTTAGTTTACCTCACCTTTTACCATGATATTACATCAATCTTTATTTTACTTTACTACACTTGTAAAACAAGTCATTTTTTCTTTACCATATAAAACTACGATAAAATGTGATAAAGTAAAGTAAATTAAGAAAAGAAATTACTTTACCATTCCTTCCCACTTTACTTCACTATGCACTTTATCTCACCTTTACTTTACCACACCTTTACCATCCTGTGAGATTTACTTTTACTTTACTTTATCATATATGTAAACATACACATTATGATGGATTTGGTGAACTAAAGTCTTACTTTACTCTACCACTTTGTAATAATCATTTTAAAAGATTTTTATCTTATAGAAAGTTTTCTACAGGGGGGAGCTGTAGGAGAGAATATTGAGCTTTTTGAAAGAAAAGAATCTTTTCTTCGAATTTTTCTTGAGTTACCAGAAGCACAAGATTTTCTTCTTTAAAAAATGAAAGATTATATTATATAAAATATTATTTTCTTGTGTTTTCTTGTGCATCCAAACAGGCCCTAAATAATGGGTGTCTGTTATGGTGTTGTTGTGTAATTGTTTCTTTTAACTTAATAGTTCTTGACTAATTGTGAGGTGTCCCATGTAGTTTGTTTGTTACATTTGTTAGCAGCTATTGTGGCCGTTGGCACTGTGCTGTTAGAGTCTCACTACATGTATTTAATGAGAAACTCAGCAATGAGATGAAATCAATGAATTTTCTAGCAAGCTCTTGTATTTGTGTAATCTTTCACTTGATATTAAAAATCATCTTTTTTCCTCTTTCTCTTGAGCAGTGAACCCAAAGATTTCCATCATAGCTCGATAGAAAAAATACCATAACACTCGCAATGCACCCCCGCCACCACTTGCACACACCCACCCACGTGCTGCACCACCCTCGCTCCCTTCCCGCACCACCTGTTGCACCACCCACGCTTGTGCACGTCCCTTTCCCTTTCCTTTTCTTTTCTTCCTTCCCCCATTTCGTCTATATATCAACTTCTCTACCCAATATAGCTTGGACCATATCAGTCCATTTAATTGGACAAATGGAATTTGTTACACAAGCAACACAAGAATGATGCGTACGTACATATTAATTACACAATCTAATGTTTCCTCTTTGCAAATCCCATATGGAGAAATAGTAGGAGGAGAGGAAGAATAAGACATTAGGAGATGTTGTAACGAGCAACGCCCATGCGTCGCCCATGGTGCCACTATCGTCACTCAGAAAAAAAAAGAGTATAAATGTAAAAAATTGGCGAGAGGGCCTCATTGGTGCTACACTCATTTGCAAGAACATTTCGGGATAAATGGCTATATTTTGAAAATTTTAAGTAAAATCCTCGTGACTTTAACATATCTTGATTTAAAAAATCTTCCTTTGAACAAATCTATGTACAAATTTGACAAGATAAAAATAAGTCACAAATATAGAAAGTAAATAAAAAGTATAGTGACTTGAAAGTGAATATCATAGCAAGGATATCTAGATGTTTTATGGAAAAGATTCCATATATAAATCAGCAAATCTCCTTAATATTAGGATTTGTTTTAATCTTATTTCAATTATCCCTTAAATTTAGATATCAATACCGTTGCTAATCCCTTAGATTTAGACATCAATATCGTTGGTAATCTCTCCTCCCATATTGGACCCTGGTCTCACTCTACACACTATTCCTTTCAATCAATCATTCCCTAAAATTTCTCAGGTTTTATTGGTGGGTCATTAATGATGGGCTTAATTTTGATAGAAGTGAAACTCGGCCCCACAAGGAATTTATGGCAGTGGTTTCATGGCCACATTAAAATTTTATGAGTGGGTCCTCTTATAAAACTCTAAAGTGGAAAAAAATATGTTGGTGGGTCTAAGTCGAACTGAAGTAAAGGTTGGCCCAACTAATAGATGTTATGGGTGGACCTAGAAATCAGCCCTTGATGAATAATAGTGTGTGTGTGTGTGTGTATATTCTTGGCTCAGGCTTAGCAAGGGCCATTTGTCACTGATTTATATTTTATTACTAATATTCAAATTGAAAGTTCCGGATCCTTACCCTAGAGGGGGGGGGGGGGGGGGGGGTTGAATAGGGTGAGCTACAAATTGATTTCCAATTTTAATTTTCTTCAAATTAAACTCCAACTAGTGATGATTACAAGAAAAGGTGCGGAAGATAAACAAATCAATCACCACAAGTCATTCACCATTGCTCAAAGATTTATAGTGGTTCGGCCTCAATGCCTACATCCACTACCGGCTTGTGATCACACACCCCACCGGATTTCCACTATTTATGCTTTTACAAAAGGCTAAGCAATAACCCTTACAATGATGTTTTTAAGGCTAAACAACAACCTATCTATGTGCTTTTCTAGGATAAGCAATAACCTTTACAATTTGCTTTTCTTTGGCTTAGCAATAACCTTTCATACAAATAGATTTTCTTTCTCAAGAAAGTGTCTAAACACTATGAGAGAAATACATTTAAGCACGATATAATTTGCCTCTAAAATAGGCGAATGAGAAAGTGAAAATCAACTCTCACAACACACTATAAAATGCAAAGATGAATGCTCATGATGTGTGTGTGTGAAAACTTCAATCAAGTTGAAAATGAAAGCTCAATCAGTTTATGCTTGAAGCAATTAAAAGTTTAATGCACATAACATGATTTGATTGAAGTGATATGCAAATCACATGAACAAAGTACAAGCTTAATGATGATATGAAAATCCAAGGCTTGTAGGTTGTATGAAATTAATTATATCTAAACATGTGATGCAAGTGATATGTTGTTTTCAAAATCAAAGTATTTTGACTAAAGTTTTAAAGATTGAAAACAACAAGGAAGATTCATACAAGTTAGTGAAACATGTTATAACATAAATTGAAGATTTTGATAACCATGTTTAAGAAGTTTTCTACCACAAACTTGATTAGAATCAAGGTGAAGAATCCAATAACTTAAATCAAAGATTAAGAGAAGAATGGATTCAACATATCATAGTTAATATGCTAAAAATCATTTACCAATAATTTAGACAATGCATAAAAACATATGATTAGGAAAAGTCAAAGCTTACTTGGTGATTGAACTTCTTTAATCCAAGTTTAGCTTTACTTAATGATCCTTTGGCCTCTTTAATTCCTTTCCTTTGATTTGCCTTAGTATACCTCAGAAATGGCTTCAAGAATCATCTTCTTTGGCCTTGGAATGAACTTCCTTTTATAGGAAAAATGGGCCAACGGCTATATGTCGGTTAGCCGACATCCAGGGGTCGGTTAACCGACACTCCCAACGGTCACATGCCAACGGTCATAATTTCGAAATTTTGCTGACCAAAAAGCATGGTTCGGTTAACCGACATGTTCGGTTAACCGAGGCCTGACCGACAAGCTAGCCGACAATGAAAACAGGGTCAGAAAACACCTCTCTGGAATTCTAACCGAGAGAGCTTCGGTCAGGATCAAAAGCAACTTCGGTTAACCGAGCCTTGACCGACATGCTGACCGACGTGTAAAATATATGATAATGCAGCTCTCTGGAAATCTGACCGACAAGGTGTTCGGTTAGTCCATTTTCTATGGTCGGTTAACCGACACATAACCGACACACTGACCGACATCAGAGACACCCTTCAGAAATGCTAACCGAGTGAGTTCGGTTAGGCTTCGGTTCAAGGTCGGTTAGCCGACACCTGACCGACAGGCAGACCGACAGTACTGTCAGACTGTTTTCTGAAGATCTGAGTTTTACAAGTAAAGATCTAACTTTTGAAAGCTTTTGAAACACAGAGTGTAAAGGTGTTTGAGACAAGGTTTAATCAAGATAAAAACTTTTCAAAATAAGACTAAAATCAGCCAAAAGGTTTGAAACATAGTTTTAGCAAGTTGATTTAAATCCTGAGATTTTCAAGATAAACCTGTGAGAAATGAAATGAGATGATCATGATGCAAATGTTGGACATCAAATTGCAAACACAACTTAGGGTCTAACAATCTCCCCCTTTGCAATTTGATGGCAACACACTAACAAATGCTAAGAAACATAAAACACATCACTCAACCATTCATTCATTTCTACAACTCTTGGTCTCCATACATTTCAACTCCACCTGAGTTGAAAATTGTGGCTTCTTCATGATCTTCCTTCCTCTCTTTGCTCCCCCATTCTTCATGATCTTCATGATCATTCTTTGCTCCCCCATTGTGTGTGCTTCCACACAAATTCTCTCCCACAATCTTTTTCTCCCCCATAGTCTTAGAAATCATACTTAGCCATTTCCATTTCTTTCAATTCTTCTCCCCCATTGACATCAAATTGCTTAAAAAGTCTGCAAAAACAGCTCATGCAAACATATACCTTTCTCATAGCATAGCATTGATATCATTTGATAAATTTTGAATGTAAAAGTAAAGAAGAAGCTACCATGTAAAGACAAAAAGGATTCATAAGTTTTCATTCATGTCTAAAATGAAAATGTTCACATCATTAGTGAAACACATAAACCATAAACATAAACATTCTCATACCCACCATCAACATTCAGAAACACATCCATCAAAAACCAATTTGAACCAACATACACCACCAATCATACTACCAATTAGAAAACAAAAAATAGTGGTGTCATCAAGTATTTTCTACTCCGAATCAGGAGGTGGTGGTGACGGAGAAGGTGGAGCTCCAACATCATCTCGGCTGCAACTCTTTGAAATTCTTGAGAGATACTGAAACAGTTTGTTCAGTGTCTTCTTGTTCTTCTTTTGTTCTTTCTTCATGTAAGTCATTTCTCTCTCAAGAGCTGCCAAGCGGTCCACTGAAGAGGAAGGACGAGGAGATGGTATCGATGTTGAGCCATGAGTAGGAGAAGGAGGTGCTTGAGCCAAGGGAGGGTCATCAGCTATAGGGATTTGAGCGTTGGGAATAAGATTCATTTGATTCACATTAGCTGGTGATAAAGGAGTTTTGAAAACAGGTTTCTCCCCAGAAGGCTTAGGTATCCCAAATGAGAATGCCAATTGTGTCATCAAATATCCAAATGGTATTGCATTTTTCTGACTCATGTTGTTATGAAATTTGATGATTGAATGACAAATGATGGAGGGCAAGCAAATGGGTGTACTAGTTACCACCTTGGACAAGAGATTAACCATATAGGCTGTAAGCTCAGTCCTATTTCCCATCCTAGGGTAGACATTGTATGTAAAGCAATGATGAATAATCCTATAAATGGGAAAGAGAGAATTTATGGTAAGATGATGTTTTCTTTTGTCCCAAGGGGCATTGAAACCACAAATGTCCCTAGTGGCCTTGGTTCTCTCATCTTCATTAGGGGAATCTGATATCATTGTAAGTCCATTTGGAGTGCACGGTATCCCCAAGATATTTCCTATTCTCTCAGGTGTGATCTCTACATTCCTATCTTCAAAGGAGATTGTAAAGGAACAAGTATTTTCTCCAATGAGAGTGCTTGAGATTGATGAGTACATATATCTTACCAATGTGGGATAGACATCTCCACCCCAATGAAGTATACCATCCCATCCTACTCTATGGACAATCCCCATTAAGTCATGGTTTTTAATTTGATTTACTAACACCCTTCTTTCCATAGCTATAGACCTATCTCTCAATAGTTGCAGAGTGTTAGCATCAACTCTCAGTTCTATGGATGGTGGTGGAGGGGAATCACTAAAGTCTGAATGTTCATCTATAGGCCTACTGGATGTGGCAGTGGCCTTCCCCTTTTTAGATGGCCTAGGTATGGCTTTTTTCATTCTTGGAGGCATGTTGGTTGGGCAAGATTGAAGGTTTTTCTTTAATGTGAATTAGTATAAATCTTTTTCCCAATGCTCAATAGGTGAGAAGATCACTGAAAATTAAGCAGATTTGGTTGAGACAAAACATCAAACACCTATTGTGCAGACTAAGGAAAAGATAGCACAGTTGGCTGTGGATGCCCCAAAGTATGGATCTCAAGACCTACATTACATGCAAACATTCCACAAAGACTATAAATAAACCAATCATTTCAAGAAAATTCGAAGAAGGGAAGTTTGGGAATTTTTGAATGGAACAGTTACCTTGATCTTAAGGGAAAAATGATTGATCCCAGCTTGGAAGAGGAGACTCTTTTGATGACAATGATTCCTTTGAAAAGATCAGAAAATGCTTGCAAGAAATCAGAGGGAATGACCAAGGCTTGATGATCTCACAGATTCTCGTTGACTGTCAAGGTCTTGAGGCTCCAACGTTGGTGAAGGAGATGAAAATGATGATGACTTGCTTGGAGGATGATTGAGAGAGGATTTTAATTGGGTTGAAGGAAGTTTTTAGAGCAATGAGGAGGAGATTTGACTAATTTGAGGGTTTTGAACAGGAAGTTCTCGTCTAGGGCATGAAGAAGGAAGATGATGAATAGTGAAGTGATTTTCCAGATCGTGCGCAGGGTTTTATTCGACCCTGTGAGTTGTCGGTTAGCCGACAACTTAAGTGTCGGTCAGCCGACACTTGTAGAAAAGTGAAATAATTCACTAATCTACATTTTTGACCTATGATCACTCGTTTGAGGATTTTTACGATAATTTGACTATTGGAGAACAATTAAAATGATCATAAGAAACAATCTAATAAATTCTTTTTCAAAATTCATTGATTAAACACATGCATTTTAATCATAAAATACCTTTTGAATTTTAAAAATGCATTACTACTCAAACAAGCAAAATTCAAACATGTAGAGATTGCTCAAAGAACTTAGAATCATCTAGACCTAGGACAAAAAAAAATGTACATTTTGAGAAGTAATTGGTCCATTCTAATTTCAAAGGTTTTAATGTTTGTCTAGGATTCTAACCTTAGCTATCCATCTAAGGTCTTGAGCCTTTAGGCCAATGTTTGAGATTCCACCAACCACGGGAGATAATTTTTCAATTTTAGTAGATTTCTCATCAATTTTTGGTTTGACAATTTTATAATGATGATTAGTCTTTGATGGTTGGTGATGATTTTTCACTATGTTCTTATTTCTTTTAACTTTTCCTCCTCCTTTTTGCATTTTGAATTTTAATTTTAATTGTTCAACCTTTTTCAAAATTTCTTTCATTTCCATGGTTAAAGGAGGTAAAGTGAGATGTTTCTTGTTGATAGGTTTAACTTGATAGCTTTGGACTTGATTGGTCCTTTTAAAATCTATCTTAGGAGACTCTTGTTGAATAGATTTAACTTGTTTGAACTTTAAAGAGTCTTCCTTTGATTTAAATGTCTTACCCTTCATAAAATTTGATTTTACTTCCTTTGATTCATAGATGGGTTTAGACAAATGACTTCTTCTTAGTTTGCACTCAAATTTGAAATGCCCTTCTTTACCACAATAATGACATTTTGTTTTGGGCAAATTGGTGTGAGTGCTAGAGAGAGAGGACTCACCTTTTACAAACTTGTTTATGAACTTAGGGTCATGATAAGTATGTTTATTAAATCCAAGACCCGTCCTATCTCCATGTGATTTACCCAATTTAAACAAGTTTTCAAGTTTCTCTTCACTTTGGGTAAATTTGCACTTAAACTTTTGCTTGTGGGTCTCAAGTTGAGTGACTTTGTTTTTAAGAATTGAATTTTCATTATTTGCTTTTATGAGTTGAATTTCAATTCCATTAAACTTGTTTACCTTTTCATGAGCAAGTTTCAATTCAAGTTTTAGTTCATTCACATTAGATCCAAGATGTAAAGTTTTTAAATCACTTTGAGTTTTGAATAAATTTTCCTTGGTGATAATTAACTTGGATTCTAAATTAGAAATGTCTTCAACTTGATTCTTCACATGATCACTTATATTTGTGTTTTCTTTGAGAAGTTTATCACAACTTATCTTAGATACATTTAATTCTTCTTGAACCTTTGACAAGTTATCCATAGAAATTTTTAATTTTGATTTTAGATGGATAATGTTTTCATCTTGTCTTCTTATTGTATCTATTAATCTCAAATTTTCTTTCTTTAGCTCATCATTATTTGTTTCAATTTCATTTTGTTCATTTTGAGTATTAGACAAGTTGTGTAAAGTGATCGTGAACTTAGAGTTTAGGCAATTTATAGCTTCATCTTTCTCTCTAAGTTCATCTTTTGAGGTGACTAATTCTTTGTTTAGTCTTTTAGATTCTCCTTTTAACTTGTTATGACTTTTAACAAGCTTTAAGTACAAAGTGTACAAATCATCATATGCTTGTTGAAGATCATCTTGATTTTCATTTTCTTCATCACTTGATTCAAGTTGATATTCATTATGTTCATGATTTGAATCTCCAATGGATGGAAGAGGATGACTAGGAGAATCTTCAAGGGAATCTACACTCTCTATCTTAGTGGAATCCATAGCAATGATTTTCAAGATAAATCCAACTAGGGTCTAAGCTCTAGGTTTTTACACCTAATCAAGAGTTCCAAAACACTTGATCCTAAATATAGAGCACGAGGCTCTGATACCAATTGAAAGTTCCGGATCCTTACCCTAGAGGGGGGGGGGGGGGGGGGGGGGGGGGTGAATAGGGTGAGCTACAAATTGATTTCCAATTTTAATTTTCTTCAAATTAAACTCCAACTAGTGATGATTACAAGAAAAGGTGCGGAAGATAAACAAATCAATCACCACAAGTCATTCACCATTGCTCAAAGATTTATAGTGGTTCGGCCTCAATGCCTACATCCACTACCGGCTTGTGATCACACACCCCACCGGATTTCCACTATTTATGCTTTTACAAAAGGCTAAGCAATAATCCTTACAATGATGTTTTTAAGGCTAAACAACAACCTATCTATGTGCTTTTCTAGGATAAGCAATAACCTTTACAATTTGCTTTTCTTTGGCTTAGCAATAACCTTTCATACAAATAGATTTTCTTTCTCAAGAAAGTGTCTAAACACTATGAGAGAAATACATTTAAGCACGATATAATTTGCCTCTAAAATAGGCGAATGAGAAAGTGAAAATCAACTCTCACAACACACTATAAAATGCAAAGATGAATGCTCATGATGTGTGTGTGTGAAAACTTCAATCAAGTTGAAAATGAAAGCTCAATCAGTTTATGCTTGAAGCAATTAAAAGTTTAATGCACATAACATGATTTGATTGAAGTGATATGCAAATCACATGAACAAAGTACAAGCTTAATGATGATATGAAAATCCAAGGCTTGTAGGTTGTATGAAATTAATTATATCTAAACATGTGATGCAAGTGATATGTTGTTTTCAAAATCAAAGTATTTTGACTAAAGTTTTAAAGATTGAAAACAACAAGGAAGATTCATACAAGTTAGTGAAACATGTTATAACATAAATTGAAGATTTTGATAACCATGTTTAAGAAGTTTTCTACCACAAACTTGATTAGAATCAAGGTGAAGAATCCAATAACTTAAATCAAAGATTAAGAGAAGAATGGATTCAACATATCATAGTTAATATGCTAAAAATCATTTACCAATAATTTAGACAATGCATAAAAACATATGATTAGGAAAAGTCAAAGCTTACTTGGTGATTGAACTTCTTTAATCCAAGTTTAGCTTTACTTAATGATCCTTTGGCCTCTTTAATTCCTTTCCTTTGATTTGCCTTAGTATACCTCAGAAATGGCTTCAAGAATCATCTTCTTTGGCCTTGGAATGAACTTCCTTTTATAGGAAAAATGGGCCAACGGCTATATGTCGGTTAGCCGACATCCAGGGTCGGTTAACCGACACTCCCAACGGTCACATGCCAACGGTCATAATTTTGAAATTTTGCTGACCAAAAAGCATGGTTCGGTTAACCGACATGTTCGGTTAACCGAGGCCTGACCGACAAGCTAGCCGACAATGAAAACAGGGTCAGAAAACACCTCTCTGGAATTCTAACCGAGAGAGCTTCGGTCAGGATCAAAAGCAACTTCGGTTAACCGAGCCTTGACCGACATGCTGACCGACGTGTAAAATATATGATAATGCAGCTCTCTGGAAATCTGACCGACAAGGTGTTCGGTTAGTCCATTTTCTATGGTCGGTTAACCGACACATAACCGACACACTGACCGACATCAGAGACACCCTTCAGAAATGCTAACCGAGTGAGTTCGGTTAGGCCTCGGTTCAAGGTCGGTTAGCCGACACCTGACCGACAGGCAGACCGACAGTACTGTCAGACTGTTTTCTGAAGATCTGAGTTTTACAAGTAAAGATCTAACTTTTGAAAGCTTTTGAAACACAGAGTGTAAAGGTGTTTGAGACAAGGTTTAATCAAGATAAAAACTTTTCAAAATAAGACTAAAATCAGCCAAAAGGTTTGAAACATAGTTTTAGCAAGTTGATTTAAATCCTGAGATTTTCAAGATAAACCTGTGAGAAATGAAATGAGATGATCATGATGCAAATGTTGGACATCAAATTGCAAACACAACTTAGGGTCTAACACAAATGTGAGGGCCCTACCATATCCCTCATAGTAAGGTGATAAATGCTCTCATATGAGCATCTCCCTTTAAAGAAAACACTAATCTTGAGTTTTTTTTTTTTTTTTTTTCTTTTTGCACGGGCCTTTGCTGCTAGTTTATGAATATGATAATATCATGCCATTGATGTATATTATCCATAGTATAAACATATTGCACGTATAAACATTGACTAATACTTGCTTGCATTAAGGACACCAAGTGGTACGTGGGGCCAGAGCCCAAGCCCAACCTGCTTTACAGTAGAGCTGAAAGAAAAAAAAAAAAAAACCTTCAGTCCAAGCCCACAGATTTTGTGCCCGAATTGAGGTTTTACGCTGGTCAAGCCATGTAGATTCAAGCTGCCCGACCTAAGTTGCACTATATAATGGGCTTAAATTGATCATGAGAGTGCAGGTGGTGGGCCACAGTAAATGGACAGTTTCCAAGCTACTTACAATCTCACCGTTCCATATATTTTGTGCATCATAAAGTGGACGTTGGCAACAAAACCAGGGATTGTATTCATTTGTCGTTTAGAGGAGTTTCGTCAAGTTGAAAGTGGAAATTTGCTCAAGCGGCTTAAGCACGACACTATCCTCGCTCTTATTATAAGGGTAATAGATTTCATTTCCTTTCTAAACTAGTATTATTATTCTGATAACTAAACTCACAAACAAACTATCAAATTTTACTAAAGTTTAAGAACGACTCCTTACTCATGTGGAAACAAGCGATGGTTCTTATTTGGCTGTCTGAAATTTTGAACTCTGCGCAAGGCACATCTTTCCGCACCCACTTATGTGAGCCTTTTTCTCTTTTGTGCGGGCTGTTTTTTCGTGTGTATGTGAGCTCTCTCTTAGATTACAGTTCCTTTAGGGTATCAAAATTTATTTATTTTTACTAAAATTCAACTATAAACTTCTATTTGTGAGCCTAGCTATGGATGCAACCATGGCCCAACACGAGTTCATAACCATCGACCTGGCAGACACCAAAGGCCCATTACCAATCAAAGGCGTCTCTGGTCGGCATCCATGGCGACACAACATTTGTCCCACTTGTACTGTGAAAGACTTAAACTCAAGAGTTTGGTCTTCATTTGGGTACGTGACTTCCAGGAATATCCATGCCATGATGTTCTTTCAACTCCTTGAATATACCCCCTATCCAATCAACAAAGATGATTGTGAAACAATGGACCCCTTGAAAAAGGTGTCTGGGGAGTTGATTTGAAGTGGAATGCTGCGGTGGATGGGAATTTAAGAGCATGATTGTGCAATGTTTGAGTATTTTTCTGGTGTTGTAGAAAAAATCCCACACTTTCATATCATAGGTAAAAGAAAACACTTTTTTTTACACAAATGGAGGAAAATTAAACAAAGTTAATTTTATTTAATTTTTTTATGAGAAAGGGTTGGAACCGTTTTTCTGAGATGCCACAAAACAAAAATCCATAAACGTCATTGAAATGCTATTTTCGTACATTTTTTGTGCGGTACTAATGCAAAGACACATGATAAAGAAAAGTAAAGTCAAGATTGCTTGCATTGCAGATAAATGAAATATGAATTCTAATTCTCTATTTGATTCATCCTTAGATTTCATGCTTGAAAGTTTAATCTACCCTGAATTCCATATATTATCCGTTTGATGACTTATTAGAGTTCTCATTGGATTTTCATTTAATAAAAATATTAAAAAGCACAAAACCAGCTTAAGTAATAAATTAGAGAATAATAAATCCAAATTCTAATCACTCTTAAGATCTCTAGAGATGGTTTAAGTAACAAAATTTAGAAGAGTCTAAGCTTTGATCAAAAGCACTTAATAATAAGCAAAAAAATATTGCCACACCACCAAATCAAATGTGCAAAAATTATGAATGCTGAAAAACAGAGACATGCTCTCTGGCACATCACTTTTTACTAGTTGCTTCATCATCTTTAGATATTAGTTTAATTATTAGTCCGTTGCGTTGAATCAATTTGCTTCTTGTTAATAATGGCAAAAAAGCTAGTGAGAGAGCAGCAAACAAGATGCATTTGGCAACAATATCTAAGATGAAGCCCATTAATCCAACGATAAAAAGAGAAGTTCATAGATCAATTATTTGTAAGACAGAAAAGAGGAAAACAATGGATAAATTAAAATAATGCATATAATAAAATTAGGGAACCCTATATATATATATATATTTTTTTTGCTATCGGAGGGTTCCCAACCCTTTGGGCTGGACTAATCCCTCCGGGCCCAGAGGGAAGCCGGGTAAACTCCCCTGTAGCCCCAGTGTGGTAGTGCAGTTTCAAACCTACAACCTCCGGATGCAAACTGTGGTCGTAGGCCAACTGAGCTACCCTTCTCATTCCTCACACCCAACCCCTTGCACGTTTGCAACACTCTCCAAAACACTCATTTACAAACCCACTCCAAATCCCACCTTGCCTGTCCCCTAAGCCAAACAACTCCAAAACACGACATGAGACCCACCCATATAGCCCTTTTATGTTTCCATCCGTTTGTCTCAGCCACTCCCTCACCATTCACCATCTTTTTCATCACCTCTCTCTCCTCCATACAATTCATCTTCCCACATCTCCTTTTTCGCCCACTCTCCTCACCGTCTCTCACAGCCAACTTCCATCTTTCATTCAACCAACTCCCTCTTAATCACCGTCCTAGCCATCAACATTCACGGGATACAACACCCTCACAAGCATTACCTCCGAATCCCATCACAGCTCTCCATCTCCTATCCATATTCCTCTTCACCTACCATCCATTCTCTCTTTATTTTCGAACCCACTTAACCAAACATCTGATACGCCCAGATAATCTCCTAAACAACTGTTGTAAAAAAAACACATAAAGGGGCTGGAGGAAAGAGAAGACACTCACGAAAGTTAAAAACCTTAAAGAAGATGTATGAATTACATGACCATTAAGAGTTTCACACCTCGTCGGGAAGCAATCGAAATCACTTGCAAATCGGAAATCCCCGAATGCCGGGGCCCCCTAAAAAGCATTCGAAATCCAGCCATTTTGCAGCTTCCGAAAATCCAGGGGATTTGTATATCCAACCTACCCGCCTCCCAAATAAAGCATGAATTCCATTAATACCCGATAATTGAAAATCCCGACAGGGATTCTTGCAAACAAACAGGCCCTGGCCCTAAGTGGGCATTTTAAGACTTCCTCGTAGTATTATACCTAGGCCTGTTAGTGGGAAGTGTTGAAGCGGGTAAAAAGCTCGGCCCGGCCTGGCCTAAGCCCGAAAATACAGGACTTTTAAAAAAATTTCAAGCCTAGTGGGTTGGGCTTGAACAATACATCTTAAAGCCTGGCCAAAATGGGAGTAAGACTGGGCAGAAACAACTCAGCCCGTTCCGGCCCGGCTCAGCTTGTTGCAAAGTTATTTAATAATAATTATTTATATATTACTGGAAGTGCCTCTCATTGACAACAAAAAATGACTAATTATGTTTTAACCGATCCTACCTTACTTTGACTTGACTCATATAGGATACTCATTCTCATTCATTTCTATTGGTTTTTTTATTTTCTATTTTTACCGCAAAAAAAAAGAAAAGTTTTAACTGCTCATGCATTACTTGACCTATATAGCCTGTAGGATATTCATTCATTTTTATTGATTTTCTCCTGTCACTAGCAAAAAAAAAAGTTTTTAACACCGCCATGTTGCTTTGTTGCGTTGCATTGTTGATCCTAAATCCAGAAAAAATGAGGGTTTAAAGTCCGGTTCACATCGAGTGTCTGGTAACAGTAGGAATAATTAGAGAATATTTTGCTTATGTCCACGATCGGGCCAGCCCTAGCCCGGCCTTGTCCCAGCCCGGGGCCGTATGGGATGGGATTTGATATAGGCCTGTTTAATTTAGGGCCGAGATTGGACAATACCTGACGGGCCAGTCCTATTTTGAAAAGGGATTGGACAACTCAACCCAAGCCCGGCCCCATCCCATTGACAGGCCTAATGACACCCAGCCCGGACTCACAAAAGCATATCACATGTGCCACGGGCCCACGACCTTCCTATGTAAACGCGAGATATAGCACCACAGCCGTCGATTTCATCAGAACGCATCTAGGCCGTCAATTTACTCCTCGCTGTATATAAAGCATCGAAGATCGGCCCCCAAAAAAATCTATCCGCTAGGGTTTTCTCTCGAGCTCTTCGTCTTTCGTTGCAGGTATTGCTACTCGATCGAATCTTATTGCTCATCCTTTCAACGATAGATTCAGGTTTTCGTTCTTTCTCTGATTTCTATTGCTGCAGATCGATTTCCCACATGGTTTGATTCGTATGCCTAGGGTTTTGTTGTGTGTAAATCTCGTTGAAAAGTTCCATTCTTTACGTTTCTGAAGCAAGATCTGTCAATCTTCGAGCTATATGTTCTCCTTTCAGATTTTATTGCATGTTGATTTGGTATAAACATCTATAGAATGTAGATCGGACTTCAGTTTCCTTAGAATTAGGGTTTTGTAATTTTCCCCTGTAGATCTAGATTGAATCAATATATGGTAGCACGGTCTTGAATGTTTGTGGTTGCACTTGCATATGAAATTAGGCAGTAGAGCTTGATTTCAGTTTGTGCGAGAGAGGAATCTAATGCGATGCGCTACCTTTATACAAAAAAAAAAAAAAAAATCTGTCTGTACTAGAGCGGGGACTATGATCTCTTGTTTATGAAGATTTTGGAGGAGTATGTTTTGAAACTTTCCCTACAGGAAAGTAGGGAAAGGAACAGCAGCTAAATATCCAAAATAACGTAAACGGTGCAGAATTTATTGGATGTGCGATAACTGTATTCAGTGTCACTTCCAATGACCTGAGAAATTTATAATCCATATTCCTCCATATTCCTATCCGTATTCCTCCATATTCCTTTTCACCTACCATCCATTCTCTCTTTATTTTAGAATCCACTTAACCAAACATCTGATACGCCCAGATAATCTCCTAAACAACTGTTGTAAAAAAAAAACACAGAAAGGGGCTGGAGGAAAGAGAAGACACTCACGAAAGTTAAAAACCTTAAAGAAGATGTATGAATTAGATGACCATTAGAGTTTCACACCTCGTCGGGAAGCATTCAAATCACTTGCAAATCGGAAATCCCCGAATGCCGGGACCCCCTAAAGCATTCGAAATCCAGCCATTTTGCAGCTTCCGAAAATCCAGGGGATTTGTATATCCAACCTACCCTCCTTCCAAATAAGGCATTCCTAAGAGGAATTCCATTAATACCCGATAATTGAAAATCCCGACAGGGATTCTTGCAAACGGCCCTTAGGAGTTCCCCAAAGTATTACACCTAGGCTTGTCAATGGGATGTGTTAAAGCGGGTAGAAAGCCCGGCCCGCCCCAAGCCAGAAAATACATGGCTTTTAAAAAAATTTTGAGCCTAGGGGGTTGGGCTTGGACAATAAATTTTAAAGCCCGCTCAAAATGGGACTGGGACTGGGCAAAAACAAATCAGCCTGTTCAGGCCCGGCCTAGCCCGCTGCAAAGTTATTTAGTAATAATTATTTATATATTATTGAAAGTGCCCCTCACTAACAACAAAAAATGACTAATTAGGTTTTAACCGATCATACATTACTTTTACTTGACTCATATAGGATATTCATTCTCATTCATTTCTATTGATTTTTTGATTTTCTACTTTCGCCGGCAAAACAAAAAATGTTTTAACCGTTTTCTACATTACTTGACCCGTGTAGCCTATAGGATATTCATTCATTTTTATTGATTTTCTCCTATAACTGGCCAAAAAAAAAAAAAGTTTTTAACACCGCTATGTTGCTTGTTGCATTGCATTGCTGGTCCCAAGTCAAGAAAAAAGGAGGGTTTAAAGTATGGTTCACACCGGGTGTTTGGTAACAGTAGGAATAATTAGAGAATGTTTTGCATATGTCTAGGATTGGGCCGGGCTAGGCCTAGCCCGGGCCCGTACGGGATGGGATTTGATGTAGGCCCGTTTAATTTAGGGCCGGTATTGGACAACACATAGCGGGCACGTCCTATTTTCGAGACGGGATTGGACAACTCAACCCCAGACCCGGCCCATCCCATTAACAGGCTTAATTACACCCGGCCCAGACTCAAAAGCATATCATATGTGCCACGGGCTCACGACCTTCCTATGTAAACGCGAGATATATAGCACCATAGCCGTCGATTTCATCAGAACGTATTTAGGCCATCAATTTACTCCTTGCTGTATATAAAGCATCGAAGATCGCGCCCCCCCCCCCCCCCCCCCCCCCCCCCCCACACCCCCACAAAAAAGAAAAAAAAAAAAACCTATCCGCTAAGGTTTTCTCTCGAGCTCTTCGTCTTTCGTTACATGTATGCATTCTCTGCTACTTGATCGCATCTCATTGCTCATCCTTTCAACAATAGATTCAGGTTTTCGTTCTTTCTTTGATTTCTATTGCTGCAGATCGATTTCCCACATGGTTTGATTCGTATGCCTAGGGTTTTGTTGTGTGTAAATCTCGTTAAAGTTCCATTCTTTACGTTTCTGAAGCAAGATCTGTCAATCTTCGAGCTATATGTTCTCCTTTCAGATTTTATTGCATGTTGATTTGGTATTCCCCCGCCTAGGTCTTGACAAACGTCTATAGAATGTAGATCGGACTTCAGTTTCCTTCCTTAGAATTAGGGTTTTGTAATTTTCCCCTGTAGATCTAGATTGAATCAATATATGGTAGTACGGTCTTGAATGTTTGTGGTTGCATTTGCATATGAAATTAGGCAGTAGAGCTTGATTTCAGTTTGTGCGAGAGAGGAATCTAATGCGCTGCGATACCTTTATAAAAAAAAAAAAATCTGTCTACTAGAACGGGGACGATGATCTCTTGTTTATGAAGATTTTGGAGGAGTATGTTTTGAAACTTTCCCTACAGGAAAGTAGGGAAAGGAACAGCAGCTAAATATCCAAAATAACGTAAGCGGTGCAGAATTTCTTGGATGTGCAATAACTATATTCAGTATCACTTCCAATGAGCTGAGAAATTTATAATCCGAGTCCCAAGAATCACATTCAGCTATTAAAGGAAGCTGCCCTTTTCTTTTTCCCCTTTTCTCTTTTTTATTGCGTTGGTGTGAGTGACTGGAACCCAGAACCTCTGGGTTGCAATAAAAAAGAAACTGTTTTTCTGTTAACCAATGCCCAGAAAGCTTCTTATAGTCATATACTGATGTAATTGAGTTCAATGTGAACTCAGGATTGACGGGCTCATGGAGAAACAATTCTTAGAAAGTTGGAATTAAGGATAATATATGAGTGGATAGAGACTTAGAGAAGAATAGCTGAGATAAAAAACAGAGAGAAAGATTGCCCAGATAAAAGAGCGGGCTAAGTGAGAAGTTCCAAAATACACTTCCACAGCAATAACCTAGCTACCCCATCTTGAACACATTATGCATTAAATGTTAAAAAATGTCTTAAAGATTAAGAAACTTAATCCTTAAAGCTTTTGTAATAAACTAGACATTTCTTTTTCATATTTTAAAATAACCCTAAGCTTCTAATCTAATCTAAACTTCTATCTTAACGTTACAATATCTTGCTACAATTGTAAATTGTAAAAGCACTTAGATAGAGACATTTTATATATGTTGCATGGTGGGCCTTTCTTGCACGGTTCATTTGATCAGGCCAGCTTTGGATTGTGTCCTTGTTGGGTTGGAGGGCATACGCGCGGGCTTTCTGAATTTGCAGCTTCCTATTAGCTGAGCTTTTGAGCATCCATATATTTTGCTGGTGATCCATGTTCTTCCAATAAAAAGAAAAAGAAGGAGATAAGCACAGGATCATGTTCCACTTGATGTTTAGTCGTGCTTTGTTCATTTATGAAGCAGTAATATGAATAACCACTTGTAATTTTTGGGCAGTATATAGTGTCCAATTGATATCAACTCTGCATGTGATAATTCTAGTCTGCTCAACGTGTAATGATTTTTAATTCTTTAACATGATTCAGTAGAAAATTTGGCCTTTTTAAGTGTTATTAGTGCTGATGCCACTAATCTTGACCATAGTTACCTAATTCATTCTAAAGGGTCACGAACTGCAAATCAATTCATTCGAAAAATTCGCAGTTTGAATTCGGTGGATCCAGCCTCTTAAAAATGTAGAGTTCGGTGCAGTTCGCAACATGGTTTGGTTTTTCTTCTATTTTGTTTCTTTAGTTCTCTTCTCTTTTTTCCGTCAAGGAAGATGAAGGAAATATGATATGATACTCTCTTTTCTTTTTCTCTGTTGAGTAAATGGATATTAAATATGACAGGACAAGACTCTCTCCTGCATTTGGAGAAGACACTAAAAATATAATACTTTTATTCTTTCTCCCTCTCTCTGTCAATTAGTGTTGATCAGTGTACCGTATGGTATATCTACTTCCTCCTTTCAAGGGTCTTTCAAGGATTAATATCTGATGAAGAATAGAAATAATGGAAATATGTAAGAGTAATTTTCTTTACTTTTAGTTTTAAAGAAATGCTTCCTCCATTTAAAAATTTTAAATATACCCTTCTTCATTGACAGTGTTTTCTTCTTTGAGTGAATAGTTCTCTATACCATTATTGGACCATGAATAGTAAATCTTCAATGAGAAAAAAGAAGGACCAAATGGATCCACCTATGGGCATAGTCATTAATACCATAGGTAGTGCCTATTTTGGAACCTTGAAATTACTCTTAGATTAACTCTTTATGAAATTACACCCACGATTCCAATAATCACATATGGAAATAAAGATAGATAGATTTTTAAATAAAAAATCAAATTGCATATCTATATGTCATCAATCTAACATTTGGCATCAGAGTGAATAACTAAAATAATGCATAGCCTTAGTGGGGCCCACTTGAATTCTTGCAACTAGAAGGATAGATAATTTGGATGTGGATAAGGAGTAAATCCCAGAATGCTATGTTCAATTTAAGGCCCTCAAATTAGTTTCTATATATTATGCAAATATATTACTATGTTATTCAACTATAACAGCAGGATTATTATATAGTTAGGAATTATACTTATATAATTGGTGTAAAAGTACATAAGGGAACTGGATTGATCTTCATCAGCCCACTTATGTAAAAATCTTAAAGGAATAATCAAAATTTATGATACACATAGTTATGTGCCTCTGATTAATGAAGCACGTCATTCCTCAATAATCAGCACAAATAACTTCAAACTATATATTTGAATCAAGTTATCAAATTCATCAAACTCGAACTGCGGATTGGGCGAACCAAATAGAGAGCTGAATGAACCTACCCAAGTGAATTTTTGAATTAGAATAAGCATCGAATTCCGAGTTGCGAACTCGAATTCGAATTGATTGAACTGCGAACCAGGTAACTATGATCTGGACCATTTTCTTAAGAACTTCATTACACTGCTCAATCTATAGTCATTCTATTTGTTTTATTCATATGATTTATTAATGTGCAGTATAATTCTCTGCTTTTCCTACAGTTATGTGTGCACATATGTAAAGGTTTAGATGCCTTCAGCATATGGCCATTGTGACACATTTGTTTTTTTGTTTTCAATTGTTTCAGTGTGAAAATGCCTCGCTATGATGATAGACATGGCAGTACCCGTCTCTATGTTGGCCACTTGTCTTCGCGCACCCGTTCACGTGATTTGGAAGATCTTTTCAGCAGATATGGAAGGTAACTCAATTGTTATTTTGTATAACTTCTTGGATAGTTGTTTTAAGTGATCCTTATGACTGATGTTTTCGCATTCTCTACACACCGGAAACATGCATGTCCTCGTTTCTCTCAAGTTCAAGACATGAACAATTGTAGTACTGTCAAGCTACTTTCTGTTTCTTTGCATACATCAACTCTTCACGTCCCATATGTATTCTGTGATATCAGATAGTTCAAGATAGGCAACATTTTGTATCATATTGTACCCAATACTTCATTTTGTGTGTGTGTAAAGTCTGTGAACCTACCATGTCTACTGTGTGTTGTTGCCATATCCATCTCCTATGATCTGGGCATCATAGTACATACTACTGATTCAATCCACTGTGATCATTTTGTATCACCTTTCTTTCTAAAGGAACCTGGTTATTTGTTATACTTATAGATTTATCTACTGTCACCTTCCAATCCGTGATTATGAAATACACAGTGCGAGTTGCTTTTGTAATATTAAATCTACTAGACATAGGACCAATCCACTGGTAGCTCAGTTGGCGAGGCACCTCTATTCCACATAAACAACCAAGGATCAATCCCTGGCTGTAGCACTGATAGTGAAGTACTAGGGTGAGCGCGTGTGGGTGAGTGTGATTACTTACCTTAAAAATATACCAGACACAGTTTGTGTTGCTTTTAGATAAGCCAGTCAGTCGCTTGATTTTGTGGTCATTGCCTTCCCCTGTCTCTGATTGTGTGATTTTAAGTGTTAACTGAACACGGTCATTCGTCACGGAAGTCGTCATCTAGAGAGGGTGGTGGGGTGCGCCTATAATGATGCAATATGGAACAATAAGTCCCAGCCAAGAAGGCCTTTTGTGCTTGGATTTATGTCCTCTATTCTTTTTGTTATCAGAGAAGGTTGCACCAATCCCCAAGTGTCATGTTTTGACTTGAATGATCTTGTTGAAGGTTTCTGGGCTTTTGCCCAACCTGGAGGTCTATGGTGAGAATGCCTTTGGTGGAATTGTTGGCCGTTATAGGAGACCTTGGCGATTCTTTCTGTAATGTTATTGCGTGTTTTTATCGAAATGGCAACAATGCAAAGTGGTGTTTAGTTCAGCTTCTGAGGGGCGGAGTATCATACCCTTCGGTACTTAAGTGATGATGGCCTTACTGTTTCTGGCAACCGTTTCCGCAGAGTACGAGATGTGGATTTGAAGCGCGACTTCGCCTTTATAGTATGTGTACTCATACTTTCTTCTATAAATTTTTTTTCTTTTCTTTTCCTTATTTTTTTTTTTTTTTGCTGTGTTGTTGTTGCATATTTTGTGTTATCTGATCACTTTGGGTTGTATATTGTTCAAATATGATCTTCTCTTCTGTTATTTTGGTGGACCTTACTTTGATAACAGGAATTTAGTGATCCTCGGGATGCGGATGATGCAAGATACAGCTTAAATGGTCGAGATTTTGATGGAAGCCGTATTGTTGTGGAATTTGCAAAGGGGGTATGTTCTTGTCATCTGTATTTTGCTAATATTAAAAAAAAAATGTTGAGTTGATATGATTAGAAAAATGGATAGAGATCAAAAGGGCCAGAAAAATGAGTTAGATCAAAAGTGCTTCGAATCATTATGTTTATCATTTTAACACTGTAAGGCAGAAATCTTTGAAAGCATGATGCATAACCTTCTCCTCTATTGGTGCTAAGTTAACTAAATTTAGCCACTGCTGTGGGATGCTGAATTAGAACTAATATCTGTGTTATGTTTGTTTCTGAACCATAAATTTTCAGGCTCTTTCAGGTGTCATCTGTTAAATATTTAGTCTGAACTTCTGTCGATTTACATTGCTGTGAATTTCCAATATTGCTAAATTTTTATTAATGATCATATTTTTCTGCGTTTCTCCAATTTTTGTACCTCAAGTATCGGGGTTCTTCCAACATCCTTTCTTTAGCAATTGTTACTGCTAAGGTTATTATGGTTCTTGAAAGTTACTTTTTGAGTTGGATGTACGATTTTGTGGTACAGTGACGAAAAAAAGTGGCCTATTCGTGTGCCAACGCCATGTTTTGTTGTTGGGAATAATTATTGAATCTCCTCCTCCTCGATACTTCTGGTGGCTTTTCATCAGTGCAGATAGTGGTGACTCTCTCTTCCATTTTTGGTGTTTAATAAGGGTCCAGCACAAATCTTCCATGACTTGAAAGTTGCAATTGGAATGCCAATCTTATACATTCATCTTATAATAATTTCCTGGGTTTTTCGTTTGTACCCATATGGCAGTTCTCTCTTTATGCTTCTTGTTTAACAAGGGTTCAGCATGAGTCCTCCAATGCTTTTGTTGGCTTGAAATCATATTGTTTGTTTGTACTTCTATCTCCGACATGTTGAATTACTTGTATCTGGCAGCATTTATACTTTGCACATATACATTATACGAATTGAAGCTATCAAGGAATTAATGATTGTGGGCATGATTCCTTCTCTGTATGTAGAAAGAGTAACTAGAGTGTGCTGGATTTTTTTTTAATTTAATTTAATTTTAAAGATTCTCATTAAATTGTTTTTAGCTATCAGAAAAAAGAAAGACTAACCAGAATTGGCTAGAGGTTTTTCTATTTTGGATTTACTATTCTGTGTCGGCCATATACAGTTCCTGTTCTTACAAGTGTTGACTTTGATTGTAGGGACCGCGTGGTTCCCGAGATGGTGGTTCTCGAGATGGTGGTTCTCGAGAATATCTGGGCAGAGGTGCGCCTCCTGGATCTGGTCGCTGCTTTAATTGTGGCATTGATGGCCATTGGGCCCGTGATTGCAAAGCTGGAGACTGGAAGAACAAGTGCTATCGATGTGGAGAAAGAGGCCATATAGAAAGAAACTGCCAGAATAGTCCTAAGAGCCTCAAGTATTCACCCATGCTCCCTTAATTTTATTATTTGATATAATTATTAATTTTACTATATGCAGATTTTTTTATCTAATATATAGATGGGAGTTGTTTAGCCTGCAATTTTTGTTTTTGGTTGTATGTTTAGGCTTCATTTGAGTAATTTTGATATGTGGGGTGGGTAGCATTCTTTTTTGCCAGCAGATCTGTTAACTGTTTCAGGTCTGACTAGAAAGGCAATCTAAATAGCTTTGGCTGGGAAAGCAGAAAGCATATCTGGTTCTGGCTGATATAGTTTCTGCTTTTCTTGATGCCTCATCTCCACTATATTTACATGTGCACACACTTCTAAGTTCTAAATACCCCTGTTTATTCTATGCAATTTTCTGTTATAGAAGAGGACGTAGTTACTCCAGATCACTTTCAAAATCACCAGTTCGCCGTGGCAGAAGCCGAAGTAGAAGCTACAGCAGGGGCCGAAGTTACAGGTACGAATGAACCACTCATGTTTTGTGCGACACTAATTATTTTTACTTGCTCAGAAATGGTATAAACACTTGTTTGGGTTCGACATGTGGATTTCAAATGGGGGAAAAACACTTATTGGTTTCTCTACACATGGCATGATGGTGCAGAGATATACCACCACTGGGGAGGTTAGTGGCTTGAGCGAACTGCTCACAGCTCACCCAAGTGACTCACAGTGGAATAGGACATAAATTCAGGAATTTCCTTTGGGGACCTGATGGACTCAGTCATGTTCTTTATTCCATTTTTAATGTCTTGGGGGGCGGGGGCGCTGTATGAGCATCGTCCATGCATTCACACCCACCCATATCCAAACCAAAAATTAGAAGTGTTTGCTCATTCTGGTAACCTGCATAGGGTTTAAGACTGGAGTCATTTTCACTTGTCCCAAAGAAAATAAAAAAGGGACAAAATTTGTGTGACCCTGCTCTCCAATTTAAAATCCTAGGGGGAAAGGTTCTCTCCCTGCATCCCAATGGAATGGGCTCCCAATGTTCTGAATGTGGAATGGAAATGGTAAGCTCAAGGAGATTGGTTTTATTCACACTTTACCATCTGGTACAGAATTGTGACCTTTTAAAACAACGATCCTGAAAATGCAATTACATTCCCAGTCACTGGCATATTTTTTTTGTTGAGTTTTACGTGATTGAGGATTTGTGAATGTCACTTGTAGTTCTTTGTTCTCTCTTTCCAACTCTCAGCTATCCCTCATCTTTTTTGTTTGCAATCAGTCGATCCAAGTCTCCTCCAAGGAGAGAGCGCAATGTCGAGCGTGAGAGGTCGCGGAGTGCGGAATACAGCAGGAGCCCCAAGCCAAAGAGGAGTCCTCCTGCCAAAGGAAGGAACAGGAGCCCCTCGCCCGAAGAGGGCAGTCCTCCACTGAAAGAGCGGAGGCAGGTCGCCGAACGCAACGGTTCTGATTACAGTGGGAGTCCCAGAGGCAATGGGAGAAGTCCCAGTGCAGAGAGGGATAGCCCAGTTGATAGGAAGTACAGAAGCCCTGAAGCTAATGGCAGTAGCCCCAGCCCGAGGGACAACAGGAGCCCTGTTGAATATGATGATGAGGATAATCATGGTTCTCCCAGAGGCAGTCGGTCTCCTTCAGGTACTCAAGATTAGTGTGGTTTACTTTTAATAAGGAGCTAAAGTGAACTTTATTGAACTTTGTGTTTATTTTATTTGGTACTGTAATGGGAACTTACCATGGAGGAAAACCGTCTCTGAATTATCGAGTCATATTATATTTTTGGGGCTGCATGCATTATCTTTATCTGTAAGAGCATAATCCTATCAATGCACTGAAGGAATTAAACTTTTGGGATCCTTTCGATGCATCACATTCACTCATCAAGCCATCAAACCTTTTTCGTGGATGGGTGGTGCCTCTATTTTCGCATGTTGTGTTGTATAGTTTTATTGTTTTATCATCATTATAGATGTATGCTTGCCTACATGTCTTGCATTAATACATCAGATTCTTTCCACTGGTAGGACTAATCATGGGATTACCTTCAAAATGAAACAATGGTAATAATATCAATAATAAACGTCATTTATTATTGTGGGGACAAAGTGGCAGTAGCCCCAGCCCCGTCTAGAACCCTTTGGCCCTAAGCTTGAGGGGCACTCAATTCTGGACACCCTATGGGGCACATGCAAACCCTCCTATCCACATCATGCGTATCTTTTCAAAGATGGCAAATTTATTTTATGGTGAGACCATGGGTCTTTTATCCACATTAGAATATTCTATACACGTAACAGAATCTTGCCACTAAAGCTTGTGAGGTTTGACTGGCTCACCAATAGTAGTACTGGAATGAGGTATAGAAGCAATGAACAAATTTGAGTAATTTTGTGCTGACATTGCACAGGAATTGTAAAATTTGTGCTTCTGCATTGAAGCGTAACGTCTAGAAAGGCATCAATGGGGTTAGTTTATTATAAAGTTGTGATCTATTTTTCGGACATTTGATTTGGGTGTCTGGACCAACTGTTTATACGAATGCATATGATCGATCATTTATGGTTTTGACTTTTATTTTGTGGGCCTTGTTCACCTTTCATTTGGGAATGTGCTTAGATGACTAGGTACATGAAAAACATGTACTATTTTATAAAAGAACACTTGGTGTAACTTGTAAGGCTGGTGAATTTGCATGTAAAATAAACCACAGTTCATATTCATGAATGAGGTTGGTTCTGATAAGAAAAGTTTCCTTGAGCTAGCTATACGTCTTGCTAAGCTGACCCAAAATCTCTGGTTACGAGTTGTCTCGATCCATAGTCTCTTACAACCTCCACGAGACTTGTTTAGGTTTAGGGGATATGATGGTACTTGCTATTCTATTTGAAGTATAATCACTTGTAAATCTTTCTTGTACTCGTAAGGAAGAAACTACTTAGGGAAGTCTCCAAATTAGAAACTTGATTATGATCAAAAGTAGGTGTCCCACATAATTAGATTGTGTGGCCCCATATGTGGATCTAATGGACATGCCACACGATTGACCTGGTCAACCAGACTTGGGTGACCTGCTTGCGCTTGATTTAGGCCAGATTCAAGCGTGTCGGTAGAATCTCTGGAATCACTGTATCCTTTTATGGGGCTGATTAGATGTCCACTTGAACTCAATTACTAATTGATTTGTTTCTTTATAAAACTCAACATAGTCAATTTCAAATTTGGTTCTTTTGAGATGTGGATCAAAAGGCCACTTGACCTATTAAATCGATTAATAATTGCATGATCCATAAAATTCAGGCTCTCCATAAAGTAAGAAATTTGGCTCTTCTTCCATTAATCTAAGCTTTTAAGTAGGACGGGTGTCATGATCAAATTGTGGTTATAATTTACTACTGATCAAATGATCATCTAGTAGCCAACGGTTCATCCCATGTGGGGACCTATCAAATGTCATGAAGGTTGATCGACAAATATACTTATAACCAGGAGTCTGGACTGCTGATTCTCCAAGGCTTTGACCCAGAGAAACACTGGTTTGAACGAGAATTACTCCACAATGGGCCCATCTAACTAATAGGTGAAAACGTGGTTCCCACCTATTGAAACCCAAACCATCCACGATTAAATCCTTTGGCTGTATGGGGTATTCTCAAATTTTATATCAATCAGTATATGCGCCAATACAAAACTTATCATTTGATAAAAAAACGTGATAATAAATATAAATAAGATTGTTTTGATCATGTTTTTTCTCAAACCAATTAATCCAATGGTGAAATAAACTCCCGTTAGCATAAAATTTGAGAATAACCCAAAGAGAGCATTTTTTGTTTTCTTTCCGCACCGCACAAATTTCTTTTTCTTCCTAAACTACCCTCCCCCCCTCTTCCCTCTCCCTCCACCCATTCTCCGGTGGGAAGGGAGAACGGCCGGTAGCCCCGGCTGGCTACCTAGCCTCCCTCCCCCCTCTCCCCTCTCCCTCCATTTTCTCTCCCTTCCTCTTCTTCTCTCCCTCCCTCCCTCCCACTCTAGCTAGCTCCGGCTAGGGAGGGGTGGTTTAGAAATTTTTTTAAATTTTCTTTTTTGGGTGTGGAAGGACAAAACTGCCGCGCCAATAAAAGCTCCCTAACTCAAGTCTCCTAAAATATTTATTTTGAGCCGATCGGACTTTAATAAATGGGCCACTGTAGAATTCTACTCCTCCAACTCAAGTTAGGAATTCTCATATTCAGAGGATCCGAATTCAATTTCTCAAAATAAAGGCGGTGACACTCACACCGCCCATCAAGTGGGCCCCCACTTCTATATCTATCCAATAGAAGAAACCAAGTGAAATAAGCATGACTAGAAAGCATAGGAAGGGGAGGGAGGTGTGAGTGACTCGTATAAATCGGCCCTTGCTTCTCTTTCCTTTTCAGTTTTACCAAAAAAAGATATCTCTCTCTCTGTTTTCGATTATTAGGGTTTTTGGTTTCTAGGGTTTGCTTTCTGTTAGGGTTTTTCTTCAATCGATCTGATTTGATTTGATGGCTTCTTCGATTACGAAGATGATCACCTTGAGGAGCTCTGATGGAGAGGCTTTCGACGTGGAAGAGGCTGTAGCCATGGAATCTCAGACCATCAAGCACATGATCGAGGACGATTGCGCTGATAATGGTATCCCCCTTCCCAACGTCACGGGCAAGATCCTCTCCAAGGTCATTGAGTACTGCAAGAAGCACGTCGAATCCTCCCAAAATGCTGAAGAACTCAAGACCTGGGATGCCGAATACATCAAGGTCGATATGGACACCCTCTACTGTCTCATCCTGGTATGAATTCAATTCAATTCTATTCTATTCAATTCAATTCAACCAGTTCTCAATTCCAATGAAACAAGTCTTGATTTCCTCTGATTGTATTGTATCTTGTAATGTTTTTTCTTGTTCAGGCAGCAAACTATTTGAACATTAAGGGTTTGCTTGATCTGACCTGCCAAACGGTGGCTGATATGATTAAGGGCAAGACTCCGGAACAAATCCGTGAGCAGTTCAACATCAAGAATGATTTCACTCCTGAAGAAGAGGAGGAGATCAAAAGGGAGAATCAGTGGGCTTTTGAGTGAAGCAAGCAAACACGCTATTATTAGGTTTGGGGGAGATGAAAAATCGGTGGTTACAGTATCAATGTTACTTTTTTTTTTTTTTTTTGTACTGTGTTGTTTTGGGCTATGTCTCACAACTATAATTAGAAGTGACATCAATGACTTAGAAATCCAACTTAATGTCTGTTTGTTACTGTGACCTCAAGCAACTTTTTTGTTTACATGAACATGCCCGGGGAATGATCCCTGAGTGCCTGTTTCTTTACCGGAATTTATGACTGGAATTTGGGAGGGTAAGGATTTTTGGACATGATGTAGCATCTTGTCTCCTAGCATTTGAAATGCTGTGTTTCTTTCATTAGAATTTCAAATTCCAACCACCAAAAAGACTTTTTGGAATTTTTGAAATTATTATTTTTATACCATTTGTTGGAATTTCAAATCCTTCATCTAAAAGAGGAATTTTAAATTCCACCTATAGGGACCACTTTTAGAGAATTTGAAATTCTCCGAAACATAAATTCTTGGAATTCTGATATAAAAGGGGTCTTTAGGCCACAAATTCTAGAATTTTGTTTCTAAAATGGTGTGTCAAGCCCTAGAATTTTGAAATAATAAAGAGCTCAGACATGAGGTTTGGACATTTACACATACATGAGGTTGAAATAGGGTTGCCCAATAGCCTTGTTGAAATTCTAGGGGCCTAAGGGGCCTAAAAAGTCCACTCTTTGGACTTCTTTTGATTGCCTGATGAATCCATCTAGATGTGAAATAAATGGTTTCCCCAATTTGTATTATCAATTATCAACTTTTTGAAAGATGGGAAAACTGCCCTTTCCAAATTTTCAAATGGTCTTAATCAGGTCATGAGTTGGTCAGGTTCCATGGTCTGATCCTAGTTGGTAATAGGGTTTGGGCTGGGTCATCATGTGAATTTCAGACTTGAATATCCATGTACATGTGTGTATATGGCTTGCTTAAAATCCTGTATAAATTTCTAAATTGATTTGCTTATAATCTATAAAGTGTCCTAATCTATAAATTTCTACAAGGAAAGATGCAACTGAGAATTAATTAAGATGTTAGAAGCTTTGTCCCACTTAATTAAGATGTGGTCCCCGTATTTGGATCTAGCAGACATGCCACATGACTGACCAGGTCCACCAGACTCGGTTGATGAACTTGGGCTTGATTTATGCTAGAGTAAGTGAATTTGAGCCTAGCTCAAGTGGCCTTAAAGATAGGTAGACTCTTTGGAATCAGTGATTTATGGGATTGATTACATGTCCAAGAGGACACAATTACTGATTGAATTGGATCTTCATAAAATTCAGCGAATTAATGCCTTCAGCCTTTTTTTTTTAGATGATCAAGATGCCATTTGATCGATCAAATCGATCCAAATAATTAAGGGCCTGATTGATCACAGAATCCATAGGATTCAGGCTATTTGCTCTGCATCAATTGGTCTCTTAGACACTCTTCTTTCATTAATCTAAGCTTTTAAGTAGAACCGGTGTGAATCCCAAGGGGTAGCTCAGTTGGCCTAAGACCACGGTTTGCACCCGGAGGTTTTGGGTTCGAAACTGCATTACCGCCCTGGGCTAGGGTATGTGGGAGTTTACCCGGGTTCTATTTGAGCCGGAGGTATTAGTCCAGCTCAAAGGGTTGGAAACCCTCCGATGGTGCCAAAAAAAAAAAAAAGGAAGTAGAACTGATGTCACGATCAAATTACGATCACAAACTTACAACTGCTCATCTGGCAACCAACGGTCCATCCAATATGGGGGAACTATCTCCGGCAAATCCCATACCCACCCCCATTCTGCAGTATCTCTTTCGTGTACATTCTTAGTTTGATACTGATGTAGCCATTGATCAGTAAATGATCACTATTGAAATTTATTACAATAAAAAGAGCTAAAAAATGATGCCCTTTTAAAACTCCCATAGTAGCATCTGGACACTGTTAGCTAGGGATGTAAACGGGTCGGTTCCGGTTTGGGTCAAAACGGGTCGGTTCTGTCAAGTTCATGGTGGACCCGGACCCATTCCCGAAGCCATCTCGGTATCAGTTTCTCAGTTCCTAACCCGAAACCAAAACCACGTATGGGGCAGGTCTTACCGGTCTAGGAAAAGAATGATATGGAAAAAAAAAATCAGGTTTGAAGGAGAGATTCTCGAAAATGGAGGTCATATGTCGGGTCCACGGGTCCAAACCAAAGTGGAATCAGACCCCGTTCAGGTAACGGGTCCAAAAAGGGATCCGGACTCGTTTAGGTTGCGGGTTAAAGAAGGGACCCGGATCCATTTACTTAGCGGGGTCTAAAACAAGACTCAAGCCCAATTTTAACGAGTCGGAACCTTCGAGTAATCGGAGAATCGGCGACCCATTTACATCCCACTGTTAAATGAATTTTGGTTCCTCCCCAAAATTTCAAAATGCTCCTTTACCTTTTCAAGATTTTTATAATTTTTTACATACGACCCTGAAGTATTTTATAAAAGGCTCCTATATATATTTTAAAATCTACATTCATTTTTTTATATGCAGCCGTCCCAAAATACTTTTCCTACGTAGTGGCCCCCAATGATGAATTTCTAGGTCTGTCCCTGTTTTTAGGGCTCTATCTAAGACGACCACCTCCAACACTACTACTCTGGATGAACAAAACAAAGGAATCCGGAAATTGTAAACCGTCACCAAATCCTAGAGACAGCGGAATTGAGCGCATGACAAATTCATTGAAACTTTGCAGCTCTATGCTCTCCTCTCTCTGTTTTTAAACGCACCCATGTACTCCTTTATTTCTACGTTTGGGTTGGTGGGGCTTTTTTGTTTGATTCCTGAGGTGGGTTGTTTTGAGTCTATGACATGCATTTGGTTTTCAACTTGGGTTTACATCTTAACTGCGTTTGGTTTTGAAATCTTGAAATGGGGGGGTTTATTTGGATTGAGTTGATGAAAGCACCGATGTCATCAAGACCCAGTACACTTTTTCCCTTCTCCCATCAAGACCCAATACACTTGGAACTTGGAAGTCATTGTTGAAGGAGAGCTCAACTGCTCTCGCTGTAACTATCAGACGTCGTTGTCATCTTTTGTTTCTCCTCTTCTTCTTCAGTGGTTTTTCCTTGGGGAATTTCATTACTTTACCATATAGAAGAGGAATGGGGTGGATGAAGGAAGTGAGAGAGCTTAAACAGAAGGTATACTTGTATCATGTTATCATAAAAAGTAACTAACAGCTGTTTGTTTCACCGTCAGAATAAGGAGGTTATAGTAAAAACTCAAAATACAGGGTTTTTATAAGATTCTCTGTATTGGGGTCTTTTTGTAAAAAAACTCATGTTTTAGACAAATTAGAATCCTGATTCTATTGAATCGCTACATTGACTTACTCTTTGAACATATCAACTTATAATCTAGAAGATTTTACGGAGATTTCTCGGTAAGTGACCGTTGCACAAAAAAGTCATTCTTAACTCTTTGACACAACAAAAAAAAATCCCATCAACTCATTTTTATTTTTATTTTTATTCTTAAGAGGAGCGACTCGTCTCTAACCGAAGCAATGCTTGCGTCACTTCCCCACTCTTCCTGGCCCAAAAATTGTGTACTTCTCATCTCCGAAAAATGCGCAGTGGGTGTTTTGATGTGGGCATTGACATTTCCCAACATGTGGGGGCAACTTTGAATAATTACGGACTCTCCACTATTACCTACTTGCCATTGGTCCACAAATGTATAGATATGGGCATCTCAGTTGGGTTCTCCTCCACGGACAAACACTTTAAAAAATTACAAACCTCAAAAGTTGAAACATTCCAAGTAACAAAGCAAAATAGAGTGAATAAAAGAGCACACTTCAATTACCCTAAAAAAGTCCCGAATGCACTGGATGGCTTTACCCTAAAAAAGTCCCACTGTAGAGTTATAGATTAATCACTCTTCACAAAATATATATAACATTTATAGAGACCAAAAGGCAGTCAAGTTGTATGGAGCGCTAGAGAGAAAGGAGCAGGGGAGGACAGGGGGCGAGAGAAATAGAGAGATTTGAGAGTGAGACAAGGAGAGAGAGAGAGAGAGGCCATACCCGGAGCCATAGTTTTCAAAATCGAAATCATATCGCAAATCGTTCATACCCATTGAATCGAATCGTATCGTGAATCATATGATTTTTTATTTTTCTAATAAAATTGAAAAATAATTAAAAATTAAAAGAAAAAGAAAAAAGAAATTATTCATAACCATCCATTTTTCCATTTATAGTAGTATAAATATAATAACAAGTAAGTCTATCATACAATCATATCAAGAACATCATGACATATATTATTACATATATATATGTGAAATAAATGATGTGTAAATAGTTAAATAAGTTCAAAATATCAATATAGATTTTTTTATTATCTTTAAATCAGAATATAAAAATAAAATAAAATCCAAACCATTAATCTTACACGATAGGATATATTTTAAAGTTAAGAAAGTGCTCATGAAGAAAAAAAAACCAAAATAGATTAAAAAAAGAAGAAGATATAAACAAGCACAATATGGACAGTCGAATGCTTTAGTTAAATGCATGTTTTTTATTCATTTTTAAAACCTTATCAAAGCCGTAAAAAATTCTTACGAGGTTTCGTTAACTATTAAATAACATTTTAAAAATACAAGTGATAAAAGAAAGAGAGAATAAAGAAGGAAGAAAGGTAAAAGATTATTAATATTAGCTTATTGGTTATAGTAATTCTCGCTTGGTCGAATCGCTTGAATCGTAAGATTCAATGAAACGAATATCGAATTGTAGGATTCATACTTGAATCCTAAGATTTATTTGTAAATGAGATGTATTACATAATACGAATCGTTTTCCCTAAGATTCGGGATACGAAACGTAGGATTCTAATAACTATAGCTAGAGCCGCCTAGGTTTTTTGCTGGGACTGAGAAAGAAAGGGGAGAGAAATAAAAGAAGCGATGAAATTGGGGAAGGTGGGTTTTGGAGCCGAGGAAGCTTTACTACGGGCACCCGATTTCCACAACGGCCACCCTTTTTAGATGTGGTTTGGTTGCATACGTAAAAGTAGTGTGATTCTCCTTATTTAGGTTTGGTTGCCGTCCTTTGTTAGCCGCCATGAGTGGAGAAGAACAGAGGACCTCGACGAAGAAGAGATAGGGGACGATGCTAGCATAGCTTCACTTATTTTTCAAAAAGGATAAAATCACACGGACTAACGTACCTTGTTTTCATGCAATGGTCACCTATCATGAATTTTCCCGTAAAATCCTCTATAATCTATAAAGAGTCCTAATATCCACAAATAAAGGAAATGGATATGACACTACTTGTTTCTATATTTGAAGTATGCTACTTGTAAATCTTTCTTATTTAGAACTTTATTATTAACAAACTAAGTAGGAAAACGTTCAAATTAGAAGCTTCTTGTTTATCAATAAAACTAGTTCTCCCACCTAATTAGTACGTGGAGTATGTGAAATTGAGCCTAGTTCAAGTGGGCCTAAGATAGGTACACTCTTTGAAATCATTGGATCCTCATATATGGGATTAATTAGATGTCCAATAGAGCACAATTATAATATATTAAGCTAGAGGCTTTTTAAAATAATTTTGACTGTACGTTTAAATTTTGACCAACAATTATTTCCGGTTTTCATAACTGTTTTCTCCCCCACTTTTCCCACTTCCACCTCACTTCCCTTTATACCCATCTACCGCCCCTTCAACAAACATTCAACTCACTTACCAATCGAGATTCTACACAATGCATTCCATCCTCTCTTATCATCCACTAATTTCAACTCTCATTCTATCTTTATTTTGCTCCTTTAGTTTCCTAGGTTACATAGCTGACAATGAGGAGGAAGTTTATAGATGGAGGAAGCGGGAGAAGAATCATTCGCTTTTTCATATATTTGAATTTCATCTTCCACAAATAGTATTCACTTGTTTTTGCTTCTTATCTTTACTCCATCTTTTAAAATGTTTGATATTTAGTTTCCTAAGTATTGAAGACTTTTATAGCTATGTTCCTTCCAAACTTATTAGTCATTTATATTTTTATAGACTAATTGATGTTCAACTTTTTTACGTAATGATGTTTAAATTTATCGATATTTAATTCATAATGTAGATTCATTTTATGCTTGTTTAATCTTCATTTAGTGGGCAAACCTGTGCTAGTTACTGATTGAATTGGATCTTCATAAAATTCAGCATATTTAATTTCAAATTTGGAAACCATTTTAAGTCTTTCTTGACAATTAAAAACTAGAATTAGGCCTTCTTTTTTTTAGATGGATCAAAAGTCCATTTGATCGATCAAATCGATCCAAATAATTAAGGGCCTGATTAATCACAGAATCCATAGGATGCAGGCAATTTGCTCTGCATCAATTGGTCTCTTGGACACTCTTCTTTCATTAATCTAAGCTTTTAAGCCATGATCAAATTACGATCACAACTTACTACTGATCATCCAGCAACCAACGGTCCATCCAATATGGGGGGACCTATCTAAGTCAAATCCCATACCCACCCCATTCTGTAGTATCTCTTTCGTGCACATTCAACCTGAATTGGTAAGTCTTAGTTTGATACTGATGCAGCCATTGATTGCCAATGATCACCACTGTTGAAATTTATCACAATAAAAAGAGCCAAAAATAAATGGTTAAGATTATTTGATCAGATCAATATTGTTGAGGCCTTGTTTTTAGTCTCTTTGATGAGCAAATTAACAAAGAGCTTGTACTCCTGATACTCTCAAATCTTGTCTCGAACTAATATAAGTCCACAATGGGGCCCATCTAACTAAAAAGGAATGAAAAATTGGGAATTCGGATCTTCTAAGTTTGTTGGTTATCTTCTGAGTCCTTAACTAAGAAGAATCCCAAGCGAAGCTAAGCTATTAAAATCCGAACCGTTCAAAGTAAACACCGTACAACTATATGAAGTATTTACAAATGTCACACCTATCCGTCTACCGATAGATTAAATATTTGATTAAAAAAAAGAGTTTAACACAAACTCATGACATTTTCCATTAAACAGTTAATCCAACCCTGGTGCAAACATAGACCGACGTCAAATTTGAAAATACCCTATACAGCTGAACGACATTTGTTTCCAACCATTCGCATTTCGTTTGATGGGCCCCATTATGTATGATTCATACTAGGAATTTAGAGATCCCTCATACAAACGTCATTTATTTTGAGCGTTTTGGATTTTCGACATATGATTTGTCTAGCAAACCCTAAAAAGGGGGTCAAGGGACAGTGGTCCCACTTTGATATGGAGCCAAAAAAAAAGAAAAAAGGGAGAGAGTGAAATAGAGATAGAAGTACACAAGTATAGAAAGACAAAAGAGGTTCCAAAAATCTTTGAAGTACACAAGTATAGAAAGGCAAAAGAGTTTCCTAAAATCCTAACCAAGAGTGTGTAATAGAAGTTGTGGGGCATCAGGCCATGTGTTTATTTTGGGCTTTAAACACCACCAAAGGCGGGCACGCACGCAGATCTCTCTTGGCTCTACTCCGCTTTCTCTCTGCTTCGTTTCCTCCTAGGGTTTTCTTCTTTACGTCGTCGTTGTTTATTGAATTGATTTCGATGGCTTCGACGAAGAAGGTGACCTTGAAAAGCTCTGATGGAGAGACCTTCGATGTTGATGAGGCCGTAGCCCTCGAATCGCAGACGATCAAGCACATGATCGAGGACGATTGCGCTGATAATGGAATCCCCCTCCCCAACGTGACGAGCAAGATCCTATCCAAGGTCATTGAGTATTGCAAGAAGCATGTCGAGTCTAAGAAGTTGGCCGGCGAGGACAAGAAGTTGGCGGGCGAGGACAAGACCAAGACCGTAGAGGATGAACTCAAGACCTGGGAAGCGGACTTTGTCAAGGTCGATCAGGCCACCCTCTTCGATCTCATTCTGGTATGGAATCTTTCCCAAACAAAAGGGGGTTTGTTTTAATTAATTGATTGATTGTGGTGTTGTGGTGATTTGTTTTGATTGTTGAGATTAGGGTTTCAAATGTTTTGATGATCGGATTTGGGGGATTTTCGCTTGATGTGGTTGGTGAGATTAGGTCCTCTTTCTGTTTGTTCTTGGTTGACCCTACTAGGGTTTCCATCGTCATGGGCGCGCTCTCTCTGTTCTTTCTTGGTTGATAGTATTAGGGTTTTCATTGGCGCTTGGTTGATGATGGTATTGGGGTTTTCATCATCGTTGGCGCTCTCTTTTGGTTGTAGCTTGGTTGATGGTATTTGGGTTCTCATCATCATTTGCGCACTATTTTTGTTGTATCTATTGTTTGAAATTGTCTTATGAAAATCTGCTGAATAATTGATCTGAATGTTTTTTTTTTTCTGTGACAATCTGTTTTGAAACCCTTTATGTTAGCCATTGTGATCTTGTTTATTATTGTGTATTTGCTGCTGGAGAGGACTTCCAATGTGAGGGTGGCTTGTTGATATATTTTGTGCATTAGGGACATTATCTTCCTTTTATTGTTTATATAATATATGATATTCAGAAGCATACTTTAATTATTTGTTTTCAGTGAAAACTTTCTAGAGAATGGGTTGAATCTTATGGGAGAGGGAGTTTTGGGTTTTTTCTCTCTTGTTTTTCCGAAATGAGATGCGACTGAGCAAATTATAATATATTAAGCTGGAAGATTTTAGATCTAATTTTGACCTGTTTTCTAATTTTGACCGGAAGTTATTTTCGGTTTCTACAACTGGTAAGATACATAAAAGCTCACAATACCCGTGATTAGCACGGGTTTTTGTGCTAGTGCTAATTAGTGCAGTGCAGAAGGGGTTTTGGAAATATTTTTACTCTTGAGATGCTAGTGGAGAAGCCTTTCCGTAGTACAGGTTGTAAAGGATTTTATGGTGTTGCTTCCTTTTGAGTGAAACGATGACCTGTTCCTTCACTTATCTTGTTTTGATATGTTTTATTACGGTTAGATCTAGAGAATTGGCTGATATAAGATATTTATGGGTTCTGACAATCCTTAGCAAGATTATTTGATAAAAGAACATTGTTTGTCTTTTCTTTTGTGCAGAAAATCCTTTTTTAATATTTATGTAGAAGAAAATGGCTGATTATTTTTTTTTTATCTTGCACATTATTACACTACCCGATGCATGGTTGAGGAGGGGGTTACCAAATTTGATAGGAAGATTTATTAAACATAAAGGCATGACTTAAAATAGTTTGATAGTTATCTTACCTCTATTGTCTTAACGACAATCACAGTTCTCAACCCAAAATGCTTGCTTGAACTTAACAGTTAAGGTCATTGAATGCTTCTCTCCATAAGTAATAATAGCTTCCCTTTAATTTGTTGAAAAATTAAGTCAGGAGATGGTTAAGTTGGGATAAGACATGGATTGATAATTTTGATTTAATGAAAGAGTAGATAATATGTGCACAAGTTTTGGGATAATAAGGTAGTTGCACTCTGATGCAGTGCGATCAAGAAGAAGAGGGCCCCATAATGGACCCCACCAAGGAGTCTTTCCCATTAAATTTGGTGCACCCCTCTTCTTCTTGGATTGCACTGCATCACACTCTTTAAGACAGTAATTGCCTCTACAAACTAATACACTGTTTGCAAACAAGTTTCAGGAGCTCTACTTCTAAGACACTTCAAACCCTAAAGGAATTGCACTGAACTTGAACTGTTGCACGCAGTGGTAAATAATGCTAAAATTAACGTAACAAAACCAAGTTTAGAACTAGCATTGATACAACTAATTTTTTTTTTTTATAGCCCCCTAAATTGATAAAGCTCTCTTTCTTTCTCGTGGTTATTTTAAAACAGTTTTATGTGTCCTCTAGTCTAATGCACACATTTACAGAGCCCTTGGGAGCATATTTGGGAGATCTGTTTCATATACTGTTCCCGCATCCTTAATATATGGTGATTTTGATGCGTCTAAGCGTGTGTTGTTTTTATTTTCTTTCTATCTTTCTTCATTCCTCCTCTATAAATAACCTTTCCACTAAAATAATGAGGGATAAAAGGAACATGAAGGAGATCAGACACATCTGAAGAGGGATAACCTTATTACCTTAACATAGGTTTGATCTTCTGTTGGTTTGCCCATGCAAGGGAAGGCGTAAACATTTCATTGTTTACTCCTGTTTGATGTCTTCCTTGTGTTCTTCATTTTCTAATAAAGCTAACATTGTCATTTCACATAGTAATAGTTATTCAGTGAAGATTCTGGATTTCCTATTGCCTTGTGTAAGGTCAACTTTGGAATCCTCAGTGCTACATAATTAATTTTGTTGAAGTGCCTTTCGTGGACTTTGCCTGGTATGGACTAGTTGAACTTGGTAGTAATCTATCAATCACTGAAAACCAGCGGTTGCCGGTTTCACCTACCCTTAATCATTTCAAAACATTTCTTTATTTTATTTTTTATCATTTTTTAAGATAAAGTTGATCAGGTTTATACCGGATAGTGGAACCGATTTGATCCTAATTGTGCACTCCGCAGGTTCCCCCTACGGTTCTGTTTTTAGATATGGATGAGACATGCACCTTGGATTTGATACTGCAACTTCTGCATATAAACAATGCCTGCCATTTTCTCTATAACATGTGTGCGCCTGAAGCCAGTATATAAAACAACCAGTTGTGTGTTTGTGTTTGATCCTGTGCTTGTTGGTTAATGGAGTGCTCCATCCAAGCTTTTGCTTTGTGATTCAGGGCCCAGTCCTCATCCAATTTGGATCTGGCCTGGTCTTGGTCAATACTTGGTTGGGCCTGCCTGAGTTTAGCATCTAGCACCACCCATATGTTTTTGACCAATATGATATGCCCTTTAATTTTTTGGAGGACCGATAGAAGTATATATGGGAATCTATTTCAGCCCTAGCAATCATGTGCCTTAGTTTGTGCTGAAACAAATTAGTTGGTTGATGTTTATCCTCTGTTTCTTTGGTTGTTGGAATCTGACTTCCTCTGGTTGTATCTTGGCTTGATTTTTTTCAGGCAGCGAACTATCTGAACATTAAAAGTCTGCTTGATCTGACCTGCCAAACGGTGGCTGATATGATTAAGGGCAAGACTCCGGAAGAGATTCGGAAGAGCTTCAATATCAAGAATGATTTCACCCCAGAAGAAGAGGAAGAAGTCAGAAGAGAGAATCAGTGGGCTTTCGAGTGAAGCAACGCCATTATCTGGTTTGGGGGAGACAAAAAGGGTGCTTACAATGGCCGTCATGATAGATCACATGTAGTAATATATATTGCTAGCAGTATCTCTAGTGTATATAGGATTGGTTGTGGGTAGTGGACGATACATGCATATGATACTCTCTACAACCAACCTTATTTGACCTTTTCTGGATCTTATCTGTTGTGTTTGGAACCCCGCTTTTAGTTGTTTGCTGGATTATTGCTATTATTTTCGACTGGTGTGACTCTTTTCAAAGTTTGATGATGTGTTTCTCAATTATGGTTTTTGTATGATATAGTGTGGCCGGTCAATTAAAAAAAAAAAAAAGTCTATTCATTACTGTGGCCACAAGCAACTTGGAATATTACCAGGGTTGCTCACTATGCTTGCGATTTTTTTTATCCTAATTGATCGACATTAGAGCATGCAGAGCATCAGATGGTGTGATTTCCAGGTTTGTGATGTACACTACCTTTTGAGCTTTGTTTGGTTTAATTCATGAGCAGGCTGCGTACTTTCATGGATTGTTGGCATGAGTGGAACTGTTGCCTTTTGTAGAAGACTCCCACCCAAACCCATGACCCACCCCGTCCCCATAATCATATGCAAAAACCCATGTCATTGACTGTGCCTTGCTGCTGTAGTTTCTTTGCATTGCTCATGGCCTTTGTCTCTGTTTTATTGACCTGGTGATGTCATGAGTAATGCTTGACGTATCCAACTTTATCTTATCCAGATTCATCATCGCTAATGCACACAATGCATCGCAAATGTCCAAGGTGTGATCCAAGCCAATTAATTATTTATGGTATGATGACAGAATTTGGTTTGGCTCAGTTTGTATGGTTGTTGCCTAGGGATTTCCATCATTTTTTTTTTTGGTAGTAGTGGGCTGGATGAGAAGTTCTTACGTTTCCTTCCCATTGTTGAGTGATGAAAGTTTAATCATTGTGTGATTGAACTGTCCTAACTCCTAAAATAGTAGTAAGATTGGTTTCTTCCCAGGAAACCTCTATTTTTTTTCTCTTTGGTCCTCTCAGGGCCTGGATATTTGTTTGAGTAGTTCATGAATCCTCGGTTACCAAATATCCTTAAAAAAATGCAGCACGCCCAAGTCATACATTCATCTGATGCATCAATCACGGGTCAAATTCAGGAACTTTCGAACAGAGATGCAGTAGCAGCATTGTAGAATGACTGTCAAATTAATTAAAGCATAACACCTTTACCCAGTAGGGCATCTGATTGCACTTGGTCCTTTTTTTTTTTCTTTTTTAAATCCTTCGTGGGACTCTATTGGGCTCATGCCATATCCACTCACCATGTAAGTATCTTTAATGGCTTCTATGGATTCTTGTACTTCCACTGTCTAAATCTTTTTATCTTGTGTAGGTGGTTTTTGACATTCCATTTTCGGTTATTCGTGTCCCAAAGCCAAATAGACCATCCTGTCTCATGTTAGTCCTATAGACCAACCCTACAGCTAGGTTTCAGCGAACACAATACTCAGTCATCTTGCAACTATCAAAGGCAACCAAAAGCGAGCAAAAGCTCACTTGCAGTTGTAAACGTCTGATCACATGTTGACAGTAGTAAAATTCTTTTGACTGTTTGTATGCTGAAACCATTTGCTTTTCGGAGAAAGGCTTGTTTACCCTTTTTATTTTTTTGTGTTGTGGGGGGGGGGGGGGGGGGGCGCGAGACCCCAAGAGACCCTCGCAGGTGAGGAGAGAACCAGCAAATGTGGGGAGTGAGACTTGCACATATGAGGGAGAAAAGTTGCACATACAAGGAGTGTGTGGAGATCAGGGTCGATCCCTTGTTAAAAGTCCCAGAGACGCTTGGAACAGAAAGTTTTCATCAGCTGCCAGTCCAAAGATTAAGATCTGTTTCAGACACAAATTCCATGATAATAATTCCATGCATCCAACTACCAAAAAAACTATAGAGAAAGTGCGGCATCTGCATCCACCCTTAGCAAGTAAGTAAATGAATGAACAATGACCAACATTCATGATATCCCATCCCCCCCCCACCCCCAAACCAAACCAAGCCTTTTCCCACTAGGTGGGGTCGGCTATATGGATTTGACGACGCCAATCAAATCTGTTTAGGGCCATGTCCTCCGTTAGATCCATATAGGCAAGGTCATGTTTAATAGTTTCTTTCCAACTTCTCTTGGGTCTCCCTCTCCCTCTCCTACTCCTGGCAATCTCTATGCCTTCACACCTTTTAACAGGTGCTTCCATTGGACGCCTTCTAACATGGCCAAACCATCTTAGTCGATTTTCTCTCATTTTATCTCCAATCGGTGCTATTCCTACTTTGCCCCTAATCTCCTCATTCCTAATCCTATCTCTCCTTGTGATCCCGCACATCCATCTTAGCATTCTCATCTCCGCAACTTCCATCTTCTTAACATGATTATGCTTTACTGCCCAACACTCTGATCCATATAACAATGCTGGTCTTACCGCCACCTTATAATACTTTCCTTTAACCTTGAGGGGGACTTTCCGATCACACAAGACCCCCGAAGCACTCCTCCATTTGGTCCACCCGGCCTGAATCCTGTGACTTACATCAGTATCAATCCCTCCATCCTGTTGCACCATCGATCCATCAATCCCCCCCCACCCCCAACAAAAAAAAAAAAAAAAAGCATCCTTCAGCCTAAACAATGCTCTGCATGCATGCTCCAAATTCTTCACGCTGACCTGAAGGAGGGGCTATTCAAAAAATCAAAAAAGAAAAAGAACAAGCAAGGCATACAAAACAATACGAAAAGGATATGAGAGCATCCCCAACTCGAAGGTCACTATTCCATCAAGAAATGTTTAAGATGGATTCCTGCATGTTGTTGAGGACAATCATCTGTTATTCAATGGTAAGGCTGAATCTGATACGGAGGAATGATGAGAAACTAAATCCATGGTTAAGGCAAAAGCGAGAGATGAAAAACAGAAGCAGAGAGGTGTTTGCAAAGTAGACCATACTGTTTCACCATCTACAAGTCCGAGAAATTTTAATATTGCCAGACAAGACGGATGAAGCTAAATCAGCTATGGTGCCCAGTTCCATTCCCAACCACACCCCACAACGACAACTTAGGCACACATAATTCCACTAATGACTGGCCTCTAATGCAGATGGTGCAATCTTAATGAATGACGTGGATGAGTTTGAATTGGACTACATGGAATGTGGGACCAGGCCAAGGGTTCAAACAATGAGGACATTAAGCTATCAACATAGAAATGACGATAGCAGACTTCAAACATGGTATTTTGTGATTGCAGATGAAACGAGAGAGAGAGAGAGAGAGAGAGAGAGAGAGAGAGAGAGGATCACTGACTCATTGAATAAATTAAATGCAACACTTCAATAATACCAAAAAAAAAAGATCATTCAGAATGTCACAAACAGAATCATGGTTCGCATACCGTTACACTAATATCAAAGCGAACAAAATCCATACGGATTACCTGGGTGAGTATCATCCTCGCTACTCCAATTTTCTTCCTCCAAAAGAATGCAACCAATATTTCACATAGCTTAGAGGACAAGTGTCAATTATCATCCATCCCTCACCATAGGGTGAGGGACAACACTTACATGGCTTTCCCTCTTTGCACATGAAAATTCTTTTTCTGCATATATGGCTTTTCCTCTTTTGCACATGAATATTTCTAATTATGTAAGTGTCTCTCTCCCTATGGTGAGGGATGGATGCACATGAATATTCTCCGTCTTTAACAACTAGAAAAAAGGAAAACCAACAAATTCAAAGCATGGAGTCCCAGCAACTCAAAGTCAAGGCACCCTTAATAGTTTTGACCTCTTTATTGATAAAGGACATTTACAAGGCCAAGGAACTTAAAATAAACCAAACAAATCCACTTATTGAAATAGGCAATTGATGTTGGTATAATAAACCATAAAACTATACATAACTACAACTGTCTATATTGCCATTTACCTCATCAACTAAAATATTAACCAAAATGAACCATTAAGGTTCCTGCTTGCAGGATATCTAGACTGAATAAAACCAACTGACTGGAGAAAGATAAAGTGAAGACATTATATTGCCAAGGGTAAGCTAGGCTTGTCGCAAGGAAAGTAAGTTCTTTATCCCATAAGAACAAAAAGTAGGGCTCTGAATAGAAGCTTCAGCCACAGTCGCAGTCTCAGTAAACTGCTATTTAACAGACACGGTCTACCCCTCAAGCCATCTATGAAAGAATTCTTCAAATCCTCCATTCATGAACGAGCTCCTGATGAGAAAAAAAATCATAATTAATAAAAGAAAATAATTAAACCAGTTGCTAAGATTGGAAAAACTACAACTGATCAGGGATTCTTGAAGGCATAACCAACAAATATCCATGGTTATTGCTATAATGAAGCAGCTCGGCTATAGATATTCCAAATTACCACCGATAAAGAAGCTGAACAACAGCTGACAGCATGATATTATTCATATGTTGTCTACAGATACCTCCCACCTCCCACTATAGAAGCATGGACCGTCATAGAGCTTGTTAGGTCTTTTCCCTGGCTTTTGGTATTGTGGTAACAGACACCGAATGTAAGGACAACCCAACCACCCTCAACCCCAACAGAGAAGAAAGGGAGAAAGGGGGAAAAAAAGAAAGACCTGCACAATGACAGTAAAGTGAACGGTGTGTTGGTTAGACTCACACCCCACCCTTCACACATGGAGCTGCTTGATCTTGAAAGAACTGTATTGATTTGGGATAGGTCGTCAGGTCAAGTTTATTTTGAATAGGACGGTAACAACAGCATCAATAGCAACAACAATAATGTTAATAGGAGTATAGGACCCTCATCAAGAAGCATGCGTATACTAAGCATTCAATAAGACAAAGGGCTTGGATTGGGAAAAAGGAAACAAATTACTAGCCAACAACTACGCAGAGGCAACCATCTCCATAGATGAAGATGGCATGGTTTGGTGTCCAAGGCTGTTGACCAGCCAGAAACCACTGTTAATGGGGATTATTTAAAGAATCTTCAAGATGAGAAAATCCTAATTTTACAATCAGCAACTGAACATTCAGTAAAAGCTTGTTTATCATTTACATAGGAACAGGGAGGAGTTGGGAGAGGAATTTAAGAGAACCGTGAAAGGCAGAGCCGTAGAAGTGAAGACCATTTTTCTCACATGTGGTTTGGAATGTAAATGGGTTCAGGTCAGGTTCCCAATGTTCCAACGTTCTGGACCTGGACCCAACTCCAATTAAATGTATGTAATTGGACCTAGGACGAACTCTGGGACCTGTAGCCAACTTCAGACTTGATGCAAATTTGATATATTAGTACTAATATTTGTCAATTCTTGAATAAAATAAATTGATATCATAGTCATTAACAGATCTTTTATATTGTATAGAATACTAGTATGGACTCATCTGGAGATCAAGACCCGATTCCATGCCCAGAATTTCTTGGGTTGGAGCCTTTTGAGTAGCTGGTTGGTTAGCAGTCCATTGACATCCTCCTACATGTGCTGGGATTAACTTTACCAGAGGTATAGAGGGGAACGTAGTAGTTGATTTCATTTCAGACTAGAGTGAAATGTTTTGGCCATTTTGTCAAATTCATTTCGGCATATTTCTTTTTGGGAAAATTTTAAAAAATTATAGAAAAATGAGGGTGAAAGATAAAGACAGTAGGAAGTTAGAAACATTAAAACCACATATCTACATCACTATACATAATTTCTAATGCTTACACTTTGCAGCCGGCCAGTCTAATAATTATAAATCATTATTTGACTCGTCCCAAATAAATAGTAAAAATCAAGGCAAGAGTACCCCTAAACCATAAAATCCATCACATTGACCGGGGGGGGGGGGTGGTGGTGGGGGGTGGGGGGGGGGGGGGGGGGGGGGGGGGTGGGGGTGGTTCTGCACTGATTTCAACCAAATAGACCAAAATCTAAACCTAAAAGTTTATTTTGAGATTTTGCTTCACGAAGGGACCAAAAAAGAGAAGATAGAGACGTTTAAGCCAAAACGAAACCAACTTTACAACTATGATTTCCTGTGAAAGGGGAGAGAACATGGTATTCATTTGTACATGTCTACCCTTGACCATTCATCCCTCACTCTGATCATTCCCCTTTTCATACTAAAACCACATGGAAGTGCTCAATGTGTCCTCAAGGAGAGAATACAGGGAAGGGCCCCAAAAAATAGGAAAGTAAGAAAAAAGGAGAGAAAAAAAGACTCTAAATTATGATCTCCAGTAGTTGCCATCAGATCAACAACCTCGATCACCAAATCATGGGCCCAAATGTGAGATTTTGAGAGACTCAGAAACTGTACACCGGCTCAGACTCATCGCCATTTAATAATTCCTCCACCTTGAAGGGCTCGCGATTTGGAAAGATTAAATTACCAGAACTACTGCAATATCCTGTATCCATTATAAATAAGCAGGGGAACTACTTAAAATTGAGTTGCATGACATTTAATAATTCCTCCACCTTGAAGGGCTCGCGATTTGGAAAGATTAAATTACCCGAACTACTGCAATATCCTGTATCCATTATAAATAAGCAGGTGAACTACTTAAAATTGAGTTGCATAAAAGATAAGCTCATGGCGAACAACACAACTATCGCCCCCAATATGTCATAGCAAGCAAAGTCCAGAATGGTATAAATATATGAAAGCATCAGCTATAAAATCGTTTTACTCTACTAAGGTACAAAAATCCCACAAATCCACCAGAATCAATGAGGAGAATTAAAAGAAAGTAATATCACCTTTTCTCTTGCGCGCAGAGGATGACTCACCAGTAGCTCGGCCTACATTACCACTTTCACAACCCAATAACTCCTTCGATCCAAAACTCGAATTCCCCATACAATTCGATCCACCAGGTTGCCCGCTTCTCCCATCCAGTCCTGGGTGGAGGCAATAAACCTGCTCATTGCACTTCAAATTGCATGAATTCAACACATATCCACTTGATGAATTCAAGTTGTTTGTTGGGTTTGAAGTACCATCCACCCCTTTCCCCAATCTTTGATATGGAAAGGATCCAATCTCTCCTTCTATCCTCCCTCTGATGTCAACCAGTAAGCACTTCAGCCTTGCTATCTCTGCTTCCAAAGCTGCTTGATTCTGCAATCTCCTCATGAGCTGCTGATTGAGGGCCCTCAATCTCACAACCTCATCCTCTAAAGAGGCTGTTCGGGCCTTCTTCTTCTCGCGGTACTTGCGAACAGCTTCTCGATTACCCAATGGTCGTTTCTTTGAGTCTTTTTCAGTGGATTCTGAGGTGTCATCGGCGGTGGCCTTATCACTGGCAGACGGCGGAAGGAGCTTGGTGTGGACATGGAAGCAGGTGTGGGTGTGGGATGAATCAGGGCCGGGTGGATTGCAAGTGTGGGTGTGGGTGCAGGCGTGACAATCGTTAAAAAGCTCGTCCAAGAATCGATCCATTGAAGGGCTTCCGTTCAGTTGTTGATCGCAAATGTACTGATCAGAGAACGGATCATTGTTCGAAAAATCGACTTCCCCGTCATCCATGATTGGATCAAAAGTCAATAAAGATTGGAATTTGGGATCTTGATCACGAATCAGATGCGAAAAATTTTGAACTTTGATGAAAGCAGTAGAGAACCTGAAATGGTTGTTAAAACACTAAGAAATCGATCCCTCAACGCAAAATAGAATAAAATGGGTGTTGCAAACAAACCTTGTCCAATCCTAATTAGGGTTTGAACAAAACCCACAATTGAATTGGTTATTTGATGAGTATTGTAGCAGGAAAGATGCTATTGGTGGATCTGATATGTATTCTTAGAAGATGGTGTGGATGGGTAATTCAATGAAGATAATGAGAAATTTGGGATTTTGATGATGACCCAGATGGTTATTTGTGATAATTTCCAAGAGAAGCAGAGCAAACTACTGAATATTTGAAATCCTCATGGCTTGCTTACACATGGGTTTTGTTGCAGACAAACCCTAGAAAAGAAAAAAAAGGAAGACACACACACACAAAGCTATGAACTTTGGGATTCCGCAAAGACACAAAGGAACCAGTTTTTACTCAAGACATGATTGGAAAAGGAGAAGAATCTAAAAACAAGAAGGAGAAAAGATGGTAGGTAGGAAACCCTAGAATCTTGCCAAAAAGCAAAGACCTGGACGAAACCCTAGATTTCTTAGCAAAGAAGTCTTCGAGCAAGAGAACCAGCCTCATTCACTGTAATCTGGTTTATATAGGAATTGGTGGACCCAATTTATTACCAATCAATGTGGGATAGATTTTCAAGATTCTGTAAACCATTCATTTCATGGCTCCAAAAATCCAAAAGATCCAATTAAAAAAAAATCTAGGGTTTGCTCTTTGATACTATTGGGAAAAATGTCACAAACATTCAACCTAGTACTGGATAACTTGAAATGCAATATGTATATTCATTACTGTTAGAACAAAAAAAAAATAATAATAATAATAAATTCGTTTTATATAGAAAAATATTCTCATGTTGCATCCAAAAGACTAGACAGCTTCTTTCCAATAAGAAAAATCCTGATATTGGCCATGTCATTCTCTTTCTAAACTTCTTTATCTGTGCTAATCATAAGTTAATCCCACACTGGCTTTTTATAATGAAAAGTAATCATATACATGTTTCCATAAAAATATTAGATTAATTTAGACTGCAATTAGATAATAAACACTGTGTTTCTTAATTGGCTTACCAAACGAGTAGGTGAGTGCAAGTCAACCATTTAACACAAAAACAACAAAAAAAAAATTTACTTAATGAAGTGATTTGGGTAAATCCTTATCAAAACGAGATGACTCGAAACAGTAAAAAGTCAATTCGGAAAGCTTGTCAACCTAGCTTGGACTGATTTAAAAACAGTGTTATCCACCATACAATATAATATGAGGGATTTACTGATCTCCTAGTTGTCTACTGAGTGATTGAAAATGTTAATCACATAACAATTAAGTAATCTTGATTTCCTTATTTAACTTTGATTAGTAACATAAGTCTGTCTAGATTGCAACCTCACTTTGTATGGATCGCATATGAGACTCTTGATGATTGTTTGCATTGGTTTTAGGATATTAACCATTTTGTGGAAGATCTACATGCAAAAAGTTTATTTGTACCGACTGTCTGCCCCGATTTTGGGATCGATCTCACGTGGAGGAGGTAAAATATTTATAAAAAAATGCCTTATAGACTTTTTCAAAATGGAGGAGGTTCCAAAATAGTCCTCCACGTGGGATCGGTCCCAAAATCGGGACAGAAATTCGGTCCATTTAGACTTTTTGATCTACATATTCGAACAACATAAATATTAAGGTGAGAACTAGGTGGGGCCCACCTAATAACCATCCAAACCGTGCACAAACAATGATCCCCTATAGCTGCTGATCTCGAGGTTTGACACCGTTACAAATGGGCTAGACCATTGGATGGAGGGTTGGACTTTTTTTTAATGTTAAGCCATTAAACTTGTGGGCCACGGATAAAGTGGGGTAGGGGCATTAGATTGAAATTCTATTACAGTAGTTTGAGGATATTCCAGCAGTGGGGGGTTACATTCAATCTCAACGGTCCAAATCATCAGTATATAGGCCCCCATAGTGAGTTCCATATATCCCACTCATTGGAAGGATGTAAGGGGCATTGCAGGGGATTCAAACTCTTTGTCTGATTTGACTCGAGATTTTTGTAGGTATGATCTGACTCAAATTTTTTGTAGTGTAATTGGATCAAGGTTCACTTGGAATGGAGTTTCTTGGAACCTGACAATGTTTGTCATTTTTTCAACTGTGAGAATTTCTTCTTAATAATGATGTAGAAAAATGAAGCCCCTCTTGTCCCTTTTTCTGATTGATAACGAAACATCTTATTGATAGAGGATTGCGCCTTTCTTTCATATGGGCTACCTGATGTGGAGAATTCACAATTACATGTCATGTGCTCATCTATCTGATGTGGAGAATTCACAATTACATGTCATGTGCTCATCTATCCACACAATTACATGTCATGTGCTCATCTATCCCAAGGACTAATTGGATCTTGAGATCAATCATAATAGGGTAATTTGGATCATTTCATAAATAAATAAATAAAAAGTAGTACGTCCACCTTAACGAGTTCACATCTATTTCACATAAAAAAGAAAAAAGAGATAAAGAGAACGAGCTCACTTCAATAAATGGGCCCTACTGTGCAGTTAAGTAGAAATAGTGTATTGATAGTCTAGCATTTTCATATGGACCCTACAACATACGCAACATTGACCTGGAGGGTTTGACAAAAAACTTGCAAACTTTCGATGGCTTCATTAGGGGAACAAGGCATATGCGACGATTCCGCCTTTTAGAGCAGCGTTTCCGCCACTATCAACAACGGAAAAACTGCAGTTTGAACCCCCGACACGAGCCACACCCCCTCTTCATTCTGGATGCTAGTTTTCCTTTTATTTATTTATTTTTTTTTAACTTATGTGGACATAGGGTAGTTAGCAGGTGCACTTTTTTTTTTTTTCACACCATGCACATATCATGATGGGCCCGGCTAATGACCCCTCTTAATGGACCACATGCAGAGGACACCCCTAGTTTACGCAGATCCCATGTTTTACACCCATCTGAATGGTCTTTGTAGTTGGATTAATGAGTCAATTTTTAAAAAGGCTGAAATTTGGTGGCCATTGATAAAGGGTATAGGATGATTATATGGGGCCCATTTTTTTCACAAGTAGACGCCGAGTGGATGAAGAGATCCCCACCCTGTTCCCATCCCCAAGTGGGCCCCATATCGAGGTGCGAATTTAAGCTTTGTGTACATTGGATAACTACTTTGAAGACATATTTACAATATTCATCTTATCATTGCATGTTATTTTACACCAGCGTTGGTGTACTTCTGGGTCAAGCCAGCATAAGGCATAAGCTCAACCTAAACTTGATCGACACTATATTTGAATTGGGCTAAGCTCTCAGGCCTGTGGGCTGAACCAGAGCCATACTCTTTACCTCGGCCATTTCATATTTAATGTGAATAAGAGTGCATATGATTTTAAAAAAAAAAAAAAACAGATGGGCCTCTGCCTTAGTTTTAGGGACATAGCCGGGTGTGGTCCTAAATTTAGGCCTTATGACCAAATGCGTCATGGTTCACAATCTTAGGCTTGGCTAGACCCAAACCATAAACCATCATAGCCTGGTGGCAAGAGGAGTGGTGAGGGGACTAACATACCTTCACTTAAAAGAAGTACATCCACAAGAACCTTAAGCCCAGCAACATACCTTTTAGGCCCCAATATGGAGCTCAAAATCTACAATTTTGGCCTCAAAAGACTTCTTTCATGAACTATCTTAGTGGTTTTTATTTTATTTGCGAACCTTATGGCCACAATGGTATGTTATGAAGATTCACTAATTCTGTAGAAAAGCTCTTGATTTTTTTCGGACAAAACTTTTCTATAATTTGGTGCAGTGCATTTCCGCATGTAAAGTGGTGTAATGTTTTAGAGGGAAAAATTAAATTAATTTTCCTCAATTCCATGAAAAACTAGATTCCTATGTTCATATAAAAGGGATTCATCTAGATTGTGAAATTCCAATGCTAACAAACTAGTCTCGGCTATTAAAAAAAGTCTCAGGGGCCTGAGCCATGATTGATTTCTTGGAGTTAATGTCCTCTCTCTCTTTCATTTTTTTCTTCATTTGAGGGGGCGACCTCAATTGCTGGACAATTGCTCTTGAGTATCAATTAAACCAGATTAGTATAGAAGGCCAGGGTTAGGATCAAATTTGTCTTACCTAAAACATAGCCTGCTTTTTAAACCTACTAGTGAAGCACGTGCAAAATCTCCAAGTAATTCATATAAAAGAAATCCTTTGGTGATACCTATTAGACTGGACCGAATTTTTTCAGAGTTGAGAAAATGTAAGTTTTTATCAAATGGGTGCAATGAAAACAATTGTAGTCCCAGTTCAAAATATGGAGCAAAGCCATGCTCATCCTTCAAGAAACTCTGTTAATTCTAATGTTAGTTGAGAAGAGTTGGAAGGAACAAAAGAAAAAATTAGGAGGGTGCTATTCTTAGATGAAACAAAAAGTCAACCACAAGTATGGGCTACAACTAATCAAAGGAAGCTAACGAACTTTCCATGATTCAGTTACATTATCACATCTTGAACAATCCTGTTATGTAAAACCACCGGCTCAAACATTCCAAACCAGCTACAGATCATTGTTGGAGACTTGGCTTATTTCAACAATATGAATAAAATTATAAGACGTCTTTTGCCCCTTTAATTCTTACAAGGAATCACATCATTTGCTGATGACCATAACATTTGCAACAACAATGAGATGATTAGAAAGGAGGAGGAGAAGAAGAATTAGGGCCTAGTTCTACAACAAAAGGATGAGCAAAGCCTCCTAGTGGCAAGTTATCAGTCATCTGCTTTCTATTTATAATATGTACAAGATTCCATTTGTACCATGGAAGCAACCAGTTTCATGAATTCAAGAAAAAAAAAGGAAAAAATGTATACTCTCTGCAAAAACCAATCACCTCGGTAGGAAAAGAAGCATATCTCACTCAAAACACCTTTTAAATGGAGAGAGGAGAAAAAATGAATTTCCAGTATTTGACAGATTTGAACAACACAACCCAAAAGAGCAAAAGTTGATAATCACATTACTTGGAAAGATATAGTTTCCAACAACTACACATGGCATCTCACAAGTATGTAACAATGAAAGAGTGAAAAAAAAAAAAAGAAAACTTAACTGCTCCATTTATTGTGTTGTTGAAAGATTCGGCTACTATAAAATGGCATCAATGGTTCTCGAGTCTTTACTTGAGACTTCTATTGATCCTTTGCTGCAATAGTAGGCATATAATGCAAGTTCTATGATTCCCAAAAAGTTCCAACTTCATTTGGGACTTGAAATTTATGTAAACCAAGTAAAAAAAATTGTATGAGTAAATATATTACATTATTTAATGAGAAAAAAAAAAAGAGAGAGTTAGATTACACTAAAACCTCAAAGGAAAAAAAAATTTTGATGGGTATGTGATACACTTAAATGAAAAGGTCATGCTTGAGCACTCCATAAGCAAAGAATGAGATGCTCATCAAGAATGTAGAAAGTGAAAGATAAAATGGCATAAATTCCACAACAGTAAGTATGCTAACATTTGGGAGTCTTATATTTGAGATATGGGAGCCTTAGGGTCAGTATTCTATGCATTCGGGTTGGTATGCTATGGATTGTGTTCTATCTCATAGGTGTATCCCAATAGGAACACATACAGATCATAATTTCACTACTCATTATGAAATTTTTATTCACCCAGCACTTAAATGTCATCCCTTTTCTGTAACATTTGGAGATGAGAAAAGAAAATAGTTGAAGAAGAAAAGAACTTCGATTCAATCTTTAACCTTGTTTCCACAAACTTAATTGGTTATGAATACCAATGCCTCTATTTATACTGCTACTCATCCAACCAATGAGGAAAGACATTACAAAATATCTACCCAACCCCATTGTTAGGCCTAGTTAACAATGGGTTCAAGTCCAATGGATCCACAATCGAAACCCTTGTACAGATTTACACAAAAATTTGTTCTAAGCCCTTCGTCTTTTGACTTAATTTTCAAAAATTTTAATAATTTTGAGAATTATTTTTAAGTCCTTAACTTCTTTAAGTTACAAAAGTAGAGTTATTTTACTCATATTCCTTTTAACAAACGATACAAATACCCTCCATACTGAAAAAAGTTCAATTTTTAGAGGTTTTTTTTTTCAGTTTTTTTCTCTTAAAAACCTGATTTCTAATTGTATCTATTATAAAATGGTTTGGTAGACTAATTAAGAGATACCGCAGCCTGACCCAAGTTTGATCCTGCAATTCAAGGTTTGGGTTGACACCAATCAACCCATTGGCAAATTATTATTTTATTTAAGGTTTGTGTGTGTTAAAAACTGAACTTGTCACAAATCAAACTCAAAGGCAAAAAAGAAGGGATACCGCTGTATTAGGAGTAAAGTTGCAAATGCAACTTTTCCTCCTCTATTAGGGGAGGAAAAGTTGCAAATGCAGCTTTCCCAATATTCACAACTATGCCTTCGAGTTGCTCAGGTGAGTTCGTATATTAGCATAGTTCCATTTCCATCATAATTCTGATTTAGCTATTGACATGGTTCAGTAGGTATCGACCAAACTCCAAAAAGAACAAAAGAGCACGTGCATGGTGGGAGATGAGGGCTCCAGGGGAAAGTAGATGAGGTAAAACACAATAATGAGAAGAGACACTAGGATGAATTGAGAGGAGCCAGATAAAGCAACAGGTAAGAAACTACAAAGAGAGGAGATGAGGAAATTGAACAAGCAGAAAAGAGCCTCACTATAAAAAACCAGGCAGGTGTCTGGTACTAAGAATTTCATAAATTCTTCTGACAGCATGCCTAACAGTGGTGGCAAGAGCAAGAACCGCGGCATGGCTGCAGATTCCTGCCATGATCATGGTGTGTTTCTGTTAAGATCTTTGCTGCACCCCAACTTTCAAAATTAAGCTAACCACTTGTTTGATGTTGCTTATTATCCAAGCACTGGTATGTGGACTTCATTTCTTGTTGCAATTATTAAAGCACAATGGTTCAGTTCCACTCTGTTCTGGCTGCAGAACCCAGACCCCTGAAGAAGTGCAAATATGGCCTCTATGATAGTCGTCCAATGAAAATGGAAGTTCCGTACAAATATTTAAAGAAGAGCTGGAGCCTGCAGCATCCCTCTGTTGCAGACTGTGAGACTCCCATAATTTGAATACCATGAGTGGCTCTTTCAGTTGAATCAGCAATGTAAGCATGGGCCTAAAAGGTGCAAATTAGTGATAGTTTGGTTCATGTCAATGTTGCTGGTGGTCTGGAGAGATTCATGCATTTTTCTTATGCAGTTCCGTATTGAGATTCATCATTTGAGATTTCATGTATGGAAGTTGTGAGAGCATAAGACAAAAGGAAGGTGCGAGTCACCAAAATTTGTGGGGTGTTTTTCCTTTTACTTATGCTGTGCTGAATCCTATAAGTTCATTCTTGGTGCCTTTTTTTTTCTTGCAATCTGTCTTTGTTGAGCGGTTTGTTAGGCCAATGAGGGCTATACTCATTCAGTTCTTCATCAATGAAACACTAAAATCGTTTCCCGGGTTTACTAGTTCAAATTCTCAAATGTATGCATCATTTGTTAGTGAGTCTTTCATTGATGATGGTAGTAAAGAAGGTGTAAATGGCATGTGCCAATTGCTAACAACCAATTCTAAGATGGGTAGAAGTTATTAATTGTATCAGGTCTCCGCTATCAGGCGAAGTATGGAAATCAGGAATCATTTGATAAAGTGGGTCCTGCTTTTTTGATTTGTCCGTGGTCAACTCATTCAGTAATAGTCACCAGAGTGTGGACTAGCATGGCAATGCTGGGAAAAGAGTGTCCCAACTAATGTAGTACTGATGTAGTGTGATTTTCCTATTGCCCTGAAAAAAATGGAATAGACAAGTTTGAAGTAAATATGATTTGGAGAGCATTTATATTAGTCCTTCCTGATTTCTATCTTACTACTATACTTGGCAGACAGGCAATAGAATGGATATTTTCATTTTAACAGTCCAGTGGAAATGTCTTAAGTAGTTTAATTTTTCCCACTCACCCACTCATTTTTCTCAAAACAGGTAAAATTGAAATATGGAGAAATATCTCAATACCATGGTGCTTAGTCCAAATACATCAACTTAGTTTCTATTCTTGATATTGAGGTGCAGTGCAACACTATCACACAAACCATAGGAGGAATGGCCCAGTTTACTACATGGTTCTTAGTTACATTGGAGACTCTCACCAACTGATTATGTGAGTGGTACCATGAATCTTCTTAACCAAAGCCTGGATAACTCCTGAATAGTCTAGATCTGTCTTAAGAGTGTCTGAAAATTTTTCAACTACAATTCTCATGCACTCCAATTTCTTCAGTGAACATGATCAAGCCTTGTTGCATCCTTGAAAGATACAGAGCATGCACATTAAAGGGTGTAGAATGGGCTAAACAGGAAACAACAACAGAATAAGAGGGAAATAGATTTCACAACCAACCATGATCTGTTATTTGTTTTATGAAAACATCAACATAAATCTGACTATTTAGCTCACTAAATTGGTTCCATAATGTTTGTGATTAAAAGAAGTCTTGAATCTAACTTAGATGGTGTAATAATCAAAGCTAGCCACCGGCCCAACATTGTTTTGATACTATTTGCAATAAAAGCAAGAAAATATGTCAATAGTGTCACCTTGTTTTCCATGCATGGGAGGGACCATGGCCATGGCTTTATATGAAGGGGACGCATTGGTCATGTACTGATGACTAATGAGTCTATGTACTTGTGGTTCTCGCAATCACAACCATCTGGATGCACAAAGTCATTAGAAAGAGCCACAGTGACTGCCTGACTGGCCGTCTGGGGCTAACACTAATGACTTCCCTTGTTCATTTCTTGCCATATAATGCTGCCTGGGGCTAACACTAATGGCTTCCCTTATTCATATCTTGCGTTGTGTGTGTGTGTGTAGAGAGAGAGAGAGAGAGAGAGAGAGAGAAGAGATATGTAAACCGTCAGTTCACAGTACTTGAACATCAATCACTCGATCAACTGAAAACAGACACCCTTAATTTCCAAGCAAACAATAGCCCAATTTGCGGGACACACTTAAAAACAGCTGCTTTCAGATACTAAAATATACAACACTCTACGACTTGTTTGACATTGCAAGTTTACTTAATTGAAACACATAGATTGAGATTTTATTGAGTGAATTAGTAAGATGATTAAGCATAACTAGGACTAGATGAGCGCTTCAAAATGAAATTCAGTCCATTGCATACTTCTGGGTCCAGCTGCGAGCGGTGGATTCATATTTGAATCTGTCAGTCTTCCACATGTGAGCAATCTCAGGAACCATAGGATCATCCACATTTGGGTCTGTCAGCAGTGAACATATGGAGAGCAACACCTACAAAGCATCATAGTTCATAATAGCCATGACAATTTAGATCACTGTTTGCAAATCAAAACAAGCAATTGCTGCTTTTCAGGACACAAATGACTCTGACCCATGTCTTAATATACCTTAGATATGGTGAGTGCAGGACTCCATTTCTCCTTGAGTATGTCCAAGCATATATTTCCATTGCTGTTTATGTTTGGATGGAATACTTTGGTTTTGAAGGTAACCTGTTATCAGTTTTAGAAAAAAAAGGTCGATTTGTTAAGTTAAAAAACAGACTTACATGTTCATGAAAGAAGTGATAATAACGAGCAGCACAATAAGATTAAAAAAGGGAAGATTGCCTTTGCTAGATAATGGTTTGTGGCCGTAAAAAAAAATGCAGATGACTGATACCTTAGGAGGTTTGAAAGGATAGTCAGGTGGGAATTGAATGCTCAAGAGGAAAACACCCCATGCATAGGGGCTGTCAGTTGGACCAGTGATGGTTGCTTGCCAGTGGTACAAATCTTCACCCAAAGGTCCTGAGATCCACTCAACAGACAACCAAATTACAATTTTACAGTCAAAACCAAACTGTGCAATGCCCAAAGTATATCCAAAGGGTTAAGATCATAAGAGTCCGATACCTGCAGTGCATGAAGCTGGTGAGTCTCTCTGTAAATCTTTCAGCTCTTTGAGAATCCTCTTTGATGCCATCACAACAGTCCTAACAATACAAGAATTTCAACAATGGTAGACGAAGCAATTGGCAGTGGATGCTCATGCGATGAGAAAATGAGTGTGTATAAATAAGGATGAGGGGTAGGGTGGGAGGGCCTATATGATTCCTGTAGATGCTAAATTGTGGGCTCAAGGAATAGATTCCATGATGAGAAATGTGGCTAGTCCAGAATCAAGCCCCTTTCAAACCGAATGCATTTTTATTGAGAATGGCTCTATAATTATAGAAAAACCTGCAAATTTCTGCCACATTCACATGCACCAGTATGTGTGTTAGTTTCTAGGCTATCACAGCATGGATCCTTCCCACATACAATCTCAAATATGCATCTTCTGGAAGATGGAGCTTTTGTGGTAAGAACATATCCCATTAATCTGTGTAACCTTTGGATGACTTAAATGGCTCAAGAAATGATCTTGGGAGAGCGAAAAGGACAACGCATATGATAAATTGAATCCATTTGGATACATGATGGTACCTGACATATCATAACCAAACACAGTGTACATTTGTATGGTCTTAATAAGCTTTCTTGTTTTATAGTTCAACATCATCTTCGTAGTCACGAACTTATCCTACTAATCTCAGGTCGGCTAAAATTCACTTGCAATCCAGGATTATGAGTAACCCATTTAGGACTGACAGACCAACTCGCCCTAAATTTGGCAATCCATTTTTTCACAACTGAAAAAAAAGATATTACTGAATTTTCCTAGTTGCATTGAAATGGATGGTTGAGAATGACTAGAACACCTTAGAGGGAATTTTGTCTTTCGTCTGGAATCAGCTAACATCGTGACCATTCCGACCCATGTCCAATAGGCAAAGTTATTCTCTTGCTTTAGTTCATTAGATTAGAATCTCAAGCCACTTTCACTGGAATGTATGAGTTATATAGCCTCTGCATTCCATCTCTAGTGCTTTTAAAATTAAAAAAGCATAGCAAGCTGCTCACCAAAAGCTTATTCTGGCCCACCAAAAAGAATTGTGATATCAATTACAAAAAGCTGATATTCTTCAACTTTCTGCTTAATCTTTTATTCCCCTTCGTCCCTTTCACACATGTCACAATCACAGTCGAATCTAGAAGGCCATTGCAGCATCTATTGTGAGCAGATAAATTAAAATTATGCATAAACCTCAGAAGGTTGGTTAATTTTTAAGGTTGATTTTTTAAGGATCAGTTCTCAACTTTACACAGCACAAAGTTCCCTTTCCTTTTAGGTAAAGTGGCTGGGAAGATTTCAAAATAGGGCTTAAGTTTTTCCCAGATTTCAAAACCGGACAAATAAATGCACTTCAAGAATACTAGTAGTTTAGACTTTTAAGAAATGAGACTTATGATTATCTAATTAAAGGGATATTTGGATCACCCGATACCCTTAAAGTTGCATGTACATACAAACTACCTCTATGAATTGGTCTCCCAAGTAACTTTGGAAGAAAAAGTGCATCATTATTGATAGAAAGGAGTATACCCCCTTTTTGCACTAACAAGGATTTATAAAAATAATATAAAAAACCTAAATAAGAAGCAATAAAACTAAAAAAAAAAGTATTAGAAGCAACCCTGCAACACTTATTGATTATGTATTAAGTACAGTGCATAACTTAAATAATTAAATATAGATGAAATGAACCAAGCTATGTATGTATGTATGGAATTTTAGGGCATTTTTTAATGGGTAGGTGGGTTTGAAATTGCTTTCATATCTCCGTGTTACTACTGAGCTATGATAAGGACATTTTAGTGTATATTCACACACAAACACACACACATAAATATGGAGAATATTCAAGTGCATCCATCCCTCACCATTGTGGTGAGAGACACCCCTTTCAAAAAATTCCCAAAAAAGGGGTGTCTCTCACCATAATGGTGAAGGATGGATGCACTTGAATACCCCCCATAAATAAATAAATAAATATTATAATAAAAGTAGGAGGGTCAGAGCCCGGGCCGGGCTAGTATTGTCCAAGTAAGGCTCTCTCAAGTCTTAGGGCGTGTAAAAAATTGTACAAGCCCGGCCCTAAAGCATTCCATTAAAAATGAAAGCCCTCATTGTTAAGGGCCGGGCCTCCGAGGAATGTTTCTATTCCGGTGTCCATTCCATTCCCGCGGCCCGCCTAGAACCGTTCAGCCGAACCAAACGCTACCTGAAAACGAGGAAAGGCTGAAAGGGAAATTTTAAGAGGAGACTCGGAGAATGAGGCTCATCCTAGGCAAAGGCCTCGACTACTGGTTTTAGGGTTTTCCGATCGACTACTGTTAGGGTTTCCTTTTAATCGTAGATGATGTCTGGGACGGGGAGTGGGATGAACACCAGGTATTATGAGATCCTCGACGTTTCGAAGACGGTTTTACAAAAGGATCTCAAGAAGGCCTATTTCATTGCTTCTAATACATGGATATTTGATCCAGAAAAGGTATGGTAACGTCTTTCTAATTGCATTTTAGTCGTTATTGCAATCCTTCTTCTTCTTCTGATCTCAAGATGGCCTATTTCATTGCTGCTAATGTATGCATATTTGAACGTGGTAACGTCTTTCTAATTGCATTTTAGTCGTTATTGCATTTGTTCTTGTTCTTGTTCTTCTTCTTTTGATCTCAAGATGGCCTATTTCATTGCTGTTAATGTATGCATGTTTGAACATGGTAACGTCTTTCTAATTGCATTTTAGTCCTTATTGCAATTGTTCTTCTTCTTCTTCTTTCTTTCTTTCTCGTCATTGCAATTATAATTTGGTCAAATCAGCCTTCAGTTTGGATTTAAAAACCCACTAGCCGAAAGTCCCGTGACATGCACGGTTAAGTCCTGTCTAAATTGATTTTTAAATTATAATTAATGAAAACGCATGGACTGGGTGAATGATCTCGTTTCTATTTCGGAACACGCATAATCTCGATAAATGATCGTGTACGATGACGATAGAACTGATTTTCTATCTATTCTGCCTTGTCTTGTTAGCCTATTCAGTTTGGATGATCTGCCATTGTAGATATTTCTTAAATCCACATGAATCCGGTTAATCTGAATATCGCATACCTTTGTAGTTGCTTTTCTGCATGTTGATATGCTTTTGTAGTTGCTCTTTAGTATCCTCTGCCAAATATGTGAGATGTAGAGAGGCAGTGCAAATTGGAAAGGGAGAGAAAGAAAGAGGAAGAGGAAGTTAGAGGGAGAGAAAGGAGAGAGACAGGCATTGAGTTTAGAAAGGGGAGAAACGAATGAATCGTTTCAATTAATCCTTTCAATTAGACGAGGTAGTTTTCTTCTCAAATTTCAAACTTTGCCCCCCCTCTCAGATGCTGATGTGGCCTCATGATGGATTGTTTTTCACTCGAAATTAAGATATGCCCCTCTAAATGTTTTTCAACTTTCAAGAGAAAGAATTTGCATCTGACCACATTCATAAATGCATCTCGTGGTACCAATGTCCTTGAATTATTTTTTGTCAAGGCATGCGTTTCCTCCTCCATACCTTCACGCCAATCAGGATGTCTAAGGGCTAATTTGTAGCCTTTGGGTTCAGTCGCTACACATGGAGGTGTAGAGGTATGAAGGGCGTAGTCGGATGTTGAATACTTGAGATTCAGTTTGACAATCCCATGTTGCCTACGAATAACCATGCCAGATGAAGCCGGCGCACCATGTCAAGCATGGACTGTTGCTGTAGAGCTTAAAGAATCATTGTGCCAGGTGTCAAGTTCAGTGGCTCATGTTGGGGTGGCAGTCATAGGTGTGGCAGTAGCAACCACGGATGGACCCTCATCAATATCCGAAGACGGTGTGGTAGTAGCAACAGGTGGTGCACTGTGCACCAATAGTAGATGGGCCAGTGTGTGGGGTCTCCCCGACATGGTTCTCAGGGGAGAACCTAGGGCCATCAAATGAGTGATCAACCTTTGGAGATGTATCCTCAAGTGGATTAAGTCATTCATTAAATGTGGTGATGGCAAGTTCTTGTCTCCGTGAGCAAAAAAGCGTACTGGAACATGCATTTGGAAATAATCCTTCATCAATCACAACATGCCGTGAGATGTACATTCTCTATGTTGGTGGATGGAAGCAATGATACCCTTTATGTTTGTTAATATAGGCCAAGAAGACACATGGAAGAGACGAGGCAAGAACTTATTAGTTGTATAATGGCGCAAATATGGAAAGCAACGACACCCAAAACTCCTTAAGCAAGAATAATCCGGGTCCATCTGATATATCAAATTATAGGGACTTTTCATTTATAATTGAGCTGATGATAGCCTATTTATTAGAAAAACAACCGTAGAAAATGCCTATGCCCGATAGTGTCTTGGTATGGAGGCTTTGACAATCATTGCCAATCCAAGTTCCACAATATGATGATGTTTTCTTTCGGCTACACTTTTCTGTTCAGTGGTACCAGGATAAGAAATTTGATGTCTAATACCATCACTTTCCAAATGATTTTTGAATGTTCTACTGGAGAATTCTCCCCCTCCATATGCTGAAATATTTGAATTTTCTTGTCCAACCGTCTTTCAATTAATTTTTGAAAAATCGTAAAACAATCATGAAAGTCAAATTTATGTCTCAATGAAAACCACCAAACATAACATGAAAAATCATCCACAAAAATGGTATAAAAGCAGTAGCCCCGATTGGATCGAGTGGGAGCGGGTCCCCATAAATTAGTGTATCTTATGCAATGATGCATGTGAAATATTTGAAGAAGGATAAAACAGTAACTTGCAACTTTTACTCATTTGACACCCATCACAAACATAAGAGGATCTATTCCAATGATTGATATGAAGAAACTTTTTATTATTTAAAAATCTAATTATTCGAGGCTGATGCAACTTTTGAGGAAGTTGTTTTAAACTGAGTTGAGAATAAAGCCTCCTTTGTTTTATGTTCACCCAGAGCATAGAGACATAGAGTCCTCCTTGCTTAATCCATGATGCCAGTTTTTGTTTTGTTCTCCAATCCTTGATCACAAATCCACAATTAGTGTATTCGAAAAGAGAGGGAAATTCAGTAGTATGTTGTGAGACAGATAATAGATTCCTTTTCATTTGTGGAACAAATAGAACCTTATTTAATGGAACGGTACCGTTTGCAGTAGTAATAGCAGAGTCACCCACGTATGTAATTTTTAACTTGTTACCATTGTCAACCATAACACAACTAGAACCAAAATAAGGGACCAAGTTTCTGATTTTACATGCATCTCTTGTCATATGGGCTGTAGCGCCTGTATCTGGAAGCCATTCTTTCAACTCTCGTGACACATTCATTGCAGCCAATGCTTTGGGTATGTATTCTGGCATAAAATTCTGGTTAAATCTATTCTAGCACCTTATAGCTGAGTGTCTGGGTTTCATGCAGATTTGGCATTGAACATGCCCACCACCTCTCTTTTGTTGTTGTCCACCACAGGCCATCTTTTACTTTTCTTATCTACCTTCATTATTTGAGCATTGGATTGTCTACTAGTTTGCACAAATCCACGTCCCCTTGAAATAAATTGTTGATTCCCTTTATTCTTCTTTTCATTATAAGACCTTTCACCTAAAAGAGCCATGGAACAGTTGGGATAGTCATTGGCGTAACTACTAAGGCAAGCACCTCTTCAGATAAAGTGGCAGTTATCCAACCTTTTAGCGTCCGATCAGTCCGAATCCATGACGCAAGGTCTGGATTCACGCTTCTATCTCCTTTTGAGAATTCAATTTCATGATTCGGGATTCGTTCCGTGCCATTGATAAACCGTAGCAACTCGTGGCTTTCAATCAATGCAATGATTTGTGTTCTCCACAACAGAAAATTAGTTTGGACAACTTAATTGAAACATAATTTTTGCAATACTAATATTAGATGGATATGGAAACCTGTTAGCAGAGAAAAACGATCTCGTCATTGCCATGACTTGGGCTTGTTAGGCGATCTGTAGGCCTGGACTTGGGCCCAATCAACATTGCCCTTGCCCACAAGTCCTCGGCTGCATGATGTTGCTTTTAAACCTTGAATCATTTCTACCCACACATCTGCTATTTGCTAAAAAACTTCAATGCTTCGGAAGTTGAAGGAGTCTAAGGGAGACATAGCAGTCTACAGTCCCATGGGCTGTTTCCTAGAATTTATGGAATTTTTTTATGTATTTGTAGGAAATACAGAATTTAATGGGTATTTATTATTATTATTATTATTATTATTGTTGTTGTTGTTATTATTATTTGTTTGTCTCTATAACATCATCCTGCAGCATGGTAAAATGTTCAAAATGTTAAAATGTTCCACTTTTAAGGTTAAATTGGAACAGGCTCTGAAACTAAGTAGAGAACTGTAATTCCAGTTGCTATTGGATGTGATGATTCCTTTTAGGTTTTCATATTGCATCTGTTGGTATGCAAAATACAGCTTCCTGTTAAATTGAATTGAGCCCTAAAATCCCTTTTGTTGTAGTTTGTGGTGGTGTTCTTGTTGTTCAGTTTCACAGTCCAAAGAGGTCGCTGAAGCTTACGAGGTCCTCAGTGATCTTGAAAAGCGTGAAATATATGATCAATATGGAGAGGATGCACTAAGAATGGGTGGAGGTGGTGGCAGACTTGACCCAGATGATCTCTACCGGTTAACCTTTGGAGCTTTTAGTCCGCTTGGAGGTAAAGCTTCAACCAACAATGAATTGCATTCTTGTAAACTTCTGGTGGTTATAGTAGTGTTTGATTTACTGTTATTCTCTGCCATGCCTAATGGGCTTTCCCTTTTATGAAGGACCACCTATTCTGCTTCATTGGATCTTTATTTGAACTGATGATTTTCTATTATTGAAGTATTGAGTTCTTTGTGAACTTGGCCAGTGGGTGGATTGTTATGCCGTAGGAGTAAGAACGTGATTCATCCTTTGAAGGTATCTTTGGAGGAACTGTATAATAAACCAAACCAAACCAAGCCTTTTCCCACTAGGTGGGGTCGGCTATATGGATTTGACGACGCCAATCAAGTCTGTTTAGGGCCATGTCCTCCGTTAGATCCATGTAGGCAAGGTCATGTTTAATAGTTTCTTTCCAACTTCTTTTGGGTCTCCCTCTCCCTCTCCTACTCCTGGCAATCTCTATGCCTTCACACCTTTTAACAGGTGCTTCCATTGGACGCCTTTTAACATGACCAAACCATCTTAGTCGATTTTCTCTCATTTTATCTCCAATCGGTGCTATTCCTACTTTGTCCCTAATCTCCTCATTCCTAATCCTATCTCTCCTTGTGATCCCGCACATCCATCTTAGCATTCTCATCTCCGCAACTTCCATCTTCTTAATATGATTATGCTTTACTGCCCAACACTCTGATCCATATAACAATGCTGGTCTTACCGCCACCTTATAATACTTTCCTTTAACCCTGAGGGGGACTTTCCGATCACACAAGACCCCCGAAGCACTCCTCCATTTGGTCCACCCAGCCTGAATCCTGTGACTTACATCAGTATCAATCCCTGCATCATGTTGCACCATCGATCCAAGGTACCTAAAGTTTTCTTTCTCTACAATCTTTTGTGTGCCTAGACTTACTTCTATGTTACCAAGTGTCCTAATTTGGCTAAACTTGCACTCCATATATTCCGTCTTGCATCGACTTAGCCTAAACCCTTTTGTCTCTAACGTTTTCCGCCATACTTCTAGCTTAGCATTCACTCCTTCTCTCGTCTCATCTACTAAAACAATGTCATCTGCAAATAGCATACACCACGGCACCTCATCCTGAATATGTATTGTAATCTCATCGATAACTAGGGCAAACAAGTACGGGCTTAACGCTGAGCCTTGGTGTAGACCAATCGTGATAGGAAACTCCTTAGTCTCTCCGCCAGTCGTCCTTATAGATGTCACGGCTCTATCATACATATCCTTTATTGCCTCAATATAAGCGACACACACTCTTTTCTTTTCCAGTACTCCCCATAGAATCTCCCTAGGAACCCGGTCATAGGCCTTCTCCAAGTCAATGAACACCATATGTAAATCTCTTTGGCCTTCTCTATACTCTTCCATTAACCTCCTCAGGAGAAAGATAGCCTCCATGGTTGATCTCCCAGGCATGAAACCAAATTGATTCTCTGAAACGTTTGTTGTTCTTCTTAGTCTTCTCTCAATAACTCTCTCCCATAATTTCATCGTATGGCTCATCAATTTAATCCCGCGGTAGTTCGCACAGTTCTGAATATCTCCTTTGTTCTTGTATATGGGTATAAGAATACTTTTCCTCCATGCATCAGGCATCTTCTTGCTCTTTAGCACTACATTAAAAAGTTTTGTCAACCAACTTATGCCATTCTCCCCCAAGCACCTCCAGACCTCAATAGGGATACCATCTGGCCCAACTGCTTTCCCATTCTTCATCCTTTTCAATACTTCTATAACTTCTTCCCTACTGATTCTCCTATAGAACATATGATTCGATTCTTCCCTAGAAATGGTAAGCTGTCCCAATTGTATGTCACTACTACTGCTTTCGTTAAATAACTTGTAGAAGTAGCTCTTCCAACGCTCCTTTATCTCATCGTCCTTTACTAATACCTTTTCATCCTCATCCTTAATGCATTTAACTTGGTTTAAGTCCTTGGTCCGCCTATCTCTGGCTTTAGCAAGCTTGAATATCTCTCTTTCGTCTTCCTTAGTGTCAAGTCGCCTATATAGCTCCTCAAATGCCTTTGCCTTGGCCTCACTAACTGCCTTTTTGGTTTCTCTTTTTGCTTCTTTATACTTTTCCAAGTTTGCTGCATTTCGATCATTTTGCCAAGTTTTAAAGCTCTCTCTTTTAACTCTTATCTTGTCTTGAACGGCCTTGCTCCACCACCATGCCTCCTTCTGTGCCGGAGCACCCCCTTTGGATTCTCCTAAGACTTCTTTCCCTACCTCCTAATACACTCTGCTACCTTATCCCACATATTATTTGCACTCTCATTTATCGCCCAAACGTCTTCCTCTAGTACTCTATCCCTAAATGCTAGTTGCTTATCACCTTTCAAGCTCTACTCTAGTCTTTGAGCATCTATACAACTTCTTTTTTGTAGTCCACCTTTGTAGCTGCACATCTATGATCAACAACCTATGTTGGGAAGTCAAGCTCTCCCCCGGTATCACCTTGCAATCTTTACAAGCTACGCGGTCTCTTTTCCTAGTTAAGAAGAAGTCAATCTGTGTCCTTGAGGAGCCACTCTTATAAGTCACCAAATGCTCCTCTCTCTTCCTAAAAAAGGTGTTAGTCACCATGAGATCATAAGCCACTGAAAAGTCCAAAATATCCTTCCCTTCTTCATTTCTATTACCGTATCCAAGTCCCCCATGTACTCCTATATATCCATCTACGTCGCGTCCTACATGGCCATTCAAATCTCCTCCTATGAAGACCATCTCGCCTTGGGGTATCTCTAGTAGCACTCCTTCCAAATCTTCCCAAAACTTCTCCTTATGTCCATCTCCTAAGCCCACCTGGGAGGCATAAGCACTAATTACGTTCACTATCTCTTCTCCTAACACTAACTTAATTGCAATAATCCTATCTCCACAGCGCTTTACATTAACTATATCTTCCTTTAAGTCCTTGCTCACTACTATGCCAACCCCATTCCTCGCTCTATTAAGTCCCGTATACCATAACTTATACCCAGTCCTCTCGATCTCTTTAGCTTTCTGTCCCACCCACCTTGTCTCTTGCAAACAGGAAATTGCGATTCGTCTCCTTTCCATTGTATCCACCACTTCCATGAGTTTTCCAGTTAGGCTCCCAATGTTCCAAGTACCTAATCTCAGCCTTCTATTTTGGGCTAGCTTCCTTACCCCCCGCACTCGTCCAATAAAGTGTGGGGACCCTTGCCTATTTAGCACTGCACCCGGGCGCCGATGCAGCGGTCCTTGCTCACTTATCACTGTACTCGTACTATACAGCGCGTCGCTAAGTAGGGGATGCCCCAACGAAATATCATTAGGTCTCAAATCCATAAAGAAATCCGACTGAGTATTGTGCTAGCTGTCGGCTACCTAACGCACAACCCTCCTCCTTTGTCCGGGCTTGGGACCAGCTATGTCAAGGATACCCCAACATAGGCGGAGTTGGAGGAACTGTATAATGGCACATCAAAAAAGCTTTCGATTTCTATAAATGTCATGTGCTCCAAATGCAAGGGGTGAGCCATTTTGTACTGACATCTTTGCCGACAAGATTTTTTTGATTTATCTAGTGCTAACTTTACTCGATGGCTGCAGCACGGGTTCAAAATCCGGTGCTTCCATGAAGTGCAGTGGCTGTAAGGGCTCTGGAAATACAGCCCCATCACCATTTCTGGGAGCCAATTTTTCACATAAATCGAATGAGTGCCAAATTCGCAAGCAATGTTGCGGGACCTGGACCGGGGAGACCATCCAAGACGTTTTCGCTTGCATAATTTGCAAGCAATGTTGCGGGACCGGGGAGACCATCAGTGACCACTGCACACTGTGCAATGGTGACAAAGTAGTCCAGGAGAAGCAAGGCTACTGCGTTGTAGTGGAGAAGGGGATGGGGAATGGTCACGAGATACTTTTCCCCAAACTCAAGGAAGTCAAGGACTAGGCTAAATTTATTGGGGATCGTGTCATTTTTGTCTTGCAAAAAGAGGAGCATCCCGTATTTCAAAGACAGGGGGATGACCTAATTTTTAAGCACACCCTCTCGCTGAATGAAGCACTTTGGGGCTTTGAATTTGTGCTAACCCATCTCAATAATCGGGAGGTAAAGATTAGAGCGACTCCTGGAGAAATTAGTAAGCCAGGTAAGCTTCAATTCGTTGTTTCATCTTAGTTTTTCTCGAGTCTAGTTGCTTTAAGTTTACGTTAGCACATAGGAATTGTGTTGGTGTGTGATGATTCTCTTGTGGGTGTTCTCAGGTCAGGTCAAGGTAATAAATGAGGAGGGTATGCCAGTTTACCAGTGGCAACTCTACATCCACTTCTCTGTGGATTTCTCTCTCCCTCCAAAACTGTACAAGGATTTGGAGTCTGCCTTGCCTCCAAGGACATCAGTGCTGACGGACATTGAGCTGGCCAACTGTGAAAAGCCGACATTGAGCTGGCCAACTGTGAAAAGCCGACACTGCATAATGTCAGCAGTGAGGGGATGATTAAACGGGCTCGGCTTCCAAATGAGGAAGGTGAGAATATTCATGGGCTTGCCAAGAGGGCCAGGCATTGAGAGTGGTCCTTAACCATGCGAGTTTTGCGATCTGACCCTTGCAATTCGCTGCTTCTTACTTCTTCTTCTCCAATCTGATCCTTGCAATTCGCTTTAGATGCTCCTTTAAGAGCCGCCGTTTCGAATCGTACTCTTTGATCTTTTTCATTGCCATTTTATTTACGTTCCTTTTCCTTTGTTCGATCATCGATCTAAGGAGAGTAGAGAGGAAGAATCTTTTTTGAAGCATGCATTTTGCAATGGTGTGAATGAGCTCGTCCGTATATATTTCCTCAAAAGTTCTTGTTGCCCATCAGTTGGTGTTATTTGCTATATCAGGTGTTTTGAGCAATAATCTAGTTTTCTATAATGTCACAACAGAGAATGGAAATATTAGGTGCATAGCAAACAAGTACAATGGCTGAGACATTAATATTTAAATTGTGGAATCAACAATTCTGTTGTACCAGTTTAATAAGAATCCTAAAAAAAACTGCATGCAGATATAATATACCATCTAACGACTATCAACACCCACAAATCCAGTGGACCACCCATTCCAATATTTGTATCATTTTTTTATAGTAGTCAAAACCATAGATAACCCTTAAAAATCAACCAAGTTGCACCCTAACTGTGCACTGAAAGGGGAGAAAAACAAATTAGTAGTTACAGAAAATCTCATGCATTCTAAACACTGATAATCTAATGTTGGGCCCGTACTAGGCTTGTCAACCGGGCAGGGAAAACCCGCCAACCCGGTTGACCCGACCCGGTCGGGTCATAAATTACCCGCCCCGTTCGGGTCAACGGGGCGGGTTGAACCTGACCCGGTCAAAGAGCTGACCGGGTCAGGGCCGTCCCCATACCCGCCCCGGATATACAGGCTAGCTTGATGATCATTTTGGGTGGGCTTATGGGCTTTTGAATAGAACTCCAGAACATCCTTATAAGATGAGGTTGATATTTGGGCTTACCCTGGTCCATGGGTTTGAAAGTGCAAAAGGTGCTTTTATTCTACTCATTCAAGCATGAACCATGCCAAGCTGAAGTGAGGGAGGCCCATCTGTTACACAGCCACACCGGCAATTATGATGAGTGGGTCTCTAGGCAAGATAATTTACAGTGGGGCCCATATGTTACACATCTTGTATGGGTCACACGCGCTGTGATAACACCTGTTGATGAGTATAATTAGATCTGTTCCCACTTCAGATTGGTCACATTCACATGCAAACAATGTACTGGTGGGCCCATTTCCAATTAGTGAAAGCTTGACCCAGGCCCAATACTTGGAAAACCCTCAATTTTGAGGTAGTCCCAAGTGGTCTGTATCTAGGAGCCGGGTCAGCGGGGCGGGTCGGGTTTCCCCGTGACCCGACTAGGGCGGGGATGGGGATTTATGGGGCGGGTATGGGGATGGGAAATTTCTTATCGGGGAGGGTATGGGGCATGGCGACCCGCCCCATTGACAAGCCTAGCCCGTACCAGATGGGATATTTATTATGGGACCCAAATTTCACTGATGGACTTTAGGGTTGCAAACGGTCCACGATTCTTGGAAGTCTTCGACCCGGGAAAACCAGGGTTTAGAACCAAATCTAGTTCGAAATTAAATTCCCAATTAACAAAGCTAATCAATGCGGTCCCGTTGCAGGTTTCGGATCTGGACCTATTTGTTAATCAGAAATAAAATTTTCAGCTTGGATTGGATGGGAATTGGGATTTGCATGAGCAATAGATTAGATTATGGAGTATCTGGACTGCCCCAATCAAAACCATGATTATATTTGCATGAGGGCTGATTGGATTAAGGGTCACAGTGATATAGATAAATAATTTTAGAAATCATCCCATTATTATATATTATAGAGCTAGGATTCGATTTTGAAATTGGAATCCGATTTTGCAATTAATTGAGAAATTGACTTCCTATTGCGATTTCAATTTTGATTCGATTTTGAATTGGAGAGAAATTTTGAATTGGTTCACATGTCTTCCACATCCTTACGGATAAGGTATCATCTTTGAAATCCAAATTACCATCTTTGAGTCAGATTCCGTATCATCATTGTCGTAACATTTAGGTATCCTCTTCCACATCAACAACAAATGAATAATCAGACTCATCATCTTCATCCTAAACACTTGGTTCAACACCCATATCTTCAAGTTGAATGTGATCTTCACCCTTTTTCACATCCACACTCTTTATAAATCCTTAATTTTATTCAGATCCTCTTCCTCGGTATCATTATCTGATGCATTTATGTAAACGTCGATCCGACACTTCTCTGGTGATTCATGGTCCAATCTCATTGACTCACTATCCCATCCTTCCTTTTATATGCATGGTAAATGGTGGTTGGCCATCTTTGATCGATCACATAGTGTATTTTAAATGGTGTTGGTTTTATAGTGATGGCTTTATTCCTTGGGTTCCGGTGTGCTAAAGTTGATTTTTTGCTATTTTAATATATTAAGCTAGAAGGTTATGCATCTAATTTTGACAGTCGGTTACAATTTTGACCGATGGTTATGTAGCTACTCATGCAATTATCCACTCATTTTTCCATCAAACTACTCATGTTTCAGTTGTTCCTATGTAACTATACATTTTTGCTCCAATTTCTCTATTTCTATTTTATTCAACTTGTATTATTGAAAAAAGGTAATTTTTTTGATATGTAATTATTTATTTTGCAGTGTAGGGAGATGCTGTGCTGAGCACGGGTTATTGGGCTAGTGACTACTTATGTTGAAATATTTGTATGGATTATACATCTGAAAAACCGATCTATTGTTTTGTTTTATTTTGTTTCTTTAGGTTCGCATGCATCTGTATGAATCATTGGCTTCACATCGTTGGTATGCCTTTTCTAATGGGTGTAGCAGTAGCAGTAACTAAATGAGGAGCAAGTTGTTAACAGGTTCATCAGTAAACTAACAGAAGACTTAGAGTTGTTGTAATAACGAGTTTGTACTTCGTAAGGAGTAATACACCAAAACTCTATTAATGATATTTTTTCTTACTTTGATTGATGGATCACCTATTGGATATGTTAGTCGTATGATTTGTAAAGTCTGAACAAACCATATCTTTGAATTCCTTCCTTTTATGTGATCATATAGTAGTTTGATCAGTGGCCTCAGATTTGTTTTAGGTCTATTCATTTGATATTGATACGAGGTGCTTATCCGTCCATTACGTACTTGAAATCATTGTGAGATCCAAGGTATGAGATTAGGGAAATTCTATTTGCACCCACCTCTTATGCTGAGCCCACCCATATTTTAAAAATATCCAAAATACCCCCCTCTTCTCTCATCTCCTCTCCCTCTCCTTTCATTTCCTGTTCCTTGCTAGGCCACCTCCACCCAACCCCGTCGCCGTCAATCCTCTCTCTCTCTCTCTCTCTCTCTCTCTCTCTCTCTTGCCCACAGCGATAGCCTTCGTCCCTCTCCCCGCTCTCCCCTTTCTCTTTTCCTTTCTTTTCCTCTCTCCCTATCCCTCTCGCCAGCCGCTAGCCCCTGCCCAAAATCCCTCAACAAGTGCCAGCGCTGCCTGCCACGATAGATGTGCTAGAACTCCCATTTTGTCCTTCTGCACCGGCGGATTCGCATTGAAGTTCGTGGGAAAATTGAGTCTGCACGGAAGCGCAGCACCAAGAACCCTCTGCCATTATTGGTGTCGCTTGGCTTAAGAATCGCCCTCGGCAGGGCTACTGAGAGAGAGGGAATGAGAGATGGGTCGGTCGAGCAGAGGTTGTCGGAGCAGGGAGAGGGAGAGGCGTAGTTCCAGTTTCAACGTCGTGCACAAAGGGCTACACGGAGTTTTAGAGTCGTGCACAGAAAGAGGTACACGGCTGGAGAAAACCGTGCATATATCATGTGCACGGTGTTTCATACCCGTGCACATGAGATATGCACGGAATATGCACGGAATTTATGGGTATTTTCATCATATACAAGTTTTTTTGAAAAAGGTGGGTGTGCTCAGGAAAACCAGTGGTGTGTTTAGAATCACTCATGAGATTACTATCCTCACTTTTTGAAATACTTGCATTTAAGTTGCTATTGTTTTTTAGTTAGGTTTTTTGGATTTTTTCCTTTTCATTTGCTCTTTATTACACTAAATCAAGGTATGAGATAACTGTCCCATTTTCTTCATATGATCGTGATCCATGGTGTTTTTGTTATTTATTGGAGTAGTGTATTTACTAAAATTATATTTTTTTTTTCGTTCTTGTGTATATTTCTAATGGAGTGTGCAATTATCTATTTTTTTGTAGTCCTTGATTGAAAACTTACTGAACATTTTAGGGGCTAATTTGAAAAGTTTGAAAACTTTTATCCTTTTTTAAAATAAGGTAAAAACTTAAGATCTTATTTGAGATTTTCCCTTATATATATATATATATATATATATATATATATATATATATAAACAATGAAACAGTCACCCATTTGGGCCTACTTTTGAATCAGGATAACTCGAAAGAAATTTTTGGGGGCATTTTGGAAACTCTACTAATAGAGTCAAGTAAAGTCACTACTCTAAGAAGGGTATTGGAGGATGATGCCATGCCTGTGATCTCATTGATCAAGGATCGAAGAGGTGGGATGTGCAGAAAGTTCGTGATGTATTCTTCGCGCATGAGGCGGAGGTGATCCTAAAGATTCATTTCAGCTCAAGTATGCCAAATGATATCTTGGTTTGGGAAGAGGATAAATCAGGAGAATTCTCCGTTAAAAGTGCTTATGTGGTTGCATTAAAACTTCTGAATAGAAGGTGCATAGGTGAAAATTGCATCTCAGGAAAAGCGAAGGAAGTTTTGGCTGCGGTTATGAAATTTGGAGATTCCGAACAAGATCAAGATTTTGTGTGGAGAGCACGTATAAATATTTTGCCCACTAAAGCTAGTCTTGTCAAACGATGCATCATTGTCGATGCCACATGTGCTTTCTGTTAGGGTGCGACAAAAGATGGTATGCATGCTTTGTTTTCATGTCCTCATCTACGCCAGACGTGGACAGATTGATTTCCTAATGTAGATTTCCCCTAGATTATACAACATACCTTTGGATTATTTGCGTGTGGGAATTCGTTGAAAAGATTTCATCTTTTGATTCAGAACTTCTCTTTACCATAGTGTGGGGATTTTTAAAAGGGAGAAACTACCTTGCCCACAATGGCGAAATCTTGGATCCATGGCTCTTCATTGATGATTCAAGAACTTTGCTAGTCCTTTAAATGCGCTTGTACTCATAAGAGAAGTCCCAAAAAAAATAGATAAAAGTTCCATGTTGGAAACCTCCACCGGTGGGAGTCTTAAAGCTTAATGTGGATGCTGCAATGTTTGATAAGCTTAAAAAAGCGGGAGTTGAGGCTATTCTTAGAGATGAGAAGGGCAATGTGATTATAGCTACGAGCAAGATAGAAAATGGGGTGGATGGAGCTGATGACATTGAAGCCTTACTAGCATTAAGAGCTTTCTAATTGACATGTAACAATGGGGTGAGCAATATTGTCCTAGAAAGTGATTTCACATGGATAGTGGATGCACTGAAGTCTTTCGGCCTAAATTTGTCAAGACAAGGACCTCTGTTGGGAGAGATCAAAAATCTGGTAAACCGCTTTAATAATTTTAAAGTACAGCATGAGGGTAGAGAGGGGAATGAAGTAGCTCACAATTTTAATGATATAGTAGTTTGTTGGCACTCAAACCCAAACCTGGTAAATCAATATGTATTTGTTGATGCTATAATGGCTTCTTAATATTCTAGTGAGTTTTCTTATAAAAAAAAATCCTCATATACTTTTTGAAGAATTTGCCAAAAGTTTGATACCTTATTTGAGATTTTTCCTTTTATATATAAACAATGAAACAGTCACCCATTTGGGCCTACTTTTGAATCGTGATAACTTGGAAACGGATCCCCTATTTGAAAGACCAATCAGGGAGTACCACATGGGAGAGAGGATTTTTTATTTTTTTTTTGGAGGGGAGAGGATCTCAAATCAGCTACATCTCATTCCTCCAATAAATAAATGAAAAATCATCTCCCCCATGTGACCCCTTCATTGGTCCAAAACAGGGATCCGGGTCCGGATAACTCGAAAGAAATTTTTGGGTTAGGGTTTCCTCGTGTTTGCCCCATCCAGGCCTCCTTTACCTTTCTCTCTAAGAAGTGAGAAAATTACTGTAGTGTGTCTGTAAAGGGTGGTTTGATTGTTGTATTACGGTAACATCCAAACCCCATATCCTTTTCTCTTTATGCTCGTGTTCTTTGATTTTCTGTCTTTTTTCTCATTAAATGGAATCCACTATTTTCTCAACCGTTGGAATCTACTCTTGTTATTATATTGTTTGTCTTGTTCATGTTATTCAGTTTGTTTGTTATTATATTATATTGTTTGTCGTGTTCATGTTATTCAGCTGTTGATAAAACCTTCGTCGTTGTCTTCTTCTTCTCCTCGGCTTTAATAGATATATGTCTTTCATCATCATCTTCTTCTTCTTTCTTCTACTCTTTTTGTTGTGTTTTCATCAAATAAAATCTCAAAGCATCTTTTGCTGTTATTTATCAAAAATTGAATACAAGTTTTGCTACATTTATAGCTTCGTTTGGATAGTTTGAACGATTTTATGTTATTATGACGATTTCTTGAGCATTTCCTGTTTCCATCAATGTTTCTTTCTTCTTCTTTTTTTTCCTTCTTTCGTGAGGGTTGCAAATGGGTTGGTTCCGGTCCAGGTCCGGAAAAGGAGAAGGTGGAACCAGATCCGGACTCGTTTCGGAACCGTTTTCTTGGCTTCTGAATCAGAACCAGAACCATATATGGGATGAGTCCGGATCCGGATTTGGGTTTTGGTAGAGAATAATATTAAAAAAATATAGTTTTTAGGAAAGATTTTCAAAAACTGAGGTAATATGTCAGGTCTTGGGTCCACGGGTCCGGGTCCGAACCAAGGTGAAACCGGACCCGAACCCATTTACTTATTGGTCCTAAATAAGGACTCAGACCCGGTTTTGAACGGGTCGGAACCTCTAGGTAATTGGAGAATCGGGTACCCATTTACATCCTAGTTTCATCTTTTTTGGATATTGAATTGAAGTTTCCTCTTTAATCCATGTACTGCCTTTCAGTTTCTGTAGTCTATTTTGTAGAAAGCCAGGGAATTAATTAATTATTCTGAATCGATTATTTGATTTATACCTTTATATTTCAAGAATTCATTCATTTCTAGATTTCCTGTATATATCTTTGGGGTGTGTTATTGTTGGTGTTGGTTGGGAGCTGACTGAATACTATTATTTTATTTATATTGTAGCATCCTCTACTCAATAGCTCTTCAACCTATTAGCCTTGCCCCCACAAAAAAAATTTAGATGTTTCAAAATGGGGGGACATTCGTGTGCATCCATCCCTCACCATAGTGTGAGGGACACTTACATGGCTTTCCCTCTTTGCACATGAACATTCTTTTTTTTTTTTTTTTTTGCATATGATCATATATGACTTTTCTTCTTTTGCACATGAATATTTCCAATTATGTAAGTGTCTCTCACACTATGATGAGAGATGGATGCACATAAATATACTCCTTCAAAATGATCTCATCAGTTCTTATAATTATTTTTTTTCCAATTAAAGGAATGATTGCTGATTTTGGTTTCTATTTAATGTCGGCAGTGTATGGAAGGAACGATTCCTTTTCTACCCTGTTTTTAATCAATTCTCTAATTCTATGGGCTACATGTCTTGGATTTTGGCATCATTTCAATTAGTAGAAGTGCCTCTTGTCTTTTTGGAACTTTTAATCATTGAAGGCATACTGGCTTTTCCTATGTATTTGATTCTAATTACATTGCAGCGGAAGCCGTCCTTTTGGGTTTCCAACACTATATTGTTCTTCTTTGTAAACCCATCTTATATTGTTTGTTCTTTGAATATATTCAATTCAATCAAGGGAAAATTGCTCAACTTAGTTTAGTTGGTATTTTGAGGCCCTACTTATTTGCTTGTGAATGTAGCAGTTTCTGAGAGGATGTCTGAGAAGAAGAGCGTTGGAGGTAAAGCTTCAACCAACAATGAATTGCAATTTAGTAAACTTCTGGTTGTTGCAATAGTGTTTAATTTACTGCTCTTCTCTGCCATACTGTAATTTAGTCAACTTCTGGTTGTTACAGTAGTTTTTATTTCACTGCTTTTCTCTGCCATACCTCATATGCCTCATATGAAGAGATACCTATTGTACTTCATTGGATCTTTTTTTTACATCTGCAGACTCTCAATTAGTTAGGTCGGGCTTTCTTCCTCGCATTCTTCCTCTAAAGGTATCTTTGGATGCCCTCTACAGTGGCACAACCAAAAAGATTGGGCTTTCTATGAAGGTCAGGTGCTCCAAGTGCAAGGGGTGAGCCATTCTATACTGACAAGATCTTCTTGATATTTCTCGTTCTAACTTACCTGATGGTTGCAGCAAGGGGTCAGGTACCATCAGTAATGATGACCGCTGCCCATGGTGCTTGGGTGAGAAGTTCGTAAGAGAGAAACATGTATTACAAGTTGCAGTGGAGAAGGGGATGCAGGATGGGCAGAAGATAATGTTGCCTGAAGAAGACAGGGTGGTGGTAATGTTTGTTTCTCTCCTTTGTGAAATTTTTTCCTTGCATGTTTTCTTTGAACTAATTATGTAGTTGTGCAGTGGGATAGATCCACAGGTGTGACTTTCAGTTTCCTCTTGCGACAAGAGGAGCATCCCACATTCAAGAGAGGGTGACGATCTGTTCGTCGAGTATAACCTATCTATCATTGAGGCTCTCTGGGGCTTTGAGTTTATATTAACTCATCTTGATAGTAGGAAATTGCTGATCAAATCCAATACTGGTGAAGTTGTGAAGCCGGTAAGCTTAGAGCTTATTTTAATTCCTTGTTTCATCTGTTTTTATTTTAGCTTTAAGTTGGGCTTGGTGGCTGGTGCACCTTGGATTTTAAAGAATTTTAGTTGTGTTGTGTGTCTAGTGAATTCTCTTGTGGGTGTTGTCAGATCAATTCAAGGCAATAAATGATGAAGGTATGCCGGTGTACGGACAGCCTTCCATGAGGGGAAAACTCTACATCCACTTCTCAGTGGATTTCTCTCTATCTCCAGCCTTGTACAAAGCTTTCGAGAATGTCATGCCTAAATCAGTCCGGCCGACAGAAATGGAAATGGAGGGGGGCAAATATGAAGAGACAACGGTGCATGATGTTGAGACCTAGTGCAACTACTTTGTTTTTGCTATTAGTAGGAAATTAATGAATTATCAATCACCCATGGCTATGGTCACACTAAACATTCCCAGCTTTGGATGTATTCAAATTGCTGTTGATGATATTGTTTTAGACTTGGAATTGCAAGAAATGGTTGATATTGTTGTAGACCTAGTAGGCCCAGCTTTGAATTGCCTAGGCTCAACTATTGATCCCATTTAGGGAGAATTTTGAAATCTCCAAATGATAAGCCTTCAGTCTGGTATTGGTATTGAGGAGGGTCGCTGCTCGCAAAATTGCGAAGGTTATGTCTATCTCCGATCAAGACCCTCCCAGGACCCTGTTTCGATGGGACCGCATTGGGCGATGATCTTTACAGTCTGCATTGAGGAAGCTGGAAGTATTTGAGAGTTTCGAAGGCCAAAAATAACGGCTTGGAGAATTCTAGTGTTTAAAGAAGGAATTATGGGGACATTGTCTAACACAACACATTCAAAAGTCCAACAAACTCCCATTCCCAATCGACCCATTTCTTGGTATGTGCAGAAATCGAGAACCCACCTTCAGATCCAAAGCTCAAGAGTAGATCCGAGCATTTCATGGCAGTCTCATCATCAGAAGAAGGTTCCTTCCCATGCCTCTGGTTGGAACTCCATTGAAGGTTTTGATTTAGCATTCGAGCAAAATGTAACACATGTTATTATTTCGCCATGTACGGCGAGTTCATGAATTTACATATTTACGCATCATTTTAGGATGAATTAGGAATTTAATTAGGTTAATTACATCATTATTCATCTAATTCCATCATTTCATGCATTTTCACATATGAATTGCCACTGAATTTTCATATTTTTTATATATTTCCTGCATTGACTTAGAATGTTTTGCAATTTTTCTCCGAAGAGTCCCAGTTATAGTAGAACTCTATCCGGATGGGTTCCGCCTTCAATATGGGCTATATGGAAAATAAGAACTGCATGCCTATATCATGGGACCCATTGGAATGAAAGGAGAAGAGTTTGAATAAGCATTGTTTCGGTATTTCCATGGGACAAGACCATAGAAACCATGTTTGTTAAGCATAATTGAGCGTTCCCAAATCTTAGCCCACTAGATGGATCCCTAAAATCATGTCCCGCCAGAGAAGGAATTGAATGATTTTATTTCGTTTTTTTCTTGGCACAACTCGCTTGCACAAAAACCTTCTTCCCGCATTGCAGATAAACATAGTGGGAGCCCTCTCTCTCTTCTCGCATCAATCTCCAAAAGGCAAATGTTCCTCATGGATCCTCATGGCATGATCGTTCCTTCCTTTCTCTCTTCACTCTCCCTTCCAGACTCTCTTGGGCCAAACACCCATCACCCTCCTTCACCCCCTCATCTCTCTCCCACAGATCTGATATATTCTATAGAACCTTGCTATAATGGGGATTGATCATTGGTTTCTCCATCATGGGACACCTTATAGGAGTAACGCAGCGACCCATTTCATAACAAAGGGAATATAATTTGCAATCTTTATCCACTGCTATAATTGGTGTAATTTATGGAAAAAAAAATGAAGTGGGTATTTGAAAATGTTATAACTAAAACCAGTTCAGAAAGTAGTATGAGACTAATGTGGCCGGTGCACATTGAGTTAGTTTTTGCTGTTAATGGTGCTTATAATATCAGTACTATTCAGGTGAGAACTAGTTCTCACATATTATATGAGAATTTTTTTGTAGGGCCCAATTGTGGGCCCCATTAGGGGATGGGACCAGGGGGATGGAAAGATCTACGTGGAACCACCCCAAGTATCAAGTTTGACCACAAACCCATGCCCCTAATCCCTTCATTCATGGCCCATAAGTTTAATGACTTCATATTCAAAAAAATATTCAACCCTCGATCCAACAGTTCAATCCACTCGTATGTATGCCAATCCTTGGGTTAGTGATTATCAGGGGGTTCTCTATTGGTTGCTAGATTCGGATGGATTGCTAGTTTGGCCCCGTAAAAAAATTCTCATATAATACGTGAGAATTAGTTCTCACTTGAATATTTCACTATAAATATATCTTTTATGAGATTAACTTCTCTAGAGGATGGATTCTTTCCCATCTGTATTTTGTTTACGGTACAATTTAGCAACCTGAAAACCTCTCGATTTGAATCAATTGATATTAAAGCTACTTGGATACTTTATTTATAGTTGATGCATACTTATCTGCATCATTCATTACTCATATGTTTACTTTATTAATCTCAGTAAATGATTTTTTTAAAAATATAATTGTCACTATCGATTGACCATTCAATTATTGTTGTGTTTATGTTGTCAATTTGAAAAATATAAAATGGTTCCAATTACCAGAATTTCTAAAGATGAGTCCAATGTTCACAATCACAAAAGGAGACCCCACTTTGTAATACCCAAAAGCGCTTCATATGTTCTCAATAACAATTTGTGGGGCCAAATTTTAAATCCCTGTACAAGTGGGGGCCCACATCGTAATTCCTATAAAGGCCCCCACAATCTTACTAAAGTGAATCCAACTCCATAAGTTTAAAGGTGGTGCACAACGATTCTTACAACCACAACGATTCTTATATGTGGTTGTAATTCCTATAGGTGGGCGAATAAGGCAGAAACAATGCCAAACAAGTTACCGATAGAAATCTTATTAAGAGTAGATGTTTGTGGAGCTCAAGATTGTACAAATCTGAGCTAAATTGGTAAAGTTATGGGCCGATTTGCACTTTCCTTAATGCAAGTACTATTTCAAACTGCGATTACATTGCAAAAGCAAGAATCTTCTGTATTTTTTTTTCTTTCCAACAAACCCCCAATTCGAACGAAAATTCAAAATACCAACCACAATCAAAACAACAAAGCAAAAAAATAAAAAATTTATGAGATTGGGAATATGGAAATGACCGTAGGGAAGGTGTTGCTGGTGTAGGAAATCAACATGCAGGTCTTCCCAACAGCACCATCTTCGACCATAGCACCATCTTCGACCATGACGCACTTGATAAACATCGAAGCTCTCATCTTCTTCCTTGAAAGAAATTGAATAAATTTTCATTCTTTTTGTGTTTTGGTTTTAGATTTCTCCAATTTCAACAACAACAACTACGGCATTTGCATTTGAGAGATTAGAGAAAGAACCAACATTTTTGTTTTATGTTGATCGAAACTGAAAGCTCTCAAAGCTCAAAAAAAGGCGACGGGAAAATTTGATCTTTTGCAAAGAAATAACAAAACCGGGTTCACGGCACTAATCTTCCTTGTGTCTCACTGGTTGCAAGATTAGGAGTACACGCAAGAGGTCCAGGGTTCAAGAATTGGTACCATCTTCTCTTTATCTTAAAACCGAGTTCGCAGCAGCCTAGCTCTCCTGGGCAGATCGTGTGATGATTGGATCACTCTCTGTGGTGCACGGCACCATGTTCTCAATTCGAGACTTACGAGGTTTGTACTTTGAACTTTGGGTCGGGTCGGGTCAGGTCATCTTTGGTGATCCCGCGATCTAGATAGTTTATAGAATCCGGATCATCAGTTGCAACTATTTTACGATGACACATTGTGAAGCCCACAGATAAACAATTTGGACTGTTCCAAGTGAATTCCAACCTCTAAGTTAATATATTTTTAATTTTCGATTTAAGAGGAACAGGTCTCATCGTATAACTGAGCACGACAAAAAGGTGCTAAGGTCCTAACCCATATCATATCAACTCCTCGTCAAGTTTTCCGTTTGGGGATTTACTATTAAAGTAAAGATAACGTAAAGTATTTTTTTTTTCCAAACAATGAATCTCATCAAAATTACACATCTTAAACTTCCCCTCTTCTTATAAAAAAAAAAAAACCTCTTTTTTCATATAATAATAACACTCGAATTTATATAAAAAATAAAAAAGATTTCTACCAATGGGGATTTCCCAATTAGATAGTAGAATGCAGTCTTTTTCAAATTTTATTTAATAATAATATATTAGTGTGGGAATTGTATTTCTATAGCCCCACAATGGAGTTCTAAGAAATGCTATCTGGTTCCGCGTGTTAGCTGCTCCATTGGGTACGGACTTAGCATAAGACTCATGGCCTGATAAGAAAAAATAGTGGGCCGAATCTGGGCTCTGGTGTGAATAGAGAGCGGAAGCGGATCCCCTGTTTGGACGAATAAGGGGATCCGGATCCATAGAGAGCATATGAGCCGTACACGTGGAGACTGAGTCGACAACTATGACATTTGTCTTCTCAACGCCTTTTTTTGGGGGAAATTAATAATTCTAAAGTCTGGGTCTGTTTGGCGATAAGTAGGCCTGTCAATGGGATGGGATGAAATGTGTAAAAAGCCCGGCCCGGCCCATCCCAAACCCAAAAATACAGGGCTTTTAAAAAAATTTGAGCCCAATGGGACTGAGTTTGGACAATACATTTTAAAGCCTGGCCAAAATGGGGCTGGGATTGGGCAGAAACAACCCAGCCTGTTCAGGCCCGGTTCGGCCCACTACAAAGCCCTTTAACAATAATTAGATATATATTGAGAAACAGCTCTAGAGGTCGTTCTTACAAAAATAAAATAGGGAAGGAGGAGAATATTAAGGAACAGCTATGGTGTTCACTGGTATATGGTCAATAGAGCGGAACCTCAACTGCTCTTGCGTCCATTGTGGCTCACATGCCAATACCCTCTTTTTCAAAGGCACCATTCTTTATCCACCTGAAACCTGAAAGTATTTTTCGATCTAACCAACCAACTCAGAACTTAAATGATGATCACATAAGCTACCAATTAACATATATGGTTGATAGACACCATTTTCTGCATCCAATTGAGAGGAAAATAATACTGAACTAGCATTGTAATCTAAATCTCTCATCTATGGAGGATGCTGATGCTACAGACAACAATCGTTGAATGAGAATGAATCAGTAGATTAAAGGATTAAGATTATCAAAAGCAAAACCTATTATGATAGATGATATTTCTCTTGGTATAAAATAGCTGCTTGAGGCATCAACTCAAGAACACATCAAAGTCCCAACTATACCATCTCTCTGTTCAAGTGTCCCGAAGAGGGTGTTTACCACCAGGGCCTTGAGTTTATGATGCAGATTGCTTGTAGGATGACCCCTAAAAAATCTCCCAAATGTGGCAACCATATACCATTACGGCTGACCTGAATGTAGAAAAGTCCAAATGATGGACCCATACAATGTTACAAACTACTGAAGCATAGAATGAGTTTTGTTTACAAACCTGAAGGTCCCAATTGGAGAATGTTTTGCTTATCTCTAGGATCGGGCTAATCCCAGGCCCGGTCCTATCCCAGCCCGGGCCCTTACGGGACGGGATTAGATGTAGGCCCGTTCAATTTAGGGCCGGGGATTAGGCAACACCTAGCAGGCACATCTCATTTTCGGGATGAGATTGGACAGCCCAAGCCCAAGCCCAAGCCCGGCCTGTCCCATTGAAAAGCCTAGCCATAAGTCCCTTCATGATTTAAAATTACTTTTCGGTCTCTGAACTCTCATAGGTTATAAAAAAAAAGAGGGAGAGAGAGAGACAGATAAAAACACACCAAGAGGACCATATCGCTAAATAACGAAAAAGAGAGACAGAAAGCCAAAAACGCACCAAGAGAATACATTCCCTTCCGTTTATATGGTGATTCTAAGACCTCATAAGTAGTATGGTTCCTATGGGGCTTCTACCCATAAATAAATAAATAAATAAATAAACTAACTAGTTATTTTAGTCTGAGTCATTTTCACCAATAGTGTGCCCCATGAGACCTCCTGTGACGTGCCCCACAGCTTGGTAAAAGTTAAGCCCCTTGTAAGATCCACTTGGTGATTTTGGCGGAAGTTGGTTTGGATCATAATAATATCATTGTAGATGATTTGGTTCTTGCCTTCTTCCTAAGTAATAAAAAGGAGAGAGGAGGGGAGAGAGAGAGTTCAATGATATATTGAGAATAGTTCAATGACTAACTGAGTTAGTTACATGGGATTAAGGTCCTTATTATGGTTGTCCATCGACTCGAGCCATCACTCTTGGCCCTTTTAGACTCAAGGGAGGTAGTGGGTGAGCCCTCACCATATAATCCCTAAACCCATCAAAAGCCATAAATAACTCTCTCCCACTATTCTATCTTCTCCATCCATTGAGCAAGGCAACCTAACCATAGTTGCATGTCACAGGTCTAAAATGCATTATAAATAGCACGTGGCAAAGTATTTTACACTCGGGAGCATAGAAATGGTGTGCTGATAAGGTATCCTGCTCCCATCCCCCAACCGGGGATCGATCCCTGGTGGGAGGTTTGAACTTCCTTCCTCTTGGTCAGTGAGCCACAACATAAAAAATTTATTTTGCCCTTGCTCTCTTTCTTCTCGCTCTTGAAAATAAGGATATAGAACATACAACTGTCTTTAGATTTTTGCATTCTCCCTTAAGCAGTCAAATTTAAGTATTTTCCACGGAGTTATTGGTGCGATATCGTGAGTCTGTACAATATTGCATATATCATGTTGTGATATCTAAGGATTGTGTTATATCTCACATATTACGCTCTATGATACCGTAGTATCGTGCAATATCACTTCATTATTGTATGAACAACTTTGTGAAAAAATATTTAAATTTTGACTGGTTTAGATCCAATGATACATTGGTCCAATAAACACCTCTTCGCATATCAAATTTTTTTATTTTCTCCATTAATACAAAACTATAGAAGGGTTCCAATCATGGAAGTGGAAAAATATATTCATAGTTTGGAAATTTCTTCATAAATTATTCAAATTTTATTCAAATTTAAAAAGATCAACTTTACTATCACGAGATTTATTAGTCCAATAAACAAAACAAACATTAAAAAAAATTTATAACGTAGGATTCCTAACCCTTTGGGCCAAAATAATCTCTACGGATACAGGAGAGAAAGTCGGATAAAATTCTCCTGTGGCCCTAGAATAATCCAAAACAAACAATTTGGATTACAATATATGGGGCACACTAGAATATAAAAACAAGAGTGATTGATGGGGCCCACACGAATGCAATGACCATGTAAAAGTTGTGCTCTCACTTTTCGCATGACTTTGTGAATTGTGTTAAGTCATGTTCACACCTATTTACATGCGGAAACTTGGCGTGTAAATAGTTTCATTTATAAACTATTTTTTACCCTTCATTTAGGCATTACATATGTAAATGAGTGCAGACAAACATGAAGATGTATAACCATTGTGCATGTGAATTATTTACACGAGTAAATGCACTTCAAATGGACGACCCCCGAGGACATGTTTGTTTGCATGCAATACATAGATTTGAGCTAGCAACAAACGCCCGGGCTTAAATGAATGTACATCGCACGGGTCCACCACTTATTGGGTCGCCCGTGGGTTCTCATTCGGATCCACAGATCAGATGGGTCATTGGGTGGCCTACCTGAGTCCCGATATCAACACAAGAAAATTAAGCCTTCACCGAATCCTCCCAACCAGGAATAATCAAAGCCAGCACCCAAATAAATTCAAACCTAAAACACGTCTTCTACCTCTCTTTGATCAGACACTAGATGGTGGGCCAAACAGGGTCCACCTTGCACGGGTCCACCACCTATTGGGTCCCTCGTGGGTCTTCCTTTTGATCCACGGATCAGATGGGTCATCGGGTGGCCCACCTGGTTCCCGGTATAACACAAGAAAAATCAATTTCCTGTATTAATAATATTTTAGGTTCATTTATTTTTTTTAATCAAGAAGCAACGCAAATATGCAAATTGAATTTAGAAAGCAGTACCTTAGAAGAACGAACAATGCACGTCTCTAATCAAGATCGGAAATCTCGGGATGTTTACACGTCTATTCTTCTTCCTTTCTGCAACTTGTCTATTTCTTATTCTGTTTCTCTTCTAGCAGTCCCTTTCCAGTAAGGGATCAGTTACGTAGTGGGAACTTACTTGTTTGAGAAAGATTTTTTTTTTAGGAAGTTATGCGAAGTTTGTTTGGAGGAGAGTGGAGATGACATGTGTCTTTCATGTAGGCAGATAGGTGTCTTCATCTAAGGGAGAGTACATTCCCTTAGTAATATAGATATATATGAATTCATGATGAAATGAGCTCCATTGAAGGAGAATAAAATAAGGGATGAATGATATAAGATGTAGATGTAGTTGGGGCATTGATTTTCGTATGCATTGAATTGCCATAGTGATGGTTGGGTTTTCATTTCTCATATTTACATGATTCAGTCTCTATTGGAGGGGAGATTATCTGATCGTCATTTTTTAATATTCATGTTTAGCTCTTCATTTTTAACCAACCACATAAACAAAATGCAAGTATTTAGTTGCATGAAAACAAACGGTTTGCTCCCAAAACTTGAAGGTTCGAAACTGCGCCAACACACTGGGGCCACAGGAGATTTACCCTGCCCCAGTGGGCCCAAGGGTAAGGGACACCCTCCGGTGGGCCGACATATTCTCTAAAAAATCATTAGGTCTTGGGAACATTTCATTCTTTCTATTGAAGTTGTGCAGAGATGCTCACGAGAATTTTCAAGGCCTACTTAAGAGGCTGATGGGTGAAAATTTTGAATTGCTAAAAATTAGTTACCCTTCTTGAATATGCCTTCTCCATGGTACGCTTGGACAAGCGATAGCTAACGTAATACACCTATACAATCCATTGCCAAAAAAGCAATGACCAAGGATCCATCGTAGTTAAGAAGGATAATATCTCATTCACTTGGTTTGATTAAAACTTTAATAAATTTTCATTACATAAAATCCTAGTTAGCCAACTCCAGTGATGACTCGATACGAGGCATCTCCAATTCCACATTGATAACAAGGGATCAATCCATAGCCAGTAGGAGCCACAAATGGATTAGGTCAGGTCTAAACAGGTCAACTTGACAAACTATATTGACATGTTGAAGTTTAACGTTTGACATGTTTTAAAAACCCGTAAAGTGGTGTGGGTTGATCCGATCTCACTCACATAACCCGCATTCATTGCCAATTGACTTGTTAACTAGAACAACCCATAAAAATTGGGTCCAAGCCCAATCCATGGTTGGGTTAAATTAATAGCAAGTCCAAAACAAAAGCCCAACACAAATTCAACTCATGTCATATAAAATAGATTATCTTAAACATGGTTGGAAAGCTCTCTGAGTTAACTCTTGACTCTCTCGAGTCATTTCGTTTTGACAAATGACCGAGTCAAATATAGGGGAGACTCAACGAGTCATTTCAGTTTAGCAAGTCATTTACATTTGAACCATTTAATACGTATATCCTTTTTAAAACAGTTAATATTTATTTTTAAGTAAGTACGTGCAAGCCAACAAATTAAAAATGACGATTGTAATGTAAATTGAAACTTATATTTGATATTTTACATTCAATATTTGGAATAAACAAATATGTATTATGCAATCTTTTTCATTTATATTTTTATGATAATATTTTCCTTGTATATATAAATTTATTATCATGAATGTATGTAAATAAATGCATATTTATATTTTATAAGTAATTATTCCATTTTTAAAATAAACTTCAAATTATTTTTTAAAAAGACACGACTCTTTCTAGTCACCATGTTGACTATATCTGGATCAAATTTTTTGCATTGGATGAGTCGAGTCCGACTCCCGAATTTTCCAACCTTGATCTTAAATGACAAAATATAAACTCAACCGACTAAATTCCCCAGGTTAGGGAGGTAGGGTTAACCCTAACCAATCAATTTAAATAGGTTAGACGGCTTATGCTGGTTAAGCCTAACCTGACCCATTTAAATGCAAGACAAATTTTTACAACCCATGATCGATCCGTTTACATTACAGGTTAGGTTATATGGCTCGTCAAATATAGGGCCATCCCAATTGGGTCTAGACCATCCGGACTCATATGCAACCCTAGATTTGCAGAGTCGGTCACCATTAGCTCAATCACCACCATTGAATCCCATCCAACGGTCATTAGACCAGACCCCACAAACACCAGCGGGGCCCACGTATATAACATATAACGAAAGGGACATGCGAGAAACAGGAGAAGCAATCACTTCCATGGAACGGGAAGCTTGAAAAGCAGCACTCTCGCTCTATTCTCTCTTCCGCTACGCTACCCTTTCCAAATTCCGGTCTCACCCTCCCAAGGGTTTATATTCTTCACTTGCTCGTTTTTTTTCCTTGATTCCCACAACCCCCGCGAAAAAGCAATCCATCTTTCCTCCTCTCTTTCTGCCCCCAATCCCTTTCATAAACCCTAGAAAACTTTCTTCTTCGTCTCTTCTTCTTGCCTCTTTCGCTTTTCTTCCTTCGATTCAATAGGAAGAAGGGCGAACGACTCTATTTTTAGGGTTTTCAGGATTTCTCAAACTTTTCTTTTTCTTCTAGGGTTTCTTGTTGTGGAATTGTGGAAATCGATCTGGAAATGATCGAATCCGTCCGATCGGACGACGTTGTCTGATTGCCGAGCCGTGAGGCTCTTGATTTGTATGGATGGAAACGCGGAGTCGAAAGCGGGCGGAGGCCTCCTCAGCAGCCCCTCCTCCTCCTTCCTCTTCTTCTAAACAGCCTTCCAGCTCCGCCGCAGCGCCTTCTCCTCAACTCCGTGCCAGCAAGCGTGCTCGCGTCTCCGTTCGGTCGCCTTCGATCATCACCACTCGCTCTCGACAGAATTCGATCCCCGCTGCTGCTGCTGCTGCGGCCCCTGCCATGGATTCTTCTAATAATGAATCGTCTGCATCTGGGTCGCGACGTGATTCCGGCAGCCGGCGTGGGCCTGGAAAGAACCAGGCAGCTGAGAGGGAGAAGGAGTCGGATAAAGGGAAGGAGAAGGAGCCTGAAATTAGGGTTAGGGATAGGGAGAGAGATAGAGATGCTGAGAGGAATCTAGGATCCAGCATTGATGGCGGTGATGACAATGATAGCGATGGCGGCGTCGGAATGCTCCATCACAATCTCACCTCGGCCATGCAGGGCCTTCTGAGGAAGCTTGGGGCGGGCCTCGACTCTGTGACTGCGGCGTCGTCCTCACAGCAGAACAGCCGGCTCAAGAAGATCTTGGCCGGGCTGCGGGCGGATGGGGAAGAGGGGCGCCAGGTTGAGGCACTGACTCAGCTCTGTGAAATGCTGTCGATTGGGACCGAGGACTCGCTCAGCACGTTCTCTGTGGACTCGTTCGTGCCCATTCTTGTTGGGCTGCTGAACCACGAAAGCAATGCGGATATCATGTTGCTCGCCGCGAGGGCGCTTACGCACCTCTGCGACGTGCTGCCCTCATCTTGCTCTGCTGTTGTGCACTATGGGGCTGTCTCGTGCTTCTGCACCCGGCTGCTAACCATTGAGTACATGGACTTGGCGGAACAGGTGAGACCTTATTTTTTCTGTTGAAGTACTGATTTATATGTATAGCATTTGGATGTATGGATGAACAATTTACTGGGGTAGTTAGCCTTTGGTAGTAGCTTTGTGATAAAATAAAAAATTCCAAAGTTGGGTCAGTCCCCCTTCATTAGAGTGAGCAGCGCATCCAAATTTGTGATTGGTATCAAAATTTTAAATGAGAACATAAGCAGGAAGATGTCTAGCTGTTGGCCATGGAAAACGAATGTTCATAGTTACAAGAAGATGGTCAGCATCCACTTCACTTTGTTGGAAAATAAATTGTTGCTATCCTGGCCTGTTCTACATCCAACTGAACCCTTAGTTGAAACTCATTAAGAGAATGAACTCAATAGTTTGCTGTTGGGGCTCGTCACGATATCTCCTTGTTCTTATTAGTGATATCAACTGGGAGTTAATGGTAAAGGCTGTTGGAGCATTGGAGATGCAAATAAACTAGCTGGTGTTGCCTGTTAGATGAACTTGTTGACTCTGTTATCATTTATGCTCCTCTTTCTCTTTCATGCAATACTTAAGACTTTGGTATTATCAACTTTGGACTCACTTTCTGCTTTTAACCTTTCTTTGTTATACTTATTTGCAGTCGCTGCAAGCTTTGAAGAAGATATCCGTAGAACACCCAACTGCTTGTCTGCGTGCAGGTGCACTTATGGCAGTGCTATCTTATCTTGATTTCTTTTCCACAGGAGTTCAGGTAAAACCTTTTTGCTTTCACATCAGAAATATGACTCTTTTTGCATGAATTTGAAAAAAAAAAAAAAAAGCAGCTTCTCAGCTTGTTGCATCCTTGTTAATTGAGCCATTGAGGTGACTTGTGATGTGTGTTTCAGAGAGTCGCATTATCCACCGCTGAAAATATGTGCAAGAAACTCCCATCTGATGCTGCTGATTTTGTGATGGAAGCCGTGCCTCTGCTTACCAACCTTCTTCACTATCATGACTCAAAGGTAAGAAGCCAACATAACAACAATCATTTCAGAGAAAGAAAGCTGCCAGGTTTTATGGACTCAACTAAAAATATAGTGGCCAACAATCTAGGATTATTATGGCATTTGCCTCTTTGTTCATTACAAAAAAATGAATGTACATGGCCTGTGGTGGTTATTAGACTATTCATTTAGTCAAGTGTCATTCTTTTTTTTTTTTTTTTCTCCTTCAAGTGGCATTCTTCTTTTTCTTAAGGACGGGGAGTATTTACCTCTGTCACTATAGAAAATAAATGTGCGCGGTATGTGATGGTTATTACAATGTTCATTTAATCAAACGACATTCGCAATTTTCTTAAGGAGTGGGAGGAGGCAGGAACAACTTCCATTTTTCTACTCCCGGAAAGTGAATCTCATTGGATGCGATGATGTTTTGAGCAACAGCTTTCAGAGTCGAATACATGGCACTCATGTTACTTGTGTGACTGGGAGTTGTTGTCTTACTTTTCTGCTAAATTTGGTAACCTTTCCATTGGCATTGCGACGATGTATTTGATTTGAGCCAGGAGTTTGCTTAGGGATATGTGTTTTCTTTTTTCTTTTTTTTTTTGGTTTTTTGTTGTTTGTGGGGTTGGGGGGGGGGGGGGGGGGGGGTGAGAGAGAGATAATCTGACCTTTGATTGGGAGGATTGTCGTCCCTTCTGCCTCATAACCACATGGAACTCAAGCATCTTGGAAAATGCCTTTGACTATCATCAGTTTGCGGAGGATGGTGATCATTGGAGGGGGGTCTTCCAAGATACATTCAAAGGAAGGTGGACCTCGATGGCACCAATTTTGCTTGATCTTTCCATGGTTGTGTTGGCAGTGGAAGTTACCTTTGTAGGAATACTTGAAAAGCCATCCGTTGCAGTAACCACTAGAAAGCTAACACCGAGGGACAAGAGTGCTCAGCTAACTTTAAACTTTTACTTCTAAAATTGATGAGCACATTAACTGGAGAAGTAAGATGGTACTGACTATTGTCTTCTAAGTCTGTATGGACGTCTCATTGCTGTGGTTTCTTACTCAGTGCTGCAAACAGAGCCAGTCTTTTTCCAGTTGTAACCGAACTTCACATTGGGTCAGTTGGGAACTCCATCATATGCTCCCTCCACTGCATTTTAGGTTTCATGAGAGGAGCTTTGACTATGTTACCACAACTTCCTTACCTGAAAAGCTAGTCTGTTTTTCTGGAGTGTTCTCAAAACCGCATCAAACAGGCTAAATTTTTACTTATATTGCTATAACGAGAACATTTTTAGTGTGATGTGGCTGCTGCTTATATGGAAATGCAGCTTGCATCTGGAGCTCCTGTCTTAGAAACTTTATCCTGTTCACTGTCTTTACTCTATCCATTTCGCAGCTTGCATCTGGAGCTCATGTCTTAGAAACTTTATCCTGTTCACTGCCTTTACTCTATCCATTTCCTGCTCATTTTTGTGCTTAGAATGCAGTCATGCAGATATCATTTGAATTTGGCATAATTTCCTCACGAGCTGTGTAAATATCAGGTGTTGGATCATGCTTCTGTGTGCTTGACTCGTATAGCAGAGGCATTCGCATCATCTCCTGAGAAATTAGATGATCTATGTAATCATGGCTTGGTTGCACAAGCGGCAGGGCTTATTTCCATCAGCAATTCAGGAGGTGGCCAAGCATCCCTCAGCACATCTACATATACGGTAGATGCAATTGCTTGGTACAGGTTAAATGCCTTTTTTCATTTTGAAGGTTAAATTCTGACTCCTTTAAGTGTTGCAGGGTCTAATCCGGCTGCTTTCAACATGTGCAAGCGGCTCTCTGTTGGGTGCCAAAACTCTCCTCCTCCTCGGCATCAGTGGCATTCTCAAAGATATCCTGTCCGTTTCTGGTCTATCTGTTTCACCTGCTTTAACCAGACCATCAGAGCAGGTACATGTTGGTTCTTTTATCGTCCATTGATTTTTTTTGCATAATGAAGCTGCTTAATTATGGTTTCCATCAGCCATATTTGTATGCAGACGTATTTAAGACTTCATGAGTATCCTACAAATTTTATTATTCATGTGTCCCTTTACACACACTTGCATATACAAATTCTATTATTCTTGTACATGCCTGTGCCTTAGGCAGGGGTGGTCAAGCTAGTTAGATAAAAAGATCAATTAACAGGAAGCAATTAAGCACACATATTTGAATGATTGAAGCATGTTTGGACATAAGTTCTCCACTGTGACTTCCCATTTGATTGGGAGCTTAATGGACTCATGATTCTTATTTCAGCCTTCAAAGGAGGGTAGAAAGGTGAAAATGAAAAAAAAGTTATGAAAATCTGTCGTACTGTTTAAACAGGACAGAACAGATAGGAAAGCGGCTGGAATTTTTTTGGTCCAGTTTGTGCATTCCATTCCGGTATGCACTGTGGAATGGAATAGAAATGACTAATTTGTGGCCACCACACAGCCTAACGTGTTGCTTCCAACAATTTCCTTGTGAGGACCTTATTGACTTTGATATCAACAAAGTAGTCTTTTTTTGTGCATAATTTTCTTGCCTTAAGTGCATTGTATGCACAGAACGTAGACTTGATAGAAAAAGGTCGAGTCCTATCACTTATGCAAAGGCAGCAAAACTATGGGTTTCTATTTTATATACTTTTGAATCTCCATCTAATGAGATTTTTTATGCAGATTTTTGAGATTGTCAACCTTGCGGATGAGCTTCTTCCCCCACTGCCACAAGGAACCATTTCCCTCCCCCAATACTCTAGTTTCCTTATGAAGGGATCAGCTGCAAAGAAATCCTCTACCAGCAGTTCTGGGAAGGAAGAAGACACAAACGGAACAATGCATGAGATTTCAGCTCGTGAGAAACTGTTACAGGATCAGCCTGAACTTCTGCAGCAATTTGAAATGGACCTTCTTCCGGTTCTGATTCAGGTTTGTGCTTCATGAGGAATTAATAGGTTCAAATGTGAGCAATTCTACTGTTTGTCTTGAAATTTTCCTAACCATTTACCTGATGGGCGCTCCTATGGATGAGAGATGCAGAGAAATCTCATGGAATGGAAAAGTTTCTAATCTTTGTTCTTTATTTTTTTCCTGGAATATTGTCGTATCCTCTTTATACTCCTGTAACCACTGACAATTCCCATCATGGGAGAATTTTGAAGCAGCTCTCGTTTGCACTGTGTGCTGCAGTAAATTAGTTGCTGTGGTTCAAGATCTTAAATTGCCTTGTTCTTCCAGTGAGGCTGTTTTGTCTATGTTGTATTCTTTCTCAACTTGTTTGATTGCGACACTTTTTCCCTCTTATCAAACAGATCTATGGATCCAGTGTGAATGGTCCTGTCCGCCACAAATGTTTGTCTGTTATTGGCAAGTTGATGTATTTCAGTACAGCTGATATGATTCAGTCTTTGCTTAGTGCGACCAACATGGCAAGGTAGTGTGTCCATATTTTGCTTAATGTGATAATTTGACGATGCGTTAGGGCTGTAATGTTTTCTACGAAGACTTAAATCTTCTAGCGCATGTAGTCTGATTTTTTTTTTTCTCTTTTACAGTTTCTTAGCAGGTGTTTTAGCTTGGAAAGATCCACAAGTATTGATTCCCACCCTTCAGATTGCAGAGATTCTTATGGAAAAGCTTCCAGGAACTTTCTCTAAGATGTTCGTGAGAGAAGGGGTAGTTCATGCAGTTGAGATGCTTATCATCGCAGACCCTTCGAGTACAGTTCTTGCAGAAGCATCTCCTGCCGAAAAGGACATTGATTCACTTCTCTCTTCACGATCTCGGCGTTATCAACGACGACGTAGTGGTGGCTCGAACACGGATGGAAATTCTTTGGAAGACTCAAAAAGCACTTTCCCAGGAGTTACTGGTTCACCCCCAACTTCAATAGAAGTTCCAAGTGTTAATTCTAGTCTACGTGGTGCTGTCAGTGCACGTGCGAAAGCTTTCAAAGATAAGTATTTCCCTGCTGATCAGGGGGCAAGTGAAGTGGGCGTGACCGATGATCTTCTTCGTTTGAAGAACCTTTGCATGAAGTTGAATGCTGGTATTGAGGATTCCAAGACTAGAACAAAGGGTAAATCTAAAGCTGCAGGACTTCGCTTGGCTGATATTTCTGCTTGCGCTGAGGAGCAGTTGACTGTAGTTATATCTGAGATGCTAATGGAGCTGAGTAAAGGAGATGGTGTTTCCACATTTGAGTTCATTGGTAGTGGAGTTGTTGCTGCTTTGCTTAGCTACTTTTCTTGTGGAACCTTTTCCAAGGAGAGAATCTCTGAAGCTAACTTGCCTAAGCTCCGACAACATGCTCTTAGAAGATATAAGTCCTTTATTTCAGTTGCGCTTCCTGCTGGTGTTACTGAAGGGCATGAAGCTCCTATGACTGTCATAGTGCAGAAGCTTCAAAATGCTTTATCTTCCTTGGAGCGCTTTCCAGTTGTATTGAGCCATTCATCCAGGTCATCTAGTGGAAATTCACGCGTTTCCTCTGGGCTTGTTGCATTATCTCAGCCATTCAAACTGAGACTATGTAGAGCACAAGGCGACAAATCCCTCCGGGATTATTCTTCAAACATTATACTCATTGAACCTTTGGCGACTTTAGCATCTGTTGAACAATTTCTTTGGCCAAGAGTTCAACGAGGAGATTCTGGCCCAAAGATTTCTGCTGGAAATTCTGAGTCCGGGACAATGCCTGCTGGTGGTGGTGCATCATCACCATCCACACCTGCTCCTGTATCATCTGGTTGTCGTCATTCAGCTAGATCTAGGTCATCAGTAACAATAGGAGGTGCTTCTAAAAAGGATGCACATGATGAACAAGGAAGCTCATCTAAAGGAAAGGGCAAAGCTGTTCTAAAATCTGCTACCGACAGGGCAAAAGGACCCCAAACAAGAAATGCTACACGCAGAAGAGCAGCTTTAGAAAAGGATGCACAGATGAAGCCTGCACATGGTGACTCTAGCTCTGAGGTATGCTACTGTATTGACTGGATTTTTATTTCCATGGTGATTCATGGAATATTTTTAGCTGTCTTAGTTTTCTTTGACTGCCAATTTTGGGAGGAAATGGATGGCTTAATATGAGACATTCCAACTAGTGAAGATGTTTTGGGCGTGTTGGAAAGGATAGTAGAGGGTGTGAGAGAGTGCATGGAGGGCAAGAGTTTGGAGAAAGGAGTGAGTTAGGGGACAGTATCAGTTTACATTGGAATTTGACCTTGTAATAGTAAACACCTACTTTAAAGAAGAGAGGAGCATTTAATTACCTATAAGAGTGGAATTGGTAGGAGCGAGATAGAACTTTTAATACTAAGAAAATTTGATTCACTAGCTTCTGAAGACTGCAAGGGTATTTTTGGAGAGAGTTTGACTACACAAAATAGACTAGTAGTTTTAGATGTTTGCATTAGTAGTAAAAAGAGGGATGGTAAATAAAATGTTCCCAATTCCCTAAAACAAGGTGGATGAGATTTGAAAAGGGAACAGTCAACAATATTTAAGCATAAAGTGATTAGGGGGAGAATGGAATTCGGAGGGAGAAACTATGGCGATGAGAAACTAAATGGCTGATTGTATAAGAAGGATTGGAATCGAAAGGGAAAAGACCTTCTGGTAAAGAAACCTAGTGGTAGAATCTAGATGTTCATGAAGCCGGGATACTGTGATAGAGAAAAAGACGTTGCCATAAAGTTTGGCAGGGGACTAGGATGGATATGATTTTTTTTTTTTAATAGGAGGATACTAAAAATTATGAAATCTACAAGAAAGCAAAGAAACAAGTTAAGAAAGTAGCAAGGGATGTAAAGTCCAATGCATATGATGACCTATATAAATAAGGTGGGAATGGGAGGAGAGAAAATTTCAAGCTTGCAATGGAGAGAATAAAAAGTAGGGATTTAGATCATATCAAGATGTATAAAGAGCTACGACTAATAGGTTTTAGTGAAGGACAATGTTATTAAAGGAAAATGGAGAATATTTTAACAAGCTTTTAAATGAAGATTCTATATGAGGCTTATGAGAGAGGATATGTAGTAGAACATCTGTTACTGCAGAATTAAGATAGTTGAAGTGGAGAAAGCATTGGCAAGAATGAAGAAAGGAAAGGCTACGGGTCCAGATGGCATTCCAATAGCGGCTTGAAAAGGAAAAATTGGATGGATTTGGTTAACTAAGTTTTTCAATAAGATATTAAGAACAAAGGAAATGCCAGATGATTGCAGAAGAAGTATCGTAGTACCTATATACAAGAGAAATGTTGCATCAATTATCGTGAGATTAAGCTTATGTGTTACACTATGACACTATAGGTGAGAGTATTGGGGCAAAAATCAGATAAGATGGAAGCTATCTCTTCATAAGTGACCAAGGTATCTAAAAATCAATTTGGTTTCATGGTGGGGAGGTCAATTATGGAAGCTATCTTTTCACTTGGGCAATTAATGGAAAAATACCGAGAAGAGGAAAATCTTCATATGGTATTCATCGATATAGATAAAGCTTACGATAGGGTTTGTAGAGATTTTGATTTGGTCGGTTTTAAATAAAATGAGTGTCCCAATAGGTTATACTGACATCATTAAAGACGTGTATGAGGGAGTAGTAACAAGTGTGAGAACTGAGGAGAGAGAAGTGAGTTTCCAATGAACATAGTTTTGCATCATGGGTCAGGTTTAATCCCATATCTCTTTACACTGGTTTTGGATGGTTTAGCTACTCATTCAAGATGAGGTGCCTTGGTATATGTTTGTTTATAGATGATATAGTGTCGATGGATGAATCGAGATAAAGCGCGAATGTGAAACTTGAGATGATAGAATGCTCGAGACTCGGGCTTTTAAAATAAGTCATACAGAGTTGAAATTCATGAATTTCAACTTTTGTAGAAATGTGCATATAGCTAAAACACCCATGGGAATTGAAGCATAATAGATATAAAAAGGGATTCATTTTGATACCTTGGCTCGATAATTAGTAAGGATGGAGAGATTGAGGAAGGTGTCGAACATATTATAAGAGCGGAATGATTGAAGTGGAGTCTTGCTTCTTGAGTGCTTTGTGACTGGCACATACTAGTAAAAGATTAAATGACGATGATTAGGTTGGTTGTGACATATCGAGTAGAATAATGGCCAGTTAAGAATCAATACATGCACAAAATGAGTGCAGTAGAGATGAGAATTTTGAGATGGATGTGTGGTGAAACAAAGGAGGAGTTATAATTGAGTGCATTTGAGATCATTTTGGGGTAGCATCAATGGGTGATAAATTAAGAGAGATTTGTTTGCGATGATGTTGACATGTCCAATGCAGCCTACTAATGGCACTGATGAGGAAAAGCCTTTCTATGCGAGTTGATTTCTCCCCCAGAGGAAAGGGGTAGGCCTAATAGGACATGGATGGAAGTAGCAAGGTTAGATTTGAAGAAGTGCACCTTATCTCAGGATTTGGCTGAGGATAGACCGGAATGGAGAAACAAAATTCATATAGATTATGATTATGTTGATGATGGTGTTGAGTTTTTCCTTGTCCAAAAAATTCCATCTTTTAAATTTATATTTCCTTTTTAAATAAAAATAAGAATATGATTTGGATTCAGGAAATCTATCAGCTCTTGCTCTGAGATCTGTTTCAAGTAGTTGTGCAAGATTATCTGGTTCTCTTGTAGTTCGTTTGGTACTATGCTCTTGCGTCGTGGAATTGTGGTTGACTCATGACTGTACTTCTTTCAAGTTCTTTTTGCTAACCATATGCCCTTCGTTTTACAACCTTTATTACTCGGCTCTCTCTTTTTGAATCAACCCTGGATCCACAGGTTACATATCAGGTTTGAATCGGGTCCACAGCAGCCCAGACCTTTTCACCTGAACTGGACTGGACCAGATGGCCTATTTTATATGTAAAAATTTCCTCTTCTCACTTCCATTACGGTTTGTGATGTTTGTGATACTTGGTATTAGGCAGCGTTTCAATATCCTATTGTATCCAATAATTTATTTATGAGTAAATCAGTACCCAGCCATTTCCCGTGGTCATTGTACTCATGCAGTAATCAGACATCCTAAATTCAGCACACCTTTATTTGTTTTCCTTTAAAAAGTTTACATGTAAGGTGCCCGTCTCAAATTGTTTGTAGGTAAACCAAATCTGAACTTGACCTGAATGAAACCTGATGGTACTTGACCTGAACTCAATCCAAATTGTACATGCCCTATACCAGTAGAATTCAGTTGGGTTGGGTTGACTTTGGTGGGGTCAGTATTCCAAGTTTTGGGAGTTGGTTTGATTTTCAAAGGGCATAAATCTTAGAAAATGTGTGTAATTCATACATATGATAATTTGTATAGTAAATATTATACATCTATACCCCTTGTTATAAAAGAGAAGAAGTTTATTGAAAACTATGGTAACTGAGTTGAGTTTGGGCACCAAAGCCCAAACATGAACCCTACCCAAATTACATGCTGGTTCAAATCTAGGCTTGAGCCGACCCAAACCTGAACAAGGTCAACCGGAATTAATTTTTTACTTTTGTTTGTGGTAAGACCATGTGGATTCAGGTTTGATGTTAGGCCAGGCCTCAGCTTCACTCTGGCTGTATGTATCGAACCTGCAACCTTGTGGTTTCAACAATGAGAACCTTTTAGCTGTACTATAGACTATTATCTAGATTTGGGGACACTTTCCAACCCTTGTACTGGTTTTGGATCCAGCAACTATGTTAGATGTAGAACATTGAAGAAGTCAGTTTTTCTGATGGAAGAACCATCCAGCGTGTAATCATTGGAGCTGGTTTTATTCTCTTGGAACCATGTGCTTCCCTTTGATCTCGAAACTGATAAGGCCGTGATTCATCATGGTTTTTCATTGACCTCCCGAAGCTTTATCAAAATCATGCTTTACATGCTTAATTATGTGGTGGTGCACATATGCATTCATGCATTTTGGGGATTAGAGATCGTCCCTCTATTGGTTTTGATGTATATATATTTAAAGACCACCTCATATATAATTCCCCTTTCCTTGTTCCACAGGATGAGGAGTTGGACATCTCTCCTGATGAAAATGATGATGCCATGGTGATTGAAGAGGATGATATCTCAGAGGATGAAGATGAGGACCATGAGGTATATAGTTTATTCATGTTTTTTCCAGTAATCATCATAATATTGCTGTAGGGAAGGATATACTAGTTATATGATGTTAGCAGTTGATCTTTACTGCTCATGCTCCAATCTCAATGTTTAGCGTCTAGTTTTAGGCTGAGTAACTGTGGAAAGCCAAGATGGGCTAGAGCCACAAAAGTAATAGGTTATCATTATTTTACCAATTGATTGCACTATATGTTACCTTGATGGATGCTATTCTTGTCATTCTCTCCTAGGTTCTGCATGATGACTCTATTCCTGTATGCACACCGGAGAAGGTACATGATGTGAAATTAGGAGATTCAGCTGATGATAGTACAATTGCCTCTACAACGAGTGATGCCGTGACAAATCCTTCTTCTGGTTCTAGCAACAGAACTTCCTCAGGCAGAGGCATGGAGTCCAGCGAATTCCTGAGTTTTGGTTCCAAGGGTTCATTGTCATTTGCTGCAGCTGCCATGGCTGGGCTTGCATCTGCAAGTGGTAGAGGCCTCAGGGGTAGTAGAGATCGTCGAGGGCTCAGCAATTCAAACGATCCTCCAAAATTAATATTTTCAGCTGGTGGGAAACAACTGAACAGACACTTAACTATTTATCAGGCTGTTCAGCGGCAGCTTGTTCTGGATGAGAATGATGATGAGAGGTATGCTGGATCTGATTTTCCATCTAGTGATGGCAGCAGGCTGTGGAGTGATCTTTATACCATCACATATCAGAAGGCAGAGAGCCATATTGACAGGCCTTCAGTAGGTAGCTCAGCTTCTCTTGCAAATCCTGCCAAAGGCAACTCTGCTTCAAATTCTAGTTCAGACACTCAATGGAAACAAACATCACTTCTGGACAGCATCTTGCAAGGGGAACTTCCATGTGATCTAGAAAAATCTAACCCTACTTACAACATTTTGGCATTACTGAGAGTACTAGAGGGGTTGAATCAGCTAGCACCCCGCTTGAGAGTCCAAGCATTATCTGACAATTTTTCGGAAGGGAAATTATCTAGTTTGGAAGAACTCATTACAACTGGTTCCAAGGTTCTTCCTGAAGAATTTATCAATAGTAAACTGACTCCAAAATTGGCTCGCCAAATCCAGGATGCTCTTGCTTTGTGTAGTGGCAGTCTACCCTCTTGGTGTTACCTGTTGACCAAAGCATGCCCATTCCTCTTTCCTTTTGAGACCAGGAGACAATACTTCTATTCAACTGCTTTTGGATTATCTCGCGCATTGCACCGACTTCAGCAGCAACAAGGTGCAGATAATCATAGCTCTACAACCGAGAGAGAGGCCCGCATAGGTAGATTACACCGGCAAAAAGTTCGTGTTTCTAGAAATCGTATACTGGACTCTGCTGCGAAAGTTATGGAGATGTACTCTAGCCAGAAGGCTGTTCTTGAAGTAGAATATTTTGGTGAGGTTGGTACAGGATTGGGTCCTACTCTGGAGTTTTATACCCTTTTAAGTCACGACTTGCAAAAGGTTGGTCTGCAAATGTGGAGGTTCAATTCTGCATCAGAGGAGTCTGCAATGGAAATTGATGGTGATGAACTGAAAGACAAGAAAGTTGATGTATATGATAAAAAGAAGCAATATGTAGATTCTGCTGCTGGGAGAAGAGATCTTGTACAGGCGCCCCTTGGTTTGTTTCCTCGGCCATGGCATCCTAATGCAGATGCTTCTGAAGGCAGCCTGTTTTCCAAAGTCATTGAGTACTTCCGGCTGCTTGGACGAGTGATGGCAAAAGCTCTTCAAGATGGTAGACTTATGGACCTTCCACTGTCAACAACATTCTATAAGCTTGTTTTGGGTCAAGTAAGTGGACTTAATTTTCTGATTTTCAACATTTTTTTTTGCTCTGTTAGAAATTTACTTTAGTCCTTTTGCAGTTAGAAATATTTCCTAGTCCTAAGTTGCATCTTAGCTTATCCTAAATTGGAATTTAGTGTATATGAGCAGGGCTCTCCTAAGCTGCATCTTAGCTTATCCTAAGTTAGAATAGTGTTGGTCCCACTAATCAAAGCCAATTATATATGTTTTTTTTTGCATTATAAAACTGGAAAATCCAGTTCTGATTGGATTTATCTTGATTTTAGAGACGATCATCATGCAAAAAACAACGATAATCGACTTTGATTTGTGGGACCAGCATTGTTTTAGCTTAGGATAAGCTAAGTTGCAGTTTTAGTAGATCCCTATATATATGGGGAGCGCTGCACCCTAAAAAACGCCCCTCCTAGTTTGGCCCATTGGGACGCATGATGATCATGAAAGTCCATTGGATGGAAAGATCCATAGGAGGTCTACCTACATGTAAAATCTTGAGCCCATAAGATCATACTAACCTTTTGATCCATGGCCCTAAAATTTAATGGTTTAGAGGCATCATTTATTATGATTTCAATCCAACGGTGAGGAAAAGTTGGATGAATGTCAAATTTGGATTTGTGACTATTCATTGGGGGTTGGTGTGTGTGAAAAGACTTGATTGACACAACATGAGCCCTATGGCCAGAAAATAGAGGGGCGCAAAAAGGGGCGTTTTTGAGAATTTCCATATATATATGGGCAATGCTTTCCTAAGCTCAAGCTTAGGATAAAACTACGTTAGCTCATGCTTGTGGGGCCCACCCTTGGTCCATCCAGATGGATCAAAACTTTCGGTCAGATCCGAATGGACTAATGACCATTAAACTTTTGGAACCCAGATGGAGATGATAGAAATCACTGTTGGGGCTGGTTTTTTACAGAGAGGTGGGTCCTAGGGAGTCCTTGAAATCCCCCCATCCCCAGGTGGGCTCCACTACACACTCGAGTTTACCTTAACCTAAGCTTAGAGCCTGTTTGGATATATGGTGAATTGAAGTATGATGAGGTGAAGCATCAAATCAAGAGAGAATAAAATATAAGGTGTTATGATGGTGTTTTGTTTTTAGTAGTTTGGTATGGAATCTTTGACTTTTTATACAGAAAAGTGGAGTTTTTTTTTGTCTTTTAGTGGAGAAAGGAGGTTGCTTTTTTTACTTTCTTTGAAAAATTCGGAGAGAATTTTGAAATTGTATACTTTTGATATGACCCCTTGGATTCACTTTACTTTACTTTAACTAGTTAAGTGCCAAACATGCCCTAAGCTTACGAGAGCCCCAACACCCCCCCCCCCCCCCCCCCAAACACACACACACACACACACACAACCCACTTCCATACAATATTATATTTGATCGGAAGCGATGGAAGCTTTTTGCTTAGTTATCAAGGCCATATCTATCTATCTACCCTTATAAAAGAGAGAAAGATGATGTACTTTATTCACTACACATGTCCAATAAAATGCAAGTTGTGGAGCCCACCCTTATAAAAGAAAGAGAGATGATGTACTTTTTTCACGACACATGCAATGCAAGTTGTGGGGCCCATCCTTATAAAAGAGAGAAAGATGATGTACTTTTCTCACTACGCACATGCCCAATAAAACGCAAGTTGTGGGGCCCACCCTTATATATGTAGTACTTTTTTCACTACACATGCCCAATAAAATGCAAGTTGTGGGGCCCACCCTTATATAAATATAGTACTTTTTTTCACTACATACATACCCAATAAAATGCAAGTTTTAGGGCCCACCCTTACTACCCTTATAAAAGGGCAGAGGTGACATGCTTAAGTTGTGGGGCCCACCCTTACACAATATATATCTACTACCCTCATAATACGGCAGAGGTGACATGCTTAAAAATTTTATCTTCTCTTTTATCTCGACTTGAGGCATGAAGAAACTTGACATAAATGTGAATAGCAGAGATAAGAATGTTAAATGGATTTATGATAAAATTAGAAATGAGCACATTCAATCAAGAACATCTGAAGGTAGTATCAATATGTGATAAATGAAGTGCAATTGAACATTGTCCAACGTGGACCAAAGGATAATGTTTGGGAAGAAAATAAAACTTATCTATGCAAGTTGATGCCCCCTCAAAAATGGGTAAGCCAAAGAGAACACAAATGAAGGTAGTAAGAATAGATCCAATGAAGTGCTACCTATTTAAGAATTTAGCCTTCATGCGGCTGAACCCATTAATATAAATTGGGACAATATTTTGATGATGATGATCTTTAAACCAAGAAATATAAAAAAAGCAATTAAAGATGAAAACCCATCTTGTTTTCTTAGAAAAAACTCGAGCTCATGCACTCTCACAAGCTATCAGGACGTTTGGTGTCCCTAACTTGCCGAGCTAAACTAGGGACACCCACTATTATCTTATATTTTGTGTGTGTCTTTTTGGAAAAATAAAGCCAAAATAATGGAGAAACTCAATATGAAGCCAGCCACAAAAAGGTTTTTGCTCTGGTACATTTGAGGTCTATATATTAAAGCAATAGGGGAGGGGTGCTCGTGAGGTGCTCGAGGGGTGCCATGTCAGCAGGTAGGGAATTTTCCTTTCAAAGAATTACTTTAAAAAAAATATATATACACAGCTTTTGCTTTGATATGGGCCATTGCACCTCCCAAATCTCCTCCCTAAATCTCTCGAGTTAACTTAAGATTATGTTTCCATAACTACATTTCTAAAATCCTTCTAACTTCTTCTCAAATCTCTTTTTTCCTAACTTTCCTATTTTATCTTCCTATCTTAATCCTCACATCGCTCTGTAATCTTAATCCATCCTAGATCAAAGGTGATCAGATAAGCCCATCAATATATGAGTTCCTTAATCCTCTCAAAATACCAGTCGTAAAATACTGTAAAATGGTCCTCTTAACCTCTTCCTCAACCTCTCTATCTGCAAAACCCAACAAGCTTTATGGTGGATAGTCCTTTCAAACCCATCATCAAAACCAAGTAAGACGACCTATTTAATAAAAAAAATTCCAAAGGGCCCACTCAACCAAATCGAAATCAACATATGCCGGTTCTTCCCACTCTCAATCGAACTTCAAATCACAATTAACATGACATATAGATATAGGTAGTGGGCCCCACGAGCATGGCATGCATGGCATCAAAATGGACAGCTGTCCATCTTCTCACCTCCACCGAACTTCAAATCCTATGCATCATGACACATAGATAGTGGGCCCCAAGAGAGGTGTTTGAGATTTTCATTTTCTCTTTGAGAAGCTTTGCACTGCCTTAAAAAAATAAAGAAAACTGAAACAAAACCTATGAGAGTTTTCTCTCCTAAACAATATGATCTCCTCTTCGAAACCGAGATCAATCTACTCATCGACAACTTTCATGAGATCCACGACTAGATGATAAACTTACATATCATGGCCACAACATTTGATGACTTTCTTCTTTTTTCTGCCCGTCTTCTAGGTACGAAGAAAACCTACTTTTTCTTTTCTGTCTTCTCTTACTTCATTTTTCTTAACACCAAACCAATAGAAGATCATGCATTGATTTAATGATTTCTTGGGAGTGGGGATTTTTTTTTTTCTTTTCCCAATTGAATTTAGGGTACTGCGATTTGGGTATTTTTCCCATTCATGAGATGATGTGGGATGGTAGTTGATGGCTCACCTACGTGTGGAGGATTTGTGGTTGGATTACAGCCTTGGGTTGACTTGTATAGGATGAAAATTCACATACCTCCTATTTGTGTTTGTTTTATTTTCACATGTCACTATATCTATGAATTGCCACTTATCTACGTGGGACATGTTTCCCAGCCATTACCCACATCATTATCGGCTAGGGGGATGCTTTAATTCCTTTCTTTATTGATAAATTCATTTCTATTGGAAAACACTTAGAATATCTTCAGTTACCCTTATAATTTTTTTTTGTTATTTCTTTTCTCCATTTATCCATGTCTTATGATATTTGATCTTTAGATTCATCTTTTTTAATATCGAATGAAACTTAAAAAAAATTTCTCTTCAGATAGTGAAAAAAGTCAGAAGTGACTAATAATCTTATTAACATAAATTACTTATTAAAAAGAATTAACAATCCTATTAGTTAGGAGAAATTAAAATTTTAGGTCAGTGAAAAATGCACAAGTCAATGAGAGACTTAAAACGTGAGAAAAATTACACCTTAATAAAAGATTAAAATAGTTTGAAATTTAAGTAGATAAAAAGCTCGTCAATAAAAGAAAAGCAGCCAGTTGAGAATGGACAATACCTAATTTTACTTTCAATCATAAATTACATAAACACTATATAAGAGATAAGACATTAATCTAAATAAATTTGGTTAGTTAATAAAAAAAAAAGATATGAAAAAGCGGTGCACAATCTAAAAGACAGGATAAAAGAATTAGTAATGAAGGAAAAAATTTATAATGGTAACGGAAAAGGGAATAAAGTAGAACTTTTCAATCTGAAAGAAGGTAAAGCTATAAAAAAATTATACATTCAGACAAAACACTTGTAGCACTATATGAGTGGCATGCTATTGAGTTGGATTTACATTAGCTTTGTAAAATAAAATGTGAAAGTGCTGATAAAACCTTAATGATAAGTAGGCATCTCAAATTTCAAACAACCAAATGCTTGAGATTCCCTTTTCTTTTATGCTCCTCTTTTGATGAACTCGAACTTCTGTCACTATACATCTGAATGTGATTTCCATACCTTTCGATTCCTCTTTTTTCTTGCTTCTTCTTTTAATAGTGATGTTTTAGATTTTATGCATATTCCTAAACGTTTGATTCAATTGATACTATTATCGTTTCTTAATGGGTTTTATTAGGCTAAAGACTATAAAGGATTAGTTAGCTATAGATGGATCATGGACCAAGTTGTCTACTATCGTACATGCATGTGTAATAATAAGCTTTGTTCACTTCTATTTGTAATGCTCTTTTCCAATACAATTTTATGTTATCTTTTTTGTCAAAAAGAAAAAAAAAAAGAGGAGATTGAAGTCAAGAATAAACTATAGAAAGGGAACCCTTTCCAAAACAAGAGCAAATATCTGCTGTCACTCATTTATTATTTTATTGATATCTTGTTTAGTGGAAATACTTAAAAGTATTTCAATCTAGCAATACGGATTTGCTCATTTGTAATAAAATAAAAGCATTGTGAGCTATAATTTTCTTCATATATATGTTTGGACAGCACGTGCAGGGCTTCACTAGTTACCCATTAAAAGTTTGAGCTGCAGTTACAATTATTTCGTACTTCTCTGCAGGAACTTGATTTGCATGATATTCTTTTATTTGATATGGAGTTTGGGAAGATTTTGCAAGAAATGCAAGCCCTTGTTTGCAGAAAACAGTATTTGGAATCAGCAGCATGTAGCAATCAGAAGGCAGTTTCTGATTTACGCTTCCGTGGTTCTCCCATAGAAGATCTCTGCCTGGATTTTACCCTTCCTGGTTACCCAGATTACATCCTAAAACCAGGGGCGGAGAACACACTGGTATGTCCCGTGAATGAACATCCTTAGCATCAGTGCCATTTTGTTAGGGATCTCTAAGTTCATTTTGACTGGATTTTACAGGTTGATATTAATAATTTGGATGAGTACATTTCATTGGTTGTTGATGCAACTGTCAAGACAGGAATCATGCGGCAAATGGAAGCATTCAGGACAGGGTTCAATCAGGTAATTTCTTTTCCATCTCTGCCACGAAGTAAAATATTTCTTGTTGTAGTTTATATAATAGGTTTCCTTATTACTTCAATACACCAGCATCAGTACAATTTTATTTTAATAAGGCTTCAGGTCCATTAGCAGCGTGTGGTCAATATTTTATTTATGTCTTACCGGGTAAACGTATTGATATGTTTCGAACAATTTGGTTTTATTTCTGCTCTTACCAGTGTAATATGCATGTGAATGTGCTCAGTAATTTATACACTGGCCAATTGAAATGGCTGATCATCTTTCTGTGTGAGACCTCATACCGGTTCTGTTTCCATTCAGTGTTTGTTTTTATTTTTGGAGTGAAGGATCAGCAGATTCAAATGGACCATGTAAATATAACCCCCATTGGTACCTTGTCAGGCTAGGACTGGATGTTGTTCTTGTGAACACGTGTACAGAAAGCCACATCTCATAGTTCATATTTTAGGTGAATCTCCTCATTTGTTGATTTTTTAAAAATGGACCTCTGTGATTCTGTACCCAGTCTATTTAGTCCCTTTTTTTTCACTTCTGAATGGACAGAATCATTGCAACTTTCCATGATAAGATTCTTTCTTGTACGTCAACATTTTCCTTACCTACATGTTGAGATTGCAAGTTGTGTGTGGCAGGTCTTTGACATCGCATCCCTACAAATCTTTTCTCCAGATGAACTAGACTATTTACTATGTGGCCGGAGAGAACTGTGGGAGGTAATCTTCTTCTTCTTCTTCTTCTTCTTTTTTTTTTTTTTTTTCAGTTTTATGTTATTTATAAATTCCCATAGCTATGGTAACTGGCTTGTCATAACTAGGTGGATTTTGAAAAATTTTCCTATTCCTTTCAGGCTGAGACGCTGGCAGATCATATTAAGTTCGATCATGGATACACTGCAAAAAGTCCACCAATTGTTAATGTATGTCTCCTCCATCCAGTTCTGGAAAGAAGTTGATTTCTACTGAATTTCTTCCAATTTCATGTCTCATATCTAGCTTTTGCTTCTTGTGTCTTAGCTACTGGAGATAATGGGAGAATTCACGCCAGAGCAGCAGCGTGCTTTCTGCCGGTTTGTAACGGGTGCACCTAGGCTTCCGCCGGGTGGTCTGGCCGTTTTAAACCCAAAGTTGACCATTGTGAGAAAGGTACATGAAAACAAATGTCTGTTTCACCAGCTCTTTCATTTATCTTGGTAACAGCATCTGTGAACATGGGATTGTGTATCTTTTAGTCTCTGCATTTATGTACTAATAGACTCTGTTTGGTGTACAGCATTCTTCAAATACAACAAACACAGCACCTAATGCAACTGGGGCTTCTGAATCTGCTGATTATGACTTGCCCAGTGTCATGACCTGCGCTAATTACCTCAAACTACCGCCCTATTCAACCAAGGTCCTTTTTTTTTTTTTAATCTAAAGAACTAAATTTTAGTGCTCTTTTAGGAAGTGAGTGTTGTGAGCATAAGCAGGTGCATGGTTTACTGAGAAACCCCTCCAGTTGGGGGCGGTGGATGAAAATTTTCCCATGTTGGATTATTATAAGCCTTTCAGCAGTGGTCTGCAACAGTATAGTTTTTTTTAAAGAAACTTTGATGGTTTAAAATAAGATGCCAAGTAGCATCTTTCCTCTGCTGTGGGGCTCCTTAAACTCATGAGCTGGGCCGAGGTCCTTTATTTATGATAATAATCCTTTATTTATGATAATAATTTAGCAAACCATGCTTGTTGGGGTTCAAGGGCCCTTTTGCATCCTATTCCATTATCTGAGTCCTTTTTTTTTTTTTTTTGCTTATTTTTTTCAGGAAATAATGTACACGAAGCTACTTTATGCCATCAGCGAAGGACAGGGATCATTTGACTTGTCTTAAGGTCAGCACCAACCAATTCTTGAATGTTCATTGCAGTTGGGGTCATTCTAATACTTGGTGAACTGGTTCTGATGATGTTCAAGTTGCACTGCTCATCCAAGAGTTATTGGCGGTGCCCTGAAATTGTGGAGGCATAGAGTGAGGTCAGTTCCCATTTCTTCCATCGAAGCTATGCCCGTTTTATCTTCTTTGGCTCCTTTCCACCTTGTAAATTCTCTGCCAAGTGACCCACCAGATTCTTCTTGATTCTTCAATAATGTTAAATTTCTCACTGTCAGTTGAATAGTAGATAGAGTAGACTGGCTTCATATCCAAAGAGAGTTTCAAACTGGGGAGGTGCAGAGCTGTCAGCCTGCTAATGATTGTAAATAAAGGATAATTATCATGTTTATGAAGTTCAATATCTGAACAAATCTTGTAATGTATTGACAGATTGGGATGTGGAGGTGGAAATGATTTCTCGCGGAATTTTGGTTTTGCACACAGATACTTTCCCATGTAATTCCAGTTGATACTACAACCCATGATTTTATTCAAGGATCCAAACTTTTTTCTTTTCTAGTGTCTACATTGCTCATGGACAGTGAGTCACAGGGGCAGATGCAAATACCTGATTATTAAGGTCTTAAGATGATTTTACTTACCCATTTGCTCATGTGCCTTGGATTGCATTCTATATGCTTAATTATGATAGATCTTGCCTTTTTTTTTATATTAAAATTCATGTTTACTTGTGAGCACGAAAATCGATGTGTCTGAATAAATAAAAAATAAAAAAAAATGTTGAAGTTGGACCCAGTTCTTCCGGCTTTCAATTTAGTAATTCAATTGGGGTGACTATGGTCAGGTCATTCCATTAGTAATGTTCTTCTCCTAAGTAAAAAGAAAAGAAAATAAATTTTGATGCAGAAGTGAAAGGGTCTATATGATGTATTCTCTTCAATTTAGAGAGAGATCCAAGTTGTTAAGATTGTTGTGAAAATTTAATCGAGTTCTTCCGGCTTTCAATTTAGTAATTCAATTGGGGTGACTATGGTCAGGTCATTCCATTAGTAATGTTCTTCTCCTAAGTAAAAAGAAAAGAAAATAAATTTTGATGCAGAAGTGAAAGGGTCTATATGATGTATTCTCTTCAATTTAGAGAGAGATCCAAGTTGTTAAGATTGTTGTGAAAATTTAATCGATGTAAGATTTCAATCCAACCATCAGTAATATCAGATGTCAAAAATTATGCCTGATACATTCCATGAGGGTAGTGAGTTGAGTGAAGACAGTAGATTGATAACGGAGGGCCCCAATGGGCTTTACGCCGTAATACATATGAACCTGGATATGCACTTTTGCGTTGCAATAGCTGTGGGTAAGATAGATGAAAAGGTCTCCTACAGCCCGTGATTTAACAACCTTGAAAGTTCAATGATTTTTCTAGATTGAAGAATCCAGCTAAAGGGAAAATTCTACCTTATGGGGTATATTTCTAAAGTAAAATGGTCCATGAGGCCTACATGTCCTCTGAAGCTCATCTTTGATTCATGATGTTCCAAGTGAGAAGGTTCTTTCTCTCTTTCCAGCACAAGCTTTCCATGGCTTTCTCCTCCATCATCCCAGTCTTCACAAACTGTAGTAACTAACTGACGATTTCAATTAACATGGAGATGTCAAGAGAAGCTAGATCACAGCTATTGGGCCCATTTAAAGTTTTGTTTGTTCCTTTTTTTAAAGAAAAGTTTTATAAACAGAAAAGTATTACAGATTAGTTGAGATTACATTACACAAGAGACTCAACACCCACAAAATAAACAAGATTACCATTATTAGAGGTTAATAAACAAGATTAAATAAACTAGTTCAAGTGCTTTAATCCCAAAGGGTAGCTCAGTTGGCCTAAGACCACAGTCTGCACCCAGAGGTTGTAGGTTCGAAAACGCACTACAGTGGTGCTACAGGGGAGTTTACCAGGCTTCCCTCTGGGCCTGGAAGGATTAGTCCAGCCTAAAGGGTGAGAACCCTTTGATAGCAGGAAAAAAAAAAAAAAGTTTACGTGCTATATATATCAACACAAGAGGGTAAGCCACCAACAAAAAAATGCAATAGGAGGATAAGAAGTGGGGGCCGTGGGACCTCTTCCTTATGGGATAGTACCTCCTTGCATGACTTGTGGTTCTATGGTCACCAAGGTTTGTTTGGTATTAGCTATTGGTTCAATTAACTATTATAAGTCTAAGAACTCTCTCTCTCTCTATATATATTTTATGAATTTTATTTTATTTTTTTCTCAAACCACATAGCTGAAATAAAAAATATATATATATATATATATATTTTATTTCAGCTATGTGGTTTGAGAAAAAAATAAAATAAAATTCATAAAATTATGCAACAAAACAAAGAGGGCCCATGAACCGCTCAATGAATGTGGGACCTACGCTAAGAGAGATTCTGATTAGGCGCTGTGATGGGTCCATGAGCCCTGAGTTTGTCTTAAACTCTCAAATTGATTGAATCCATTGATCACCCAGATGCAGTCTAGAGTTCAGTGGATGGCTTTGAAATCAGCTTCTAAGACTAAATGGGCAAGTGATTTGACTCGTCATTATGTAGCTAAAATTTGATGGCCGAGTTGTAATTGCGAGACACCAACACCAAAGATAGATGATCATTCCGGCACCACAAGCATACAGACTTTACATTAAATAAAAATTTGACTCTCAATCCAACGTCCATTCCATTAGGATTGATAAAAACTTGATGGATTTGGTGTAATTCAATAGATACTGTTTGTGTGTAGGGTTCTGATTGGTGATACGTGGGCCCTGCATGCTTCCTTTGTGGCTCCTTTTGAGTTTGGAAAGTAGAGGAGAAGAAAAACCTGCAGCATTGAAGGGAATCTCTGCTAGAGCAGGAATATTATAGCTTAGCAGCAGGGGACCAGTACCCTCTTTCCTTTCTTGTGAAAAACTGCCCTCCACCGTATCACTACTTCAATGGAAAGCAATAACTAGTACCCCCACAATGCCGATAAAAAGGCACCAGCTTTTATCCTTCTCCATAGTCTTACACTCTTACTCTCACCTATTCCCTTCCTTGTTCCTACTCTCCTGTTCCACCCAAGCTCCTACTCACTTTCTACTCTCCAGCGAATATGAGTCTTCATCCCCATGATGAAAAAGTCCCTATACGCGTTGAGGATGTGACCTTCAATGAGAACCCTCAGTTATTTTTTTTCTGGGATGCAATTCAATATCACTCTATTATGTAATAGAGTTCTCCCAGGTGGTATATATGTGTTTCTCCTCTAATTTGTTCTCTAAGTCTTTTGGCGGTTTATATCTTCTTCTCTCTGTCTCCCTTCCTGCTCTTTTTTTAAGGTAAAGCATATATATGGTTTGGCTGGTTGGTTTGTGATCATGAGTTAGTTTTCTCTTGCAGCAATACAATGCAGGATTACTTATCAAAACGTGGCTAGTCAGCGGCGTAACACTCAGATTATTGGGACGACACTCATAGGGCCCCCTGCGTTGGGTAGGAAAGTCATTGTTTTGCCTCTTGTTGTAATGGTATGAGGAAATGAAATTCAACTTGACATGTGGTGCAATCTTTAGTTGCAGAGTTTATCGGGTAAAAAATTGTTTTTCAGAAGATTATCATGTTTTACACTTAAATGCTGTGAAGGAAAGTCCGCTTTTTACACAATTCTAGAACTTCCCATTTTAAAGGGATAGAACACAAATATAAATTGATTTTGAACATATTAGATTTCAATATGAACTACAAATATTGAAAATACATAATGATCTATAGTGAAATAGTACATTCACCAAATATAAAGAAATAAATTTTGTAAAGAGAGAAATGGGTTCCTTTCTTTCTCCTCTTTAGGTGTACCTGAGTTCTAAAACCAGCAAGTTCTTCTAAAATCTCCAACAAGAAGCCCAAAGCTGCGCTCTCTCCTCTACCTCTCTTCATCACAACATTTATAAGTGACATAAAAAGAAGTTATATGCCTGAAGGTGGATTTGTTTACGTTTATCGCATGTTAGGACATCTTGATTGTAATCTACAACTCATCATATCTACCAATGTAATCATTTGGTTATTTTTATTCCTTTGTAATGGGGGACTTGTCTTGTCCTCAGTTAACTTCTTTTTATGGTTGCTTTGTTGTTATTTCTAGTGATATTTGAAACCTTTTTTTGGGATTATTAAGTGGTTTAAAAGAAAAATCTTTCCAAAATAATTTACCTTAAACATTTTATCCGATGAAGGTTAAAAGCTCATTTTGACGCTATTGAGTGACTAATAAGGATAGGCATTTGCATGTATTATATTTCAAGAAAATATAGTGACGTGCCAGACTAATATTAGAAGATAGAACTAACTATGTGAAGTTAGATAATTCAACGGTTTCATCTTCATCTCCTCAATGTTGACATCATTCAGTGTTGTCTGTTCATAGTTGCCCAGCTCCATGTCTGTCAGCTGGACTGATGTCCTAGGAGGCAGAATAGATTCTAAAGCCTTGTATAGTTCTGGAGGGAGAGAGAAATCAACAGAAAAGTGAATGTAGAGTTTCCCCCTCATGAAAGGCCGCTGGTAGATGTGCATACCTTCTTCATTTATTACCTTGACCTGATTTGAGAAATCTTCGGGCACACTAACACAATATACAATATCCAATGTGCTAAAGTAAACTTAAATCTACAGTACTTGAGAAGAACTAAGATGAAACGCAGAATTAAAACAAGCTTACCAGGCTTAATAATTTCACTGGGATTGGGATCATCCCCTTCTCTCTTTAATTTTGGATGCTCCTGTTGTTGCAGGACGACATCGACAGTCACATAAGAATTTATCCCACTGCCTACATAACTAGCTCAAAGAATCATGAAAGTCCAAAAACAAAAAATTCCTGAAAGAATAGAAACAAGCATTGCTACCTCCTTGACTTCTTTGGGAAAAATTATCGTCTGGTTATTCTGCATCCCCTTCTCCACTGTAACTTCAAACACCTGCTTCTCTTGGACACCTTCTCACCATTCACATATATAATATTGTTGCTCGGCAGTTTTCACCTGGCTATCCAGGGGTTGGAACATGGGTATGCCCCCTATTCCTGCATGTGTTTGTAGGCTTCCTTCTCGTGTGTGGGAGCTACTTTCCCACTTGAGTGGATGTGCCTTCCCACTCCTAGCCCCTTTGGCTGGAGTACCAAAATAACAAAAAAGAAAAAAAAAATGCCCCCCTTGACCCATTTAGATTAAGGAGAGAAGTAGAATAGAGAAAATCCTTATCCATTCTTATGACAAGAGGATTTAGCAATAGACACAAAACCAACTTCAATTTTCTCCCGAGTCCAATTTTCTGGCCTAGGTTGTGAGCTCCAATATACATGATACTTTATTTATTTATTTATATTTGATAAATCTATTTAAGTTTGATAAACTCAACCGTTTTAAGGTAAAAGTAATATGGCCACAAAATTCTTTATTTATTTGATAAAACTATTCAAGTTAGATAAATTCAACCGTTTTAAGGTAAAAGTAATATGCCACACTTAAGTCACACAGAAATAAAGTCCAAAACTCCTGTATTCATTAGGAAAGCATCAAATTCCAATTTTCTAATATAATATGCAGGGGAAAAGTTCTCTAATACAAAAATTTTATTCTATAAATAATTTGATATCAAGGATTACTTTAATACCGAGAAAAAAAATAAAAATGGAAGAAAAAAAAACTCGTCGAACCCATAACCTAGTGATTGCAACCACCAGCACCCTCTTACAAGCAGGGTCTGAAAATGAGAAAAGGTTCTCAAATTCGGCCTGAGCCAACTCGGCTGACTCTTCTGCTACTCATGCGAGTCTCTAAACATTTCTCTTTAAAAAGAAACATATGAGAGAAAAATTTGTACAATGCCAGGAATCGGATCCAAAGTGAAAAAGAAGAATACATGAGATCAGTGAGATGTTACAAGACCTTTTTACAATTATATATATATATATATATATATGAAGCGAACTGAATTCGACTGTGAAATCAGAAGTAAGCCGTCTTCTCATCGTTCTTTGAAAATGTGTTAGACCTTGATGATCTCATAATACCTAGTGTTATCAATCTTCTTTGGCTCTCGCTCATACGGGCGGAATCAGGATATAGACATTTAGGGGGGGCGTTGGGAAAAAAATTTATGGGGGTCATTGCGAAAAATTACTTTAAATTTTAATTAATCTAAAGGAGAATTTTACAATTTAGGGGGGCCATGGTCACGGCCCGCCCGCTAGTTCTGCCCCGTCCCAGACATCCTCTCAAAATCCATGCAACTCACGGAAAATTGTAGATCAAATCTATGCGCACAAACAAAAGAAAATCCTAATTTCCAATCCAAAAGAAAAATTCCTAATTTAAATCAAAACTAGCATAAGAACCCTTGCTAAGCAGAATCAGTCCATACGATGCAAACCAAATATTTATGCAATTAAAAAATAATCTTTGATTTTAGAGGCGGTCCAAATACATGGGACCACAGTAAACTGTTGCTTACATGTAACTGTGCTAGGAATGGACATCATCACCAAAAACGAGACAATAAACATTGAGAGGGTTTGAGAGAAGTATAAATTTTTTGGCTCATTTTCAAGAAAGGTACATGAAGATTTGAAAATTTTAAAAAAGTGTAAAAACTTTTTACATTTCTTTAAAAAACCCACGACCCAGTATATTTTACAAATCATTTCAAATGCGAAACATAAGCGAGGGAAGCGTTTGGCAGTCACCAACAATAAATCCAAATCCGTAACTGAAAACCCCAAAAGGAAGCGTTTGGTTCTCATTCCATTGCATTTCCTTCTTTTCTCCTCTTGTGATTATTGTTGCAGTAACAACTGATCCACATTCCTCTCTCTCTCTCCACTTCCCTTTCTCGAATTTCGTTCCGAAACGCTTCTTCCAATTCCACCACCCCCACACATGCGTTTTGTACAATGGCATTTCAGTTCCCTGATGTTTCGGATTTGAAAAAAGACGATTAGGATCGGTCTGGGAGGAAAAGGGTTCTGTTTTCTTGCGATTTTATATCTGGGTTTCATTTCCTGCAGCAAAAGGAGTAGTGGGGGGATTTGGGAAGGCGAATTGAGATGGGATTTTTTAGTTCTTTGTTTGGTTTCTGCGGATTTGGATTTGGGCTCTCTGTTGGGCTTGTGATTGGATATTTTCTCTTCATGTACTTTCAACCCAGTGACGTGAAGGTGATCTCTCTCTTTTAATTGTCCATTTTGGTGGGTTTTCCTTTCCAACTTGGTTTCCTAGATTTTTTTTTTTCGTTGGTTCGGTTTAGAGCTTTTGTTTTTGTTTTTGGAAATTTATGGTTGTGATGGAGTTGGGAAATGATACTGATGCATTGGTTAACAAACGCTCGACATATATAAAAATTTGCAAGAAATCTTAGTTTGAGGTTTATATTGCGAGCATAAATATCATGATGCAATGCAATATACACGCGAAATCATGATAGATACAGAAACTGATAATTGAAGAAGTTTTTAGAGTTCTTGAGTTCGTTGTTTTTTTTTTTTAAATTGGTACTGATTTTGAAGGAATTTTCTTCTCTAAATCTTGGGTTTGATAAATGGGTAGAGGCATCTAAAAGGTATCAAATGATGCTTGAGAGAATGAAGCATTTCTATTTATTTACCCGACAATAGTGTGTATGGGTCATGCTTAATTTGTGATGATCTGATTGGTCCCCTCATGGAATGGTGTTTCCTTTTTCTTTTTCTAATTGGCTACGCGCGCACTTGCTTGCACGCTCACGTCCTTAACTAGCTGAGCAAGAGCAGGGACCCTTCATGGATGCATTATCTCATACATCAGGCTATTTATGATATCTGGTAAAAAGAGACAACTACAACCAACCATTTACATTTAATGGGGACCACCATGGTCCAAGCAGATGGGCAACTTGCATTTATCTTTAATGCCCAATTACACCTAAGAACTAAGTCTTTTGCTGTTAGAGCTTCCTTTTATTTTTTCTTGGATGGTGCAACTGCAAGCCATTTTTAATATCTATACATCAGTACACCAGGGCTGAGAATTCAACCTTTAGCTCTCTCTAGTGATCCTAAGTACCCCTCTCCTCCCAAAAGCACCCGGGTTATCCTTAGAAGCATCAACATTTTACTTCCAGAATCTTGGCAGTGGAAGTTTCCACCTTCAATTCTTTAACATCCTTGATCCCCTTCTGCAGCAACTTTTCTCCACTCTTCTATAAAATCCATTGATGAACACCTTTCAACTCAACCCCTACCAAAGCCCAATAAATCAAATAAACTTGATCACTACTGCAAGGGTGTTTAGATTTGAGAGAAGTCTTGATGTTATTGAATATGAGATTGTCCTTTGCTTTCCAAATACACCCAAGAATGGCACACAGATTCCAGAGTGTATTTACTTTTATGGCCAAAATTCTTCTCCATTGTTGAGTGCAGTCATGTATCTACAACAGTGCGACTGTTAAATTCTAAAAAGATCCAAGGAAATGCTCCCATCGTTGCTTGGAATAATGAAAGATGATTAGCTGACTTGGAAGACTTGCACAAATTAGAAAATTTTCTTGTCTGTTTAACTGATCAAGAATATGGATCTTATGGACAATGCCATCTACACATTAGCCGCTGCCTTAGTGTATTGTTGCTCTTTACAATTAGTTTTATGGATACTATACATGTTTCCATCATTTTAATGAAGTTTTTCTTGTTATTAATTATGAAATAAATCGCACTCTTGCTGATTTGTGAACTCAATAGATCCCTAGCTATTTCTCTGCCATTATCCAAGGAAATTTTGGATTTGCCTGGACTTTCCAGTAAAGGCTTTTCCTCCTGTCAGAGACAAAAATCCTTTGGATGTGAAGCAGCTCTTTTGGAAAATGTTTAATTGCTTTCATTCTTCACTAAGATCTTTACTTGGAGGAGACAGGGAATGAACTTGTTCAACCCTTTTCACATAGGAGATATTATTTACACTTTTAAGGTCTATTCTCATGATCAATTTAATTTGGCATGTTTATATATATATATCATATTATATTATGTAGCGCAACCACCACCCCCCCCCCCCCCACCCCCCACCCCCCACCCCCCCCCCCCCCCCCCCCCGAGCACCATATTTATGTAGGTAACTCATTTACTTTTGCTATTGATTTGATCAGGACCCCACAATTCAACCCCTTGCTGAACAAGACTCAGACTCTTTGCAGCGAATGATTCCTGAAATACCTTTATGGGTGAAAAATCCAGACTATGATAGAGTATGTATTTATAATGTCAGTGCTGATTTCTGAAATTGATGCAGTGAAGCTTAAAAATGTGTAACTCCCCTTCACCTATTATCCCTGATTGTAAGATGTAACTTCTGAATTCTGATCACTTCTTTCCTATTACCCTGTTTTCTTGAAGCTGGATTGGCTAAACAAGTTTCTAGAAAATATGTGGCCTTATCTGGATAAGGTCTGTTGTCCCAGCCCCTTCTTTTCTTTCGTAATATTGTTGTGGTAACCCCGAATCCTCAACAGTTTGTGGTGTGGGTTTTAATTACTATTAGTGAATGTTTTCAAATTTTTTTCTTATTTAGGGAATTTGCAAGATGGTGAAGGAAATTGTAAAGCCAATCATCGCAGAGCATAGTGGGAAGTTTAAAATTGAATCAGTTGAATTTGAAAGCCTTACCTTAGGCTCCCTTCCACCAACCTTTCAAGGTTAGATGGAAGTTTTTAACTTCGTATTTTCCACATCCATTTGTGGACATTGAATAGTTCTTCATATTTGAATGAATTCCATTTTTTCATATCTAAATTAAATCTGCATGACATTTGGGATTATTTCATTTTTGATGTTGCATAACTATTTTTAAATCATGTCACATTAATGATATTCCAAGAAAGGGAAGGAAATTCAAGTCTCATATCTTGATGTACAGTAGAAGGCATTGGTATACCTGCTCTGTCTATTATTAATGTATTGAAACAGCATTGCAAATAGGACTATCCAATTTCTTTTCACATGGCATTACATCATTTTCCTAGCTTTTGTTTAGTTGCTAAGCATCTTCTATATTGAGTTTATATCACTTTTGAAATCATGGGATATTCTTTCTTTAACTGGCTATTTATTAGTTTCATCTGTGTTTTAATTTTTTAATTTTTCGCTAAACTTTTTTACCCATTTGTATACAAATGTGCCTACCTTTTTCTCATGACATTCTATATTTTTTGTGGTCCTATTTTACCGTTTTTCATATGACATGTTGTTTGAAGGCTTTGAATCAATGTTTTTGTTCTACTTCTTTGTCAGGAATGAAGGTCTACACTACTGATGAGAAAGAACTGATTATGGAACCTAGATTAAAATTTGCAGGAAATCCAAATGTCACTGTTGCTGTTCAAGCATTTGGTCTAAAAGCAACTGCTCAGGTTCATGAGTTGTACTATGCTGATGAAAATAAATTCAATATTTAAATATTTGTTTGAATTAGCTATTTGATGCCCAAATACAATGCCTGGCCTGTTTGGCATGGTAATTGGATGGAGTTTCTGAAGGAAAAAGAGCTCGTCTTCTATATGTTCTTTTCCCTGCTATTTTACGTTTGGCACCTAAATGGAACTACTGGAATTCTAGGAATTTTACTAGAATACCCGCCATTACACCTTTTTCTTTTTTGTCACCCGTTAAATTTGGCACCTCTCTACTCTTCTCCTTGATAAACTTGCTAGCCCTGCAGATTTGGTTTTTCCCTTCTCTTGGAGATTTCCCTACCCAACAGACCCTAAAGTTGTGTATTGAGGTTGTTCTTTCTCATACAACATAGAAACTATATCAATGCACTTGTATTGATATTTCAACATCAATGGGTTTCAGGTGCTGGATTTGCAACTATTTCTTGCACCGCGCATTACTATGAAGCCATTGGTCCCATCCTTTCCTTGTTTTGCAAAAATTCTAGTGTCTCTGATGGAGAAGGTGTGTGAATTGGTGAATTAAGTTTTGGACATTCCTTTTATTTTTATCAAATATATATTTTTTGTTGTCTAGTGTTTAGGTCTTGCATTGCACTTCTCTCTCTCTCTCTCTCTCTCTCTCTCTCTGCGCGCGCGCATAACTGTCTCTTGTTTTGTAGCCACATGTTGATTTTGGACTAAAGCTTCTAGGGGCAGATCTTATGTCAATTCCGGGCCTGTACAGATTTGCTCAGGTATGCTACTTTCTCTTCTGTATGACAGTATTGTTGCTTTGTATTTGATTGTGACCATCTCTGACTTCTTTTTCTGGTTGGAGATACCTGATTTTACTAGTTCTCAATGGGTGTTGAGTGTTGAATTTATCATGTTCATGGTTGATGAAATTCCATAATAATAATAAAAAAAGAAATTGGATGGAGTTAGTGGGTGGGGGGGTGGTAGGTGCCTGCATGTTTGTTGATATATAATTTTTACCTCTTGCCCACCTTTTTTAAATGAAAACATTTGATAAGTTTTTAATGGAGACTCTCATAAAAAAAAAAATTCATGTACAATGTGTTACTTGCATGCTGAAACTAACATGAGAAAAGGTGAGATTTGGATTAGCAGATGCTTGCAAGAAGGCGTCTCATTGTATACAGAACATTGGAGGGAATTCTCTCTCTCTCTCTCTCTCTCTCTCTCTCTCTCTCTCTCTCTCTCTCTCTCCTTACAATGCATGAGTGATCATTAAAGAGTCCTTCAGTCCTGCCTTCTTACAATGCATGAGTGATCATTAAAGAGTCCTTCAGTCCTGCCTTCTTACAATGCATGAGTGATCATTAAAGAGTCCTTCAGTCCTGCAAATGGTTTAGTTTTGGGCATGGACCATCCATGGACATAGTGTACACATGCATATAGATACATACATACATACAGGTGTTAACACCTGATTCTTAATATACATACAGATGCTTGTGTGTTTTTTTTTTTCCTTTGTAGTCACTCAGAAGCTTTCACCTGGTTCCTGCAGGAAATGATCAAAGATCAAGTTGCAAACATGTATCTTTGGCCCAAGCATCTCGAAGTACAAATCATGGACCCTGCGAAGTACGTTCTCGTATGATTTAAAAGTTTTCTACTCATTCGATATTCTCGTTTTGCAATTTCATGGCTCAGTAATCTTCTGACCGAATTTCATGCAGAGCCCAGCAGAGGCCAGTTGGAATTCTCAATATTAAGGTTATCAGAGGAATGAAACTTAAGAAGAAAGATCTTATGGGGAAATCAGACCCGTATGTGAAGTTAAAGCTTACAGGGGACAAGCTTCCAGGAAAAAAGACGACGGTGAAGCATAGTAACTTGAATCCTGAATGGAATGAGGAATTCAGTATGACCGTAACAGATCCAGAATCTCAATCCTTGGAACTTCGCGTTTATGACTGGGAACAGGTACGAATTTGTCTCCTTCGCTCTCAAGTGTGCTCTTAAAGTTTCTTTATCTAGCTACATATGTATGGTATGAGTGTTGACTATTCTTGGGAAACATACAATGTTCGATTAAATTATACACTTGGATTAAAAGCAGTACATAGTTGTTAGTTTTGTGTACATACAGTAGGTCATATTGCGGTTAGGACATCAATAAATGATCTTCCATGCAGTTGTTTCCATGGAGCAAATTACTCAGCCCGTTTTGTTGAATTTCTCGAGCTGATATATGCCATCTTGTCGAGCCTAAATTTAGATATAGCTCAAGGCCCAGTCGTTTAGCTTTCAGGCCTTAGAACATGAACTGTTTTTTCTTTTTTCTTTTTTTTTTCTTTTCTTTTCTTTTCTTTAAATTCCATTATTCTTTGAACAAAAACTGCTGTCCCTTCATACAAAATGCACTTGTACCATTCTTTTTCATATGATATTTTACTTCTTTTTTCCCTAGGTTGGCAGACATGAAAAAATGGGCATGAATGTCATTCCGCTGCAAGATATTAAACCTGAGGAACCAAAATCATTGACGCTTGACTTGCTAAAAAATATGGATCGAAATGACTCTGCGAATGAGAAGCCACGCGGGCAGCTTGTTGTGGAAGTGACATACAATCCATTTAAGGAGGAAGACATGGCAAAAGACTTCATTGAAGATCCCAATGTAGTAGAAAAGGCTCCTGAAGATACTCCTGCAGGAGGCGGTTTGCTTGTAGTTATAATTCATGAAGCTCATGATCTTGAAGGGAAACACCACACAAATCCATATGCACGAGTCCTCTTCCGAGGGGAAGAAAGAAAAACTAAGGTATTGTGAAAGCTATATATCTGAGCAGTAGGCCTGATTCCATGACTAGTAGATTCCATAAATTGTTGTGTTTCATCACTTATATTTTATCTTATAGTGCATTTGCACTGCCCCAAATGCTTAGTGGGATGGGATGCGTAGTCATCTTTTCTACCAAAATAGTCCTATGGCCATCCTTATTGAAAGATGATATGCATGGATGCAGCGTATGAAGAAAAACAGAGATCCAAGATGGGAAGAGGAGTTTCAATTTATGCTGGAAGAACCCCCGGTTAATGATCGAATCCATATAGAAGTTATGAGTAAACCACCAAGTATTGGCATACACCCAAAGGTAATGTACTAGATCAGGTGTCTTTTAAACATACTGAATGCACTACTCTGCTGTTTGTACTGCAAATCGGGATCTGGAATAGCTGAAGTGCAGTATTTAAATGTCTAGACTACACTCTGCCAACTTTCTTTCCCAATAAGATTTCAACTGTTAAGAAGTTGTTTGTGAAGTTTCCTACCACCAATTGGTTTTGGGATTATTGTCCAGTAACTCGGTCATGGTATCAGAGCTAGAAGTCTCCAGTTCAAAACCACGCAGGGAAAAAATTCCCTATGCTGCGTTATGGTCTTGTGCGGGCGTGTGTTTCATATCCGAGCGGTGTCCTTCCTATCACCAATTGATTTTAAAATTACTGGGTAGCAACTCATTGGGGAACCCAGCAAGTGAGTGAATGAATCATGCTTATGCTTGAAAGATAACCCCGATTGGAAGATACTAATTTTAAACTTTAGCATTTTTTTACTGTTGCTGCTTTTCTTTCTTTACTTATCAATCTATGGTTAAAAAAAAAAAAACTGCCAAATTACAGATTGTCAAGGAGAAGTTGGGAATCATCTTTCCAGGGGAATTTGTCGCGGGCACATTTGTCCAACCCTATTTCCACAGAAGAAGACCTACTTTTGTTGGTGTGGCCGTTCTTCAAGGATATGTCCCAAAAGGCGATCCTCATTGTTCCTCGTTTTTCCCTATTGGAGAGGGAGCCAAGGCCGGACCCAGAAAATTCAACTTGGGGGACTCCATGTAAAAGAAATATTGGGGAAAGGGACAAATGTAAAAAAAATAAAAAAAAATTAATTTTTAAAATATGCAGGCTTTTTTTTTATAAAAAAAAAAAATCTTAACTTTTTTCAGGGATGGGTGGGGGCTTCGGCCCCAGTCCCATGTACCTGGGTCCCCCCTTGGAGGGAGTGGGGTCAGACTTGCATTTCCGTGGAACATGAAGCGAGTTTCTTCTTCCGCGGTGTTACGCGAACATGCATTGCATGTCTACTCATGGTGGCACTATTATATAAGAGGAAACACAGAAATATGGTTCACTGTCCACATGTAGAAACACAATGCCTGTTGATAAAATGAATAATATATGGGTAGGTGATTGCTAAAAATCAAATATAGAGTCTCTCTCTCACAATTTTATAAAGCTTCCTTTTTGGCTGAATCATCTACTATGTTTGTAAGCATTTGAATTTCTTTCTTGTTATTTGAACAGGAGGTTCTGGGGTATGTTGATATCAGCCTTGGAGACGTTGTCAGCAACAAGCGGATCAATGAAAAATTCCATCTCATTGACTCAAAAAATGGAATCATTCAAATTGAGTTGCAATGGAGAACATAGAATCTGCAATGCCTTGAATGGAGCCATGGGATGCGGTTTTGCCAGTCACAGGGCCCCCAAACTTTGAATTTCATTTGGTTTTTGGTTTAGACTTTACATTGTATGTTTACAGCATAATAAGCAGAAAATGTTCACTGTAAATAGTAGTTGCTGATTTCCTTTTGTAAGTGCCTTTTTTTTTTTTTTTTTGTGTGTGTTTTTCTTTTGCCCATCAGTCATGGAGAAATTTCTGTGCATATGGGCCTAACAGAGTGGTGTGCGTGTTCATGGAGCCTTGGCTTGGATATGGCCCAGATCATTTTTGGGTTGGCTGGCAGATCCTAAATGTGTATGATTGTTGTACTACCAGTTTGATGATTACCCATCCATAGTCATTATCAAAGTGTTGTCCCAAAAATATGTGGGTCAGCTATTTGAATTCTGTTTTGCTATTCCCGTCTGGGCATTTTTTGAGAATTCATATTGCAATTGTGACAAAAGTTAAGGCCTTACCTGATACATAGGGCTAGTGGGTGGTTTTATGTATCCGTGAATTTACCAATAATCAACGAAAGCCGGGTTGGCGGGTTCCCATGTTGCCAAAAAAAAAAAAAAATTTGCGACAAAAGTTATATGTTTCCAAATTCCAATCAACCTACTTGATGCAACACTCTTCCTTTATCTAGGTTGGGGATTGGCAATGGAGAATGCCCATCCCCGACCTGATAATTGAGATTTTAAAGGAATTCTTATGCATATGATTGATTTCATAGGACGATAATCCAGAGAGGAAATTCTTTTATACATCTCCTGAAAATCCAATTTTTACCTCTAACTCTATGTACTTTTAACTGATTATGGGAAAGAAAGCCGAGTACATAGTAAAAACCCATAGCCTATTTTCAAAGAATAAACCTGGGGTTACACCATAGCATTCTTTTTGTAGATGGTGGGACCTACTATTTTTTACTATTGATATGCTAGGAGCAAAAAATCGCTGGTCACTGGACCTATAAAAGAAAACTAAAAATAAAGAAGTTTTTGCAGGATCGAAAGCTCTTTGATTTTATGCACTTAAGGGACATTTGTCTTTTATGCATGTGATACGTAAATGAGATTAGGGTACATAAAATCTATGTGCGTGAATTCATGTATAAAGTATTGCATATTATGAAATACACTACCATGCTTATTTTGGAAGCACCATTTTTCACATGAATAAATGTAACATTATACATTTTTTTTTTTTTACGGTCGACATTCTTATTATGGATGTAAATGAGTTCCGATTCTCCGATTTTCCAGAGATTACAACCCGTTAATAACTGAGTTTGAGTCCTTATTTAGATTCTAATAAGTAAATAGGTTTGAGTCCAGGTCTGGATCCACTTTGATTCCAACCCGTGGATTTGGTACCCGACTTATTACTTCAATTTTAAAAAATTTCTCCTAAAAGTATTTAAAAAAAAAATTATTTAGCTAATTTTTTTTTTCTATAAATCATTTTCTACCTAACCCGGATTCAGACCCGGACTCGTCCCATATACGAAATCTATTCTAGTTCCATCTTCTCATTAACGGCTTCGGTGTTGGAGCTTAGAAATTGGTTCCAGACTGAGTCTGGTTTTGGGTCCAGCTCCATCTTTACATTAACGGTTCCCCGCGTCCACTATGAACCCAGGCCGGAAGTGACCCGTTTACATCCCTAATTCTCAGGGGATGCACTTCTCGGTCAAATCAGATTGGCGTGTAGTTCTTTTACTCCTCTTTAGGGCCTGCTTGGTAACTTAACTTTACTAATAATGGGAGGTGAAATGTCTTTTTAAGAGACAATAAAGCAAAAGGAACCAAATAAAAAAAAATATCATATTTCAAACGCGGCCTCATACCATTTTTGGGTTATTTGGTGCGGCGTAAAAGATAAAACTACTAAATACCATCCAAAACAATTCCTTCACATGATGTAGAAATTGATTTTCTGCACCCAAAAATAGACAAGCTCAAAAAAACCATCAATCTCCACCGTCGGAATTAGGCCCGTCTCCGACTTGATCTTATGTGGGCCCATCATTGTTAAAAAGTGGCCCCCACTCCTATAGAAAAGGACCCCGTTCTCCGCCAGAGGCCTACATCTCTCTCTCTCCCGCAAAAGTGGCTTCTCTCGCAAGCCTTCCTCTCTGCTACCGAACCCGCCAAAATCTCTCTCTCTCTCTCCATCTTCGAAGAGAGCTCTCGCTAGCAATCTATTCCACAACGGTAATCTCCATTTTTACACCTTCGATCCTCTCGTTTCCCCCCTTTCTTCTCTCTTCAATCTGGGTTTCTTCTCTCCTGGTTTTCTTCCCTTCCTTCTCCCTATTCGAGTCTCGTTTTTCATTATCCGTCTGTTGATTCACTGAGCTTGGGAACTACTGAATAGCTTGTGTTTTCCTTTTCAATTTGTACCAGGATGTGGTGTTCTTATGGGGATTCACATATCTATACGTGATTGAATGAATCCCTAGAATATGCATTTGGAAACTTACATCATGCTTAACTTATAGGATCCATCAGTTGGTATTTATACTTGGGTCTATGGGAAAAAGACCTGTAGTGGTGATCTCTTCATCTGATGATGAGGATGGAGGTTGTTCAGTTAGTGCGGGTTGCAACTCTTCACGGTCTAAATCAGAAAAATCGGTTGGTCGGAAGAAATGCAGGCGTTTGAAGAAAGCATCTGTTTTGAATAGACAGTTATGTAAACAAGAACACAAAGAAGAAGAGGTGTGTATACTTTGTTTCCACTATCTTGGGTTGGTTGCCTTTTTTTCTTTCTTGTTTTTGGATGGGTGCAGATGATGCAGTTTGTTTTTTCTAAATGTGTTGCCTCTTTGATTTGATTTCAGTTCAAAGTCAATACCTTGTTAGTGTTGTAAACTTTAGCGTCCATTGCATTTTTTATACAGAGGTTAAGGTCTCTCAGAAGAAACAAGAAGAAGGTTATGTACATCTGGCAGAGATACATGTCTTGATGTGAATATATTGAGTAATAAGTAAGTATAGAATTTGGGATGAGTGTATGAGGAAATCAACTTGTGGTTGTAACATGAGAGCCATTGAAGATGGTTTAGGTATGCTATAGAAGACCAGGCCCGTGTACCAAGAATTAGTGTGTTGCAGCTTGCAAGTAAAAGTAACTGGGTCTGGGAGTGAGGGAGGCTGATAAAAAGTTTTTAGTGAAGCAGTCTGAATTGAAATTGATCGTGGAGGGATGGAGGACATAGCTGTAAATAGGAACAAAACAAGTGGAAAAGTAGAACAATAAAGCCAACTAGATAGATGGTTAGTTTGATGATGATGACGAGTTCGAAAAACCAGTCCATATCTTCCATGAGCACAAACCTTTTACTTTGTATATACACAGAGACACATAAGTTTTGTGTGATTGGGTTGCCCATAAAAGGTCTTATATATTAGTTTGGTGCAAATCGGGCAGGCTGGGTCAAGCTTTTGGCCAACTTAAGACGACCCAAATTCGTAAGGGCCAACAAGAATGCAACCCAAGCTTGCCTACCTGTTCTGACCAAGTCCTAGCCAAACAGATTTTTTTTCTCAGCCCAGCATAAATTTTGTTGTGTCAGGTTAGAGCTGAAACTAAGGTATATCATCATCGGCAGAGCTAGTATTTTCATGTAGGAGGGCAAGAGATGGTTGATCAATAATGTCAGTAATAGCTTTGTCACACTTCTTTTTCACTAACAAGTAACAAAATAAAATAAAATATGTTAGTTCTTTTTATAAATATAAATTGAATTTCATCAAGGGGAAAGGACCCCGTCGTGTTGTTTAACCTTTATGCTGAATATTTTCTTTATGCATATGAATATCTAACCTTTCAGCATGGGCTCTGATTTTGTTGTTTGAATTGCCTGTGAGTCTCATGTGTTAATTGGTACCATGCAGGCTAATTTTGATGCTCTCTTGAAAGATTTTTATGAAGATTTTCATGGGCGCAGCATGTCCCCTGGTATGCATGGTTTTAACCTGTGAAATTTCTTCTAAGGCAGTGGTAGCTTGCAATTTTTTTCTTCTATGGCAGTCTAGCTCACAATTGATATATTAATATTTTAAAATTTGTCATTGAAGTAGATTTTCTTCGACACCTTACTATTGTCTTGTATTGCATCTGAATAACTGCAAAAATTGTTATGAGTAATTAAGTATTGTTCAGGCTGTATTACATTGATTGGGAAACCTGGATGCCAGGCACTGGGTAGGAAGGCGATAGAACAATAGCAGCATAGTGAGTAAAAAAAAAGAAGAAAGAAAATAATGGAAGTTACGAATTTATAGTTCTTGATGATAAGTTTGTGACTGCCAAAGTAGTTGTGGGCCATGAATGTTATGTAGACTGCAATTTACCATCCAGATATAGCCCTGCTATATACCATATTGTATATATTATCGTTGGGTCTATCCCAAAAAAGGGTCTTAGTACATAGTTTATAAACTCCATGATTGGCTAAATGGTGAGTGACTTCATTGGCTGCCTTCATATGCTGGAATTCCTTTCACGACTTCTATCAGGTTGCTGTGAAGGAGACCGCTTTAGCTGAATGGGGCTTACAACCAGAATACTTATCTTTTGTTACCACGTTGTAGTAGTTTCGTGCCCTATTTGGCAGATTCTCTTTCATTCTTATTGTTTCCTTTCTGTTATCTTTGTACCCAACGAATTCAATGTTTTTTAATCTTCCATTGTCATCTTTTTGCGTTTTCTCTTGTTGCTCTGGGAGAACTGTAATTCACCATGTATATCCTTTTAATTGTTTCTAGGTGAGAGGGGCAGAACACAAAAATTGGGTTCCCCTTGGGCGGATTCAAGAGAGCTATGGGTTGACAAATATACACCTCGTTCTCTGGAAGAGCTTGCTGTTCACAAGAAAAAGGTTTTCTAGGCCATGGTCATGACCATGACGTGCTAATTTCTAAGAAGTGGCAATATGACGCTCTAACTTTCTAACTATTGCATTTACTCATGTTGATGGGTAGTAGTTCTAAAGATCATATTTATTGTGTTGGTGGCTGTTTTGGTGTGTTCAGGACATAAATTTTATGCTGATTTTCCTTTATTTATTGCAGATTGAAGAAGTCAAGATGTGGTTGGAAAAATGGGTTAGAACCTCCAAGGTTTTCTTAATTTCTCAGCTAGTGTGCCTAATTTGTGTTTATGAAGGGTCTTTGCTCGATATTCTCTGTAACCTCTGTTTGCATTCATTCCCTGTATTTTTAAAGAAACCTTTGTGCCATTTGCATTTGTACAGCCCTGTAATAGAGTGCATTCAAATCACTGACAATTAGGCAAGTCATGGAAGTTGCATCACCATCATCCATCTTAGCTTTACTCCATCGATTTTTGGGTTAGCATCATTCGAAGTATAGGGATTTCTCAGGTTTTTGGGCACGGACCTTGTGGCAATTATCAATTGGGTCCAGAAGGAGGATCCATACCCGGGTTTTCAGGTTGGGTCCTTCCGGAGAGCCATTGACATCCCTACCGGCCACATCCTGTAAACTCCCAACTTGCCGCATTTTCTCATAGACTCAGAATGCACTTTTCGCAAGCTAAAAAATATCTATTAACCTTTCATTGGAACTTATAGTATTCATCCTTTCAAGTTTGCATCCTCTTTATATAAATAGCAGTTTCTACAGGTATAAGAAGTCTATCTTTTTAAACTCTCCTTAGTCCTTTCTATCCTAGAATATTATTTGTGCTCTTTTTATGCCCTTAATTTTATTTTTTTTTGCTGGAACATTTTATGTCCTTAATTGTTCATGCTGATTTGTTGTTTTTTAATCATTCACCTTTGTATAATTGTTTTGAATGCAATTCTTGTTTGCACTCTTCCATATAAACCTTATTTTATGTTTCTTTAGTGTATTCTGTTCCATTATTTAGTAAACCTATTTGAACCTCATAAGAGTTTCATTTCCTTAATATCAGGAACGGTTTTGTGGCCATGTTCTTGTTATCACTGGACAAGCTGGAGTTGGAAAATCTGTACGTTCTTTTTTCTGTTCGTTATGGCTTAGCTTTTGCAGTCTGTTCATCATACTGCCAAAATATATTTCTTTATTATAGTTACCATTCATGAACTGCCTCACATAAAACAGTAACTGTGACTGTGTGCTTGCAGTTGATCTTCTGCACTTGGAAGGTTCCTTTTAGAAATTTGAGATGTAGATTTAAATTGTATATGAATGATTAAGATACAGGGCTATCATAATCTTAATCACCCAAACCCCTTTTTTTCTGAATTCCCATTTTGTAGTTGCATGTAACTCTCCTTTTTCTCACTGATGGGAGTTATTAGCATGGGGAAAGCTATTACTTTTGGTCGGGAAAGACCTGGTTAGAACATAAAATCACGCATCAAACATAAAATGATAAAATTCTTCGAGGCATCCCTGTTTTGCTAATCAATCATTGTATTACCTGTCATCATGAACATGGCATTGAGAGATGAATATTCTTGGCCCCCAAATCACCGTTTATTTTAATATTTGAACTTTATATTCCTTTTTCCCCGGAAATAATTTTGGGGGATTAAATTTGTATTCAGTTCGACGAGAACCTGTCCTTGGGAGTGTGCTCCTTAGTCCTCACCATAGCCACGAGGTTGTGGGTTTGAGTCACATAACCCATAAAAGAAGTATATTCTGTTCTTTTGATTATTCTTTAGTTGTCAGAGATCTTGGCTGTATCCAAGGGTGTAATCTGTTGTGCAGGCAACTATTAATGTAATTGCTTCACAGCTTGGAGCTGAAGTATGTGAATGGAAGACTCCAACACCCACCCTTTGGCAAGAATACATACATAATGCTAATTCAGGTATTTAAAATCACCATGAATGGAATGCTTAAACATTGAATACAAGCTTTGGAGTTTCCTGTGTCTGTTAAACCTTTTTATTGCATCAGTGAGGATTTCTGCCCCAAATCACAGGTTATGGATTACTTGGAAATGGTTTGTTTATGCTATCAGAAATAACTCATAAAGAAGAAAACTAAGACAGTTATTACATTCACATAGTTCTACCAATAAAAAATGTTTTAATCTATAAATGATACTGATTTTTTGCTAGGAACACACTACATATCAAAGTTGGAAGAGTTTGAAACCTTCGTGGAGAGAGTAAGGAAGTATTCGTTGCTTCAGTCAATTTCCAAGGACGGATCAAAACAATCAGTCATACTCTTGATTGATGATCTTCCTCTGACAAATGGAAGAGTTGCTCATGGGAGACTCACCAAGTGCTTGCATTTTCTTGCTCAGTCAACTCAGATTCCAACAGTTATATTGGTAACAGAGTATGGAAAAGCTGACTCTGGTGACAATACAAATTATTCAGAGGAACTTGTGTTATCTCTTGAGAGAGCTGGGGCTTCTAAGGTAATATTCTGGTAGTATTATTATATGAGGCTCCGTTGACAGAAACATGTTTTTCCCTCTTTAGCAAAGGTTCAGTCATGTCATGCCAATTTTTTGGTAATCTAATTTCATGTGGTCCCATCGTGGTATGCACCATGGTCTAATAACATCCTAGCTGTCCTATTAGAAATTGGAATTCACCTGTTTACTTCTAACGAGGGTGAAGAGATGTTTAAGATGTTCACCTGGAAGACTTTGGGCCTGCCTCCATATATGTCATGGGCCATTTAAGATGTTTACTGAAAGTTTTTACAGTTCATGGGTCTATCAAATGGTAAAATTGAACAGATTTAGCTTGGAAGCTGAAATCATTGCTTTTCACTGATCACCCGTATTGAATTGTCTTTGAGAAACTTCAGGTAGCTTTCAATCCTCTCACTTTCAATTCCGTTAAGAAGACTCTTTCTAGAATATGCAGAGAAGAGCAGTGTAATGTGCCTTCAGAGTGGATAGATCATATAGCAAAAGCCAGTGGAGGTGACATCAGACATGCAATAACATCTTTGCAGTACTTCTGCCTGAGACCCGACCTTATGCTTCCATTAAACTTATCTGCTCTGTCTATCACTCAGTCAAGGGGGAAATCGGAGGATCTCAATGAAATGTCAAAACTAATCGTCAACAGTGACGAGAACTTGGATTATGAGTTTTCTTTACCATTTGGCAGAGATGAAACTCTTACACTTTTTCATGCCTTGGGAAAATTTCTGCACAACAAGAGAGAGACCGTGGATTGTTCTGCACTTGGTATGTAACATTGAGTGCATTATAGCTCTCAGGTTTTATTTATTTATTTTTCTAATATGGACTTACAAAAAAAGGGTAAAGAAATAGTAAAACACCACTCAACCATGAGTGTGTTGGTGTATAATTGTGTCATTACTGACAGATTTTTAGACATGCCACAGATTGTATATATATTTACGCAGGCTGTGTTAATAGTTTTTTGTTTAGTGTATATATGTAGATGGGTACATGTATACCAGGCCCAATAAGAATCCATCATGCTTAAGACCCTTGGCCCATATCTGGCATTAAGGGTTTCAGCCCCAAAACATGGAGGTCCAGCCCATTAGACTCGAATACATGCTCAAGCCAATTGTCAAAAGTAGCATTCTTGTGAATTTATTGTATTTGAAAAATATTTTGATATTTCTGGTTTTTCTCGTGATGTTATTGGGAAACATTATGGAATATAAAATAGTTTCTATAGATACTTAAAAAATGAGAAAAGATAGAAATAAAAATAGGTACTCATCAAATTAACCAATCATGATGCTTAAATTGTTTAAGTATTGTGGAATTAATTAAATAGTTTATATTTCATTTAATAAATAAGTTGACATCATCATTATTAGTGTTCAGTATTTCTTCATAACAAAAAAATAGCATTTGATAGAAGATAAAATCTATCATATCTTAATTAGGAGAAAAGATTTTAATTGATTTCTTTAAATCTTAATGAACTTTAATTGCTATAGTAGTTATATTAATAACTATGTTATTGATTCCATCTTTATGTTATCACAGTTGACAACTCACATATCCCAGACTTGGAAAGCCATACACAAACATCCTGATATCTCATATTATTATTGCGATATTTTACAACATGACTGTATTTTCAAGTGATAATATTGGGAAAATAACATTTCTTGATTATATTGCAATAACAATTGCAACTTCTTTTTTCCAAAATATGGGCTATATTTGTGACACTTGTCTGGGCCTGCCTAAATGGACCTGGATCCGGGCTGGAATTTTGGCCGTATGTAGGCATATCGACAGCCTTATTGTTGATTTTCGTATATAATCAAACAATTGGCATTTAAAAAAATTCTGGAAAATATTTTATGATTTTACGTTTGAACCATTTACCCTATGCAATGAAAATGTTCTACCTCCTAAAATGAAAGGCAATGATCGTGTTGTCCACATCTGCTCTGAACAGAACAACAAATGTTAAATATATCGAGCTGAAAAAGAAGTGTTAAATACATCAAGGATGTAACACCTTATATAGCCACACTTGGGCAGTGAATCAATAGGTGATTCACCGACTCTTCCTCACTGGTGCAGAAAATACATTTTGCCAGTTGAACTTCTCTATATGTTGATGGTGGGTCAAAATGCAAGTGGATGCAGCGAGCCAACAACATGTGATGTCCTAGATGAGAAATGAAGAATTGTAAATTTTAACAGAACAACATCATTGGATAGTTTGGAAACCCTTTCTTCGTGACATTTTTTTGCTTTTTCTTTTTTTGAAGGGTCCCTTTCCTAGCAATTCCAATATGGGTTGTTTCAGACGTAGTTATCAATCTGATTTTGTGTCAATTTGACATTTTAATGAATTTTTTCCAATTGAAATTTTAATGAATTGTTTCCAATTGACATTTCATGCTTATGGTATTATTTTCAACTACTGTAGGAAGAGATCTATTTACACTAAAGGATAGGTATAAGAGATTTCCATTGAAAATGGATTCTCCTGAAAGAGTTGTTCTTCAAATGCATGGACAAGCAAGGCCTATTGCTGATTTTCTTCATGAAAATGGTAAATATCCTTCTCTATTTATTTGTAGAGTTCTTGGGGAATCAATAGGTTCTTATTCCTATATTAATTAAGGGTAGACAAACACCCATAGCACACCCCAAGGCTGCGCGATTGAGTCATGTTACTGTTCAGAAAGAGAGAAACTATTGAAGCTATTTTGTCCATATCAAGTTCATTTAATATTCTTTTCTTTTTGAGAATTCTTGGTGTTGGATTCTAGGATGGATGTTCAGTTAGTTTAAGCAATATGTTATTTTCAGTTGTTATTTCTAGTAGCCTGCTGCCTGCTTGTTGACGTGATTCTACGCTTCTACCTTTTCTTCTTTCAGTTCTAGATTTTTTAAGTGATGAAGCTATTGAGGATGCATGGATTGTGGCCTCTTATCTTAGTGATGCAGACTGCCTTCTTTCCACTTCTCTGCATGGGCAAGCATGGTCTCCAATAGTCGCTGGGAAGCATGACCCAGAAAATGTCACACAATTAGTTTCAGCTTCAGTTGCTGTGCGTGGGGTCCTATTTGGAAACTCACACCCTTCACCTTCCAGGTCTTTTTTTCCCTTTTCTATTTTTCTTTTTTGTTTATGTAAGATGTAGCCTATGACTTCCCAAATTTAGTTTCTTTATCCCCTATTCCTACCTTTTTCAATAAAGCAGGTGGCATGCCATTCGCAGCCCAAAGCTTTGGCAGGTTGAGAAGTTACGGCGGCATAATAAGGTGCGTCTGTTTCAGTCTTTCTTTTGTCAGTCACTATACACATGGCATAAATCCACTTCCAAGTATCAATTCAAGTCTTCCAAATCATTGCCCCAACGAGGTACATGTTGCATATCTATAAGTCAGGTTTGATCTGACATTCCTAACCCATGATAAATGGACTTCTCTTTTTGTAAAGACAAGGTCAAGGCTGATATTTTGTATTTTTTTTCTTTTTTTTTTCTGAAAGTAATTTTGTTTCTTCTACTGTAATAATATTGGAATAGATATATCTAGTTTTGTTAGCATTTTTTATATAATGTACTTGGGTATGGCTTAGCCATATTTGACATGTACTCAGATCCACATCAATGTGTCGTATCCAACACACACTCCTGCCCACACAGACACTCCTGTGAAATTGAAGGATCACTCAACAATGGAAGAGATGCCGAAGTAACTCTTTCCAGATGACCTAAGCTTATGATGAAAATGGACATTTACAGATGCATATGAAAAGGTTCTAACAGCAGCGCTATCAGGATCACAAATAATGGAAGACCTTTTTATTAAAATATAAATAAAGAGAACTTTATTTTCTCAAATTTCCCACACGAGTGGATGGTTTGAATATCCAAAAGGTGGCTTCATATGCAAACTTTGTTCAACCAAGCAAATGCTTGACTGGTCTTATTAGCCTAAGCCTCGCCACGATCCCATGAATTTTTGTTGAATGATTATTCTGCATGTTGTTCCCTTGTTAAAGAGTGTTTTGGATTCTATTTAGGCTGATGCTGGAGACCTTAATATGAAGATAGGATTTTATTCTGTTGTAGGAGAAAAATTCTCCTTGTTCCCTATAGGAATCCTCTCATCATCTTACACCTGTACCATTATTTCTTTCTTGCATATGTTGCCTCCATTTGATCCATATTGTGATCATGTTGATTTATGTAGCTTATTATTATTTATTTATTAATTTATTTTTCTTGATTTTGATGAATGCAGAAGCTAATGTTGCTTGAAAAATTTGAAGCTTACAATATCTTCAGTTCATATGGCATGTCTGTCATGGCTACTGAATATAAACCCACACTTAAACGGCTTGGGTTCAAAAGTTTGGAAGATCTACAAGTTTGTAGGAAAATGACAGAGTGCAGCAAGATGGAAGTAGGAGTTTACGACTCACTGGATCAAGATGAGTTAGAAGGTGGCACTTCAGTGGAAAGTGAAGAGGACGAAATAGAAGATTGGTAGTCATGTTCCATATCCACTTCTGGCATGCAGAAAAACATCATGCACTTTTATGAAGATTTTTCAGTCAGTAAGTATTGTTCTTTCACTAGCTATCCATGGTGAGCCCTCTGGATGTAGATTGGGATCATTTGATACAATTAGTGCCAGTAATGGAGAAATCAGAGTCACTTGAGATGGTTTTGGGACGGGCAAACAACCCCTGAGCAGTACTGGAACGAATTGGATGGTGACATAGGCTTTAGTTCTGAGGAGCAGTCAAGGCCACTGCAAATAGGTTGGACAACGTTTCAATTGGGATGATGGATGGGCCTCATAATTAAGATTTCCCTGTATATATTACCGAACAACTGTGCTGTGCTTTCATGACAACTAAATATCTTCAGCTTACTAGTAAAATGGCCCAAGAAAATCGATGTGTCATCATCAATTGTGCCTTGATGTGGTCTCAATCAATGGTAATGTAAATTGAATTTTGTGGTTTCTCAATCCAATTCAGTACATGGAATGGGTTGTGCACAAGCCATTGCAAAGAGCCATCTCTGCTTATGTTCTCATATTCCGTTGGCTGTTTGAGATCCATTAGTTGCAACATGGTCCGCCTGTGCCCATTTTAATCCCATGAATGTGGTATCTGTCCTTTGATTCCATGAGCTTTTTTGTATATTGGTGGTGTCTGCATGCATAACCTGGTGCGTAAATGGGTATGGACCTTATCAGATTTTTGGCCTGAGTAGATTATTAGTCAATGCACTGAACCATTGGATTGACTGTGCACTTGTCTTGAATGGTGAAAAGTTGTGGGGCTGATGATCATCTGGGGGCCCGTCCCATCCTCGACCTTGGGCCCTACAGGAGCCAATGCTCACCACAGCACGAGCCAAGGTCCTAAGAATAGTGTTCTAGACCTATCAAAAATAAGCAACAGCCCTGGCAAAACATATAAATGGTGGTCTGTGCACAAACCCTGCTCATTTAATGGGCCCTCGGCTCTACCTTACATCAGTCCTCTTTGGAAACAAGTTGCCATGGCTTTAGTTGGTTGGATGGTCAGTTGATGTTACATCATGTGCCTACTAGCCGTTTGGTTGGCACCCCTGCAAAAAGTTGAAGCCCCCATCAATTTACAAGCCATGACAAGGGACCACTTACTGCATAGTTATCATCATCTACCTGGTGGAATTTATGGCTCATGGTGGCCACATATTGTACAGCTCAGGTCACTATACATGGCCCACATGTAAGGTAAAAATAACCAGTCAAGTGCCCTGAATGAGTTTATCCTTATTGTGTTGGCCATTTTTGACACTTCCTAATTAGAGAAAGGCCTAGGGCTGTTAGGATGTTGAGAGAAGTACGGGTAAAAATTGTTCTCTAGTGCGCCACATACTCACCCATTTGGATACATTTTTTAGGTGAAAAGTAATTTTTAACTAACTTTTTTAGAAAGTAGGAGAAAGAAATTAATTTTTTTTTATTAATGGAAATTGACATTCAACTAATTAGCTGTCACTTTTTTTTATATCTATGACGTCCAAATATGGCACGGAAACGAAAGTGGAGAATTACTTCTAGAGAAAAGTAGTGATTTTCCTCGAGGGGATTATCCACTCCTACTTTTCTCAGTACTTCTCCGCCTAGGGAGATTCTTCTCTTATGCTACCTTGGCAACATTGACTGCCTGAGCATAAGCACCACTTTCATAGTTGCACCCTCTCCGCGATGAAGGGTAGGCTGTTTGGTTTGTGTATGCCATGATAGATAGCATCTGTTTGGTTTGTTTGTGTATGCCATGATAGATAGCATCTGTGGTTTACTGTAAATAGGTGTTTTGGTTAACTATACAACTCATGCTACAATCAAGGTAACTCCATGGTACTCTTATCTTATTATTATCCTTAGAATTTCCATTGTAAAATCAAGAATGACAAAAGAAAGTCCCAACCCGATACGCACTGAGAATTTTCTGCCTCTCAAATTCCCAACAGCTTCATCAGTAGCCATGTATGAAACCATAGAATCACTCCAACATAGGAAAGTCAAGGTAACTCCATGGTACTCTTATCTTATTATTATCCTTAGAATTTCCATTGTAAAATCAAGAATGACAAAAGAAAGTCCCAACCCGATACGCACTGAGAATTTTCTGCCTCTCAAATTCCCAACAGCTTCATCAGTAGCCATGTATGAAACCATAGAATCACTCCAACATAGGAAAGTTGTAAAACATTGACAAACCAAGTCAAACAACTTTCATAAATCATACTCTTTATAAAGTAACACTCAAAGAACTAGCTACAAGCCCTTCATGTAACCGAAAAAAAAAACAAAGGTCTGTCTCAAACAAAAAAGCCAGACCATGCATCCCAAGCACTGCTCTTTTTGCATAAGTCACCTTGATCTAAATCCATCACTGACGGACTACATACAAAATCGCTAAAACAAATGAATTCAGCTACACATTTATATACCAAGAATTTTCATCAGAATCTTCAACTTCGATAATACCTTACTCTGAGCAATCACCAACTACCGCTTAAAAACATGCTTAGCATCCTCTGAAGTCGGTATATTGATATGAGAATACAGTCTATTAGTGGATCTAACCACCTGTTCCTTTCTCAGACTGAGTCTTTGAGGTCATCACCCTGATCAGAGCTCCTGAGTTTGTTGTGAACTGACTCAAATGACTCCACGCACGAGCTCGAGAAACTAGTCATGACCTGGAACATGTTAGGGAACTCTGTTTGCAAGTTGTTCAGATTGATCACCCTCACCGTGTTCATGCACTTTTCATACTTTGTTTTCTCCTCCTTCGCCTTTGATCTCAAATTATCCACTTCCGCTCGTTTGTCGCGAGTGTTCTGGAGCTTTCCGGACCCCAAATTGTCAGTCTTAGAATGAGGGCCATTTTTACATTCCAAGTATTGAAGTGCTGCCACCTTCTCCTCGAGCTCTTTAAATGCAGCCTCCATTCTCTTCTTCTGCTTCTGCTCTTCACCCTGTTGGAGGGCGGTTGCATGGATAACTGTTAGGAAGCTTTTGATCCCTTCGGAGGCTACCTTGTCCGGAATCCTGTCAAGAGCAAGCTGGAATTCTTCGGACAAAGAGTAGATTGAGGAACTCTGCTGGGTTTTGTTTGATGGGTGGTGGTTTAATTGGAAGAGGCTGAGCCTGAGCCAGCCGGTTAGGGAACGAATGTAGTCTCTCTGTGAATTAATGAGGTTGCAGAAAGCGGAGTGCCATTGCTGGACCTCAAACTCAAGCTGTACAGTGCATTTATAGTGCGTTTTGGAGGTAGGTTCTGTTGCTGACATGTTGTTGAGGAGGAACTTGAGCTGCTGGACTGCATTGGTTTGGACCTGGTGGCACTCATACATGCTTTTCCACATACACATTAATCTGCAAGTTCAGTAAAAACAGATCTTTAGTGACAATCCACCAAAGAGACATGATTGTCCAGCAGAACAAAGAGATGCAAGTACATGTGCCTATGGTACAATATCAACATGACAACATTATCGTGGTTATAAAATGGAATCATCCAAGGGTAGCCCACTTGATGGTTGGAAATCAGTGAAGGGAAATGCAAACACACTTGTGGGTTGATGTGGAAATATAAGAGGAGGTTATGTGAGTCATTTGAGAAAAGGGGGGAAGATGAGATGGATGGGTTTTTGAATTTTCTTCATAAATTTCCAATACCATCTAGTGTGGTGTCTGATGGGCAAATGCATACATTTTGGCATACATTTTGGGTTGATGTGGAAATATAAGAGGAGGTTATGCGAGTCATTTGAGAAAAAAGGGGAAGATGAGATGGATGGGTTTTTGAATTTTCTTCATAAATTTCCAATACCATCTAGTGTGGTGTCTGCAATGGGCAAATGCATACATTTTGGTATACTATCTTCCAGTGCTGACTGATTGTGTGCATGTTTAAGAGCAAAACAGCTTCATTACCTGGGATTTATAGAAGTTAAACTTATGATCTTCAATAAAAGAAAGTAGGATGATCAATTCTCAGTGTAGCTTCTATATGAAACATGGTGCAGTTTACAAGGTATACTCCATTCAACTGAATGTATATAAATAGTGACAATGTAATGACTGACTGTATTGTATATCTAAATAGTTATAATGTAACATACAAAGATATTGTCTTATTTATTTATTTTTTTAAAAGATATAAAATGTAACATGGAAGGCTCGTATATATGTACCAACTCAAATATATCAAAATTGAAGCCAAATTAAAAGATTAAAGTGGTCAAAGCAAATTTTGTACATACTGTTTTGTAGAGATATTAGGAAGCACTTGTGTATTAGGAACGTGTTATCAGGGAGTCTTAGATGTTAAAGAGATAAAATTTGAGAAGGCACTTTGAATTTATTTGAATGGGTTTCCTGCTTGTATATATTGGAAAGTCTCCTCTTTATAAATCGTTGATTGATTCATGAAAATGTAGCCTTTTTAAAAAATTTCTTTGGGTGGTCAAACTGATGCTGAAGAGTTCACTAATATTTTTTTCCTTTCCTTTCTATTTAACTCCTAAAAGAAAAGACAACAATGCATGTTCTTAATGAAATCATATAGGCCATCCCCAACAGCCCCACTTGAAATCGAAAATTTAAAACAAATTTCTTAGCAAAGTAAACAGGAGCGTAGTGGTATGTGTTGGAATTACTAAGCTTGAGTGTGGCCCAATGACCACATGCTCATGTGTGTCCCTCACTTTAGACAACCATTCCACATTAGGACTCCAACATTGATAAGTCTTATGGAGATATCTTTGGTGTTTAGGGAAAGTTTCTAGCCTAATAGAATTTCCTATGCTAAGAGGAATTTAAATCCTAATTAAATTAGAACTCCATGATGGGAGGAAGGGAGTTATGTAGGGAAACCTATATATAGAGTTTAGGGGTTACAGCTCCTCTCAACAATCGAGATCAAGTAGAAAGGCCGTAGTGGAAGAGTGTAGTAAATCCCCAATTAAAGGTAGCCATTCAAGATTAGGCGAACGTGATGGAGATAGGTACGCGTTTAATTTCAAATGTATATCCTGTTATTCAAATCATTCCTATATTTATGTAGGTCCGATTAAAGTATGTCAGTCTCAGACTGTTAAGAAAACAGGTTTTACCAAAACTGTGTGTACTCTTGAGTAGTATATAGGCCAAACAATAACCAAGTAAAGGAATCGCAACCCAAACTGTTAAGAAAACAGGAAAATCCAAATGCAACCACAATACTAACCCATTAACCAGGTCTAGGAGCTGTGGGTAGAGCTCTGCCTCTCTCAACCTGATGATTTCTTCAGAGATTGTCTCTATGGACTGAGCAGACACCATAATCCTATTCTCCAACTTCTCAATCTCTTTCTTACTCTTCTCAATTTTCATATGTTCAACTCCTTTTGCTTCTTGCTTCTTTAGTTGTGCCACCTTCTTCTCATGATCTATTTTAATACTCTCTGCATTCTGTGGAACGAGAACAAAAAAAAAAAAAATATGGAGAAAACAACAAAGAGAAACATGTTTGGACCATCCTTTCAGTGAAAGCAGAATCCATTGTCCACCATGCAAAAATCACAATACATGTTTCATCAAATTCAAATGAATGCGGGCACTTTCATTTACAATCATCTGTTTTCCATCCTACCAATGAAATGGTTAGTGTAATTTAATCAAAGTTGACAATTGATCATTGAACTCGATGTCTAAAGATGAATATGGAGGGGGCAATCAATTATGCTGCACATGATCAGATGAATTGAATTATCCAATCGATATGATTTTCACAAGGTAGTCTATGAAGAGAGGGTTGGACTGAATTCACAATCCAATCTTCACCTCTCTCTCTCTCTCTCTCTCTCTCTCTCTCTCTCTCTCTCTCTCTCAAAATACCAATGGGACCATCTCTAACTTATTGCAAGTCGAAGGCTACAGGCTGAACAAACCAAACAAGAGAACAGACAGTTCTATAGAAAATTAGATATAGCAGTACCTTGACTTCCTTGTGTAGCTTCTTTTCCCAAGCATAGAGGCTCTCTATTGTTGAACGATGACTTCTCTTTACAACATTTCCCCCTTTCATCTCCTCGCCCAATTTTCCAACCCCGCTAGAACCACTCAATTTTGAATTTGGACCACATGAACCCAGCAATGGATTCCAGCCCTTACTATAGTTATGCACTTTATCTGCAGATGAGAGAGAAATTTCAAAATTATATCATCAAGGAAAAAAAAGAACACATGAAGCAGGCCAGAGAAATTCAAAACCCCAAAACCAAAATCACTTGCTTGTTCTCTGATTAGGAATAGCAGAACTTGGAGCTCCTAAAAGAAATGAAACATGGCTGCCAGCATCAGCTGCTTTGACGAAATGCTCATCAATCTCCTTGATAATGTCTGCAAGATCCTTACTGTTCATCGAATCCGCTGTCTCAGGCTCAATTGCAGCATCCTTTGAATCCCCACTTACAACAGAAGGCTCCTCCACCACCACATCTGCCGCCGCAGGGGCGGCAGTAGCTTGAGATGCAGCAGTAGCTGCATCTAACTCCTCCCCTGCTGCAGACCTTGAAGGAAAAGGTGCAAAAGGGTCCCAAAAATTCCAGCTAGAAGGCGGTGGCGATGCCGGAGGGACCCTTGGAGAAGGTGAAGTCCATGTATCCACCGAGCATGAGCTCATAGGCTGAGATCCGGGAGGTGGAGGCAGAGTAGTTGGACAGGGTGGGGGATGGTTTTGGAGACAAAGATGAGATTGTGCATTGCAGAAGTGAAGGAGAGCGGCACCGGTGCCGCGAAGGGACTGGAGATAGCTGGTATGTGCTTCCATCAGCCCACGTCTGTCCTTCACCAGCTGCTTCATGTATCTCCGCCGCGCCTTGCAGCGGGCAACTGCTTCTTGTCTCTCTAATCTTGAATAGCAAATTCCCATCTTCTTCTTCTACGCTATTGAATTTCTGCAAGTACGGCTCTTTTACACTGATAACTCAATTGGGATATCTTCTTTATGTTAATTCTGTGTAGTTTCTCAAAAATCTCTTCTGGGTTTTTGTAATTGTTGGTGCCCCTTCTATTTCAGAGAAAAAAAGGGTGCTGGTAGTGACTCTTGAACCTATTTTGGGTCACTTCTTCTGTTAAGATGGTGAAAGAAAAGATAGTATTTTTGCCTCTGAAACTTCACCTGGCCTGCTGTTGCTGCTTCTGCTTCTGCTTCTAAAGCTTCTGCTTATTCTCTCCTGGTTTTGCTCTGCTTCTTTATTCCTCTCCCTTCCTGATTATAGCTTGGTTTGTGATCAGGAAAGAAGGCTCCTCTGAAACTCCAAATGGGGTTTTCTTCTCAAGATTAAAAAGAAGACCCAGAATCAGAACACAGTTCTGAGATGCAACGCATACATTCCCTACTAGGAAAAGAGTCCCCCATGTGGTTTTATTGGCTGTTGGGGCTTGTTGGTTTTTGAAAATCCACTTTACTAAAATACCCCTCCTCTTCCTTCCCGTTGCATGGCAACTCTAGTTTAAATTCGAAATCCAAATGAGGGCACTCATGTCCATTTCAGCAAGGGAGCGTTATCTTATTGTACTTCTTGCACCATTTTGTTCCACCTCATCATATGGTAGAGCTGTCTTATGTCTCTATTTGAGTCCAAAATGTTTATAGCATGGGCCCCATTGCGGATGGAGCAAAGGCCTGATGATCACTTTGGGAGAGAACAATCTCGAGCATCCCAGCTTTACCAGTCTGAGAATTTGGACCCTAAACATCTTGGTCCAATTAGATTAGATAAGATAAGCTAAGATGATAATAATGATGGAGGAGTTGTGATAAAGACGGTGGTCAACGTCAAAACCCTTTTTTGAATAATTTGGAGTCGGTTACATCAATTCTATTTCTCTATTCCTATCTACTTTGACCCAACTTTCACGGTCAAAAGAAAATAATTTTTGGGTTATTCCCCAATTGGGTCCCAATTCCTTCCACAAGTGTTGACGCGTGGTCTTGTGAGTTGTGGCCCACACATGTACTAAAAAGGTTATGATCTTCTTTACATGTTTCTTTAACCCTCTACGTACAGGCCATGATTTGAAGAGCAAGGATCTTTCCAGTTGGCAATACTGTTTAGAAATCTACCGTTGATTTGTCTAATGTAAAAGGCCTCATAATTAGTGGGCAAGATTATTTGGAAAGAAGACAGATTTCAATTATAATGAGAGGCGTTTCAGGTCGTCAATGGTATGAGTCAGGGCAATCTCGTCATTTTATTATTTCAACGGACGTGCGATCCCGTGAAGGGTGCAAATGACTCATTGCAATTGAAGGAGATTGCTGGAATTTTATTTAAATTGTTGTATATTTACAACAGTACCCCTGATACTTCAAAATTTTAGGCAACCATCCAAAAGATACTTTAAATAGAAAAGACTTGCTAAAAATGTTTGTTGAGAACCCTCTGAGTCACCCAACTCAACAAAGTTCACATGCAATGGCCCACATTTTAACCATATTAGAGTGATAACTGAAATTTCAGATTAGGGTTCATACTTTCAAAATCTTTGCTAATCCTATTGCAATGATTGTTTTTAGCATATCCTCCTTCAAGCATCATATGACTGGATGTGGGCTCAAGTTGATCTCACAAAGAGGACCTCACCATTTTTCTATGTATTCATACTAGTATTGTATGAAAATAAAAAATATATAAATTAAATTAGAAAATGTTATCGTATGAGAATACCGCAATTGAGCAAATGCAGTCCAGCTCGTAAGGCCCACTTGCATGCATTTTCATCATTGAGTTTAAGATATATGGAAAGGTGTCTATGTAGATAAGTATCATGAAAAAAAAATAATTTATTGGATTATGTAGCCCTTGATTTAACAACTTTAAGTTTTGCCAACTTGGGACCTACAAACCCTTGCTCATGTCCCAATAAGGAGGGATCGAACCTATTATTTTACTGGTTTTAACAACTCTAATCAACTACCACTCACAGCTTCTACGAAAAGCCCATATTGGAGGTATGGACTAGAGAAAATTTTGTAGGGCTCCACAGCAGGGACTACATATTATAAATTTAAACCACTTGAGATAAATGTCCCGTCTTACAGGTATCTTAATTTATGAGTTGGACCTATCGTACAATTAATTAGATGTGAAACATTTGGACAAAATATTACCATATGTGTGTGTGACCATTCATAAAATATTAATAGAGAAAAATCTTATGTATAAGATTTATTTTGATTTTGTGGGGGATTTTTGACAATAAATTATGTAAAAATCCAATAATTATCAATTAATATAAAGATTTAAAATTTTGCCAAAAAGTACTATGTGCAAAAGGTAAGTATTTTGAAGGATGGTAATTAGTTTGCCTATTGTTTCTGTGGAATTAGGATGGGAGGTGATGTTTCTGTTTCTTCCTCTCCTTCACTATTACTTCTCTCTCTCTTTTTTTTTTTTTCTTTCATTTCTTTTTATGGTGAGGGTGAAAAAGGTTTTAGTGTTATTTGATGACCAATTAATGGAGGTTTGGGAAAAGAGCAATTATACATTTGCATGGGTTGTAGTGCCTATTAATATTTCTCTATTGTGAGGCCCACTTTTATCCATACCAATGATCTGGTTGGAAAGGGCTTAAGAGTGGGATAGGGACCCTTCACTATTTGAACATTTTCCGGGCACACTTTCTTACATTGCAACTAACCATATGTTAATGATATCAAAAAGAGGAACATTCTTTGAAAAGTCTCATAAATGGACACATAAAACCATGGGTTGATCAAGCAACAATAGGTCTCTATGTTTAAATTATTTGAGTTCTCTATTAATCATACTTTTGCAAAGGTAAGGAGCACTAAAAGGGAAGAAAGAGCAAATGCATTATGATCTAAGGATGTAAAGAAAAAGGGATTGGAAGAGTTTGACTTACTCTGGAGAGCATCATGCATGTTTCTCCTGAGTTTGAACCTCATTGGTTTTGGGGCTCGTGAATTCAGCCCTCCTATAAAAGGGCCCACCCTGACCCTAAAAAAGCCCGCAAACAGAGGGCTTTTGCTGTTCTTAAATAGCCCAAGGGCCTGGCTTGACAAGATTTTTGCAAGCTCACAAAATTGAGGGATAGGCTTGGACAATATAAGGCCCGGCCCAGCCCTCATACTTTTCTTATTTTTATATTTAAATTATATATTATTATTGATCACTTATTACAAGTCAGAAAGTCGAGGAGAAGTAGTTCTAGAAGTGAAATATAGTTGACTTAGCTATGCAAAAAAGAAAAAATGAGCAATCATCATAATGTTCCTCCGAAGATGCACTTAGCGCTAATGTAATATTGGGAAAGTGCTATCCAGGGGTCAAGGGAATATTCTTGTTGACTTAAAAACCTCATGATGCCCACATTATTTTAAATAAAAAGGAATTTCATATGTGAAAGTCTGAGTCAAGGTAAGTTAGGAAATGCAGCAAATATTCAGATAACTATCCAAGAAGCTATGGATACATCAATTGTAGTATGACTTTTAGTAAATCCATTAGCCATAAAAAATCGGGTTTGGAAACCTAATTTAGGTTCCGATTGATAAACAGGTTCGGTTCTAGGTCCATATAGGTTCCGACCCGTGGACTCAGGACCCGGCATATGAACCTTTAATATTGCAAATTGTATGTTAAAATTAACTTCTTTTTTACATTTTTATGTATAATATTGGAGGTAGTAGACTTGATTCACTGTTACAGGCTGAATAATATGATTGTTTTAAGAATAATAAAGAATAAAGAGAAATTAAAATCGATTTTGAAACTAGATTTTAGTCCTTTAGGTGGATCCGATTCAGAACCGGATCCGGATTTTTCCATCGGAACTAGGTCTGAAACCAACAAAACAGGTTCCGAGTCAAAATCAGATTCGGAACTAGAACCGTTATTTAGAAATGGATCAAGGTCTACTATGGTTTTAATCCAGAACTATTCTGTTTGCAACCCTATACGCAAAGCCATCAAACGATACATGGCATGTCATCTCCAATTGTCATATCTATTGGAGATGCTCTTATGAGCCATCTCTACTTTACGCCGTAAAAGTTGATATTTTTTATTTTCAAGCCCTAGGCCTGGCTTGGTATGCAAAAATAGATTAAGGTCTTATTAGTTAGCGCACGCCGTTGAAGGGCCTTTGCCGCCCCGAGCCCAACCCCACATATTGGGCTCGGCCCCAAAGCCCTAGTTTGGGATATGGGGTGAGCACATGAGGGACTGAGTTTGACTCACTCCGAGCCCTCATGTTTCTCGTGAGTTCGAGCCTCGTTGGTTTGTTCATTCATTGGTGGCTCACTTTCTTTCTACTAAAATCCATCTCCTTCCAATCCAATCGATTTCTTCCTCTTCCTCTCATTTTTTTTCACTTCTTTCTTTTATGTATCAACATTAACCAAATTCACTTCTCTTCTTCGTATCTTGTGTTCTCCTTTCAAGCACAAAGCAACAGCTCCAATGGCGCCTCCTTCTGTGGTTGATGCAGAGTACAGGAAGGCCATAGAGAAAGCTCGTAGAGATCTTAGAGCGCTCATTTCTAGCAAGAACTGCGCACCCATCATGCTTCGTTTAGCGTAATCCTATCGCTTTCTCCTTTGGGTTTCTCCTTCTCTTGCAAATTTGGTTGTTGTGTTGCAATTAACTACTGTTCCATGTGGATTTCTGGATTATGGGTTTTGATTCGTTTTCAATTTCCTGAACTGGGTCATCATCTTTTATCATTTTCATCATTGCTATCTTCTTCTTCCTCCTCTAACAGCTGTAGCAGCCGCAGTTTGCGAGTTTATATAATCCCATCTTAATGAATTTTTTGCCCCTTTAGTTTTGGTAGGTTTTGAGTTTTCGTGGGTTTTGGTTTTTTCAATTGGGCTTTCATCTTTTTGACTTTTCCCAATTATCTTTTCTGATTTTGCTGGTTGTTTGGCTTTCCATTTTCTTTTCCTTGATTAATTGGTCTAGATTTCTGTTTCGATGTTTTTATCAATGCATGGGTATGGTGTTTAGATCCTGCAATCTTCTTGTGTTTTGTAGTCTGTGTTTGATGCCCAACGTTTTGGGCTAGCAGGAAGATTTTCCAACCAAATGAAATCTATATTAATTTTTAAATTTGTGGGAAAATGTCACCAACATTGATTTGGAGCGGAAAATACTGTTAAGGGGTCGTTTGTCCTCCATGCATGGGATATGAAAATGGGATTTATGTAAAATTTACTCATGTACAACACATTACCATGTCTGTTTGGGAGCAGGTTTTACATGAGTAAACGTTGAACGGTTTGGATATACATCAAGAATCTCAAAAATCTGTGAATATTTAAGACATGGAACTCATTGTTTTGGGTATAATGGGTCAGTAAAAAACTTGAATGGTTCCAATTAAAATTTTGGGGTCCATGGGATTTGCAAAAAATAAAAGACAATGATTGGTTTTGAAACTGCGACCTCTCAAAAAAGTCACTTGTACTGGCCCTCTTGTAGATAGGGAGGTGTGTAACACTTTCACATCCCTTCCTAGGCATAAATTTTCATATGAAAATGGCCTCGTTTGCATGGTATATGAAAATGAACACAAACAAACATGACCATGCGTAAATGTTAAGCATATGCATCATTTACATATGTAAGTATGTGCAAACAAACAACCCCTAAACAACAAACCTCCATGATACCGGTCCTTTTTCTGTTTTATACCAAACACAGAAAAAAAAATGTAACTATCCTTATTAAGTGTATGGTTCTCTTCTGATTTAGTTTACACTTAATGGTATCCTTATTTGTTGAGGTTCTTCTCTGTCATCTAAAATGGGGCGGACATTGATTTTTGTTCTAAAGACATTTCTTAGGTAATGATAAGGGAGGTAATGATAAGGGAGCATGCTCGTGAAGCTGGCAATCCCCAGGATATCACATATATCCAGACCCATTAACACAATTTTCTTCATTTCTAGAACTCAGAAATACGGTTGGATTTTATACCATCCACTGTGACAGTTGGATTTGCTGTAAGTGTCGATGAAAATAACTCTCAATCAATACAAAAGGAGAGACCCAAGGGACGGGTATAGACACATTTACTAAGGCCATTGCAGATTCGTTGACTGAATCAACAGAGCCATTGAGGCTATTTTATGGCCATCATATGTGGGCCACATGCTAACAAGTTATGTATTAGAGAGAGAATAACAGCAGTAGCTATAATTTTAGTTAGCAAATATAAAGGCACAAACTGCGATGTTCTTAATCTAAATTTCAGGTTCTTTGTACCCTTTTTATTCTTTCTTTTTGTGCTGGATGGCTTTCAATTTTTGTCCCTTTTGTACTGTTGAGACTTTGTACTGTTGAGACTTGAGACTCTCATGTAGTCACGCAAAGTTTGTAAAGCACAACTTAGAATGAATGAAGCCTTTCTTTTTCCTTGTAGGTGGCATGATGCAGGAACTTATGATGTTAACACAAAGACAGGTGGTCCCAATGGTTCAATCAGGAATGAGGAAGAGTATAAACATGGATCAAATAATGGTTTAAAAATTTCCATTGATCTTTGTGGTAATCTTCCCAAAATCTTTATTTTTTTGAACTCTGAGCACATTTTTTTTTAAATTTATCTCTGAGCTTTCTTTTTGACATAAAAGATTTGAATCTTCTACTTTTTGTCCATATCTTTCCCCTGTTTCAGAGGAAGTGAAGAAGAAAAATCCAAAGATTACATATGCGGATCTCTATCAGGTAATTGGAGTGAGGAATGCTCTATGCATTTGTTATCCCTTTTTTTTTGTTAAGACAAGATAACATTAACAATTATGTTCAATTTGAAATCGTGGGTGTCTCTTAAGTACGGCATCCTTTATTCAAACTCTTCTTTTAGGTTTTGATATCTGATCATTGAAGTGTGAAAAAAAAAAGAGGATTAGAAATCAGGCACTATAAGAAATGAAATAGGTCACTAATAACCCATCGAGTGTTTCTTCTTTTATCGACTTTGGATTCTAATTGTTGCACTCCTTAAAAAAAACGATTCTAATTGTTGTGTTGTAATCGTGTAAAAAGTTTCTGATGAAAATGATTTTCATCATGTTTTATTTCTTACTTCACTTTGGTCATTTCCTTTTAGGCATTTGAGACTGGAACCTCACCTGATTCATAATATTTCGTGATTCTTGATTAATTCCCACATATAAGTACAATTTGTGGAAAGTTTCTATGCAACTTCAGTTCATATGCTTGTTTCTTCCAATGATGGCATAATAAATGGAATTGCATTTTGTTATTAACTGTATAAAATGCTCGTCTACTTTTAAATGCAAAGTTGATGAGAGCAAGGATCAAGAGAAGAGCAGACCTCATGTTTCACTGATGTTGCACCTGCAATATGCCATATGGTTATACAGTGGGATGATTTTTTAAGCACAAGTGATTTATCTAACTCACTATATGAAACACCAATACTTTTTTTTTGTCTCTTTCTTTTCCTTCTTCTTTTTTTCCCTTTTTTCTTTAAAATATTAGATAAGTAAGGATTCTATTAAAAGAAAAGGGCAATGTGCAAGTATGGGATCCCCATCATGTTGATGGACAATGCGCTATATACAAAAGGATGCAGGCTTTTACTTATCCAAGTCATTCACAGTTAGTATTTGCTCCCTGTGTTATGTTGGGAAGTCCCACATCCCACATCGCCTAAATAATAGGCTTGTCATATCTTAATATACCTGTATGAGCCTTCTACCTATCAGCTTAAGCTTTTGGGCTGGTATATGGTTTATTACATGGTATCAGAGCGGTTTCCGATCCCGTTGTTCTTGTGTAGCCCACGTGTCAGGCCCGTCCATGAAATCTGTTCTGTTGGGCCTGCACGTGAGGGGGAGTGTTGGGAAGTCCCACATCCCACATCGCCTAAATAATAGGCTTGTCATATCTTAATATACCTGTATGAGCCTTCTACCTATCAGCTTAAGCTTTTGGGCTGGTATATGGTTTATTACATGTTACCCATTCTGCAATGCATTCATTTCTTCATTTCCTTCTCTTGGAATGTGGTGGAATGATGAATTTGTTGATTGAACTGGCCTCTTGATTTCATTCATAATGTAGAAAAATGCCACAGAACCTCCACATTTTGATGCCATTATTGATTGCTTTTTTTATTCTATTTTGGAGACAGGGATGATATTCATCATCGTCATCATCATGGTAGCCTTATCCCATTTGTCTGGGGTTGGCTCTGGGTTATGTTTTTCCTTTCATACCTGTTGAAAGAAATCCATGTCTTTGTAACTCAACAGTTCATTATGTCTTTCCTTATCATTCAATGTCTTGATAGTTTACTGTCCTTCTCTTCATTTTGTTACTTGAACTTGTAACCACGCAATACATTGCGTGGGACTATACAGTCTATTTCTGATCTTCTAGGAATGTGCCCAAACCATTTCACTCAGCGTTCCTTGATTTTTCTCTTCTATTGCAGTTATTCATAAGTTTCTACTCATACAACCTCATTCATTCCTATTTCTATCCTATCTTGTAACACCAGAACCTGAAGATTGGGATGGGGTTCTACTTCTATCTACCACACTTTTACAATATATAATCATATACTGTATAACTGCAACCTTCGTTCATTAACTATTTTTCTTGCTAACAGGAAAATCTTTTTACTCATCCAACATAGAAGCATGAAATGTGACCAGATAACTTGCATCTAGTCACAATGAACAAGTAAATGATGCACCATGTCCTCCACTTCAGGCAGAAGAACACATTCCAGATGAGATCATACTCGATAGGGTTTTGTATATTACTTTGATTTCTACCCTAGCTATTAGTTGCTATCCGCAAGGAGAAGTTTCTTGTTAAGTGGCTGACTTATAATAATGTAGTAATAGTCTAACTTTGAGATAAATAAGGGGAGAATATCTGGGATTTTTGGGAAAATAGGATTAGGGAGGATAAATATTGGTTAAGAAGGCATTTCTAGTTTAACTTTATAAGGGCATTTCACTTGTTTATTCCTGTAATTTGGAGTTTGTACCCATTTCTTTTGAAGTTTTGAAAATTAGCTATAGCTTGTTTCTTGTAAGATATATCATATATATATATATATATATTATGTTTTTTTAATGCCTGTGATTTGTGTTCCATTCTTTCAAAGTGCATACCTACCACATTATTATTATGATTATTATTATTATTATTTTGTTGCAATATGCCTGTTTTCAATAGGTTTTACATGTCTTAATTAAAAACAACTTATCTGAGGATTTTGCTCAGGATAAGGTCGGAGTGGAGAAATATAATTCATGTAGCCAATCTGACATTGTTGGGAGAAGGCTCTGATGATGATGATGTCTTAATTAAAAACAGTTGTTTTTTTTTTTATATGTTATAAAATTTGAATTTGTTCTTTTATCAACGAGGAGCCGAGGACCATATTGTGGATATTCATCTTGGTTTTTTATTTGACCTTTTCAGCAGCTCTAAATGTTTAGGTGGTTTATGACGTTTGTTTATGCATGTGTCGTCGGCCTGCTTGCTTATCCTAGTTGTAACTCATGCCATTCAGAATGCTAATATGAAGTAACTTGTTTTTGGGCACATTTGACATTTTCAGCTTGCGGGTGTTGTTGCAGTTGAGATCACTGGAGGACCCACAGTTGAATTCTGTCCTGGCAGAAAGGTGTGGTACTGTGGCATGTTTTTGGGAGATAACTCATTATGAAGTTAACAGTCTCTAATTATTCGTTGCTGTCTTATGATCAGGATTCATTGGTTTCTCCAAAAGAGGGACGGCTTCCTGATGCTAAACAAGGTTTCTCAACATTGTGGTCTAGCGTTCTCTTTGATGCGATACTTTTTTGCTATTGTTTGTGCCTTTCTGTGTATTATTGCAGTACCATACCAAAGGCAGGTAAAGCATATCCTAGATATAGGGGATAAGGCTTCAGCAAGATGATCTGTCTGGACTATTGGAGAGTCCCTTGGTGCTTGAATATGCACACTTCGTCCTATGATCAGGATTTGATTGGCAACATGTCATGATGCATCTCCAAATATTTTTATGACAGCGTTCTGTTGAGCTCAATGAGACACTGCATTTGCTTGAGAGTTTCCGACTTCCAGCTCCTTTTTCAAGGGATATTGTTGGTAGTGGCTAGCCCTTGAGCATAGGTGCATTAAGCCCAGTCATCCTAACTCCCATTTGGTGATTCATTTTGGGTTTGTGCGTGGCAAATAGGAATTTTAAGAGTTCAGTTTAATCTACTTGAACCAAGACGTTGTACAAAGCCATGACCACCCAGGCATGGGAAAGGTTGGATCATGTAGGGTCCCAAAACCACCAAAAAATCTTCTTCAACTGACCGCTACATATGTCCTATTTGAAAAGGATAGCAAATTTTTGGAGCGTAATGTAGCTAAAAAATGGCTTTCATTGAGTTAAGCTTGTCACACCCAACGCTTTGTTAGTTGAAGTTCATGAGATTCTTTAAATGCTCCACAGCATCATGGGCACATTTTCAGTTTAGGATTTATCCATTTAATTAACACTAAACCCTGGTTGTACCTCTCTCTTTGTGGCATTATTTTTGAATGGTGGATGATATTATAAACTTTAACATGGATAGATTTGTTATTTTAGAAACTGAAAATACAAATATGGAAGACTCGCTCTTGGGATAATGAACTGCATTTTTGAATTGATTATTGGGATGTGTAGTTTTTTAGGTTGCATCAAGTGGGAGGGAAGTAAATTTGATTGAATCGAAAAACTCTTCAAGAGCAGGTTCTCACTTTTCAGGTCATACAATTGTTTTTTCTTTTTGGTAGAAAAGGTCATACGATTGTTGAAGGAGGTTCAGGAAGCATACATTCTTGGGCAGAAAAAAAAAATCCGTGGAGATTTTATTTTGTGCTGAATGAAATGGCTATCTCTTATCTTGAATGGTGATGCCTTTTCTTCAGTTCTTTAGGAGTCTGGGGAGGCAGGTTCAAAAGCCAAGTCTGCAGTGTGGAGATAAGGCCTTGTAGCATGTCACATTGAATCTTTTTAAAGTGTGGAGTTCACTTTTTTTTTTGATTGATTAATCCTGATGGATTGAGTTAATAACTCACGTATTTTTGCTGTACATTTTTGCATAGTTCAGTAGTAATTTTCAGTTTTGCACTGTTAAAGGAAGAGGTAAAATTTTATAATATTCAGTGGATATTGCTTAATGCTGCAAGTGTCAGGTCTCTTTGTAATTTGTATGGCCATTTTGCTGGATTTATGGAGAGCTAACGTTGTAACCTGAATATACTCATAAAATATTGCATTTTTAAACAGCTCCGCAAAGTTATTGAGACGATCGCTTAAACCATTGAGTTGGTTGTAGGTGCACAACATCTGAGGGATATTTTTTATAGGATGGGCCTTTCTGACAAGGATATTGTGGCGTTGTCTGGTGGCCACACACTGGTAATTCTCTGTAGTTACATTCTTTCCGCTAGATTGGTCTACTGGTCAGTGGGAGGGGCTGCCACCTATATGCCCAGGGATTGATCCCTTTGCGGATCCTTTGAAGCAATATGCCAACACCCAATGCCACTGATTCATCAGTGCATCGGCCTCTATAGTTACATACTCATGCATGTTTACAACATTTATGTCCTCGTATGCACATTCTGTAACTATATTTTGCTTTTGCTGTTGTAGGGAAGGGCACATCCAGAGAGGTCAGGCTTTGAGGGCGCATGGACTAAGGAGCCTCTTAAATTTGATAACTCCTACTTCATGTAAGCTTATGAGGAAATCAGTTACCTTCCATGTCAATGGCAGTTTTGCAGTTAGTCTCTTAATTTTTTTTCTGGCTTTATGGCACAACAAGATCAGCAGGGCCGGAGCTAGGGAGGGCAGTGGCCGCCCCCCACCCCCTAAATTGCAAAAAACCCCCAAAACCTCATAGAAAATTCTATATCTTTTTTACCTTGGCCCCTCCAAGAAATTGTTGTTTTCCTATAGCCCCCCCCCCCCCCCCCCCCCCCCACAACCCACCCACCCACCCCCCCACAAAAAAAAATAAAATATATATATGTATTTTCTGGTTCACCACTGTCGAGATGGCCTTATCATTTTGTATTTTTTCTGCATAAAATGTGTTTTTAGAAACCACAGAATAACAAAGCCTCCTGATGAGGTGTGAAAGCGACAAATTTTGGGGAAAAATGAAAAACTTTGAAAAATTATATTCTTGGATTCAGTTCCATATCCATATATATATAACTTACAAGGACTTGCTAAATCTCACTTTAACCAGGGAACTGCTTGAAGGAGAAAAGGAAGGGCTCTTGAAACTTCCAACAGATAAGGCTCTATTGGAGGATCCTGAGTTCCGTGGTTATGTTGAACTGTATGCAAAGGTAATGCTGTTGAAATTATTTTTATTTGCGTGTAATTTGTAGTCAGCTGCATTGAATTAAGCTCAAGTGATGCCTGAATTTTATGTCTGATTTTCTAACTAAAATGCATATCCTGTTAGTGTTAGTATTCTTTTCGTGCATTGAACTCTTGAAACTGTGGTTATATTGTGCTGAGATGATGTTGTCATGGTAAACAAACTAAAAGTTGCTGGGAGGTTTGAATGTCAACCGTTTAAAAACCTTTACCATTTTTCATTATTCCCTTTTTTGTTTGGTGCAATTTGGGGCCGAAAATCATGAAACTTTGCATTGTCTGCAGTTGCAAAATGGCTCAATATGCAACAAATTATTTTTGTGAAATGGAACAAAGTAGAATCGAACAAAGTAACTTTGTTGCTCTGCCTAGCAAAATGTATGTAACAAGTAATTTTTGACAAAGTTTGTTGTTTTTTTTATTTTTTTTATTTTAAATAAGTAACATTCTTGTTCTGCCCGCCAAAATGATTAATATGACCCTTTTTTCCAATTAATTCGGAATTTCCTGGGGGTGGAGGCATACCAACAGAATGGATCCATGCTGGCCTGGCCTGAGATCTGGCCCAAATCCAACTGGCAAAAAGGACCTTTACTTTCTTTCTTTCTTTTTAATTTTATTTTATCAGTAACAAAAAAAGGACCTTTTCTTTATCCATTTTCTGTAAAGCAAGGGTACAGATGTTACAAAAGCAATAGATGAAGTTGAAGCTGCAGCCATGTTTCAGGCCATAAAACTTTTTTTATGCAAGAATTACTTTGCCATTCTTATCAGTTTATATATCCTTGTGTACACTTATTTAAACAGAAGTTTATGTTTTCCGAATTCACCACCTGATCCCTCTTGAATGTCTGCAGGATGAGGATGCATTTTTCAAAGACTATGCCGTATCACATAAAAAACTTTCTGAACTTGGTTTTAATCCAAGTTCCTCCAGCTCTGTCAACAAATTGGATGCAAAGACTGGTACCATATTGGCGCAAAGTGCTGTTGGAGTTGCTGCTGCTGCTGCTGTGGTAATCCTAAGTTACTTTTATGAGGCCAGTAGAAAAAAAATGAAGTAAATGGTCGGTTTCATCTGATGTTCTATGGCATTTCATTAATAAATGAAGCAAAGATGATAGCAGAAAAATGAAGTAAATGGTTACTTTTATGAAGTCATGCCAAAAAAAAAATACTGCAGCAACTTATCCATACATTTGGAACCAAAATATGCTACAGATCTTTATTTCGAAATAATAATATGATGTCCTGAAAGCTTATATCTCTTGTTGTATGCAACTGCTGGGCCTTATGAGATACTTAATTTGCTTACACTGAAATAAATGCTTTCTATTACATATAAAGATCTGGTGTCAAGAAAAGTGGTCCACCATGATTTTAGCTTAACCAAGCTCAGAAGAAACAGGATACATTTGTAGGCTTGTGGAGTTCACTGGTCCACATGTGAAAAGGCTTTCCCGATCAAGCATCAACAAATTTCAGATAATTTCAAATATATTGCTTGTTATTGGCTGTTTGATCTAAGGCCACAAAATGGACAGTCAAAAGTATGTGTTTCCTTAGATCATACAGCGACAGGGTGCTGCTGTGGATCCTAAATGTGGTAAATGGATGATCGACAAACCCATCTTCTACCTGGTGGGGATAGTGTGTCCCACAATGATGCCACTCGCCTAATCTTTCAAGTTGCTAAAGAATCCTTCTAGTTCTATTCTGTGGACGCCAAAGAGGATGGAGTTCGGATCATCCACCTCGAATCCAAACCACCCAAAATAACACTGCTCCATAGTTGTCACTGGGTCAAAATTCAATCCAATTGGAGCTGGGAACATCTTCAGATTGATCGGGTGTAAAGCACATAGTTTAGTATATTTTTAAAGAAAATTAATCATGTCTTTTATATGAAATTTTGTAAACGGCCGGCCGAGCAATGGATGGAGTGAAATTTATAAAGATGTGGAGTGCTGATTTCTCTCTCTCTCATAAACAACAGGTATAAGGAGTCATTCATTTACGAGTACAACACATCTTTGTACTTTAGTCTCGTAAGCATTTGAAAATTGAGAAATGATTATATGAGACGATTTGAAAATTGAGAAATGATTATATGAGACGAGCAAAATCAATCGTACAAAGATCCAATTCTCTTCAAAATATACTATTCAAGCTTTTTCTGCAAATTACGGCTGGCCTGAGTCTGCTGCCTGAGTCTCCAGCAGACGAAAACAATATTTTAACATTGATGTCAAGATGATATGAATCAAATGGTGAATATCACCAGCATCTGATTGATAATAGTGATCCTTGATTAGAGTGGGTCCTATCCTATGTACGAAATTCAACTCATTTGCCTTCACATCAATCATCATCCTTCGTGTAAATTTATTGTGTGGTGTTTGTAGTAAGACAGATTGTAAGCTTAACGATTTGCATGAGGTTGGTCGTCTCTTTTTTTTTTTTTTTTCTTTTTTTTTCTTTTTTTTCTTTTTCAAACAATTTTTCTTCAGAACTTAAGAACAAATTTTTCATTAAAAAAGGGATGCCATTGGTATGGTAAGTGCCCAAAAATTAAATAACTAGGAATTTTAAGAAATGTATTTTCATCGAAGTGGCTAAAATGGAAAAAGCAAAGCTGAAGATCCATGAATAGCCATCAAAATAATCTTACCTTTGGCGGAAAATCAATAGCAAGCAATCTTCTAGTACATCCAAAATGAGAAAGTAAAGTCTCATCTACATATCGACCTTGTATCTTTCACCCCACCCTTTTAATATCCTTTGTCAGAACCCATTTTATCATAAATTCCTAGAAATTCAATTTCATGTAAAACAGTCATTATGCACAAATGGTCTCTTCGACTTGATATAAATGACAGAAAAAATATGCCTTTAAATTGAACATAGAATAATAAGAGGAGGAGGAAGCATATGAGGGGCAGCCAGCTGAAAAAAAAATAATAAATAAAACTTGTTGAACTAAATTTTGAGTAAAATTTTTGCCAATAAAAATTCATACCAGGTTTGGGATTATGGTTTGTTTGGAATAAAAATGAAGAGAGAGAATAGGAAGGGAAAGGCACCATTTGATCATCTTTCTTTTCTTGTTTTTCGATAAAAACTAGTCATAAAATGGAAGGGATCTTTGCACTGTTTTGATATCTCATGCCACCAAGAGAATGTATCACAAGTTTATTTCCATTGCACTAAGAGAACTGTTGAAATTTGGAGCTTAGATCACGACCACCATCACCTCAACCTAATCATCATCGTCGTTGAATCTGAAGCCTTATCCCATCTTTCTAAAGGATTTAGACATTGATCCAAAATCTTCAATGGAAACATGTTTCATCTTTTTTATTTTTTTTCCCATAAGAAATGTGCATTTTGAGTGTCCTTTATTTTGGGTATCCATTGTTTTCAGCTAAAATGAAACTAAACAAAAAGAAACAAAGGAAGAGACCCATCCACATGATCCAAGGTTGTGGGGGTCTGTTGTTTTCAATGGAAAGGAGTGGCCACTAGAAGAGGAGGTGAAAAGAGATAGTGATGGTTTGAGTGACTCCCCTGTTCACAAGGCATGTGTGGTGGGCAACCCCACCATTGCAAATGGTTATAAGATATTACCCAACAAAAAGAAGCGAACACTACAATCCCTCCTACCCGCACTTGGAACCTAAACTTGTACCACAAGGTTGTTAAATAAAAAAAGGTGGAAGGTGTACCAAAGCAAATGCCCACACACCACAACCACATTTGTTCCTATCTTCCCCTTCCTCTTTACCTTACCTCTTTTTTAAAGTACCCTTCTAGAACCCTATCACTTGGTGATATGCTACTGCACCCTTCAGTGACTAACAATTAAAGTAAAACACTGAAAACCATTTTGGATAGTAGTAACTCAATCTAGTCAGAAAGTAACTATTGATTTGTCTTCCCTTAAACGTTTCTCATAACAAGAAAATAATGTCATTGGAAGACAAAAGAAACCCCTCCTTTTTTTTTATATATAATTTTCATCAGCCTTTAATAAAAGTACAAGAAACACACAAGGATGAATTGGATATGATTTAAACCTTCATTACAGTACCAGTCTACAAGTACTCAATGGATGAAGTACATAGTCCGTTCTAGAAATTGGTTTGTTTCACACAAGGATTTCATCAGGCCGTAATCAACAAGAATCACAAAAAGGGTGACTTGATACAATCAGAACCTTCAGTAAAAAACCCATCCATCCCAACAGATCAAATACATAGTCCGTTTTAGAAATTGTTATTTTTTTTTCATTTCTTCAGCCTGTAATCAACAAGAATCACACAAGGGTATTGACCCAATAGATGGAGTACATAGTCAGTTTTAGAAATTGGTGGCTTGTCCTTCGGTGACTTGACACTGGAGGTTCTTAAAATGGGTCCTATGGGGCCAGGTGAATTTAGATGTTGGTTAGGCCATATGAACTCTTCTCCCTAACTTGGGCCATATCATGTTATCTGTGATGTGTATTATGTAATTTAAGTGGGGTTTTTTTTGGAAACAGTAAGGCCGGAATCACGCCTTCTCTTTCTAAACATGATTTATTATCAACTTTAGCTTTACACCTACCTGAAGGTTACCTAATGTTGTCTTTTAACTTATTATTATGATGATGTAATAGCACTGAAAGGCCACCAGCCACACCTCCAAGCCTTCCTACCAAATTGCATCTAGAAGCCCAAAAAATACAGTGACCAAAGGCCTCCCACTCTAGTCAAACGCTTATAAATCTCCACATCCAAGCTCTCAAAGCGTGTTTAATGAGAAAAGAGAAAAGAAGGATCCATGGGTAGATCTCCTTGTTGTGAAAAAGCTCACACTAACAAGGGTGCATGGACCAAGGAAGAAGATGATCGACTCATAGCTTACATTCGAGCCCATGGCGAGGGGTCATGGCGATCACTCCCCAAAGCAGCTGGGTTACTCCGTTGCGGCAAGAGCTGTAGGCTCCGGTGGATCAACTATCTTCGCCCTGATCTTAAGCGGGGAAATTTTACAGAGGAAGAAGATGAACTGATCATAAAGCTTCATAGCCTCCTTGGAAACAAGTATGGTACACCATGTTTCAGTCATTCAATTCGTTTGATCTAATTTGTATGCGTAAATAGGATTCTAAACTTTTCATTGTTCAGTACTTGGTATGCGATATTTGACATAAATAAGGCTGACATGATCAGTGATAATTTTAACTAAAACAGTATAGTAATTTTGAAGTACAATAGTGCTTAGATAGCTTCCATAGCTGCAAGGCATCTTCAACCATTTATTGAACTGCAGTTTTCAGATACAATGGCACAATGGTGTTTTCACCTGCATCGGTAGTGTGCACTAAAAAAAGTAGAAACTCATTTTCATGCTCTAGGGATGAGTATGTTCCTTCTATTCATAGAAGAAATGAGATTACAATTCTTATTTAGTGGGATGCATCTTGGGTTAAAAATTCTCATTGAATTTAATCACAAACATCATCACCGAAGTCTTTGTCCCAACTATATTGACATCGGCTATGCAAATTTTGTTTCTCTATTCTTATGAGCCAAATCCTTGGATGGGTTGCACCTCATCGACTGAGTTGCAAACATCCAAATACAAAATTGAAACATTATCTCCTAATAAACATGTATACGTCTTTGATCATTGGAGCTAAATTTATGGTCATTTGTTCTTATAGGTGGTCACTGATAGCAGGGCGGCTACCGGGGAGGACCGATAACGAAATTAAGAACTATTGGAACACACATATCAGGAGAAAGCTCCTGAGTAGGGGAGTCGACCCCACGACTCATCGACCGATTCATGAGATGGCGTCTTCAGATGTAACCATCTCTTTTGTTAAAGAAGAGGAGAAAGTTGCGAGCTTTGCGCTTGCTGAGGAGACTAGAAGTAACCAAGAAACGTCGCAGCTGCGTTGTCCTGACCTGAACCTTGAGCTTTGCATCAGCCCACCTTCATATCAGGACTCCCCTGCCAGCCTCAGGAGTGGTGGGAGCCTTTGTTTCTCATGCAGTTTGGGCCTGAAAAAGAGTGAGGATTGCACTTGTAATGGTTTTCTAGGCATGGAGAGGGGAGTTTTGGACTATAGAAGCTTGGAAATGAAGTGATGAGATTGGTTTCAGAGGCCTTTCTGGACTAGAATCGAAGGAGACTTTCTTCATGACTTTCCTCTATTCTCTCTTTGGTTTGTACCATTATAATTATATATGATTATAGTGCATTTGTAAACCATATTCAATGCGGAAGCTTTGGATTGATTGTGATGAGGCCACTGGATGGAAAAAAATGTAGACCAAATCACGTATTGGGTAGGATCAAGCAACTTCTGTGGTGGTTGGGGTGTTAAATATGGCATCACTATTCATCAAATTTATGTAGGCTGGAATGTTTGCTCATTTTCATTACAGGATCATGAATTTCTTTCCATTTTTTTATTTCTTTGGTGGTTCTTTGCCTTTTGGTGTTCCAAATGAAATGAGGTTGTCATTTTTTCTTTCCAATTTTTTATTTCTTTGGTGGTTCTTTGCCCTTTGGTGTTCAAATGAAGCGAGCTTGTCATTTTTCTCTTTCCAATTTTTTATTTCTTTGGGAGTCCTTAGCTTTTTGCTATTTCCTTTCTTTTTGGACTTATTTGTGCATAAAGAGAATTCTAAGCTTCATACATTTATGTTTCCATGTGGACCATGTCCATGGGAAAAAAGGAATCTTGCATTCCAACTCCTCTCATAGAAATTGAGATCCTTTTATCAAGAAAAATCAACAAGAAGGAAATTGTGTTATACCGAAAAAATTTAAAAGTGGGTTGCTGGGGAAATCAAAATAATAACAATTGAAAAGTGGGTTGCAGGAAAAATTAAAATAATTTTCCTCCCTATCATAGATTCCACTCGTTGTATTTTGGGCACTATATCAGTCAAAACCTTTTTAAGAATACCCTGCACGCTTCTTTTGGTAATTCTCTTCAAGAAAAAAAATCTGAGAAAATAATTAGAAAATAAAAAATGTAATTCTTCCTGGTTTTTAACATAAATGAATCACAAAAAATAATAAGGTAGGAAGAATGGGATTCTAATGCATTTTGACGTTTCCAAATGAACCAATAAAAAAAGGGCATCCTGGCTGAAATTTGTACATATCAGGTCAATAATTCTTCTCGATCGGCCAAAGTTTTAAAACACTAGTGGTGTGGACTGATGTAGACCCATGCCGGCCCCTGGCATATTGGTGGGGACCCCAACACCAATTAGCTTGACTGCCAGTGTCCAATCAAACTGGCGTGCAGGGCTAACACCAAATTCCCAAATTTGGAGGGTTTATCTTTTTGTACTCTTATTATACAAGGCCTATAGAAATCCTGGCCTCTCTTATGCTGAGTTGTTCATAAAGGCTAGATATTCAATTCAGTGCATGTGAGCTTTTTGGATAAGCCATGAGAGGATGAGAAGCAAAGGAGGTGGGTTGGTAAACCAAATCCTTCATAAAAGCAAAGTGAATTAATATGACTACACGAGAGATGGGCATTCAATATCTCTGTCCATAGCTCTTACTCCAATCCTCTACCAACTAATAATAAAGGGCTGGCCCCACAAGATGGCAACTGCAGTAACTATACCTTCTGTTTCTTGCTTTTGTCATTTCAATGGTCAGCATCTACTGACTGCAGGGGCAATCATATCCACAGGAGTTACTTCGATTTTTCTTTCTTTCTTTCTTTCTTTCTTTCTTCTTCCTTTCTTTTTTTTTTTTCCGCAGACCATGCATGTGTATAAGAATGGGAGGTTAAAGAAATTACTTATTATATAATGTATCAATTTCAAATATCGAAAAAAGAGAGTTGCGTTAGGAAGGTGGTTGGCTCAAAATATATTAAAATGATAAATAAACCTTATCAAAACTAAATCCAAAAACCGAAAAAAGCAGTGCCCAACCAACCCCAATTGGATGTAATATGGATTTAAAAGTCATGAAATGTTAATACAATTGAGTTTGTAGGGCCACAATCACCTTGTAGCTCAAGTCATTGTGCACATCAAGCTGTGCCTCTTTGTCAGTTCTAGAATCATTATTCTATATGCCATCACAATCATCTGAATTTTTGTGTTCCTAACATGTTCAATCCTAAATGGCTTTCAGGGTGTTTTAGATCTAGATAAATCCTAGAGAGATACATAAGAGGCTAAAACATTTTTCTAATGTAGTATAAGTACAATCCTTTGTGACAAATACATGTGATGAGTAATGGAGAAGGTTGTTGAAACAGGGAACTCACTGTAATTGTGATGGTCAGTTTCTTCAATATTCATAATGAATCTTTATATATCTTGTACAACTAATGGATATCTTACATAGCTATACAATTTTCGATAAATACAAATTATCGAACAATTATATATTTGATTAAAGGTGATTCAAGAATGGCTGATTGAGAGATTAGGATGAGGTGACTAAGGGATCATTGATTGAGGGTGACTGTGAATTTATTATTGAGAGAATTTTGGTGCAGTGATTTCCATAGTAAAACCAATATGTTGCCAAGAATTTTGGTGGAATGATTTCCATAGTAAAACCAATATGTTGCCACCATTCTTTTGAAAGTATAAGCGTATACGAAGTCATAAACAACATGATTTACACCTTCTGCAAAATTTTGAAAAAAAGAAAAAAAAATCCTGTTTTTTTATACTATTTACAGCCCTTTTTCTTTTTACATTCCTTCATGTTTGATTTGTACTTAGCTCCAATACATATGTGCCAGAGTTTGGTACAAACAATGAAAATGGTGTGCATAATAAGAAGGAAGGTGCAACAAACAACTCTGGGTGATGCAAAAAAGTTTGTTATTGCTATTATTAGGGAATTCATGAATAATCAATCATCCATGATTTTGGTGAGCTACACCAAACTTTTCTGATTTGGGTATATAATGGCGCCCCCGGCCCCCCACCCCGCCCCCGGGTTTTTTTTTTTTTTACGAAATGGCACACACTCTCACACCAAAAAAGGAAATCTATTAAAACAAGGGTGCATGTTCAAAAACACATTGCTCTTGTCGATGATATTATTGTGAACACAAGAAATGGTTTGGTGCAGCTCATTATCATTAGATACATGCAATCATCAATAAAGAACTTAGAATCTGGTAGGCCCAACCTTGAATTGCCAATGGCTCAACGATCGATCAGACCGATGGCTTGTATATATACCATTCCTTGCCACACACACCCTGAATTCCTGGCAAGGAATGCTAACCCTCCAATTTTCGAGATATTAATCGATAGCAGAAATCACTTTCAATGAGGCCTGTTAGAAACAATGAATCAGTCTGATTGATCAATCTGTCCACATTTAGGACACTTTTAGCTGCACCATAAATATGGTGCAATGCATCACAATGGATCATTTATATATCATTCTTTCATACTAGCTATTCTCTAATCTTGCTACCTAAGTAAAAGTCATACAATTTTTCCTCTCAAATATAATTAATTGTGTATGGCCAAAAAAATCTTGATGATGATGAAGCACAAATCAAAATGGATGGTCAACACAAACACTGGACTAATCAGTAAGTTTTTATCATCTAAGCTTGGAAATTGGACTATCTGAAGATGAAGATGATAATGATCAGTAAACCAGTTCAAAGGTAGTTCAAGAACACTTGCAAGACAAAGCAACTTTATACAATAAAAAGCCATTAAAAGCACTATTATGGGTTAGGTGTCTAAGGATGATTGGAAAAGTATTATCCAAGGACAAGATATCCCAAAAGCCGTGACCTAGAAAGGGGTCGCTTTCTTTCAACATTCACCTACCCTTTGCCTTTTTCTACATGTTAGGTTGGCAGTGGAAGCTTCTTAAGCTTACTTTTTCCCAAGAGTCACTGTACGTTCCTCTTCTTCTTAATAATTGATCATTTTAAAGTACTTTTAACTATTGAGATCAACGAATAATGCAACTTACTACCAACAACACATGACTCATGGCCCACACTGTCTCCATCTTGTGTGGCCAGATTACCAAATGACACTCCCACTTTTTTTTTTTAATAGGTCATGATTGGATGTATAGGGCCTACATTACATCCATCACTGTTAAATTGGTGATGTACTCAACTGTAATTGTAAGTTTATTTTAGCCTTGTTGAATTTGTATCCTCTTGGAGCATTTGTTTTGTCATACAAGGGCTCTTCCTCCTGGTCTTCCCATCCATTTACCTATCAGGGAGAGGGGTTGGCAAAACTTAATCTGACCCACTACCCTAATCCAACCTACATACCAAGGGCTCTTCCTCCTGGTCTCACCACCCATTTACCTATCAGTGAGAGGGGTTGGCAAAACTTAATCTGACCCACTACCCTAATCCAACCTACATGCCAAAAATGATCCGCATGTAGTTTAGATTACCCACACTTAAATTGTTTGAGTGGTTAGAAAGTCCACAATGAGCTGAAGGTCCCGCTTCAAGTCGTTTGGGCCTTATTACCCGATACCCACAATTTGGGGCGTTACCTATATTTGAATCGTCTGGCCTTGATATGGACATGTGAGACCCACAAATTGATGATCAAACAACTACTGTTGAGTCTGATTGGCTACACAATTTTACAAAATGGCGCACCAAAATCGTCAGTGCGGGCTTTTTTTTTTGGTGTGGATCAATTAAAATACCCATTTTAATGTCGACTGTGGATTATTATAGTGATTCCTTTTTCAACCTCAAATTTGAGGTTGTTGATCAAAAGATTAAAATCTTACATGGGTAAGAGTTTCTTTTTTTTTTTTTTTTGTTCAGATATTTCAGGTCTTGATTGTTTTGAATCATGAAAGAGTACTGCATCATGCGAAGGAAAAAAAATTTTCTTAGACCCATCAAAACAACTAGGGCCCACGTTCTTAAATTCAAACAATCCAGAAACATACATACCTAACATGTGGCAATTAATGAAATTTGAGTAACCAAAGATGGAAAATGAATATCATGAAATCACCATCTTAGTAATTCAAATCTGAAAAAAAAAAGGACACTCCCATCTACTTCACTACCTTGCTTAAAAAAATATCACTAAAGTGTCATAGTCTCTCTCTCTCTCTCTCTCTCTCTCTCTCTCTCTCTCGTTCATCTAGAAGCGCGTGACATTGAAACAGCACTTAAAGTGCTTACGTTATAGAAATGAAGGTATAAAACTTCTTCATTATTGACTTACTTGGGATGAGATAGTGAAATCTAATGTGAGGTTTGCAAGGGCGTGAAACTCATTCAAGTTTTTAATTTCTAACTTACTAAAGAAAGGTTATTATCCAGTACTTGATTTTGCCTCTTCCTAGTTGCTACTCAACCATTTTGAGTTCTTAGATCAAATCATTGAAAATACTAATCAAATTAATTTTTAAAGACACCCAACCTATTTTCTACCTTCCCAGACAGATGAATTCCGCTTACATTTCATGTGGCTTTTCCCCCATGAAACTATAAGAAGTCTCTATGGCCATGATCATCTATAAGCTATTGAGTCTCTGTGCAATATTGTGTGACTCACCTAATCAATATTATTCTAATCTTTCCCTTTTCATGCTTAAGGTTGCAGTTGAGGTTCCAATGGCCATGCAGTTTTTGTAGCCTTTTTACTCTGCCCAAGCAACAGTTGGTCCAGGCTCAGATTGAGGCATCTGAAGTGGTTGTGTTAACCAGGGGTTAAAATTTAAAAACCTTTGAAAGCTTAGTTTATTGCTTTCAATAACCGGCCAACATCAAAAAAGTAAAATTGCTTAGTTGACTTTTCTATGTATATCCTCTTCCATAGAGTAGGAACAGAGTTCTAGCTGTGTAAACTCTTCGATTAACCTCAAAGAATCCTCCCACAATTACTTTGGCTGCCATGAAAAGATTGAAAGCCTTTTTCATTTTATATAACTGAAATCCTAAAAGGGCTTGTATGTCTCATGTAATTTAATATCGAGAACTAAAAGTGCACACAGAAATGATCATCAAATAATATGTTCTTTATTAGAAATTGAATAAATGGAAGATAGGAATAGAATATCCAACTGTTACCATATTGATTCAATACCTAGGAAAGTTAAAGGTCTACATCACCACATATCCTTAACTCGTCACCTCATATCCTTCACATCTTTTATAATCTTTTGCTGGGGCTCAATTGATCATGAATTTCTATGTATTTATGATAATAAATCACCTTCAAGGTATCTAAGACTTTAACTTCTATAAGTGGTTACAATTTTTTTTTTTTTTTTTAACGGTAACAAAAGATTTCATTCAAAGAAAGGAAGGTAAAAAGTACAAAAACCAAAGAAAAAGAGGATGAAAAAGTGCAGGAGAAATGCACCACCTCCAACCCAACTAACAAAAAACACACCCACCCAAGGAAGCAACCTATCAACCAATTATAAAATCACACCCAAGAAAGCAACCTATCAACCAATTACATAATCACACCCACCCAAGGAAGCAACCTATCAACCCCTTGCTTGGCTAACACATCTGCCATGGAGTTAGCCGATCTAATCTCATGACGGAAGGAAACATTGATTCCAACAGATAATTCTCTAATTTCATTTAGGTGAAAATGTAACTTCCAAGGATTAGTCTTCCGCTTAAACACCCATGCGATCGCATTAGAAGAATCATTTTCCATAATAAGCGTATCATCATATCTACTAGAAAACAAATGAAGACCTTCAAGAATGGCTAGCACCTCCGCTTCATTGGAATCGCACACACCCACATACTTGGAAAACATAATTAACACATCTCCCTTACAATTGCGAAGCACCCCTCCAATCCCAGTCGGACCTGGCTTATCCCTTGAAGCACCATCCACATTAAACTTTAAAACCCCTACCTAAAGGAGGAGGATACCAAGGGATTATTCTCCTCTCCTTAAAAGAGCCACACACCCCATACAAACTCCCCAATTAGAAATAATATCATTAAAGGTAAAATTATAAGTTGTTACAAATTAAGAATCAAAGTGAGCATCTTAAAATGACCATCAAATAATTCATGAAAATTGAATTAAAGAAAGGTGGTAAAAGAATATCCAACTATCATCTCGGTAATTCAAATCCCGAAAAGCGTCAAAGGTCTCATCTACATTGCTAGCGTTTATGCTTCACATATCACCTCTTTAAAAATCTTTGGTGGAGCTCATTCAACCATAAGTTCCTACATATTTAATGCAAACAACATGACATAAGAACGGTAGCAACAACAAAGAAAAATGTGTTGGGTATTTGTTGGATATACACTTCTCTCCCCAGTCCCAATAGCAGGGCTATTCGATGGCCGTTTGTAATCCCGCCTTCTTCTTCTTCTTCTTTTTTTTTGGCTGCTAACGGAGAGTTCTCAACCCTTTGGACTTGACTAATTCCTCTGGGCCTAAAAAGAACCTAGGTAAAACCCCTATGGGCCCCAGGTGGTAGCACTAGTGGACTCATTTTTCGGTTTCCGAAGAGGGAAGAACCGGGGATCGATGCCAGGACCTCTATCTCCGGAAGAGAGAGAAACCATGGTCCTGACCACTCGGCCAACCCGGAAGAGAGGTTCTTTGTAATCCAAACTTATTTCTTCAATTTTGATTCCCTGCATCACTTAAAATACTTGGAATCCAATATCGATCGAGCAAACAAATGGCCCCTAAAAGTTCACAAGGAAAGTGACAATTATTTGGTGTTTGCTATAACCAATTACTCGAAAGGTACATGGAGTGTGGTAGAATTAAACTAGAAGATCTAAATATGGCCATAGTTGTGGGCCATTTAATAGTTGATTAGTTAGAGATAAATTTAGTGACATGATGACGAAGTTGAGAAAGGAGGTGAAAATTTTAACTTCATTTTTGTTTTTGGGCCATGTGGGGACTACCGTTGGATGTACCTACCGTGAAAAGCAAAACCTAACATGACGCAGATGGGTGGCACCGACCCCCACCCAGCACCATTAGTTATCAAATTCCCACCAACTCGTCAACGGTAGATCTGTTAAAAATGATTTGGTACATTCGGCTCCACCCAACATCCGACATGCAGCACCCTCCTTTGAAGTCCCACTCTTACTCTACGGTGAAATTGAACCGCTCATTTGCTCTTTTCAGCTACTTAGATGTTGTAGGTTCAAAACTACACTATCACACTGGGGTTATAGGGCAGTTTATCCCTGACTTTCCTCTAGATCCGAAAGGATTAGTCCAGCAATTGAAAACCCTCTCATAGCGCGCGCGCAAAAAAAAGCTATGGATGGTCCATTAATTCCATCATCCATGCCATGATTTGAGAGCTATAAATCCATAGGGCGTGTTTGGATGAGATCGTTTTTCCTCTTTGAATAAAGTATGGAAAGTGAAAATGCTTTTCTATGGTATAATAAAATCTACGATTGGTGCAGCCGCATAATCAGTGAAATGCTGAATTAAGTTTTTCACGATTTCACATAAAAACCTTTCCAATAGTGGTCGGATTTGATTTCTCACATAATGCATGTAGAAAGGCTCCTCCACGGATCCGATTTTTCATAATGATGGATAAACGTGCCCATATGGGTTCTAAACACCAAGCTACCCAAAGTCTGTTCATTGTTCTTATATGTATTGGCATTAGGCCAAATTCCTCTCTAATTGGATTTGGCCTCACCTCGAAAATCAACACTGCACATAATTAGATCCTATGTTATTATATGTTTAAAGGATCAGGTCAAATTTTAGGAGGATCAGGTCAAATGTCAGGCTCATCATTTGGGAAACATATGATTAAAATGATAATGAATAGATAAAAACACATGAAACTTGTGAATTTTAGAAGTGATCGATGTAGTGGTGTGGCACAGCCCAATTGGAATGTAAAAGGTCAAATACTAATACATAGAGAGACTTGCTTTTACAATACAAATGATTAATAGCAAAACACATGTATACAAGATTTCAAATGATTCGGATTTAGAAGAAGGCCACACTTTATGGATTTATAGCAATGACACAAGAAGATTCAGACTCCAAGATGAAACTTAGCCGTTTAGATATACACATACACATACACATATACATATATATACATACACATACATACAAAAAAATACAGAAAAATTGCGTAAAAGGTGATTAATTAGAAATCAATGCTAGGGATTTAACTTATTACTAAAGAGGGATGATGCAAACCGGCCAATAGAGCCATTACATGACAGAATTGCCCGTGGGCCGCGATAACGTGCACATAGAAACTTTTGGAAAAAATTTAAATCTCTATCATTAATCGGTAATATTAGATTAATCCATAATCGTCCAATGGCTTGAATTTTTCTGATCATCTGCATCTGGTTACCTAAAATGTGTGGCCACCACTCCACATGCAAATTGGAGGATAGGGCAGGGTGCATGTGACTTGTGAGGCTAACATTACAATCACATTATTTGGTCAAGGTCGCATGCATTTTGTAGGGGAGCTGTGAAGAGTGTTAATTCTGTTACGAGTCTCTTTCATCGTCCACCTATTCATGTGTTGGATGGACGGCGCCCCCAGCCCGCCCCCCACACGATATTTTTTGTGGTAGGTACAACATAGCCCAAAATAGTGAAACTTGGCACCTAAGCCAACTTAGATGAATGCATGAATGAATAAGTGATGGGGTTATTGGGACCAATCCATTAATAATAACTAATAAATGATCAATGGTCAGTATGAACTAACAAAGGATGGATTGATCTCTTTCTTCTAATCTCTTTTTTTTTTGGTAATCGAAAACTTTCATTGTAAGGGAAACTCGGCTAAAAGTTTACACCAAAAAAGCTGTAGGTGTATGCCCTATTGTCGGGCACAGCTGTAGAGTAGGATTGCAAGGTCTCGGTGTGGATTGGAGGCAAACCATATGCGACTAGAATCTAGTGAAAGAAACCATCTGTTTAATTGCTCTAAAGTTTATACTTTAATGGTCACATTTGCATTGTTAAAGATGGCATTGATCGAGCATCTCCCTTTCATAGGAACAAATGGGATTCAATTCTGGTTCTAGCACTAATAGTGCGGAACTTGGGTGAGCATGCATGTGGGTGGGTACATGGGTACTTACCTTTCCCCAAAAAGAAAAAAAGAATAACGTGGCACTAATTGTAGTGATGTATTGCTTGCATTTAGTCTATGATAAGACCTTTAAACGCCAACCTCCCCCTATTATTGGCATCCATTGAATTTGGTCCCATAACATGGTTTGTATACATAACTCCTTTATGAACTAATTCTCTTTCTTAATTTTCTTCGTAATGTTAAAAGAGGCAAGCCGAAAGGACAAGAATAAAAGTAGCGGGAATAGATTCCAAGAGGTTCGACCTATCGGAGGTTTTGGCCCCGAATAAACTGAAATGGAGAATCAAAATTCACGTAATTGAGGCAAGATTTTGATGACGATGTTGATGATACAAAGAGAAGATGAAAACTCCATTCCTAACCTGAGGCTAGTTGTGTACAAGATTTCTTCAGCTTGAGCATGTACAAGTGGAGTCCACACTATGGGTCCCTACTTGGATACATCACGCCCTAAAAACTAAACAATCCGAATGCTGTGATCAGTGGTCTCCATATAAATCTACTAAGAGAGAAAGGTAGGAACAATCATTTTCAAGGTAAGATCAAAACGAAAACTTGGCTGGGAATCTTCTATTCTTGGATATTTTATTGGGGGCATGGGTAAATTAGGTACCCCATTTATACATTGCCAAACATCTATTCCTTGGCTCCTTTTTCACTTGGTAATAGGTGCTAAGGTTCCACAAATAGGTACAGATGGGGCCCACCCCAACCTTTATGAGAGGATGTTATCCTAAACGTACGACGCAGGTGTAACATTTGCCTTGTAAAAAAAAAAAAAACAAACAATGTTTGATAGATTAGGACCAAAGGGTGAACCAAGGAAAAAGCCGGTTCGATCCAACCCAGTAGGACTCTTTTTTGTGGGATTAACATGGCTCAACTGCAATAAGTAACTAAGATCTTAAAAATAATTTTATATAAATTTCAATATTATTGATTGCGGGTGATTTTGACCAGTTTATGCCAATTTTGACTGGTTTTTTGTTTTTTTTTTTACCAATACCTCTGTTTTCATCTAACTAAAGGTACCCACTTGGGCCAGGAGGCCCTGTCCGATTTTAAAAGTGGGCCAACTAGTACCATTACATATAGGGATGTAAATGGGTCCCCGATTCTCCGATTACCCGAAGGTTCCGACCCGTTAAAAACCGAGTCTGTGTCCTTATCTAGGCCCCGATAAGTAAATGTGTCTGGGTCCGGTTTTACCTTTGTTTGGACCCGAAACCCGACGTATCACCTCAGTTTTCGAAAATCTCTCATAAAAATGATGTGTTTTTTTAGTATTATTCTCTACCCAGACCAGGATTTAGACCCGTCCCATATATGGTTCTTGTTCCAGAGCCAAGAAACAGGTTTTGGATCCGGTCCCACCTTCTCTTTAACGGTTCCGGTTCCGGTTCACTTGGACCGGAACCGACCCATTTACAACCCTAATTACATAGGGGTGTTCGTGGGCCAGGTTAGGCGGGGCTTAAGCATATTCAGCCCCAACCCTTCTTGAGAAACACAATCCCATATACTGTCCAAGCCCAACCCAAGAAGTAATTGCCTGACCCGCCTCAAATATGTGTGGCCCGAGTCCACCCATTTAATCAATGGGCCGAGCTGAACGAGGCTTCCTATTCCTCCCTACCATCTCTGTCCCTAGAATTTGTCCTTGTTCCTAATTTCCCCCTTTTGCTCACACACACAGCAACGAGTGAAGCTCCACACAACACCCATTTGAAAACAACTGTGCCCCTCCCCACTGTTGGCTCTCCTTGCAGAGGGTTTTTCAACAAGAGTTGCAAAAGAGGGACTAGGGAGCAATATCTATTTTCTCAGGCCGGGCTAGGCTCCGGCTCCATATCACTTAATCCAAGCCCAGCTCGAATTTTAAACGGGCCTAAATCCAGGGCCGACCCGAAAGTGAGGATGAACAATTTTACTTTATGCTTGTTTTGGAAGGATGCATGACCAAATTTCTATTCTATAAAAGCTCCACAGCTATGAGAAACCTGACAAAGCAGAACTATGAAAATTTTGCTAACAATTTCATAGTTGAGTTCAGGCATCTACATTTCTTCCCATCGCTAAATAACCTAAAGATGTCATAGAGAACGCAATTTAATCCACTAATAAAGATGTAGCCCTGAGCTCTAGTTATTCAAGAAGGATCAATCTGCACCCAACATGAGATGAACCTCACTGAATTGCTTACTTATCATCCAGTGATTAAGTGTTCATTTATCAATCATATCTACTTAATGACATGCACCTTCATCATGCATACACGAGCCGCCATTTTTGGACCAAAAATGTGTTAATGGTCATCATCAGATGAGGGGTGCATATTGGTGAATTAGGTCACATGCATGTTTTTGGTGTACTTCGATTGAAAGTCATATAACTTTTTTTTTTCTGTGTGTCTATATTGGTCGACGTCAGGCGATCTGGTCGGAGAAAATGGTGCTTGATTGTTGTGCGATGGTATTTATAGACGCAACAAAGACCAGATCGAGCCAGGCCGCATCACCTAGCATGCATGAAAACCCAATTTGTTCTAGAATTCTTGAACACAAGTCAGGGGTTGGATTTTGAAGTGTGAGTGAATACTTGAGTTGGGTCAAGCTTGGGCCTAAGTTGCTGCCTGAATTAGGTATATATTATGAAAGTTTACATAGATATATAGAGAGAGGTGCTCTTGTGAAAGACACTCTCATCTTACTATGAGAGGGTAAGGTGGGGGCCCTCACATCCATAGATATATATTATGAAAGTTTACATAGATATACATACATACACACTATTTTTCACATAGGCTCAAGCTTAAATTGGGCTTATGTCAATTTGGAGGGCAGTATATGTGAGGGGATAAACTGATAATAAGTGGGTGAGGTGGCCCATGGTTGAGCCGGACCACATTGTTCTTATGTGCGGATAGTTCTCACATGAATCTCTCAATAATTTACATGTATGATGGAACCCTAAGAGGTTGGCCGAGTGGTCAAGACCAAAGTTCCTCCTTCTTCCGGCGCTAGAGGTCTTGGTATCAACCCTCGTTCCCTCTTCCTCAGGAATTGAAGGTTGAGTTCACTAGTGCTACCACCCTGGGGCAACATGGGTGTTTATCCGGCTTCCCTCTGGGCCTGGAAGGATTAGTCCAGCCCAAAAAATTGGGAACCCTCCGATAGCAAAAAAAAAAAAAAACATTTACATGTATAATGAGTCTCATAGAGTATAGAGTATACTAATATTAATATCTCTTGTGTCAGTCTGAGTTTACCGATTTGAATTTAGGCTTGGGCAGAAGCCTACAATTTAGGCCCAAGCTTAACTACTTGTATTGGAGTCTGGCTTGAACTTCATCAATATTTAATTTAACCTAGCTCATAGGTCACCCAAGTTACACCTCTAGTGCTAAGTGACTATTGTGGTGAAATTTAACCCTGCGCATCTTGTAACTCAGTATTTAACCCTGCAAATTTAAACCAGCCCAGCCCCAGCTCATAACTCAACAGCTGTAATTTTCTCCTACCAGCTCCATTGGGCCGACTCTTTGATCAATGTTTAACATTTTAGGTTTGAATTATGAACGATCAAATTCGACTACCTTTAATCGCATCATAGGTTAATACTTTTTTTTTGTTGTTGCTGTTGTTGGTTTTTTTTTTTTTTTTTTTTTTTTTGCTAACGAAGGGTTCCCAACTCTTTGGGCTGGACTATTCTCTCCAGGCCCAGAGAAAAGCCTGGTAAAACCCCGGTGCCTCCTAGGTGGTAGCACAAGTAGACTCAACATTCGGTTCCTGAAGAGGGGGAAACCGATGATCGATACCAAGACCTCTAACTCCGAAAGAGGGAGGAACTGTGGTCCTCGGAGTTAAAATAGGTTAATACATTGATGAAGTTACACTCAGATCCAAATGTCCCTTAGGATGTATTCACGGACCAAAGCCTAACCGAATTAAATATAATCCACTTCATGTTCTCATATGCTTCCTCTGCCTGGAATCTATATGTGGCCTATGCTCAATTTAATATTATTGGGTCTAGCTGGGTCAACGTGAACCCAACCTGCGTCGTCACCATAAACATCGTCATCATCACCATCTTCATAACTTTATTAGTTTAAAACAATTTGAGAGCAATTGGAACAAATGACAGTTAAATCTATACATTCCCACCATGTATTCAGAGTGATAAACAAGCCCAGATCAAAGTGCTTAGACTGATGGCCTAAGCATTGATGATCATCCATTATCATTAAGGTCATAGTTTGGAAATTAAATCTTAAATCTTGGGGATTCCTCATTGATATTTTATAAAGTTGTAAAAAATCCGCATTTGACAATTATAAATCCGAGGATATATATATATATATATATCAAAATTTTCTCAGCTACATGTATCTATGCATGCCCATATTATTATGAACTCTTCTAACTATCATTATACAAATCCTTAGTGAGAAACCATTGATCCAGAGATTAGAGATAATGAGAAATCCTCAACTTTGTAGATTCCTCGTGAATTTCTTATGGATTATCAATCGTGTCTCAAGAAATCAAGTAAAAATGAATTTGCATATTCATCGAAAATGGTTAAAAAAAAAATGATGGGCTGAATTAAGCATTATACGAGCAACTGCATAGATGGAAGGAGGGGGGAAATTTGTGCTTCTAATTTAGACCAACGTGAGAATGACTACTTACCTCATTTGTAAGTGGCAACAGTTCTTACCTGGCTTCCCAAAGTTCAAACCCTAGGTACACCATATCTTTCCACTTGTGTGGGCTTTCTTATCACTTGTGTGGACTTCTTTCTCACTTGTGTGGGCCTTCTTTCCCTTTATGCGGGCTGTCTTCCTGTGCGTGTGCAGGCCTTCTCTTGGGTCCAAGCCCACTTTCGCTGAGTTGCCAAAAAAATAACGTATGAGTGGACCACTTTTGACTATCAAAATCGATTATCTTGTATGGATTATGGACCAAAAATCTCACCCCTTGAATGATACTAGGCATTAAATGGGGGACTTGAATATGCTACATATGGGTAGTTTCCCGTAAATCACTGATCTAATCATTGTCACATGTGTTTTGTGAGTATAATACTGATTAAGCTATTTTTTAAACATGTCTCTGATCTGAGAAATTCGTCTAACCGTTTAGATATCAAACAAAACGAGAATCAAAGCAAATTCTATTATATAATATATTTTCAGTGTTTGGTGTATACATGTGCACCACATATTCATTTCATTAGTTACTAAATCAATTGTTTTCTAGCTTTCCAAATTTCAATGCATCAACGGTTTTGATTGCCAAATGTAGATTTTATGTCAAATACAAACTCAGGAAGTGTGTGTGATAGCTGTGGTACTGGAACTCTAATAGGTAGCTCAGTTGGCCTCGGACCATGGTTTGCATTTGGAGGTTGTAGGTTCGAAACTGGGATACAGGGAGTTTATCCGACTTCTCTTTGGGCCCGAAAGGATTCGTCCAGCCCAAAAGTTGGGAACCCTATTATAGGAAAAAAAAAAAAAAAAGAGGCTGTGGTACTGGTACTTATGATTTTCATCTATTTTATATGGCCATCATTTCAGGTTGCCATTTGGGATGGCATCAGTTTTGTACAAGTAGGGCAAAACCTGAATCTGTCTTGACTCACACATGTCCCATTTTGTGCCCCATGCACCAAATAATACACATATGACTTGTAGTACCAAATTTATATGTTATGATAGTAAATTTATGATTTGTGATACCAAATTTATTTTGCGACTGATTATCATAATCGATTAATGAGTTGGGATTTTACCTTGGAATGGATACAAATTCTATTTGTGGATAAAACATTGAACTCAACTTGAGTTATTATAAATTCATTTCCTCTCCAAATATTTAAAACAAACACTATTTTCACTCGCACTCATTTAAAGCATGTTGAAACGAGTCACCTTTTTCCAAGTGTCAATCGTGATTTTCATGACTAACTTCAAAGAAGCTATTAGATTGACCTTGAACCTTCGTGATTTTCATGACCAACTTCAAAGAAGCTAATAGATTGACCTCAAACCTTCAATTGGAGCAATGTGAGAAGGGGAATGTTTTTCATTCAAACTACCAAGTTGATGCTCAAAGTGGATCCCATGAGATATATATATATATATATATATATATAATATTACAACTCAATAGATATTTGATAAAGATTTACTTAATCTTATTTCATATCTATTGTTGTATATCTTGAGAAGGATTTATCTCAATTAGACTTGGTTAGATGAGATTGTTGATTAATGTAATGGAAATGATTCACATTACTAGTTTTATTTAATTATATTATGAAAGATTAACCAAGATAAAGAATGATTAGATATGTTTATAGAATAGTGATAATATATGGTGCATATGGTTATATGGACTAAGTGAGAGGATTTTAGACATACAGGGAAATGGCCCACATGACGACATGTCATATGTGGGACCACTTTTATTTATTATTTTTTGCTACCATGCGAGAGGAATTGGAAACTACCCTAGTGCCAAACTAGCCTAATCTATCAGCCCAAGGGTTATCCCTTGGGTGCTCTCGGCTTTCATTGTGCTTCGCTCATGTTCTTCTTGCTCCGCCACACAAATGCTCTACAAATGTCAGGGTGGATCCCTAGCAATTAAGGTGAACTGGGAATCAATGACCAGTTGGTTATCCCACGTTTTTCTTTTTGGCCTATTATTTCATTATGGTTTCTTAGAATGAAACTTTTACCTAATAGAAAGTTACTAATAAACGGAAGGTTTCTAAAACCCTAACAAGGGAAGGATGAAAGGAAATTTTAAGAGAAAACTTACATAAAGAGGCACTTACAGAAAGAGGCTCAAGGATTAATCTTGTCATTCGTGAACGACAAAATGTATGATTTTTCTACCCTTAAGTTGTAAAAACTTGTTGATAGTAGAAAAATAATAGGAGAGAATTTCTCAATTTGTTAAATAATACGCCAAAAATGTCTAGACATTAAAAATACCACAAACTAACAATAACATAAAAATTAATCATAGTCAAGGGGACCACCATCTTCACAATTTGAATGAATTTGAACTTATCTTTTCATGGTCACAAAGTTCAGCCCAAAAAACAAAGGGAGGAATAAAAATATCATCATCATATCATTCACCTTTTTCTAAAAAGCCAAAAAAGGCATTTGAACCTTGCAATTGAAACAACCACATCAACCAACATCATCCATCATCCATGACTTTGAAATGTGCTGCTGTTGCTCCTGCTGCTGCCTTCGATGCCCTTTCATGGTTTACCCGTCGCTCTCCACCAATCAAGTTGGGCTCGACACGCGCACGGCACGTGATCAGAGCACAGAAAAAGAAGCACCATCAGTGAAGAAGCCGTGATCTTCCGTACTACTTTAAGCAGTGGTACTCGTCTCCCCTGGCAAAGGGCACGGAACAGGGGCCCAGCCCAGGGGTGTTTTTGAGCTGGGCCGGGTCAGGTCAGGATAAAACTTCTGAAAGTCATCATGTCTACTTAATTATTGGGCCTCATATTTGTTCGTGGATCTGCCCCAATTGTGAGCAGGGACCAAGGTGCCAAAAGATAGCTTGCTTAGGCTGCAGGTGGGATGGTGGACATTGTTGGTGTGTCTACTGTATCCTAGGATCCTACACTAAAGTCAAGTGGGTGTCCAAAATTTGAAATGAATTTTGATTTAGGTCAAGGTAAAAGTTGGGACTCGAATTGGGTCCGTAGGAAGTGACCCAATGACCTAATTTTCTGAATTCGTTTCTTTGTTCTTTTCCCAAATACATGCACACTCACCCCGCTCGTGCTGCCCAAGTTCTTATCCAACAGACCTAAGGATTGATCCCTAATTATATGCATGAATAGGGACAACGATTATATAATGATTCTACTTGATCATATTATCATATATTAAATATAAAAAAAATGCATATACGGGACCCAATTTGGGTCTGCATTCAAATCCATGCCTTTAACACCCTGTTTGGGAAGGGGGGAAAGAGTGGGAAAGGAAAAAAAGGAGGGGAAAGTGGGGGGAAAATGTTTTTGGAGGGTGTTTGGGAGAGGAGGGGAGGGAAAATGGAGGGGGAGGGAAAGGGAAATTACATTATGGTATGGGTACAAGTAAGGGCTCAACTCTAGTCTCTAGTAAGTAAGGTTGGGTATCAACTTAACTCGAAGTTGATACATAATTGTACATGTGAAAACCTCTGAGGTTTTTTTTTTTTTTTGTTGGGGGGGGGGGGGGGGGGGGGGGGTGTGTGTGGAATGGGTATGCACATGTGAATGTCATGAACCACATGTGAATGTCATGAACCAAAATGTTATATGTGCAGAAAATTAGATTTATATGTTATTTTTGGACAATCTTCTTAAATTTTGAATATTAAGATGATTACTTTAAGGTCCTAAAGTTTATTGTTCAACACACAAATTGAACGGGTCAGATTACAAATATGAAGCACATGGGAATTGAAAAAATAAAGAAATCCTATGATCAATTGCATAACCAAAACAAAATCACTATGTGAAGGTTGTACTATCACCTTTTTGCAAGTGAGAGGTGTGAAATTGAGTTTTATATATATTTAGGTGTAAAAAAAGTATGTAAATGAAATTATTTTCAGCCTCTCATCTGCAAGTTACATATCTAATGGTACAAAAATTATGATACTAGGCGTGTGCTCAAATAGGTTGCCGGTTTGAACTCTTGCTTCTGCACCCTCTCTTATCAATCCCTTCTTTTTTTTTGTGGGCCCAAATTAGTAATATGAGCTATTCATCTCTTTATTAGTTTAATATAATATTAAATTTTATATGTTAAAATATTCATAGATTTTGAGAAATTAGTAAAAAACATTAAAAAAAAAAATCCCAACCTATTCCATCATTTGAACCATTCAGTATTTTCATAGTAGTATAAGCATCAAGAGTCTCATGTCTTAGATTTCCATACATTTCAATAGCTTCGTAAAAATTATTTAAAAAGTCTAAACACAAAAAACCGTCGGATGTGCTAATTTACTCTTGAAATGATAATCTTGATAATATCGTACTGTGTTTTAAAACGGCAATGTTTGCATATCTATGTCATGCATAAAAGGCAAATAAACCCCTAATTAAAACTACCCCAAATGAAACATGAAAATCCTGAGTCAAACTCATCCAAAGTCATGAATTCCTATCTCAACACATTTTTTCCATTAAAAAAAACACAAACACAATTTTTTTTTTTTGAGTTCCATTCAACATGATTGGGCTGCTTACCTAAACTTTTGTCTTTACTTTGCTTTCATAGTGTATAAAATAATAGAGACGCACCTCATGGAAAATTGTTTAGAAGCGTCTCTCTAAATAACCAACCATGGATTCATCATTGGGCGTGTAGGTTAATTTCACCATCATACACAATAAAAAAAAAAAAAGAAGAAGAGAGAGAGAGAGAGGGGGGGGAGAGAGCACAAAAAAATAATATAAAAAACATACATGTATTATATAATTCGTTTACATGAATCAAGTTTGGGTAATTAAGACCCAACTAAAATACTACATGGGTTCCAAACCAAACACAAGCCCAACCCAAATTTCGTCTTTTAACCATATAGGTTATATGACCTATAGGTACAGGTCTGTACCCGGACCCAACTCTTGCTCGGACTTGAGACACGTGTGGCGTGCTACAATTAAGACTCAAAGAGGCCACACAAATTCCGAAGCGCTCGAAGACTACTAAACCGATCCCCAAGAAAACACGGACACAAGGAAGAAAGGACGTCGCGCTCTGGTTTTTGAAGCAGACCATAGAAAGCGAGGGTTTGGTGCAGCAGCAGCAGCGAGCGAAAAAGAAAAAGGCTGAAGGAGAACCAAGGAGACGAACGAGAAAGAAAAAACTAGGGTTTAACGTCCAACATCCGAACAAGGTTAACATGAGCCTTCCTTTTCCTTGTAATTCCTTTCGATTCTCTCAACTGTTATCATAGATTTCTCTTTCTTATCATTCTCTTTTGCCTTAATCATCGTTTCGCATCTCTTTTACCTTTAGATTCTCCATCTCTCTATAGGAATCTCGAAGAATGAAGTTTTTTAGGGTTTTGATGTCTTCTCTCTCGATTCTTTTGTGTTTTTTTTTTTTTTTTTTTTTTTCTCTCGTTTTCCTGGGTTTTAGGTTTCATCGGGGTTTATGCAATCGGATATCATGATCTCTGGTCTTTCCGTTTGTATTTACGGAATTCTGTTCAAGAGATCTGCTCGAATCTGCGCCGAGTTGTTCTATCTCGCTGTTGATTTAGATTCCCTGCGCAATTTCCCTCGCTTTCCCGGATGATGTTTGTTTTCTCAATCAGGCAGCTGTAGTTAGGGTTTTGATGTTTGTAGAATTGTTATTGTTGTAACTTCATCTCAATTTGGTATTTTTTTCAATGCTTTCCGATCATGCATTGTAGTATTAGTTTTTTTTTTTTTTTGGATGGATCACCGCGTGTGAATATTATGGCAGTGTGTCTTGATATGGCTTCTTTGATGTCATTGATGAACTTCCTTTCTTGGGTTTTGTGGATATTCAGAATAAAATGTTGACTGTGTTGGATGTCAAATGATAATTTTGTAGTTTTGGTCTTAGAATTTTCTGATAAAATGCTAAATTGTGAATTTGGAGTTTGGACTAGAATGCGAATGTGGCCAGCAAGTTTGATTTATTAGAAGCCAGGTGATATGGTTAATCTAGGAGTTTGCTTTGGTCTTGTATGCGCACTTCTGTATGGATGCTTTTGTAAGCTGCTATTTTGGTGGCTGCCCAAGTGCAACTGCAGCTTAAGTGTTGTGTGATTCGGAAATCGAATAATGCTATGTGTTGCTATAATATGATTTTTGGTTTTATGTAATAGCAAATATTCAGTCCTGAACTGTATATATTTGGCATTGCGATATGTTGTATAAGATGGAATCGCTGCTACGTTCAGCTTTCAACTAATGCAAACTTTACTGGAATTCCTGTAAGAATATGCTAGTGTGTGTACAAATTTGAATTTGGTAGACATTGCCGTGTTAAATTTGGGAATCAACAAAATTGGAAATCATTGAATGTGAAACTTCCAGGTGACAACATGGCTGTAAATTGTCATGTGGCAAGAATGGTGATTAAACATTAAGAGAAACATATTTTCTTGTTTACTGAGAAATAATTCTTGCCTCAATATTTGGCCACCACTGTATCAGAGTTCACTGATTTTCTAATTTATTGTCACCATTCAGTTGCAGAATATCTTTGGCTGCATTTTGTTTTTCAAAATAAATTATACAGATTTTCTTTAATTGTATTCAGAAAATTTTGCCCCCCCCCCCCCCCCCCCCCCCCCCAGAGTTAAAGGAAAGTATTATAAGGTGGCGGTAAGACCAGCATTGTTATATGGATCAGAGTGTTGGGCAGTAAAGCATAATCATGTTAAGAAGATGGAAGTTGCGGAGATGAGAATGCTAAGATGGATGTGCGGGGTCACAAGGAGAGATAGGATTAGGAATGAGGAGATTAGGGGCAAAGTAGGAATAGCACCGATTGGAAATAAAATGAGAGAAAATCGACTAAGATGGTTTGGCCATGTTAGAAGGCGTCCAATGGAAGCACCTGTTAAAAGGTGTGAAGGCATAGAGATTGCCAGGAGTAGGAGAGGGAGAGGGAGACCCAAGAGAAGTTGGAAAGAAACTATTAAACATGACCTTGCCTACATGGATCTAACGGAGGACATGGCCCTAAACAGATTTGATTGGCGTCGTCAAATCCATATAGCCGACCCCACATAGTGGGAAAAGGCTTGGTTTGGTTTGGTTTGGTATTCAGAAAATTTTGCCCCCCTCCCCATTCAACCACCTTCAGATCATATACTTAGGCCATTATCTATATTTCAAACACCACTTATGACATAACAGTCTTTAAGCCGTCAAAAAAAAAAAAAAAAGAAAAAAGAAAAAGAGAAGAGGGTTCTATCCAGAACTCGGACCTCTTATATGGGTACACTCTGTTTTGGGTGTTGAAAGATTTATTGTTTGCCATTATATTGGGCATATATTTGGCAGATCCAAGATAGATGAAATATCAAATAAGACTCTGCTGGTGATGTTCATGATGGTAATTGGTCTTTACACCTTATTCCAGTCGTGGGTTTCTGTTTTTAATGTATCAATTCAATCTAGGTGTATCGATTGAATATAAGTGTTCTAAAATGGCTTGCACTGTTCAAGTACGCCGAACATGTTCTGCTTATTAATGGGATTTAAGAAAAAAGTATTTTGTTTGTTCTATTGGCTTCTAAGAATTGTACATTTATAATATTTCTTTCTTAGAAGAACATTTTTTAATTACTTATTTCAGAAGCATGTGTTTATAGGTGTCAGTTGTTAACTCTGTTGCCAACTAATTCCGTGTTACATGTTACAGATAAAATACATAGATGATACCACCCAACTATCAGCACTGGTCACTTGATACTTGGAAGTAACTAGAGGGTGGAAAGCGAAAATGGCACTAGAAGATTTTTTTACCTTAACTGAGATGAAGGATGGGCTCACGACCCTTGCTAGGGTTGATGAGCTGGTTGCTGTCATGCAGACATCGGATTGTATCATGAAGATCACTGGCGACACCGCCAGACAGTGGTCAACTGTTGCTACAGTCCTAGCAGCCACAGGGAATGAAAATTGTCTGAGTCATTTTATTCAGTCAGATGGACTTCGGTTTATGAATCAATGGCTTCAGGTATCTCAAAAATGTAATAATGATACAAGTGACAGTTTTGTGGAAGAGTCAATCAGTGGTTTACTGGGAGCATTGGAGAAGCTGCCTATAAACAGCGGGAGGCTAACCACATCTGGGGTCATGGAAACCATCGGCCATCTTCTTACCCACAAGAACTTTAAAGTCCAGGATAAGGCAAGAAGTTTGTTTGATAGCTGGAATCGAGGCGAAGATAAAGATTCAATTTGCCAGGATGCCGGTAAAGGTGGGCTATGCTGTAATGGTGGTGATCATCTAAAGTCTTCAGATGACATGAAAATATCTATGGAGAATGGATGCTCTAAATCCCCAGTTCACGATGAATCCCCAATCAAAGAAACTTTGGAAGGAACTGTATCTAAGCATCCAGAGGCGTCAAAAAGCTCTGATGATTCTGGGTTGGCAAGTATTGAAGATGTAAAAATCCCTACTTCTAATCAAGATACATTTGTGGCATCTTCAAACCAAGTAGATGTAAACGGGTATCAAGGAGATGTAAATTCATCAGGTTGCCCTCTAATTTCAAACACATGTCAGGAGAGCTCAACCATTACCGAACAATCCTCTTTATGTCCTGTAGAAGTAACTACATCCAGTGGAACATGCAGTTCTTTAATTCCAGGAGATAGGAATCTCGATGATAAGTCTTCTGATGCTTCAGGGTTGAAGGAAAGGGATGTTGATGATAGGTCTTCTGAGGATAACAAAGGTATGGAGACAGAGATGAATATGAAGGAAAGTAGCTCATGTAAATATAGTAAGAAGAAAGAAATGTGTGCCACCTATTCCAAGCTTGATCAACCTGATGCGTCTCCGTGTCCTTCAAATGAACCGATTTCTCTGAAAGAACCTGATGAATCATGTGATTTTGTTGATGTTAAAGAGGGGGAATCTCATTTAAGGAAGACTGCATCTGTTGGTCTTGTTTATGACCTTAGTGTGATGGGGCCCCAAACAAAGAGTGGGACAGCTGATTGTCAGATGCCAAATTACTCAAGCACAATAGAGCCCCGACCTCTAGTGCAAAGCAAAGGCGAAGATTCTGTACTCATGTGCCTAAAGCCAATGACAGATGATGCGGCTGGGAAAAGTTCAGGTGTGGAACTTGAATATGGGTTAGATGATGCATTGGAAGTGGCACGACAAGTTGCTAAAGAAGTAGAGCGAGAAGTTGTTGACTATAGAGAACCATTATGCAGTTCTTCATCTGAGAAGAACGTCGAAGGCAAAATGATGCAGCAGCATAGCCCTGATTCTGTTGAAGGTGAGCATGATGAGTCCGTCGTAGAAAAACCAAATGAGGGCAAAATGTTGATGGAACAAGATCTTTGCAATGGTGAATTATCCTCCAAGGAACAAAATCTTTGTGATGGTGGCTCATCCCCTAAGGTGGAGTGCTTACAAATATCAAATGACACTTACACCGAACCGGAACACCGACCGAACAACTTGAGATCGCCTGAAGCAATTGCTGTCACTCAACGAACTGATAGTAGCAATGATAAGAGCATATGCAGTTTTGATCTGAATGAGGATGTTTGCACAGATGAAATACAATGCTCTGCAATTGTCAATCAGTCAATCTCCGTGTCGGCTCCCATCCCTATTGTAGCTTCTTTTAAAGGAGCTCCTGTGTTGCGTACTATTCCTTTGCACTTCGGGGGTGAGCTGGGATGGAGGGGTTCTGCAGCAACTAGTGCCTTCCGTCCTCCATCTCCACGAAGAACACCTGATCGCGAAAAGGCATCCTTGATTGATGGGAGCAGCAATGGTTCAAAGCAGAGACAGAATTTGATCAAAATTGATCTTAATGTAGCTGAGGGTGATGATGATGCAGTCCTTGATCCGGCATCATCAGCAAGGTTTGCCCCCATATCATCTGGTCTTCATTCAGTAGACTCCTCTGCTGAAGTTAGTCCAAGAGGAGCAAAGAGGCTTCAGTTTGACCTTAACATTGTTGGGGAGCATGAGGAGGATGCTTGTGCATTTTCTTCCTCAGATTGGAAACTGAAAGGACAGCTCTGTAACCACGAGAACGGCAAGCCTGTCCCATCTCCCGCATCATCCTCGTCATCTAGGCAGACGCCCATGAGAGACTTCGACTTGAATGACACTCCATTCTTTGATGCACATGGCTCCCATGATGTTCGTTTTAACAATGATAAACCACCTTACCAGACAAAAGCTTTTGGTAGTTTTAAGGTCGAGGAACCGGTGGTTTCAATCTTGGGATCAAAAATAGATTTTGGCCGAAAAGAATTTGTGAACCGAAATCATTCTTTTCCGACCACCGGGCAGGGCGTCCAACCTATGAATGCTGCTAGTCTGGCGAGTGGTGGATCAGGACATCCTTTTCTGACTTATGCACCTCTGCCATATCCAACACTTGGCTACAACAGCTCCATGCCATATCCAACACTTGGCTACAACAGCTCCACCATGGGTTCCGCCATGCCTCTCCATCCACAGTTGTATGGTGGTGCCCCAGGTTCTGTCCCTTACATGGTGGATTCAAGAGGTTCGCCTGTTATATCTCCCATGCTGGGCTCCTCCTCTGCTTTCCCAGCATCCTATACCAGGCCGTTCTTTATGAATGTTATGGATACGCCATCAGGCTCTAATGGAGCTGGCTCTTCTCAGACTGGCCCTGATTCGAATTCTGGTGTGACATCAATGGCTGCTGATGGTAGGGGAATGGGAACATTTAGCCAGCTATTTGGTCATGGGCCTGGAAGTCTGGTGGAGGAGCAGATGAGGTCTGCTCCTGCCAGTGCTGGAATGTCTCTTAAACGCAAGGAACCGGAGTGTGCTTGGGAGCTGAACATGGTCAGTTACAAACAGGAGGGGTTGTGGCGTTAGGGTATGAAATCACTGATTTGCATTGTAGCAGGGGCAAACAGATTTTGAATAAGCCTGGGTAGGAAATCACTGATTTGATTTGTAGGGTTTATTTAATTGTATTTTGCAGTTTAATAGGGGGGGTTATTTACAGCAAGTGATAATACTGGTTTTTTTTTTTGGTTTCATTATCTGTATATCTCATAAAATATTCTTACACCAAAATTAAGCAATTGGGGATTTACATTTATCTTTGGTCTGCAAGTTGGTAATGATGTATATACAGTGCTAATGCTAGGTTACCATTTCTCTTTTATTGTCAGTTCTTGCAATTATCAGCATTGATGTGGGTTGTAATTGAGTCTTTTTCAGATCATCTTTTACGGTCTGTTTGGGAAGGGGGAAAGAGCGGGGAAGGAAAAAAAGGAAGGGAAAGTGGGGGGAAAATTTATTTGGGGGGTGTTTGGGAAGGGGAGAGGAAAGTGGGGAGAAAGTTTTTGTCCTCTTGTGGCAAAAATTTTCCCCCCAAAAATGGGGGAAAAGAGGGGAATGAGGGAGAAAGTACCATTTTGCCCTTTTTGTCCTTTTGAAATTTTTTCAAAAGAAAGGGTAAAATAGTCTTTGTCTTCCTACTTTTTCATTTTCCTTCCGGGGCTTGCTATTGGAACACAGAAAAATCCTTTTCCCACACAATTTCTCTTCACACACATCACAATATTTTAAAATTTATATTTTTTCTTTCCCCACACACCAAATATCCCCATTTTGGCCCCCTCTCCATCGTCCTCTTTCTTCTTCCCACACACATATCATTCTATTTCTCCCCACACACAAAATCGATCGAACACTCCCTCCTTCTCCGGCGTCTTTGTTCCTCCGACGTTCCCAGTCATCTACACTATCTCCTCTTCCAAAGGTTAATCTCTATCTCCACCATTTTCATTTCATTTTGCTTCACCATTTATTCTTTACCATTGTATCAATCTTAGATGTATTTTTTTTCATGCAAACTTGTTATGGGGATAGATTCTCATTCAATGTAGGATTTTTTTTGATGCATTGGGTCCATCGTCTTCTGCCTTCTGTCGCTCCCAGAGATCGTGCTGTTCGGACCTTCAAACTAATTTTATTCGGACATTCAGGTCCGAACAAAACAATGTTGTTCGGACATTCAGGTCCGAACAACATTTTGATATGAGTGCATTGGGCCCAGGGTTCAGTGATCAAGGCTATTGACTAGCACATCATTTCATTACATATCATGTTATATCCAATTCTGTGATGTAAGCAATTGACCAACACATCATTTCCTTGACACCCCAAAATAGAAAATGATAGCCACTTGATCATCCATTCTATCATTCATAAGTGGGGCCTGTTTGTTTGCAAAAGAGTAAAGTCAACGAGTTTTGAAGTTTTTTCAAAAGAAAGGGTAAAATAGTCTTTGTCTTCCTACTTTTTCATTTTCCTTCCGGGGCTTGCTATTGGAACACAGAAAAATCCTTTTCCCACACAATTTCTCTCCACACACATCACAATATTTTAAAATTTATATTTTTTCTTTCCCCACACACCAAATATCCCCATTTTAGCCCCCTCTCCATCGTCATCTTTCTTCTTCCCACACACATATCATTCTATTTCTCCCCACACACAAAATTGATCGAACACTCCCTCCTTCTCCGGCGTCTCTGTTCCTCCGGCGTTCCCAGTCATCTACACCATCTCCTCTTCCAAAGGTTAATCTCTATCTCCACCATTTTCATTTCATTTTGCTTCACCATTTATTCTTTACCATTGTATCAATCTTAGATGTATTTTTTTTCATCCAAACTTGTTATGGGGATAGATTCTCATTCAATGTAGGATTTTTTTTGATGCATTGGGTCCATCGTCTTCTGCCTTCTGTCGCTCCCAGAGATCGTGCTGTTCGGACCTTCAAACTAATTTTATTCGGACATTCAGGTCCGAACAAAACAATGTTGTTCGGACATTCAGATCCAAACAAAACAATTTTGTTCGGACCTTCAGGTCCGAACGACATTTTGATATTAGTGCATTGGGCCCAGGGTTCAGTGATCAAGGCTATTGACCAGCACATCATTTCATTACATATCATGTTATATCCAATTCTGTGATGTAAGCAATTGACCAACACATCATTTCCTTGACACCCCAAAATAGAAAATGATAGCCACTTGATCATCCATTCTATCATTCATAAGTGGGGCCTGTTTGTTTGCAAAAGAGTAAAGTCAACGAGGGCTGAAATAAATTTTCACCCATGGATTCTTTATCTCATGAGGTGTTTGTTTGCATTGGCTTAAATAATTTGTTAAATAAAGTAAATATATCTAACTTACTAGAATTAGTAGTTACTCCGATCCAACTTTTTTCTCTCCCACAGTTTGCAAAAGAATACTGCAAAACCTATATGAATTCTCTTACAATGTTTGTATTTTTATTTCAGATATGGACCGACTGAGCTCTTCTAGGGTGCGACCCACCGCTTCAAACAGAAGGCGTCACCACCAAGTGGAAGAGGTTGCAGAAGAACCTCTTCTTAGTGAGGAGGGCCTTGAAGAACAACCTGATATGGATGTGGAACCAGGCCCGGGGCCACAAGACAGGTCCTTATTGACCAGCTTTGATACACATATAGCTGGGTATATTTGGAGTGGACAGGTGTGTTTCGTTTGTTCCATATCAAGATTGATTGATTGATTTATTGGGGAATATCTTCGATAATGTATCAATTGTTGAATGCAGGATCGAGGAGCACTGAAGTGTCAAGCCATGGTCAGAAAGTGCCATTGTGGCAATGGCAATTGAATGGGTCTGATAGGTTTAGGCATTGGATGTCTAGATCCAGATTGGCTCCATTAGTGACTGCATCATACCGTAGTGTGAATAAGATTATTGTATCGGGTTTTGTGGAGAGGTGGCAACCCGAGACTAACACCTTTCACATGCCATTTGGTGAGATGACCATCACTTTAGATGATGTTGCATCCATCTTAGGCATCCCAGTGACGGGACGGACTGTCTCGTATAATGATAGAATGGCATATGAGGAAGCTCAAACACTCCTTGTTGATGCACTGGGAGTAGAGCCCATAGAGGCACATGATGAGTTGATCCAAGTGCGGAGCCAATCTGTTAGATTGGAGTGGTTACGGGAAAGGTTTGGTGGAATGTCTGACGAAGATGGGGAGGAGATGATTGACTGCGCAGTTAGAGCTTACCTTTTGTACTTATTGGGATGTACGTTGTTCACAGACAAGAGTTGCACACGGGTGCCTATCATATTTCTTACACATCTGGTGGATTTGGACAACGTATATTCATATGCATGGGGTACTGCTGTACTGGCATACTTATACAGGCAGATGGGGCTAGCAACTCGGCATGAAGTTAAACAAATGGCCGGTTACCTAACTCTATTGGAATCTTGGGTGTACGAGCACTTCGAATGTTTGGCTCCAACTCCAAACATTCACTATCAGCCAGATCATCCCCGAGTCCATCGATGGGTCCCTCGTAGGGAGTCTGCTCCTTTACAAGCACTACGAGAGAGACTTGATTCAATGAGCACTGACTTGGTAATTACGTATACTTTCATACTCATTGTCTATCACCCGAAGTTATTATTCTTTATTATGTATCTTCATATCTTATGCTTTGATTCAATATTTTCAGGTCACTTGGGACCCATATCGTGATGTTAGGCGCTATCACCCTTTCAATGAGGTTTCATACTACTGTGGATGCATCAAGTGCATGGACGTAGTTGAGCCTTATCATCCGGATAGGGTGCTCAGACAGTTTGGGAGAGTACAAACTATTCCTGCACCGCCATTAGCCCCCATTCGAGCTACGCGAGGCCCGACTGCCCGTGACTACCATATTGCGTATCAATACATGAATCAAGTTTGGGAGGGATGGCCTAATCACCTACTGTCTGCATTGAACCGTAGTCAACCCGTAAGGCGTCCTGCAGATTGCGTACCCGGTTATATGAATTGGTATAAACGAGTCTCGTAGAGGATATTACAAAATCCAAACTCTCACTCTAATTTTGTTCCCCGTCCCGAAGAAGCACAGTCTAGCAGTATGGTGGACTATGAGCAGCGTAATTCGGATGCACTGTTCATTCTTGATGAAGTGATGGGAAGGGGTGAGGACCATTGGGTTGAAGACCCACGGGGACTATATACTCATGTGAATCAAGTTGCCCATGTATTGCGGGGAATGTCAATAGCCGATGCTCAACGAACCATTCGACATCCGCATATGAGTTCACAAAGCTACAGCCGTAGCAGGTCAACACGGGGAATGAACAACTGAAGAAATTTGAAGAAGTTGGAAGAAATTTGAAAATTTGTATTTCAATCAATTTGTTGTACTTTCGATGGTTGTACTTAGGAAACTTTTCTATTGAATGAATTACTTTGAATGAATTACTTTGATTGAATTACTTTAGATGAATTACTTTGAATGAATTACTTTGAATGAATCAAGTTTTTCTACTTTTGGAAATTGTTATCTTTTTATTACAGATGTAGTGTTCGGATACAGAGGTCCGAACAAATCCTGTTTGTTCGGACGTACAGGTCCGAACAAGTGTTGTTTGTTCGGACCTGTATGTCCGAACAAGTGTGGTTTGTTCGGATACAGAGGTCCGAACAAACCCTGTTTGTTCGGACATACAGGTCCGAACATACCCTGTTTGTTTCAAATGTGTATGGAGTTGTACGAACGCACCGATAAACTAAATTTTTATGTTAATGACAACAGTAAAAAATGAGTGCAATTCATGCAACCTTGAACCATGCATAATTGTTACATTCAAACTGTTTACATTCAAATTTTGAATATCCAAAAAAAACTTGTTACATTCAATCCAAATTTATTGTCTCACATAATGAGACGTCTGGATTTACAAGCTCTTTGAAACGTTTGATCCGATTACTGTACGATAACTCCCAACCATCAGCACAGGAATGGTGATACTGTATCCACTTATTTGCAATAGGCGGAATTGGATGTCCTGGTTCTAAGAACAATTGAACAAAATGATTTTGATTAACAAAACCTATTGTTCTCTCATTCCGAGAAGGCATACGAACTGGCACAGACCGCAGTGGGAGGAAAGTCAGACACTGTTCTAAACTCAAGTGGTATAAAACCAAATTGTAACGAGATGCAATGAGATGGCCCATGTCAGGCATAGTCATCCAGTAATCCATTGGTGGGTTGTCATCATAGTATGATAATGTATCAATCAATTCTTCAACTCTGTTCTCAACCCCATATAACTGTTTGTAGTGATCCACATGTGCGAGCAGTTCCTGTAATAAATCTCTCCTTACTTGTCTCCATCCATCCTCGGTTAGGCCAACCAATCCAGCGATGGCTCTGAAGCCACAGTTACCATCAGCTGAGACGTCCTTTACATGTCGAATGTAAGGTCTCAACCCCACCGGAAATGAGATCACATAATTATTCGTGTTTTTTGACCTTGTACGAACCGCCTTAGCCTTTTTTACTGTATTCGGTTTACACATCAGCCGTCCTTTATCCTTTGACTCTGTCTTTGAAACAGATATAGGAGAGTAGCTATCCTGTACAGATGGTACCAACTCGAAAGCGCTTGGATCTCGTCGAGTTGAGGTGTCAACTTTCATTGATGGTCTACCTCTTGGCCTTGACTTTAATTCGGATTCTATCAAATGAGTACTTTCTAGCATAGCTAGCTCTCGTATCTTCTTTAGAAGTTGTAGTTTTCTTGTGGAGTCATACTCATTGAACCGTTTTTCAAGTAACTCCAAATCCGCCTTACAATCCAACCCCGTAGAATGACTTTTTGGTGGGGCAGTTTGCAACATATCAAGCTTACACCAATGTGGATGTACACAACTTAGAGGAATAGGCCGCCCTTGACTTATATATTCTGCAATCTCGTGCGCACAGGGTAATCCATGTGTGCGTCGAATAACACAACCACAAACACTGGCGTTAATCCCAACCACGCTGGCTCTCTTGGTTTCTGTTAAGATTTTTTCAAGTGCATTTTTTGAGACATTTCTACGAAGTTCTTTGTATTCAGCCGGCTTGAAATTATGTTGCACAATTGTCTTACTTTTCTCGAATGAAGCTTTGATACCGGTATGCTGCAACTCAAGCAAACTATGGATTTTACTCCAACAAGCTTCAAAATTTCCTTGACTTGATCCAAGTTGCCTCTTGAGCTGTGAATGTGAACTCTCGGCCCTGCATAGAATTATTAAAAGGTGAGGCATAGTAATTAATATGCATAACTCAAATGATCAGTAGTCGTTAAAAAATACCTATTCGATGTAGTATTTCCAAAATGGATACATTTATCTGTCCATGCAGAGACAAATCTTTCCTTGTAAGCGTCCAACCAAGTACCTTTTACGTAAGAAAGTGCACCGGGATACGTACTGAATTCTTGATTTAGCTTACAGAGTTATTCACCAAACTCCTCTTTTGTGGATGAAGACACCAACATATTCCAGCTCATAATAAACATGTCCCATTTTTCTTTCGTTTCGAACAATTTCTTGCATCTCGCCAATACATTTCTATTAATGTGCCATTTGCATAATAAATAAGTAGCACCAGGGAATACTGTGCTAATGGCTTTCATAAGTGCTAATTCTCTGTCCGTTACAATCACACCGGGAAGAATACCATCACCAATAATTGAACGCAGTACACCCAGTGCCCATCCATAATTCTCTTCACGTTCCGCCTGAAGGTATGCAAAGCATACAGAAAAGGTCATGTCTGTGGATGTGACTCCAACAATCTCCAACAGAGGCATGCGATAACGATTGGTCTTATAGGTACAATCCATTATTAAAACATGTGGAAATGCACGCAACAAATCTAAACTGCTTGGGTGTGTCCAAATCAAGTCATTTACAGTCTCGCTATTCTCACAATTCTTATGCCATTCTATGTAATTGTGCTCTGCCAACTTCCCAAGCAACTGTTGCATCTGACTTCTTCCACCCCGCTCATTAACTTTATATTTGTAACGTGCATTGTATATTGTCTTCATTGTGGTTACGTTTAAGTCACTTCTTTGTTTCAACGTAACCAAAATTTCTTTTGGTCTAACCATGCTATTAGACATATCAACTAACAACTTTGTTTCCTCCTCTGACAATCTACCTGCAAATGAATGCTCCTCTAAATGTTCTGCGGCCGAGTGATTATGCACGCCACATACAACCTCCAACATCCAATCATCATTTGAGTCTAACTTTTTGCCCTTTAATGCGAAAGGGCATCCACATTTTATGGAACCTGTTTGTTTCATCCTTTTTGGCTTTTGGCGATGTTCATGCTTATATTGTCCGCTTCTCTCGCATGCAAGTAGTACTCTAGCTTTGACACCTACCTGAGCAGCATTTGAAACCTTTATGACAATGACAAAACCGTTTTTTCTTCCTACAGCACGAGCCCAACTAATCAATGAATCCCGACTGTGAAATACCTACAATAAACAAATTTATTACGAACTTAGTAACGAACAATTGTAATTTGAGTAATAAATCCACAGTACGTCTTACCTTTTGAGTTATAAATTCACTGGTGTAATCCATGACAAATTCCGATCCAACTTGACCTTCCTGTGTAGAGACCTGCAGAAGAAATGTTCGGAGTCAAACTGTTCGGATACACAGAGCCGAACTATCCAATAATGTTCGGACTTTTATGTCCGGACAGACTCATTTTGTTCGGACATATACGTCCGAACAGACTGAGTTTGTTCGGACCTTACAGTCCGAACATATCGGGGAGTCTGCAACTTCCCAGTTGAGAAAAATTTCCCTAAAATAGCAAAAAACACGAACAAATCACATTGAAACGGACCTTTCCACTGCTGCTCTGATTGATAGGCACGATTTCATTGTTCTTTTCTTCCTTCATTGCACTAGATAGATCTAATGAAAAAAATTAACTACAAGAAGAAGGAAAGAAGAAGGAGATGGAGGAAAATGAGTTGGCTAAGAACACAAAATGGAGAAAGATGAGATGCCAAAACAACAATGAAGTTGAGAATAATGAGAAGTGGAGAATGAGATGTGGAGAAGATGACTTCTGTGTGGAAGTACAGTGAGGGAAGAAGAAGATCGACCGTGTGTGTGAAAAGAAGAGAGTTTTTGAGTTTTGGAGGGAGATTGGATATTTTGGTCATTTCATAAAGGGGTAAAAATGTAATTAAAAATTATTTAGATTCCTTGTGTGGGAAAATGATTTTTCTGTGTGCCAATAGCAAGCCCCTTCCTTCCCCCTACTTTTTGACTTCCAAAACAAGAAGAGGGAAAATTAATTTTTCCTCCCCTCCCCTTCATTTTCCTTCCCCTTCAAATTTTCCCTCCCCTCCCCTCCCCCTCCTCCCTTCCCAAACACAGCGTTAGAGTTTTGGTCTTCTATCTTTGCTGCTCTTAATAACTCTTATTATTATTATTATTATTATAATCAGGGCGAGTGAGATTTTCTGAAGTCTTTTTTAAATAAAATTTCATCACCTTTGCCCATTGATAATATTAGCTGTTGATTGTTTTCACTTTTATTTTTCATTTTTGTGGCACTTTGTGGGTTTTCTGTTTTTTTTTTTTTTTTTTGGTATAACTTTACCTGGATTTGGTGATTAGACTTTTGTGCCTATTACACAAGTAAGCAGGCTTTCTTGGGTAATTGTTGACATATTATTTATGACCCCAACTGTTGAATCATATGGCATTCTTAATCTTCAGATGGAAGACTTTGATTTGATTGTCAAAATTAAAGTTATTGATGGTTAACAATCGTTTCTTAGTTCGGCAAATAAAAATGTTAGATGAAACTATTATTTCCTGTTTAGATGGCTCATTGTGTATTAGCCATTGTATCTAGCCTGCACAGTTATTGACGTTACTTTGAAAATTTCTTGATATATGCTTGAAACATTATTTTTTCTTATAATTTCATCTTGAAAGTGTTGCTAGAAAATGAAAATCTTAATGAGAAAAAATAACAAAATATCAAATAAATTATAAACAATATTTAAAACTTTATTTTATATTTATGTGTTTTCTGATAATTTAATATTAATTTCCTTTTCGCTTCCATTTCCTGATGGTTTTTTCAAAAAGAATCTCAAATTTGAAAACAATCTAGGGATCTTTTGAGAAGATAAATTCATGAACAATATTTGCCACAGTGGTATCTAGTGGTGTCATGGGGCAAATTTTATTAACCCAAATGGGTTTGACCGCCATTGAGTTTTGCCTTTTTTTTCTATCGAAAAGGTCAATCTTATGGGGGAATCAAATTTTGATGGCCTAGATTTTAGAAATACAATTTATTTTGAGTAGCTAAAATTTACAATTTGTGGGCCCTATTAAGGAGTTCCACAGGCTGAATTCAGTGGGCCCTCATAGGATATGGACCCTCACCTCCCTTGTAGAGCCCACTTTGCCATGATCTCATAAAGTCCAAATCGTAGAGAAATCCTCAATCGAACGAGTGAAACTCCTCGATGGGGCCTACCAACTGAAAACTCAAGCTACTAAAAATCAACGAACATCCCGTTTATGCAAAATTCCTAAATAACACTCTAAAAATCAACGAACATCCAGTTTATGCGAAATTCCTAGGGCCCGTTTGGCACTTTACTAATACAATTAAAGTCAAGTAAAGTCTCCATTTTCCAGACAAGATGTCACATCAAATGCACTTTATTCAAAACTCCCTCCATCTTTTTCATACAAAAAGTAAGAAAGTAACTACATTTATCAACTAAAATACAAAAAAACCCAACTTTTCTATACAAAAAGTCAAAAAGATTCCATAATAAACAACTAAAAACAAAATACCATCATAACCCACTTATATTTTATTCTTTTTTCAAAATCAACTTTACTTGACTTGACTATATTAGTAGAGTTACCAAACTGGCCCTAAATGATGCCCTAAAAGGAGTTGGTCTCATTGACCATTTAATTGAAAAGAGAATCTTACAAGTTTCATTCATCGCGTTCTCAATCGATTTGAATAGGATTTTATTTCGAGAGATTTTAAATAGGAATTCCCCACTTTTTTTTAAAGTTTCACGCTTCTTCTAAGTTCCAGGCTTCTAGCCTTCCCGATCAGGAATCCGATTTCACGGAGACGAGGGAGCCCGCTTGACTAGCCAATTTGAAATACAGTAGAAGAAATGCAGCGGAAAGAGGCGTGCAAGTACTTGGTCTTTTCCCTCTTTGACCATTCAAAACGTCATGAGAGTAAGAACGAAGACACTTTGGTTTGTTTGGGGAAACTGGCGAGGAAAAGAAAAGGAGATCCTCAATTCGCTTCACAGCAGAGAAAACATGGATTCCATTCCATTTCTCCCGAGCAGACGTTTCACAGCGCAAGCCATCAATCTCGGTCCGTATCTAATACCCAACCCCCCCTTTTTTTCCATACGTAAATATCTAGAGCTTCTGAGAGAGTCCGTGTTTTCTGCGAATTTTGTTTTTCCACATTGATTCTAATTTTCTGTAGAATGTGGAAACTGAAGAAGCCACAATGACATGGTACACTTTCTTACAATTGGTAATAAATGACAATACTTTACAGGGGATCAAGCCATCTCTGAAATCTAAATTTAGAAAACTAAAGCTTAACACCTATAATCTACTCTAGCAATGGCACTTTGCAAGTTGTAATTGCTTGCCTCATTGTTTTTTCCGTTGATGGGTTTCAGGAATGATTGTTTCATTAGCATTGATGATGTGGAAGCTATGGATGTGCATAAGTGGAAGTGAATCACCTGTTGTAGTTGTTCTTACAGGAAGCATGGAACCATGTTTTAAGAGGGTGAGTTCCTTTTACATGATGACCATCTCTACTTTTTAAAGGCTTTCAGCTCTTTTACATCCTTAACTACAGTGTCCCGCTTATTTGTTTGCCTACTTTCTTCTCTCTGTTTGACATAAAGGGCTGCAATCTTGAAATATTTGTTTCATGACCTGGATTCTTTCCTTTGATGGACGCGTGGTGGGCATGGCTGTGCTTCACTGAGTATAGTGGGTATGTTGTATTATGACTTGATAATCACAACATTTCCCTGTTTGTGGGATACTCATTCATGCGAGAAACGTACATGAATCTACATGGAATGTGGCTGGCGTGTACATTTGTGTGGTGCATACGTGGTTGAAGACACAAATAGGCATGTGCTTGGAAACTCTTAAATTCACAAATTATTAGAATAATCCACATGGCCAGACCCAATCTTAGTAGAGATTTCTTAAGATGTAGAGATTATAGCATTACAGCCATGTGGAACGATGCCTTGAAATGGAAATTTGAAAAGGATGTTAAAAAATCCATGAAGCTTTGATGGTATATTACTTTGTTTTTGCTGTGAAATTAATAATTTAGCAACCTTCTTGAGGCACTCTTTATCAATAAGGTAGAGATTAAATGAAGTTATTGTGACTTGAGAGGTGAAGTTCTTTCTAAAATCTCATGTCTTTCAAGAAATGGAGATAAAAATAGGGTGAAATTAGTAGTGTTTTGTCTATCAAGAAACCAATAACCATAAGATGGGTTTGATATTAGTATTGAACTGATCAATGTAAAAAAAAAAAAAAATTTGAATAGGAAAAAGATTCATGACCATTCAAAAAAAAAAAAAATTGATTCATTGCTAGCTGAGTTTCTTTAACTCTCCGTGGTCCCTTTATTTATTTTTTTGTCTTTTTCCCTTTTCACCTTTGTGCTTTCTCCTTTTAGTTAAACTTTTTTTTCCTCAATTTCTGGTTATCAATATTGTTTTTCCTCCTGCTAGGGTGATATACTATTCCTACATATGAATGAGGCACCGATTCGTGCTGGAGAAATTGTTGTGTTCAATATTGAGGTGCAAACTTTTGAACTCTTGTTATTTGTTTACATCACTAACGAAGAAATTCTTCTTTACTTATAAAAAAAATTCAATATATAGCTCCTGAAATTGTGTTGTTATTTTAATGGTTGGGTTTTCTTCTTCCATACCATTCGTCGTAACTTTATTATCAAAGTGACTTGTTTGATATGAGATACAAATACTGTGGTCAGTATGTCTTTTGCCTGTTTTTGGTTCTCTGACCCGAACTCACCATTTTCTAGCATGTGGCACTGCCTTTGCTCCTTAGGTTTTAGATTTTCACGAACCAAGAGTGCTATATGGTACATCTTTCTTAATATACAAAATCATATCTGAGATGGGACAGTTGGAGCATTTTGAAGCATTACTTGCAAACTTTTGCATGTTTCTTAAGATCTAGGTGCTTTTTTTTGAAGTTGTGATTCTTTTTTGCTTGCACTTTTTACTGGCAAATGATATCTTTGGTTACTATCTCTATTGAATAGAAAGTTTTTGAAGATACTAGCAAATTCCTGCATTTTTCTTAAGATCTGAGTCCCAGTATTTTTTTTTTTTGTTGTGATTCTTACTTGCAGTTTTTTACTGGCATGTGGATATGTTTTCTTACTATTTTTTATTGGATTCTCAGGGGCGGAAGATACCAATTGTCCATCGTGTAGTTACGGTACTGCTTTATTTCTTCTATTTACTTGTAGAAGTTTCTTCTGGGTAGGAAGAGAATCTATACCATAATCTTTTATAGTAAAATTGTCTTGGCAATGCCTGTTGCTTACGTCATGCTTAGCACTTCAAAATTTATCTAAATCTTACTTCTGTTTTTGAGGTGAATGGTAAGTTGGATCCAGCTCATTGAGTTTAGCTATATTTTGCAATGCCTTGTCTTTCTGTTTTTTCTTTTTTTTATTATGGTGGGTGGGTGAGGGTTTGGGGTGGGGTGGGGTGTTGGCAATCTACTTGTCTCCAAGGTATTAGGAGAACTGAGTGGTGTTGCTTGTGATCATTATGATTTGGATAAAGAAGAGGTTCAAATGTGACTGCTTTTGGTTTTAGTTAGATCTAGGTTGGTTGCATATTATTTTTCTTCATGTTTCTATTGGTTTGTCACGACACACAATCTCAATTGGTGAAAATTTTCAATTGTATGTTAAAGATGGCCATCAGCCATAGGATCATAACAATGATACACACTAACACACACCAGTAGTTGTTACTAGCTCGAGGAAAGCAGTTCTATCACAAACTCTGGTTGCATGGTCCTAATGCATGTGTGCAAATTGCAACATGTCCTGCAAAAAGGGATCTCACAGAATTGAATTCACATATGCATCAGAAATGCATGTTGTTTAATCATGTAATTCTTTCTATTCAATGGAGGATACTGCCTAGCTGGTATCTCTTGTTGTTGATAGGCATATCTAAACCCAACACAGCTATAGGCACACAGCTATAGGTGCCATGCCTATGAAGTCATAACTGCCTTTTGTACCTATTGGTCATTGGACTAAAGACACCAATTGAAAGTCTAGTTTTACATTTTCATGTCTCACTAACCATTTGGGCATGGTAAAGTCTGAACGATTTAGTTAAATGTGAAATGTTAGATTGTGGAGGGATACTGTGACAGACAACATAGCCCAAAAATAGCGATGGGGAATAGAGCTCACAAAGTCAATCCTAGATTGAGCTCAGTAATGACATTTGACGATTGTATTTTTTAAACATTTGGTAGAGAAAGATGGGCTCTGTGGATGGAGTATCTTGTAGAGGAGTATACACAAAAGCTCGGAAATACTCTTTCTATGTGACATGCAAAACTGTCGATGTCATCTTAGGGAGTCTTAACTGTCTTCCTTGAAAATATAGCAGGAGCAAATAAGGTGTAGCTAAAACAATTTCCATACAAATCAAAGATTTCAAAAGCAAGGTGAGTTGGCAATTTGTTGTTTCTTGAATTGTATGTGGATGCCTTTAGTAAAAGAACTTCATCAGATGTTAAAATGCGTCAATGTAATATTGACCAACACCGCCACACATCCCACAGAAAGTCTGTTGTTCTACTGGTTTTGTTTTATCGAGAACAGATTTAAATGTTGATGATGTTTCTAATAATTCTTTGGTAGGCCTCTTATTTTCTCTCTCTCTCTCTCTCTCTCTCTCTCTCTCTCTCTCTCTTCTTATTGTAGGTTCATGAACAACTAGATAATGGTGAAATTAATGTTCTCACCAAAGGTAAAGAATGGTGGGAATTATTCTCAGTGATTCCACTATTTTGATTTCCCATTACGTTTAATCAGTTCTTTGATGTCTTTCTAAATTTTAAGATCTATGTTTAAGATTTACATTCATACCCTTTATGGAAAAAAGGGTAGACGCAACTACCCTAGGCAAAAAAGCTCATTCTGTATGTCTATTACGAATAAGATTCAATTATCCAATAACCTGTAATCATATCATGACAATTGAACTTTGATCTTGTGGGTTTCGAAGTAACTTTTCTTCAAAACCTGCAATTCTTACTTTCTCAGTTAACTTTCTTATAATGGTTATACACTCTGCAAAATTACTGGGATAAAATCCAACGGTGACTAATATGAGGATCAGTTTCAAATTAGCATTAGCACCAATTCAATTGGCTAGGTACATGTGTAGGAATTGGATTGACGGTAAGCGGCCCCCTATATGAAGACAAAATAAGGGACGCAAGCAGAGAATTTGCCATTCTTTGTTAGTTGTTGTCAGTAGAGGCGACTCGCATATCTCATAAAGCATGCCTTATCTCACGACAGCATTCTTTAAATGGTGCCTACACATGGTGACTTGTAGATATGGTTGTGCATCAGGTGGTTGTACCACAAATATGGGACTCACATATACATTATAGGAGGATGGTTGGATAGGTTTTTAACCATCCATGATCCACACTGTGGGCTATCTTCATTCATGCTTTCCAACTTGTATGCCACCAACCTCCCCCACATCTACTGTTCGGACCATGCAGAGAGATCATGAGATAGCTGTTCTCATTATAGAATTTATGCATAGTTATGTCTTAGTGTCTTGCAAGTATCATGTACACTTCATCTACCGTACATCATCCCGCATTCTTGATATAATGAGTTTAATATTTGTCAAGAATTTTTATTCAGGGGACAATAATCAGGTAGACGATAGGCATGGTGGTATCTATGCAAGTGGTCAGCTTTGGCTCCAACAACAGCATATCATGGGGAAAGTTATTGGGTTAGTGTCTAATATTTCTGCAAATGAAATTGAATGCTGATGATTCATCTCAAGTGGCAGAAATGCTATTTGTCCAATGCATTCTTTCTGTAATTGATTTTTTGTTCCACTAGGTGTCTAGTGATGAATTTGTACAAACATATCGCAGGTTCATACCATACGTTGGTTGGGCAACTATTATCATGACAGAAAAGCCCATAATTAAGGTTTGCTCAAAAGCATTCTCATTTATGTAGTAGTTAATTAGCCATAATATATGTATCTTCTCCATTTTCTTCTTTTATTTGCCTAGAGAATTTTGTAAATGCTCTCATGCTGGCTACGTTCAGGCAAATGTGGCATATCACATGATATCCACTGTCTGCCTGATGTTTGTTTAAGAGGCACAAGAGCAGTATAATACGTCAAATAGGGTACAGAATGCCCGTCTGTTCGCGAGATAAAAAATGCCCAATCAGTCCACAAAATTTAGCAGTGTCTCTGTTTGGCACCATCTAGGCAAGTGAAAAGGCACATCACTGCCAACACACTCATGGTTAAGTGGTGTTGGTACCTTAGTCTCATGCACATGCCTAGGGATCGATCCCTGGGACCTTGAAGTGAAAGTATCACTCCTAGACCAGTAGCCCAACATAGCAAAAATAAATAAATAAATAAACTACATCACTGGCCTCTATAAATTAGAAAACAAACACATGCCGAGAGGACACATCACACATGCCAAGAGGACACGAAGTTCCAGTCCTATTCAACAAGAGTGAAAATTTCCAAGTTCAAAGCTCCCAGAGACTGAGGCAAGCTTGATACTCTACTAGGTCACAGGGTTTAATGCCACCAAGCTGTCTTTACCTTTGGACAGAAATCTTTTGCAATATCTGGCTTTTATAGATGTGAGCTTTAAATATAACTTTTTGGTTACTGAATCTTTCTATGGTGGTTCCTCTAACTTCCATAACCAATAGAAATAACATTGTTTGATAAATGACTCACTGGACAAGTTTCCATGGCCCAGACACAATTATGGACGGCAGTGCCACAAAAAGTATAGTCCCAACAGATGATCCTAACTGTTTGTTTGGTAGGTGAAAATGTACATTTTAGTTGGACTTTCTAATACTAAAATATTCTCATCAGAAAGAATTTTGGGCACGAGCCTTTCGTGATGGGCCTAGTGTAAAATCGACACTTGCAACACTGGTCTATTTTTGTTTCCTTTACCTGGGCATACAGAGGTAAGAGTCAGTCAGGTTCCAGTATGAATGTCCTCAAAAAAATGCATAAATGTTCTCCATTAAAAGAGCAAGTAGTGCTCTCTAATCCTCTTATCGAGCCATGCTTCGAGTTTATTAACATGTGATCTTTTAATGTTGCAGTATATTCTCATCAGTGCTTTAGGGTTGCTGGCTGTGACATCTAAGGAGGAGAAATGAACTCAACTTTGTGAGCTTTCACCTCTTCCTTTCCAACTCTGTGCAGTTCAATTGCGCAGAATTGGCAAGAGACAGATTTTATTGGTGTAATCATCCACTGGCCTTATGTAATATATATAATATAATACTATAATTTTGTTTTGCCATTTGAAGGATGATTATTTGTTGTCGATTAATCTTTAAATTAAGATATTGTCATCAAAAGAATTATGCTCCATCTCTTGAGATGTTCTAAACTCTCTCAAGCAATTAGGAATTACAGGGTCCCGCACGGCTGCACCTCCCTCTTCCATACATTTGGAGCAAAATATGGTTTAATGATCTTGGTGGGTGTTGTACTGGCCCCATTATTGATGATGAATTATGTCTTAGAAACATCCAAGATGCAAGATCTGAGCCATTTTTTTACTTGCCTTACCTTGTATTGGATCGTTCGCGAATCTAGTACATAGTTGACTTCAAAATAGTTGGGACAAGGCTTTGATGATGATGATGACTCTGTTGAATCTGAGGCATAATGCATAGTTGGTTCTATCACAAAAATGGTGCAAATGACCGAACTTTTGTTGTCTCACCTGCATGAAAGAGTGATGAAACCCACACTTTCCACACAACTCTACAATTCCTTTCAAGGCATACACTATGTAACTACTTTCTATTTCAATTCGCATCTTACATATACTTTTTTTAAAAGCAATTTGAGCCAGGTCCTATAGTTGTACTACCCTCCATGTTTGCATAGAATACATGGGAACTCGAGAACCTCTTATCTGAAGTTATGAGTCATATTGAGGCATGTGTAGCGTGTAGGGTCATGTTAATTGGACCTATATATGGTCCAGGTCACAGTACCCTATGATCTGGCCTGGACTAGACCGGTCTTCATTGTTACATGTTCCATTAGAACCATATGCTATTATGATATAATACTTTCATATTATTTGGATCTTTGTTGGATCCTTGGGTCCACTTCCACTCTGGAAGATGAAACTGAATGCAGTTGTATTTTTCAGGTTGGCCCCCATGCAGTCTCACCTCCTACCTGACCCATTTACAGCCTTAGAAGTAGATCAGTATGCTTCTCCATGTGTGGCACATGCAATGCCATCAAGAAGTTGGGTTCTTCTTCTTCTTCTTCTGTTTTTAATTTCTCTGGCCCAAAACAGTGGATTTTATCATGTTCGAAGATGAGTTGAATTCACCAACAGTCACACTGGGTAGTCACACTGGGTCATGGTTGGCAACCAAATCCTTGGAGAAATGATTTCGGCTTTCCACACAATTGTGAAAAAAAAATCATGTTTGGCAAATTATAAATATCCAATGATTTGGATCAAGGGAAATTCTCATTTTCAGGATTTTTCGGTCCTTGCAAAACCCTCACTTTTGTGGATTTGTGCACCGAAATCAAATTTTCTCAGCTATATGCATTGATATGCACCAATATTGATGTGAAATCCTCAGTTAGACAAAATCCATAGTGAGGAATCCTCAGATCTGCAGAATCCTTACCTGTTACCAACCATGGTGTATAGGCAGCTGATGTACTAGAATCATATATATATATATATATATATATATATATATATATATACAAGCAGTGGGTCCTGCTAGGGTAACAATTGGCTTTCTTGTTTCACCTTTGTGTACACCAAATACAGTGCACATGGCAAATGGGATTGTGGCCTAAGAAGCATTGTGTAAAGAGCGAACTCTTTAAAGATTAGCTATCCGTCTAAAGTCATACTCAATTCCTCATGCATAGACCATTCTTCCATGTGCACGAGCTGATTAGATATTTCATCCTTGCCCAGCCCCAATGATCATATAGATGTTTTTGACACGTTAGCTCACATTTGACAACAAAATCCTTGGGATTCGTCACCGATCTTCTCCAAGGATATGCAAATCCATATTTGGACATTGTAAATCCTTGAGGATTTGGGCCTACAGAAATTCTCACTAATAAGGATTTCTAGGTGATATGCACCAATATATGATCATGAAATTCTCAATTATATATATAGAGTGATATTCAAGACTTTTTTATGAGGCCCAATTGTGGGCCCCATTTAGGGATGAGACCGGGGGGATGGAAAGATCTATGTGAGACTACCCTAAGTATCAAGTTTGACCCCAAACTCATGCCCTCAACCCCTTCATCAGTGGCCCACAAGTTTAATGGCTTCATATTCAAAAAAATATTCAATCCTCGATCCAACGGTTCAGTCCATTCGAATGTGTGTCGGTCCTTGGGATTTGTGACATCAAGGGGTTCTTATTGGTTGTTAGATTTGGATGGGTTACTAGTTTGGCCATGCAAAAAAGTTCTCATATAATATGTGAGAACTAGTTCTCATTTGAATATTTCTCTTATATAAATCCTCAATGTGGAATACATGTTTCATAGGTAGTTCATGGATTATACATGCAGTTTGAACTCATGAACTCATTAACCACCATACCACACAAAGCTTATTTATAATTATTTATCAAAAAAAAAAAATCTCAAATAGTTAACAGGTAGGTCATGCCCGTGTTTAGCGCGGGATTATTATGCTAGTTACTATTTAAAAAGGCAAGCATTCATTCCATCATAAAATCATAAGAGACTGAATAATATCAATACTTGAAAAAGAAGGATTAGAATGAGAAGGAAAAACAAGGAAGAACATTAAAAAAAAAAAAAATTCTTACATGAAACCAAAATCAAGGTGATATCAAACAGGTAAGTTTACTTGATCCTTGGTCGAGGTTCCAAGATCAAAGCCTACGAAAAGCCTAACCAGGTATAAAATGATAAGGAAGGTTTCCAAGCAAGCAGCGAGCATGAAAACATCGAATCTGAGGAGGCTGCGTGTGACATTTCCAGTGGTGGGGATCATATACCAAGGGTAGATGACCAGCACGTACACAAGGCCAAAGAAAAGCGCCACTAGAGATGCACCCAAAGAGAATGAGATGAATTGAAATCTGATTCTTCTCCATGCTTCTTCATCCAAAAACTCTGTCCATTCTCCATCTCCATCCTTCTTTGACTCATGCTTCTCCATGCTCTCTGTTTTCCATCTCAGATGACACACTATCTCTCTATTTAAGAACACGCTCGCTAGCGCATCACCAAATCAGCGAAAAAGTTGTCAACCAAGATTCTTCATTTTTACAGCTGTCCTCTTTAAGAAATGAAAATTCTACTTTTGAAAGAGATGAAATGAACGAACGTGGAAGAGAATTATAACTCCCTTCTCTGTAGAAGTCAAAATCTGATTCTCTCTCTTTCCCTCCTCTAAGCAGAATAGGAAGTCTGAACAAAGAATCCGGATCCTCTTTTAACACAGAAATCCTGAGTGAGTTGCAGTACAACTCTCCAGTGGGGCCTACCTTTTGAAATCTGGGCTGTTGAAAATAACTCTCTCAAGGTATACGGGTATTTTGAAAATTTACATCAATCCGGGTCTGTTCCACCCATGCTGACGGTCTGATAAAAAAAAAAAACATAGTTATCAAATTTTGAGGCATATCCGTTGTTAGCATCTTCAGCATATGAGGCTATAACCTGAGTTAAAAGTCTTTTTTACCAAAAAAAAAAAAAAAAACCACCAAGTTAAAGTAGTGAAACTCCACGGTGGGGCTCATTTTTTGAAATCCGAACCGTTTAAAGTAAACAAGCTCTAATTTTGTATATTATCCTAAAGTTTTACGTTGATCCAGATTTCTTCCAATTTTGGACTCATGATTTAGTGCAAAAATAAAAAAAGAAGAAGTTGAGCATGCATATTTATTTTTCATCGAGCCGTCGCACCGTCAGTCCAATGGTGGAAAAAATTTAGATTAACTAAAATTTTAGAATAATCGGTGGTCCAGAATTCTTAGTCGTGGTCTAGAATTCCATATGGCTTTTAATGAAATTTTCCTTTTTTTTTAATAAGGTTAAGGCGCTTTTTTTTTTAATTTTTAATATTTTAAAGTTGGGACTTGATTCCTAATAATTTGATGTTTTATTCTTCACTACCACTAGAACAATAATTTCCTCACTGAGAATTTATATAGCTGAGAATTTCATTTGATATTTGTGTGTATCGGTGCATATAGTCGATAAAAATGGGGTTTGATGTGCAAATCCATTTAAGTGAGTATTTACAAATTTTATAGAAAGATGTCGGATATAAAAGTCTTAACAAATAAATATTTTTATTCGTCCGGATTATGAGGAATTTATAATTGCCAAACATAGATTTTTCATAATTATAGGAAATCGAAAATCCTATCCCCCAAGATTTGATTTCCAAACGTGGACCGAAATGAATCTTCTCTTCATATGGACTTTATGAGAAATTGGCCATGAGATTGAAGATTTAGGAGGCATGGTCAGGGGGGGTGATAAAACGAAAACATAGAAATAACAAACGGGACCCATCTTGGTTCTTATATCGTGTCCCACTCAATCCCCACTACCCTTTTCCTTTTCCACCCTAACCTAAATCCTCTTTCTTGTCTCTCTCTCAAAAATCCCCTCCTCACTCTCCGTCCAGGCAACTGGCAACCGGCATCGGAGCACCACCGCCGTGACGTCGTCCCTCCTTCCGGCAGATCAGGTACTTATCTCGTCTCTCTCTCTCTCTCTCTCTCTCTCTCTCTCTCTCTCTCTCTATATATATATATATATATATATATATATATCTATCTCGCATTGGGTAAAATCTTTGGTTCTAATTATATGAGGGTGGGTTGTATTTGTTGTCTGGTGTATGACTTAAATTGTCATGTGCAGGAAGGAAAATCCTAATGTTGTTTGTTGGTAAGGGAGGAATTTGGTTTTCTTTGAACTCTCTCTTGGAAGGATATGAACATCTAATGTTATAATCATTCTTGGTTTTTTGTTGTTTTGTTGTTGTTAATTTGGTTGATTAGGTTCGATTGGTGGTGAATTTGTGATTGGAGATTAGGGATGAATATATCGTTATTAGGGGCATTGTTTGGTCTCAACAAATACTTGTGAAGTTGTGGATACGAAAACATCTTTAGGAGATTGGTGTCCATAAGGTTAATGTTATGATATGGTGCTTGAAAAGAGGGGGGGGGGGGGGTGGTGGGGGTTGGCTGGTTCTTTTGATCAAACAATGTGTAAGAAGACCAAGTTCCCATTTTGATGCAGTCCTGGGGTTAGGATGCAAGTGCCGGAGCACAATTAGGGTTCCACGGGAACAATCACGTGAAGAAGACAACTCTTCCTCGATAAAACCCACAAAAGGGAATACTATTAATCTCAAAATCTCTATCCTGAGATCATTGATCTCTACAATATTTATAATGAAAGAAACTTAAGGGCTAAGAAAGCATTCCTAATCAAATTAGGAAATTAACCAATAATTCTATCTAAATTAGAAATTAACCCTAATTACAATCTTTACTAAACTTAAATTAATACTAATAATTAAAATTAGAATTCCATGGGTCCTACATGTGGCCCATGAGTCTTGTTGCAATGGCATATTATTGCTGGTGTTGTTCTTCTCATATTATTGCTGCTGCATCACATTTCAGGTTGTGGTGTTCTTCTAATAAGAAATCCCAACTAACTCCAAAAATAACCAATAATGAGACCGGCCTGCCTGCATCTTTGCACTCTGATTGTCAATACTCACCAACAATGAAACTATCCACTATCTATCAAATTTCTGATTGTAGCTATGAGCTTCGACCATCTATTCGCAAATCTGCAATTTTTATAAAGCCTCAGAAATTTTGTGTTCTGCATCTTGTTCTTCCTCTCTACCGAAACTCCTGCATCATTTTTTAAACTTAGGGTACCTTAGATTTTTATTGATGTGAATGATTGTATACTTGTATATATCGAAAAAGATATAATTAGTAGTATTGACGATGAGACAATCATGCAACGGTTTCAAAACATGAAGAACCGTCGAGGGCAGTTATAAAAGCTTTGTTTGAGTTACGATATGACTTTTGATGATAGAATGTTAGTTAATTGAATTAAATATTTTGTAAGTGCAATACATTTTTTTTCTTTTTCCAAAGTTGGTGTTAAGAAAGACCAACAAAATAGCGATTGACCTTTTCAAGTGACTATCATAAATCCCCCTGAAACTAAAATCCTAGGTCCGCCACTGCAGTTGTTTGTACAGACATTGTTCTCCCCTTCGCATAATCTCTTGTAGGCCTGATTAGTTGATTAAAATTTTTTGTGAGAAATCTAGATTACTTATAATATATTGGGGCGTAAAAACTTCCATTCATACTTAGGGGGATGTGAATGACTGACGTCATTCGTTTGAAATTCTTTCACTTACCATTCAAAAAAAAAACTTATTAGTATATAAGGGTTAAACTAAGAAGCACAACACCCACAAGGAAAACAAAATAAGTGTAACAGTCCCATCACAAATAAAAGAGAAATAATTGAAAAGATAATTCGGATCATTCGAGGGAACCCAACACCTCTTTGGATCATTTGAGAGACTGAAAACCTCTAAAATAGAATTTCTATTGATGATTTCTGAATGCCTACTACAATCTCTAATGACCCTTTTATAAGGTTACACTTGACCAAAATATAGAAAGAGAGTCCGAATCATACTAAAACTAGTGGGGAGATTTTAGGAAAAGATAAAGTAGTCCTAATCTAATGAAATATAGAAGGTGCATCAAAATAGGAATCTAAATATATATAGGAGGATTGTTATAGTAAGTCTACCAAAGACCAACAAACATTAAGAAAGGACAAGGTTATCAGAAGATATCAGTAAACTCTGCAGTGATACTATCTTCTTTGCTAGCTTAGTTGCCACTCACTTTACGTGATTGAAGGTGGCATTTAACTTTCTTGTTAAATCCTGCACCTCCTGAGCCTCATCAAGCTTGCCCCACGGAGCCGTGTGCTGTCTAGATACCCATCTAATGGTACAGAAGGAATCACCTTCAGCCACCGTGCAATTTGCTAATTTGTTTATGAAAGCCATGTCTTGAGACCGCCATAATTTCTTTGTGTCCAAATTGATGCTTCTTGACGATCTGCATCAATTTGAGGGCGAGTGTGAAGAGAGCACCAATTCCAGTGGAGAATTCCCTACTTTTTTTTTTGCTAACGGAGGGTTCCAACCCTTTGGGCTGGACTAATCCCTCCGGGCCTAGAGAGAAGCCGGGTAAAACCCCTGTGGAGAATTCCTTTCTTAAACTATACTTTCTAAACATTAGTATAAATACATGGCCCTCCCTGTAACAGGGTAGGACAATTTTACAGCAAACTAATGTTTGTCATCTACGAGCCCCACTTTCTAGATGTGAACCAAAGGACTGGGTGTAGGAGATCTGCTCGTCAATGCTGCAAAGAAGGAAGCCATTTCGAATATGCCAACGATAGTACTTGTCCAAATTCTTCTATCCATCGCTTTCTCTAGGATATAAACTATCCCACAAGCTCATGAAGGGATAATAACTAAGATATGTCATCATTTAAAAAAAAAAACAGCTAAGATATGTCATCCTCCCAACAGATTCTCCCAAGCAAAGAATACAATAGAACTTGGTTACCCACTCTGTGTATGTAAACTCTTCACTTTGGCTTGCTTATCTTGAGAACATTTGTACAAATTGGAAAATTGAACTGCTAAGTTATTGCCACCAACCCAGTGATCAAGCCAAAATTTGATCATCTCAGGTCTCACCTGCGCCAATATGATGCCTGATATGTTTAACTGAAAGCTATCCCATCAAATAGCCGAGTGACGGTAGTTGGCGTCATGAGCATCCCATCCATCCCTACCAATGCCACACTTTTCTTCTAAGACAACCTTCCAAAAATCATGGGTCCTCCATAATCCCCCATAACCACTTTCCCAAGGGAGCCACATTCCCTTTTTTTTTTTTTGGTTGTCAATCCAAAACCCCCTTCGTCCTTCAATTTGCTATGTTCACCCAATTCACTAAGTGATACATTTTTTGGTCCTCTACTTTCCTAAAGAAGCTTTTCTTTCCATCCTTTCAACCGATTGGTCCCATAGTGATTTCAAAGCCTTCCTAAAGCATAGAGGACATCCTACATAATTAGCAGGAAGTGAACCTACTCTGCAACCCAAGATGTCGACGGGATGTTGAGAAAGACATTGTCAACCTTCACCCCAATGATTTTACTCTTGAAGAAATTTATTTTAAAGCTCAAGACTGTTAAATGCGAAGGGGAATGGCTTTCACATCTTTTATTTGGTCTTCGTGTTCATTACAGCCGATAAGATGTGATCAACGTACTGTAGATGAGTTCTGATTGGGGCATTTGAAGCCGGCTTGATGCTACTGACGAAGTTATTTCCTACTGCATCCAACATTCGATTGAAAGGCTCACCTACCATCACAAATATTAATGGGGAAAGGGGATCACCCTGCGGAAGACCCCTTTGAGCTGGGAAAAAGTATTTCCGGGAGCCATTAATCATAATGGAGAAGACAATAGAATAGGCACTCTTGAATCCATTTCCTATGCTTGGTTCCAAAACAAATCCTCCACAACATATATTGCTGTAATCCCCAATCAACCCTGTCATAAGCTTTCTCAGGATCCAACTTGTTTAGATTGTTCCATTTGCGAGTTCAGATTCTATGATTGTCTCACTCTTGTTGGAGGGTGTTCATTTTGAGTGGTTCAGATTCTCAGTAGGTGAGCCTCACTGTAGAATTTCACTGCCTTCATTGGAAATGTGCGTGAGAAACTCTGAGGATCCAGGCCATTTGCGTATTCACTTTTTTATTTTTATTTTGCTGTTATTCTGTTCTCACTTCTCACTTCTTCCTTCTTGCATCTGTTCTGATTCTTGGTTCTAATCGACGCTTTGAAGCACTGATCTAAAGGCCATCTTTCTCTTCTATCAGGTACGCCATTTGGACTCATTTTCTGATTCTCATCCTGATATATTTTTCATTACTCTAAATATCAAAGCAAACATATTTTCCGTCTTTATCTATAAGAACAAATATGAGCCTGCTTGTATCAGGAGAAAATCTCAATTGAATGATAAACAAGTAAAAAATCATTCTATTCTTCTGATAAAATTAATTGCCTTTATTTGGCTGCATATAAATTAGGACTTCATAGGGATCTGCTTTTCTCTAGTTTGTCTTGTTTCGATCCACTTCGCAGAAACATTTGTTGCATTTTCAATTGAACAACCAAACAAAAGGAAGAAATTGATTTTTCCTTGAGGCCCATTTGTTTTCATGGAATTGAATGCACAGGAGTTCATGATCAAATGGGCTCCAACAAAGGTTCTACATCTTGACTTTCCTAGGATTTGAATTGCTATGTTGATGACTAGATATTTGATGTTCATTTTCGGGTATTCACATTTGCTTAAAAAAATTTAACTACTTCTAGAAATAAAATTCTTAGAATTCCTAGGAATATAATTACATGAAACAAACAGGCCCTTATGATCGGTGAAAATTTTGGAGTACGCTTATACATGGTGATCCATGTCTTTTGAGCAGACTGGATCAGACATAGGTGAACTCCATGTGGATTAAATCAGGTGTATTGTTCGGTCCAGTTGTGTTACTTGTGTAGTGTTATGCCTGTGAAAATTTATAGTTCATCACATCCCTCCTACTCTATGCCCATCTTACTGGATGAACTCTATGTTAGTTATGAAAATGATCTCATGAATACTTAGAATCTATGATACCCAGAATACTTGTACAAGCCCAACTTATCTATGTCGGATTGATACGGCACTCATAATGATACACTAATACCCCATATACTTCTAGCATACAAGCTTAGCATGTACTACTCACAATATCCATTATTTCATATAGTTCTTTTAATTTTCTTACTTGACATAAAAAATGTTAGAAATGAACGTAAACAATGATAGTTTCATTAATTCTGAAGTGATTTAAATAAGAAGAATTAGGACACCCACATTCGTATTCATGTCGTAAAATTCCTAAAGTTCAGAGCCGTATCCCCAATCCTTGTATCCATGTATATACCTGTATCCGTATCTGGGCATCCTAGCATAGAATAGGCATCCCAACTGTATTAACGTAGTACAGCATTTTTTGTGTAAAATCCATGTCCCTGCCGTGTATCGTTGGTGTGCGTCCACTGTCAGCATGCCATAGCTAGATATCATACGGCTTTACTACTTGATGGTGCTACTCGGAGGCCATGATGAAGATCTACACCTCCGACGGTGAGATCGAGCCCTAAGACTGAAGCCCTAAGGCCAACTAGATGAGAACTCCCAAAGAACTCACAAGAACAATTCTGAAATTTTATTAAGAATATAGCATGACTATTTCAATAGGGGACTCCTCTATATATAGAGTAATAATACTGTTTCTTAACAACCAAGACATTCTAAAATAAGAAACTACCTAATCTTAATCAAAATAGAATTTAGGAAGCCAATACATTTAGCAACTCTACTAATTTAGATACTATCTAAACTAATGATAGGGATCTCAAAATTAGAGATCATGTGGACCCCATCAAGCGGGCCCATCAGGGTATGCAGTTCTTGGTCTTTGATTGGCTTGCATCACTACTCATCAGGTGGGTCGCAAGGTAAAACTCAAATGGATGTTGAGAATGGTATAGCAGATGGTCTGCATTCAAGTTGATACAGGATCTGTATGATAAATGGACTTACCATTTGGACAGGTGATCTTTATGGCAGATCTATCTGATGCATGCCCTGGATGTGTCACATGTGCCACTGTAGTGTGTGAAATGTTGATATTGACAGGAAAACAGCTGCACTTGATTATGGGAAACCTATTGATATGATTGGATTTTCTTTCATTAATTGATTCTGTTTGTATGAGCTCAAGTCTGGAATAATATTATCTATATTGTGACAACATGAAGGTGGAAGTTTTTTCCTTTTTTTTTTCTCATGATAATCTAATCAACCTTTTGATTTGCGTTGTTTTTCTTACAGTTATCAGAGCGGGCTTTGGATATTCCAAGTAGGAGCTATGTCTTCATCATTTCTTCCTGCTACCACTGACTCGATTGTGCAGGCTTTAGAAGCTAAAGACCCTGCAGAATCCATTTCCATCCTTTACCGTATACTCGACAACCCTTCATCATCGCCGGAAGCTTTACGCATAAAAGAACAAGCCATTTCAAATCTTTCAGACCTTCTCACACAAGAAAAGAAGGCTGAAGAACTGAGGAGCCTCCTCACCCGATTGAGGCCATTCTTTTCTCTGATTCCAAAGGCAAAAACTGCGAAAATCGTTAGGGGAATTATTGATGCTGTTGCTAAGATACCTGGAACCTCTGATCTGCAAATATCTCTTTGCAAAGAGATGGTGGAATGGACCCGTGCGGAGAAGAGGACCTTTCTCAGACAAAGAGTGGAGGCAAGACTTGCTGCTCTTTTGATGGAAAGCAAGGAATACTCGGAAGCTTTAACCCTGCTCTCGAGCCTAGTCAAGGAAGTGAGAAGGCTGGATGACAAGCTCCTCCTTGTGGATATTGACCTTTTGGAGACTAAGCTCCATTTCTCTTTGAGAAATCTTCCCAAGGCTAAAGCAGCACTGACTGCAGCAAGAACTGCTGCAAATGCGATTTATGTGCCTCCAGCTCAGCAGGGCACCATTGATCTGCAGAGTGGGATTCTTCATGCAGAGGAAAAGGACTACAAGACTGCATACAGCTATTTCTTTGAGGCGTTTGAAGCCTTCAATGCTCTTGAGGATCCCCGAGCTGTTTTCAGCCTGAAGTACATGCTCTTGTGCAAGATAATGGTGAACCAGGCAGATGATGTTACTGGTATCATCTCGTCGAAGGCAGGTTTACTATATGTGGGTCCTGAAATGGATGCCATGAAAGCTGTTGCTGATGCTTATTCTAAGCGGTCCCTGAAGTTCTTTGAGACTGCACTGCGTGATTACAAGGCCCAATTGGATGAGGACCCGATTGTCCATCGTCACCTCTCGTCACTATATGATACGCTCCTGGAGCAGAACCTCTGCAGGTTGATTGAGCCTTTCTCAAGGGTGGAGATTGCTCATGTAGCTGAGCTGATTGAACTGCCCGATGATCATGTGGAGAAGAAGCTCTCTCAGATGATTCTGGATAAGAAATTCGCAGGAACTTTGGATCAGGGAGCTGGGTGCCTCATCATCTTCGACGATCCCCAGCAGGACGCTATCTTCCCTGCAACCCTGGAAACTATTTCTAACATTGGAAAGGTCGTAGACAGCCTATACATGAGGTCAGCTCAGATAATGGCCTAATAAGTTTGTCTGGATGTTGTGCATGGTTGGAAAGGTTCCAATTTCTTATCTGCAAACAGGATTTATGTTTATGATATAACTGGAGCTTATTGATGTTGGTGTTCTTGATTTATGCTGTTTGACTTGCGAGTTTGTTTGTTTTTGGGCTAAAGCATGGATTTTACTTGTTAGTCTATTTCCATTTACCCTGACATTTTTCACTATAACTTGAAGCAAGTTGCTATGAAATTGGTTGGGAATAGACCCACATGTCATCGTGGATAGATTATCCTTTGTGTTTTTGGGTCTGTTACATGACATCCATTCCAGTTGGACTCATTGGGGAAAATCAGTGCCTATATTGGTACTTCATTTTGAATTCAGTACCTTTTTTTATTGTTTGGTAGAAACACCTTTCATTGACGCCCAAAATGCAAGCCCAAAGATGGGGCCAAGTGAAATAACACGGGCACCGATTATTCTTTAAGTGCCAAAAAAGTAAACTTCAAACATCCAGAGTTCATGTACTGGTGGTTTAATTTTTGCCGGGGGCCAGGGTGAGAGTGTGATTCATTATACTAGCAAGCCCTTACCCTTAAAAAAGATGAAATGAACGAATGTGGAAGAGAAATATTATATCTCCTTCGCACAGTAGAAGAGTTCTCACCTGTGATGCATGGATATTTCAAAATGGGCAACGTATCGTTCAATATCCGATACTTCACTTTTTACATATAAAATCCGTGTCTATGGCGTGTCCCTGCAGTATCCGTACTGTAGGAAGTCAAAATTTGATTCTCTCTCTTTCCCTCCTGTAATAGAAGAGGGAGAGTCTAAACAAAGAATCCGGATCCCTTTTTTAACATCCAAACCGAGGCGTAGTAGAACTCTGCAGTGGGGCCTACCTGCTGGGCTGTTCAAAATCAATGCTCTCAAGGTATATGGGTATTTTGAAATTTTGTGTCAATCCGACTTTATTCCACCCGGATTGACGGTTTGATTAAAAGAAAACATAATTAACAAAATTTGAGGCATAGCTATCCGCGGCTAAATTAACCTGAGTTCAAGTAGTGGAACTCTACAGTATGGCTCATTTATTGAAATCCGAGCCGTTTATAATAAACAACCTCTAACTTTATGATGTGTCCTAAAAGTTTACATTGATCCAAATTTCTTCCACGGTTGGACTGATGATTTGGCAAAAAAGAAAAGTTATGCATAATCATTATCACATTTTTCATCCAACTGTCAATCCAACGGCGGAAGAAATTTGGATTATTTAAAGTTTTAAAATAAGAGTTTTTTTTTATATACCCCTCTAGCGTTTCTAATATTTGCAAATAGGCCCATGTGGTTTCAGTTTTTGTAAATACGCCCCTGCTTTGGTATTTTAATACCTTTTTTGTCACAAAATATATCTAAGTTATATACCTCACTGAAGTTTCTAAGATTCAAAATAAACCCATGAGGTTTCTAATATTCAAGTGCCCAACCTGATATGACTGAGGAATTTATAACTCAATTTAGGTTTAAGTTGACTTTGTGTTTGGGATTTACCTGCATCCAATTTGAATAAGCCCTGAGTTGAGGTAGTACGTAACCTAACTTGCCCATTACACAAGTATTATAAGCCCTGAGTTGAGGCAATACCCAACCAAACTTGCCCATTACACCACTATTAAATACTTATAAGAGGAGCGTATCAATTAAATATATTTAAATTTTTTATTTTTTCCAAAAGAAAAAAGAAAAAGAAAAGGACAAAGACTTGGTTTCTCTTGTTTGAACTACCTGAGGAGTACATTATTCTAAATGTTAGCTATAATTAGATTATAATAACTCTTATTCTAGAAACATAAAAAATAAAAATAAATAAATAAATGAAAAACACTACAAAGTAGTAGAAGATGAAGAACAGAGGATACCCTTTGAAAAAAAAAATATATATATATATATATATTTTTGCTTTAAGGGTTATTTATATTGAAAGAAAGAAAGGAAACAAGAGCCCAAGAAACGAAACTGAATTCATAAAATGTTATAAATGAAAAAAGGGAAGAAAAATGCAAACAAGATAAAATTGTACCATGTAGTTTTATGCAATTCCATTGCCATGAGTAGTACTTGTAGATGTTGATTGTTCATTTAAAAAAAAAAAAAAAAAACCTCCAAAGAACGAAAGGCAATTCCCATTTGTGAGGCCTTATGTTAGGAGGATGGATGGATCTGGGGGAACTTTACTAATCTACACATGGTCAATGGAGTAAGGAAGGAATGGAGTGAGAAAAAAATATGTACAACTAGGTCCCATCACTAGATGGGCCCCACAAGAAATTCATGCGGTGAGTTCTCAAGAAGAGTTCAAAATCACATTTTGGTGTAAGCACCCTACTCGCGGACTCAACCCAGTCCAAAAGTCGGTTTGCTACTTTTCCTCCTCTCAAAGTGGAAGAAATCCTGCAAGCAAACATTACCGCCGTAATAGTCAGCGGTAAAATTGTACTTTGGACTTTACCGCTTCCTATATCGGCGGAAATCCTGCAAATTGAACTTTACCGCCCATACATTCAGAAAAGCTGCAATTGAGGAATCACCCCTGACATAAGAAGCGGTAAATCTGTACAATCTTAAATGAGGAGAGTCTTAAAGGGTCCGAATTAGGTAGGGTCAAGGACATCTTTGGTTCAATTGCTTTAAAGGAAAGACTAAAAATGGACCTCAAAACCAACCAGTTTAATTTCTAACCAGGGAATGGATGCTATGACTACCTTTCACCTAAATCATTTGAAATGTGGCCTTGGCCTGAGTATTATTTATGGTCAAATATTTGATTACCCTAAGTTTTGGCATATGTCCGTGGAGTGATAAATTAGAGAAATTGGGTTGGTCCATCTCAACTTATATTAGTCTAGTGGGTTCTATTGCTATTAATATTGCATTTAATTGATCAAGAGAAAGTGGGTTGGTCCAGCTATACCGGTAAACTTGCTCACCGATTCATTTTGTCCATTTTTCACATTTTGGTCTGGCCATGGGTGTGGGCTTTGGTCTACACAATTATGGATGGGAATGTATTACTAAATGTTTAAATGAAATAACATCAAATCACAATAAAAATACAATTAATCACTTGTTTGATAAATTTACTTTACTGATAAAATCAAGTGAATGGTCAATGCAAGATTAGAAATGCCCAACACATGTGATGCGCATGCAGATTTTCCAGTTCCCACCCAATTGAGCATATGCAAATGCAATGCATGTCTATTGCCAAACCTCTCACTCCCAAACAACTCACTCAGATACATGCACAAATAATCACATCCCTCAAACCCGACCTCCTAAACTCCCTTCTCAGAACCCTCACCCTCTCCACCAACCCACATGAAGCCCTCACACTCTGCACACTCATGCTTCACAACCCAACCTTCCATGACCACTTCACCCATGTCCATGCTCTCAAGGCATGCTCTCTAATCCATGCCTTCCCAAATGGTCACCAAATCCATGCACACATCATAAAGTCTGGCTACCATTCCAACATTTTCATCCAAAACTCCTTAATTCGCTTGTATGCGGACGCCGGCGACGTGGTCGCAGCTCGGCGGGCTTTAATGGATGTTTCTAGGCCTGATGTAGTGTCATGGACTTCACTAATATCTGGGTTTTCTAGAAGTGGATGTGAAGAAGAGGCTGTTTTGGCCTTTGGTGCAATGAGTGTGAAGCCTAATGCAATGACCCTTGTCAGTGTTCTTTCAGCTTGTTCTCATTTGAGGGCTCTCAGGTGGGGAAGAGCTGTTCACGGACATAGCTTGAGGAATTTGAGTAGCATGAATATCTTTGTGGCCAATGCCATTTTGGATGTGTACATGAAATGTGGGAGTTTGGTGAGTGCATGGAAGCTGTTTGGCACAATGGGTGAGAGAGATGTGGTGTCCTGGACCACTGTGGTGTCTGGTTATGCACAACACAAGTTCTGTGAAGAGGCCATCAGGGTTTTTCGTATGATGATCCAAGGAGGGGGTGTTGAGCCTAATGAAGCTACTCTGGTGAGTGTTTTATCTGCCTGTTCTTCCTTTGGGGCTATTGGGATAGGGAGATGGGTGCATGCTTACATGAATGAGAGTCAAGTCAGACCAGATGGTCATGTGGGGAATGCTCTTTTGAACATGTATGCAAAGTGTGGGGACATGGGCATGGCCTTTGAGGTGTTTCGTGGACTCAAATGCAAGGATTTGGTGTCATGGAGCAGTATCATTGGAGGCATGGCCTTAAATGGGCATGGAATGCATGCTCTTCAGTTGTTTGCGCACATGTTATATCATGGTATCCATCCGGATGATGTTACATTCATCGGTCTGTTATCGGCTTGTAGCCATGCAGGGTTGGTTGATCAAGGATTGCAATTCTTCAGGGCCATGACCGACGTATACAACATTGTCCCTAGGATGGAGCACTATTCTTGTATGGTTGATATCTATGGTCGTGCAGGGCTTCTGGAAGAAGCAGAAGCTTTCATTAGAGAAATGCCTATTGAGGCTGATGGAGAGATATGGGGGTCATTGCTTAGTTCATGCAAGATTCATGGAAATGAAGAGATTGGTGAGCGCACAAGACGGCATCTTCTTGACACAAGGTGTGCAGCAGGTGGGGGAACATATGCACTCCTTTCAAATGCATATTCTAGGATAGAGAAATGGAAAGATGCGAATGATGTGCGTGAATCCATGAGAGGCATGGGAATTAGAAAGACGCCGGGTTTGAGCTGGATAGATGTTGATTGATGCATTACATTCATGGACAAACAGACGGATCAAATAATTCTTCATCAACTGAGACAAGTGACAACGCAAACCCAAATGTTGAATGTTTGAGACAATGTCACCAAGTTCCGGAGCACGCAACGTCAAACTGATTTTCTTCAAAATGATCCTAATGCATGAACTCATCTGGGATCTTCATGGAGCAGGTCTTATCTACATCATTGCAATCTCATCCCTTGTTTGTTCCTTCTCTAGCCCGCTTGCACCATCTTGTATGATAAACTTGCGATATCAGTTGCTGGAGGCAGCGACATGTTTGTCCAAGTGAAAACTGCTCATGACGTCCATGTGCATTGACGGATTTGGGTTGGACATTACTTACTCGGATTTTCTGAGATTCACCTGGAGGTCAGTAGAAGGATGGAGCCAGCAGCCATTGGAAGCAGGTGTGTTTCCTTTTGATTCAATATTATTTTTTGTATCTCTGTAGCAGTATGAATTCTATTCTAAATTACAGTAACATATGCTTGATTCAGGAACATGGAATCTCAGAAGTACTTTTTGACAGTTATGATTTCGAAAGCACAAAATTTCCTTTTGAACTCATCATTTTTAATGCCTAACTGGTGTGAACTTCAGAATTTATCTGTTTTGATGATATTGCTTTCTCCAATGTTTCAAGACATGCAAACCGCAGCTCATAGGCGCAGAAGTGTAGCACCAATCACTGCTACCTTCCTTTTGAAAATGAAAGGTGAGCTCTGCCCCTCGTAGGATTAAGGCTCTCAGGAACTGTTTGATTTTTCGGTGTTAAATGAATTAGAAACTATTTGTCAAATGTAAGTGCTATTTGTTTGACTCCATATAACACTGCTCAATAGGAAATTCCTGGTAAGGGGTTCAGTAATGAGCGGGAAGGTGTTAAGACGCCCCTGATTCAAATGTTAAATACTGTCATGAAATTAACATAATTAGGGATGGAATGTAAGTTGCAATGAAAGTAGAATATGAGAAAAGAAAAAAAAATTTTAATTGACAAATGATATGTGAGCCTGAATTTCAATTCCAGCAGTGTAATGACATGATCAGAGTCAATCGGGCAGCATAACATCTTGATCAGAGCTTTTAACCGCTAATTGCATCACATAATGTCTTTAATTAAACTCCTAAGGTTGTGGTTTAAGTTGATAGGAAGGATTAGAGGTGGGGGGCTTTCTCTCAGCTCACCTTGATCCTCCAACAATTCTTAATTCTTATATCATTAATTTTTTTTCCACTATTTTCTGACTGAGTTTCTCACTGTTTTTAAGAGAGCCTACTAGAAATGACAGAGTTTGTGGGTGGAGGTGAGAGTCTCTATTAAGAGAGGCTTGAAAGGCTGAGATAAATGGTTTAAAATGTATAGGGCTTGATGGTGCAGGGTATGTAGTCAGATTTGCGAGGTCCAGGTAAAATTGTAATCTTAATGGGCTCTAGGATTTAATGAAGGGCTTGGATTATATGTAAGGTACAGGGATTGTTGTGTTGGTTTTGGATATTTTGATGGATCAATGTGCTTGATCATGATCTAAACCTTGAGAGTTTCTTTGATCAAACTTGCAGGAATATCAATCAAGTCATGCTCATGAAATCTATCAGTACAGATGGAGATGCAGGTTTTTGTGTAAGGATAAATCAAATTCAACCATGTGAGATCCACCCAAAAGTGGGGTGCCAACAAAAAGCAGTGTGTATCATGATAGTTGGATTACCATGACTCCTGTTGCAACTTACAACTGCCCTAACCATAAAAGAAACTCAAAAACCAAGTTTAAACTCATTGACTGCGTACTGTTGTGATTATATGGAGTATGGCTCATGGAAGAGAGAGTCTATCAATCAGATGATCTGTATTAATGGGCTGGTCTGCCAGATTTAGATGCACAGATTTGGTATGTAAAGTCATTTTATGATGCTACTCAACTCATAACGACAATCTCAACTTCTATTAGAGTGAAATTTGCCAAGTGCTGGGATTCAAGGACATATATTTTGAGCTTTTCGGATTTTAATAAGCAGGCTGCACTGAAGATATACTAAGCTCTTTTTACAGGATTTCTTTGACTCTCAGCCTCAGCCTCATGTGCATCACTCGCCCATGAGAGGCATTTTGGTCATCAAATCATCCATACAAGCAAAATAAGTTCATTTCAGCCATGTGTTACTCTCTCAGGAATATCGTGATATAAACAAATTAATTTGAATCCTTTTTATCTCTGTTTCAATACGCTGCTCTCCACGACTATTTAAAATAGGATGTGTGATGGAAGTTGTGGGCTTATTGGCCCTACTAGATACAAGCAAGGTTTGGGATACCAATGTATGAAACATCAGGTTGAGTGAGCATTGCCCCTTGTCCAATAAATGGACAGTGGAAGTAGAAACTTGCCCTTTATCTCCTGACTGCCCACTAACCATCCATTTCATTCTTTAGATTGGACACACTCCAATGCCCATTGGACCTGATTTTCACATACAGCAAGACCCAAAACCCCTATTGTATCTAGTAGGGCCAATGGGCCCCACAAACATAATCAATTAAAAAGTTGCAGAGAGTGGCATACTACTTTTGTTGGTTAGTCATGGATAGAAGAAGCTGGTTTTGGTTGTTTGAAGCCTATCATTTCCCGTTGTTTTTAGGTTGCTCTCGTAATGCAGATCGCCACAGCATCTTAACTTTCATTCCATCTCAGTCACCCTTTAGCATATGCTGATTGCTTTGAAATGTCCAATTAATGTCACCCCACTTTGAAATTTCAGGTGAAGCAGCTGAAAGATCATGGAGCTTTTTTGACATATTTCTAAAGCCCCTTTTTTCCTCTTTTCTTTTCTTTAGCTCCAACCATGAACTCTAAATTCATTGGTCAGACTTGGAGACCTGTCCTGCCGAATCTGATGGATTTGTCACAAGCAGAGGATGAGTTTGTCACAAGGTTATAATTCTAGAAAGATGAACGTAGGAGTCTGGTCCATGACACTTCTATGTGATCTTTATCTTATTCCCACATCATAGATTTGTTAATTGATATTGCCAAGTGCACCCCAGTTTTTGCCATTTGGTGTGGAATGCTTGACGCAAAAAAGAAAGGCTAGGCTTTTAGAGGCCGACCATGACTTGGCAATGAGATTCTGCGTTCTCTAATCTAACTCTTTTCGCTTAAAATTTCTTCTTTAGCCTATGCTAAGTAGGATAACTGATTGCAGAATTTTGAATAAGGTCCGTTGATTTCAGGTATGTGAGTCTCCTAAAATCAAATTAGATGCCCAAGTTCAATGTTTGGTGAATAAAGTACTTCAGACTTTAAAATGGTTTGTAAAGAGGATTCAAAGGAAGAACACAAATGTAACATATTCGGTACAATTTCTTACAGATTTCAGTACAGTTCCTACAGGAGCATAGTTACAACTTACAGACAACAGGAGACACTGTAACATGGGTGGCCCCTTCTATCCCTTCTATCTACTAAAGTTACAGTGGTAGGCTTGGGCTTTCTGGTCTGAATTAGTGGGACCCATGATCGAGCGTTTGGAACTTATGATATGGTGGGTTCCATTGTGGATCGCCTTAATACAGATTAGATCTCAGAGGGGAGAATCATGCATAATGCATCAGTTAAGGAATGTGAAAACACTTAAAGGCTAAGATGTTAAAATTTGATAGATTTCTCTGCATGGGCCATTAATTCTGGGGGAAACTCTATGAACAGGTTAGATCGGCGAGATCTCATCCATCTTTAACTCTTTCTCGTTTTACTGGTGAAGATTAATCTTCTGTCTGTCCTTGACGGGAGACAAAAATGACTGGCCATCCATTATTTGTAAGCATTATCCTTCTGATAATTGGGCCACACCCCTGGGAAGTTTGCTTCAAAAAGAACAGCAAGAATAGGACTTATGGAGCTGTACAATGAGTGTTGTACGAATTCAAATGAATGAATAGCTACGGTCAACAGTTCAATCTATAGTGAAGAGCTCTGGTAGATTTTAGCATCCGTAAATGGGTCTCTGATTCTCTGATTATCCAAAGGTTTCGACTCGTTAAAAACAGGCCTGGGTCCTTATTTAGGCCCCGATAAGTAAATGGGTCTAAGTCCGGTTCAACCTTGGTTCGGACCCGTGGACACGAGACCCAACATATTAACTTAATTTTCGAAAGTCTCTCGTAAAATCATGTTTTTTAATATCATTCTCTAACTAGACCCGGACCCCGATCCATACCTGTCCTATATATGGTTCTAGTTCCAGAAACCGATTCCGAAACGGATCCGGGTCCGGGTCCATTAGTAATCCAACTTCGTAAAAATAAAAAAGAAAACAGAAAAATGCCAAACATTGGTTGGGTCGTTTAGGTGGTTGAGATTTTAAAATTATTGTGAAATAACGTACTCATAATGTCAAAAAAAAAAATTCGAAATACCAAGTTCTTATTAGAAATTCTGACAAGGAAACAAGCTCTTAATATTAATCACAGGATCTACAAGTTTATCACCCAGGCCAGGAGTCCTTCGTAACCGTTTTCATGTGAATGCTGGCTTAATATAGGCGGCTGGGACCAATGAAATGAAGGCTGATGCATATTTTTAATTTCATGCCCATCCTGGTGGGCCCCACTCAATCAGTAGAGATTTATATCGATCTGCGAGTAGTCACGGGCTGAACATTTATCTGAAAAGGTGGTCCTGTCCAGTGGCCACTAATACAAATACGGCGAATGGTTTTGAAAGACTCAGTGAACAGAATTTCCACAAATGACAGAAGAAAGAATCTCAGGTTAGCCTTTTTTTCACTTTTTAACAGCAACTGGCATGTGCTCTTGCACTTGATCCTCACACGTTTTATATTTTATTTGTGAAAAAAATGAATTGACTCAACTTATTTAGCATGTTAGTAACATTTTATAAGATGCCTCATCTCTAAACCTTGATGGGGAATGTGCACTTTCTCTTTCTCTTTTCCAGGGGAAGAATAAACTGCCATGTGATTGAAAAGATTTGCTTGAACAGTATGGTTATTTTTTATGCATTATTTAATGATATACTTGAAGTGGAGCCTTGAATTGAAGGGTACCACCAAAAATCCCACATTGTGTGGGTAGGGGAAAATTACCCTTGGTGATATATACCAACATAATTTCTGAGTCCTTAATTTTAGCTCATCAAAGTATAAACCATAACCCATAAAGAGTATGGTTATTTTTTATGCATTATTTAATGGTATACTTGAAGTGGAGCCTTAAATTGAAGGGTACCAACAAAAATCCCACATGGTGTGGGTAGGAGAAAATCACCCTTGGTGATATATACCAACATAATTTTTTAGTCCTTAATTTTAGCTTCATCAAAGTATAAACCATAATCCATAAAGCTTCCCCAACCATCATAAACCACAAGCCACAATAATAACAGGCCTACTCATTAATTGCACAATTTGGATTGTCCAAACAATGTGAGCTCATAATTTGTTTCCATCAGAAGTATAGAGTGTACCGATCAAAAAGATTAAAAAAAAAAAAAAGTACCGAGTGTAGAGTGACAAAAATCCAGCAGTTGCTGCAATTCCAACATTTCTAAAGATATTATCTGACCATCATTTCCTTCTTGCCTTCTACTCTCAACTAGAATATGAAGAATGAAGATATGACATCATTGTTTCACAAGATTTTTCCAAGTTCATCAAACTCAGCTGATTCCATTCCTTTTATTTTTCAAATTCTCCACCAAAATGACCAATCATTCATACCATGATACAACTTTAGAACTATTTTGAGTATGATTACCAATCAAAGAAATGCTTGCTTTTTGTAATCTCTACTCAATTTCCACATCATTTTACTCTACCTAGCCATCCTGGCCACCAACCAAGTAAATATCATAAAAAAAGGACAACTTAACATCAGTGGCATGCAACCACATCATTGCCAACAACTGAGAAGCTTGCTTTTACAGCAAAAGCTGTCTGCTCTCATAATAGACCCACCAACCAGATCCCACTCAAGACTCTTACATTGAACCAATCACTCTTCTTTACAAAATCAAATAAAACCATCTATCCTCCCTGGAATACCACTTTTTTCTATCACCATGGAGAAGATCAAGTAAGATTTAGCTCCCCGAGAAGATCAAGTGAAATTTAAACAACACATATTAACATTAATCTGAATCAGATAAAGAAGGAAAGGAAGTGTTACTACTTACTACACAGGAATTTATGTTATCTTCTTCACAAGAATGTAAGTCCCCATCAAAATGCAAATGCCAGACATTGTGGGTGGATTGAAGGGACACTGGCTCTGCAATTGAATGACTATTGAAAAGGTTGGGACTACAACAAGAGAAAAGCCAATAAGATAACAGTAGCAATAAATGCAATTTCATGTTGGAGGGTAGCTCTCCTTGCATCTGCTGTGGCTAAGCTTGCTAGCCATGAATCATCTGCCAACATCACTCCTTCTGACTCAGTTTCAGTTCCAGTTCCAGTTCCAGCTGCAGTTCCTATTTCAGTTCCAGGTTCAGTTCCTGTTGTTCTTGGAGGAGATTCTTCTTTAGATGACTTTTGACTGTAAACAAGAACAAGCATAAAATAGAAATGGAAGCCATTAACTACTCATTATACCATAAATGAACGAGAGGAAGAACTGATTCAGAATAGAACAAACCCAACTTTACCACAAGCAAAAGATCCAGTTTCTCATCAAGTTCTTAGATAAAATACAACTATTGAATATGTGTATGAGAAAGGGTAACAGAATGGCTGAATTTACAATTTACTGTATACTCTCTCTTGAAAATGTATCCCCAAGTAAAAAAGGAAAAAAATCTACTAATGATCAGGTGTAACTGTGTAAGGTAAGGGCTTGTTTGTGGGTGTCATTTTCATGCGTTTGATAGTGATTCACATGAAAATGAAATGTGAACAAATCAATAGAACATTTTGATTTTATTGTTTAGTTTGGTACTTCACAATAAAAAGGTGTTTTTACCTCTTCTATGTAAGAACTACATTAATAGTTTTCTAGCTTGTGAACCCTAATCCATATATATTTAAAAAAGAATTTGATAAAAATAATTTCACCCCAGAAGATCTCACACACAAAAGGTTCAAACGCAGATCAGCTAAAAGTCATTCTCCCCCACAAAAAAAAAAAAAACTAAAATTTTCATATTGGCAAAAAACACTTTTTTGGGTTTCTCCACTCTAGTTTGGCAAATTTCTTTCTATGAAACCTATTTTCACCTTGTCCATTCTAAGTCCTAATCTATTTTCAGTAGAACTTACAAAAATGATTTCACCTCAGAAAACAAAAACAAAAAAAAAAAGCTTTAAAACACAAATCAGAGTAAAATCATCCTCCATTTTCATTTCCACGAAAAAAAAATCTCACAAATATGAAAATCAAATAAAACACATTTTCATAAATTAAAAAAAAAGACCCTTAACTAATCTTGAAAAAAAAAAAAATTGAAACCCAAGTCATAAATTTCATCAGCCCATGTTAGAAATCTAAAAGAAGAGAGAGAGATTGGAGATTTTTTTTTTTTTTTTTTACCTTGTAGGGAGAGTAGGGCAGAAAGTAATCTGGTAATCCGCACCGGTACACGTAAACGTACTTGTAGCGTCGTCATACGCGTAGCTATACGAGCTCGGACACGCCGACTTAAACATCGCAGAATAAACCGACGGCCGGCACCGGTCCGGCGTCCCAAACTCCCCGCTGCAACAGTACTCCGGCTTCCCAAAAGCCTCGCAGGCGCTCCGACAACCCCCCTCCACCCGGAGCTCCGCCGGGCACCGCTCGTTCAGATCCACTACACACCCCGTCGTCCCACACTTTCCCGACCCGCCGCTCCCGGAGACCACCATCTGCACGTTGTACCCGTCGACGAGGCTGACGTCGTAGAAGTCCTGCCCTCCGGCGCCACTTAGGGTGAACTCGGCAAGGGTGGCGGGTGGGGCAGCGCCGGCGCCGTTACACTCAACTTGGCCGGAGCCGCAGTCTCCAGTGGCGCAGGTTCCTTGGCCGGAGCCGTCGAAGTTGCAGCCAGTTCGGCCCCAGAACCGGCCGGACCAGCCGGTCGGAGCTTGGAGGGAGCGAGAGGTTGCTTGGGGGAGCTCGAATCCGGTGGTTTCGAGGACTGAGCTGCCGGCATTGGACAGTATTCCCGGCCAGACTGTGTATTCGCAGTTGTTTGAGAATGTGAATGTGGCTCCTGAAACACCTGCATAGGAAAGAAAAGATTCACAGAGGATTCAAAGGGTGCCCAGATGGTCAAATGGCTGGAATGTTTGGAGGATGAGGAAAGACTAAACCATCATGATAAATGGGAAATGGGGTGTCATTTTTCTGCAGTTTTCTTGTTCCATGTGAGATTTACACTGGGCTCAAGGGTATATGGTTTTTGGTTGGAATGCATGATTAGGAAATGCTGAGATGGGGGGTGGGGTGCTGTTTTCTGCAGTTTTTGTGTTCCAAAATGAGATTTACAGTGCATTCAAAGGTACCCCAGATTGTGAAATGGTTGGGATGCATGTTTGGGGAGTGAGGAAAGCTGAAACTGTCATAGATGGGAAATGGGGTGCCATTTTTCTGGAGCTTTTGTGTTCCAAATGACAACTACTGTGATTCTTCCACTCTACATTTCAAATCAAGAGGAAGAAAACATTTTAAAAAGAGAAGAAGAGTTAGAAGTGTTACCTTTGAGGATGAGGATGAAAGCAAAGGTGAGGATGTAAGAAGAGAATGACAGATCCATGGCCTTCATTTCCCTTCTTCGTTTCCAAGTGTCACTTGAAGGGTTGTATTTTCGTCAGCGTCTCTTGTTCTGAGTTTTGGACTTAGAGTGGACTCTGTTTTGGATGCTTATGGTTATTTCTGTTTTAAAGAATTTCTGATTCTTTAAACAGGGTCTTGATTTTTTGTGGGTTCTGGAGATTATGGAAAGAGGAGAAAGACTGCAATAGAAACTGGGCTGCTTGGATTGGGAGTTGAAGAATGTAGACGGCCAATGACAATTTTAGAGAAATGAAGACTTGAGTGGGAGCTAATTTCAATCAGCAGTCTGCACTCCCACTCATAAATGCATCAAAATATTACTGTAGGCGCATTGGATTCTCCTTCATGTATTAAAAAAATCCCACTGCCCGAAAATATATATATATATATATATATATTAAATGGGGTTTTGACCCAAAGCTAACCCGATGGGGCCAGTGGGACATTAAATCGGACCAAACCTAGATCCAATGGGGTTTTGACCCAAAGCTAGACCCAATAGGACAACACTTGCCTAGGGGTGGTATTTTTTTTTTTTTTTTTTTCAGCTAACGGGGGCTTCCCAATCCTTTGGGCTGGACTAATCCCTTCGAACCCTGAGAGAAGCCGGGTAAAACCCCTGTGGCCCTTAGGTGGTACTACAAGTTACAAGTGGACTCAACTTTTGGCTCCTGAAGAGGGGGAACCGGGGGTCGATACCAAGACCTCTAGTTCCAGAAGAGGGAGGAATCATGGTCCTGACCACACTCGGCTAACCCCTTGGGGTTTCCTAACCTTTTAATATTGAGCATATATCATCTCACTAAAATTGGAGTGACCCAACTGCTACGGAGCAGAACAGGGGTTGACAGGGAATGGGTTTGGGCTTAGACTCACAAAAGAATCAGGTTAGTGTTTGAGTTAGGAGCTACTTTGGTTCCCAGTGGTTATGGTAGGTCCCAAGTCTGGCTGATAAAGACATGAGCCCAATTTGAACCTGACTCCAAATAAATGCACTACTAATGTATCTCTAATAAAACTATAATGTACTTTAAGGCACATGGAAACATACTCATGATGGAGAAGAAAGTGGGAAAGAAGGGAAATGGTCAAGGCAAAAGTCAAATGTATTAATTGGTATGGAGTCAGTGGTTTATTAGAGTGCGATGGGTTTGAAGCCAAGGCTTTTAGTCCAGTGAACTAAAGTATTCAGACTTAAAACTTTGGGCCTGAATCCTTCCAACCAAAGCCTGTGGAACAGTCTAATACCTGTTTTACTGGGTTTTGATTCGGTTGGGTTTAGGTCGAGCCCAGTTCATTGACAGGCCTACTAGCACTCAGATATATCTAATGTGCTTTTTTTTTTTTTTTAACCAAGACAAGAGGGATGGGATCCAAGAGAGAGCTCACACACAGAGGAAGACGGCCCACACAAGTGGGAAAATGTGGCATACTGAGGGTTCAAACCCTGGACAGCCAGGTGAGAATTGCCGCCCCTTACTAGAGAGGTAAGTGCCCGTTTTCAATGTGGTTTTTATATTTAACTTCAGACACAGATCTCCTTTTATAGAATTTGAAACATGAGCGTGTCCAGCATAACACATGTTAATTGGCCTGTGTGAATGCAATCATTTGGGGATTTATTGTTGGGAGCATTTGGAGAATTCAAATATTGTCTCCAATTGGAATTTCAAATTGCTCAGGGGCTGTCTAACCTTCTAATTTCTTGATTTATGAGAATTTCATATGGGAAAAGTAGAATTTATAATGTTAGTTTTGTGAATTCTCACAAATCAAATGTGGAATTCAGAATTTCACCAAGACAACACCTTTTCCAGGAGGAAAATTCTCATTGAATTGCTTGCCACCAAATAGGCCTTTTTTTTTTTTTTTTTTTTTTGCTATCAGAGTGGGGCTGGACTAATCCCTATGGGCTCAGAGGAAAGCAGAGTAAATTCCCCTGTAATCTCAGTGTGGTAGTGCAGTTTCGAACCCACAACCTCCAAGACAAACCGTGATCCTAGGCCAACTGAGGTACCTCTTGGGGTTCCACCAAATAGGCCTTAAAAGCACAAAAGTAGATGGGGGGTTTCAAGCCACCAATGGCTCAATGGTAAAGCAGCTTAAACTCAGAACACATGCTAGAAATTGATCCAGTACTCAACATTCATGTACCCAGTAATAAATGGTGATGCACTTGTCTATCACCCCGAATATCTACCAACCAATTGGATTTGACAGGTTTAGATCCAGTTACATGCATGCTTTGATTTGAACTCGACTTTGAACTTTGATGAACACAATTAAATATAATTAGGTGCAGGATCTGGATCTCTCTGGAGCCAACCCATTTTAGAACTCTAAAGTTTTTTTTAATGTAAGATAAAACAAAAGGAGCTGAGTTAACTAGGTTCGGTTTCTTGCATCACATGGGCACTTCCCCCAATCAATGTTAATGTAAAGAAAGAGAAACGAACTCAGTTCTGGCAGGCTTAGCAGACCAACTAAACAAAGTCCTTGCAATTCATTTATGAAGCTTTAAATGCTTTTACCCCTCAAAATCAAATGGAAATCAATAGTTTCCTGGATCCGATCCTACTTCTATAACACCGACACCTTTGGTGTTTTTGTAATGCTTGTGATGGTTTTTCGGGGCATCTATGGTCTTTATCAGATATAAGAGGGCTTTATCTAATTAATTATAAGAAATCTAATTCTTTTAAATACGAAGATTATTTGATTTAAGGATATAAAGTGAACAATCGAAATACAAAATTTATTTACCATCTACCAGCTTTGAATTAGACAATTGGGAATGCCTATGAACTTATTCTTTTTTAATTTTTTTTCTACATATCGCTAAATCTATAATTATCCTATACTAGATAGTATCAATAGCTCATACAAACTCTTTCACATGTCTTACTTGAAATTAGTATATGATTTCTTGATCTAAATGTATTTTATATCTTAATTGGTTTGGCATTGTCAGCACAATGGGTAAGGGAGTTAATAATTTAGGCCAACAGTCTGGAGAGGGAGAGTAGATTTTCAAGGTACAAAGGGTGGACAGGACCTTGATTTTTTTTTAATATCTCAATGATAAATAAGATTTACTTGAAATGGGTTCAGTGATAATATCAATAGTATTGAGATAAATTAAGAGGAAATTTAGGAAAAAAATATAAAGATTTTAATACTAAATAATATATAAGTTACTTTATACTTGAAATCTTACTATATTTTCTGTGGCAGTTTTCCAATAATGCATTGAGTAAAGACATTAATTTCTAAAATATGCCATCAATTCTTGAAGATAATAACTTACCACAAAGTATATTTTTACAATGATTTAAAATTAAGTCAAGTTCTTTAGATGCCCAGACTATACACATGTTCTGCATTTTTCACATGGGTGTTTCTATTCATGAATAATCCAATTCCACCACAAACATCTACCCACATTGTTGTGGGTTTGACGCATATGTAGAAATTAATAGTCGTTGGAATTTCTCAGGGTAAATTTACGTGGTCATTTATTTTTGAGGAATGAAAATCGAAAGATCAAGATAAGTTCTTTTAAGCCAATTTAATATTGCAGACAATAGAAAGTGTCTATAAGCACTAATATGATTTTTCTGAAAGAAGATTATATGATTAATCGAAAATTTTTACAAAATGTTATTTCGGAAGAAATTCAAGAACAATCAATTCTAAATCTAAGAAGAACCGAACTTAAGAAAAATCCATCCGTACCTAATCCAGTAGATACACTAGAGCCTCGTTGTAGTGGAATGATTGTTAGGCCACATTAAAAGTTCGACAAAATCAATTCTTAATTCCTTGTTATAGGCTCTTTTGATTGTCATGCATATAAATAGGACCAAAATGAGAGAGGTTTAAACTTTCAAATTACTCAAGAGGTCCATGGTAAGATGTCAAGTTGTCAACAAAGGAGGCCAACTTCCAAGCTACATGTGCCTATCTCAATTAAAGTTGAGCTTGGCCTATTAAGGGGTTTGACTGAGAGGCTCAATCTATATGTGTATGAGAAGCAGGGGTTGCTTGGTTGACGACCTCAAACTAGGGTTGGAAACGGGTATTCGATTTTCCGATTACTCGAAAGTTTAGACCCATAAAAAATCAAGTCTGAATCCTATTTTAGGTTTTGATTCATAAACGGGTTTAGTTCTGGAACCCAATTTAGGTTCCAATTCATAAACAGGTCCGGTTCTGGGGGGCGAATAGGTTTCGACCTGTGGATCCGAGATTTGATATATAAGTCATTGATATTGCAAATTGTATCTCCTTTTTTTGACATTTTATATATATATATATATATATATTGCTGGAAGTAGTAGACATATTGCTGGAAGTAGTAGACATGATGCACTATTATAAGTTTAATGATATGCTTATTTTAATAATGCACAGTTATAATAGAATAACATGGTTCTCTAATAAAAATAAAAAATTTTAAACTGATTTTGAAACTAGATTCTAATCCTCTATATGAATCCGGTTCCGAAACCAAATTCGGATTTCCCTATTGGAATCGGGTCCGGAACCAAGAAAATATGTTCCAAACCAAAATCGGACCTAGAGAGGGATCTCAGTCTGGATTCAGTGCTGTAGATTCAAAATCAGACCTAAAAAATGGATCTTAGTCCAGATTCAATACCGTTCTGTTTAGAAAACTCTTTAGAAAAAACACCGAACTTGGACATATATCACATGCTATTAATCAATACAATTGATGTTTAATATAAGGCATTAAACATACTTGATTCAAGCCGATCATTATGTTGAAAAATATATATATATAAATATGAACGCTAAGCTAAGTTTATTGGTCCGTTATAAAGGATAGCATGATACTGATAAGACATGTAAAAAGTACGATCCTGGTCGTCTCGATTTGATTAAAAACACACGTGGCACGAAACGAGTGTCCAAAAGATTCCACGTCGAAGAAATTCGACCGTTTTGTTTTTCTTCTTCTCACAACGTTTCCACCGTTACCGTGATTAACGGCACGACGTCCCATCGCCTCGATTGCCACGTACCCTTTCCCCTCCAGCAATGTCGTCCCCGGCACGGTGATTGGATGTCCTCGATAATTACGGCTTAACAGGCCGACACGCGAAAAGATGCTTTGAATTTAAGACTTTTCACTGCCAAAGTTGAAAGTTCAGATATTTCCCACAAATTTACTGTATTCTTCCATTTTTTGGGATATTGTAAAAGTTTTTTTTTTTGTATCATACGCGTAAAAAAAACTACATCTTTCTCTTTTGTATTTCATTGCCCATTTCCAATAATCCAATAAAATTTTGCAGCATCACAATGAAGTTTTCCAATATCTCATAAAAAGGTAGTAATATCACGAATGTATGGAGAAATTTATCGACTTTGATCACTCTGGTCTGTTGGGGAGCTTTACATGTAAAATGAAGTAAAGTAAATGAGGAAATAGTGAAAGAATAAAACATAAGTGGGTTATAATAATATTTTATCTTTGGTATGAAATTTTTTTACTTTTTATTTAAAAAGTAGGTGTGTTTTTTTTTTTTTTTTTTTGGTCTTTTAGTAGGAAAAAGTAGTTGATTTTTTACTCTTTTTTTTTTTAAAAAGGAGGGAGTTTTTAAAATGTGTACTTTGATGTGAACTCTTTGAAAATTGAAGGCCGTGCTTCACTCTACACTACACTACCAATCAAGTTCCCAAACAGCTTGTAAAACTTGTAACAAGAACAGGTGGTTGGATAGTATTAGCAAGTTGATGAAATCGTCATAATTCATATACAACATGTTGGAAATTAAGCTTAGAGAAGTGTTAGTAAAGTATTGTTATATCAAGTCAATTAAATAAATGAAAATGTCTACTAATTACTAATTGAATGAATAGAATTGTAAAGTTCCTGTTTATAAAAGTGGTTGAAATTGAAAAAACAAAAGTAAGTAAGTTTTCAAAAATATCAATCAAATTATCTCTCTTTCAATTGAAAATGAATCAAGAGGCTAAAAAAATAAACACCATTCCTGTTTTTTTTTAGCGGTAACGAAAGATTTCATTCAAAGAAAAGAATGTACAAAGTACAAAAGACCTAGCAATATATCAAGATTTCTCATGAACTTCCTCTTCCTCTTTTTCTTTGGTCTTTTGTATTTTATACCTTCCTTTCTTTGAATAAACACCATTCCTGTAATAATTCAAATCCTAGCAATATAGGGTTGTTGCATCTATACCTATTGGTTTCCATGGAGCTCATTTGATTGAGTGGGAGTGTTTTTTTTTTTTTCTTGGTTTTCTTTTGAAAGTGGTCGGAATATAATTAATCACCTTTAAATTTCAGCACAGTTACATATCATTCTATCCGCTTGATGTTGGCTGTAACCCTGGTTCATATCCAAACCTGTCCACCATTTTTCCTCTGTTCATTTTAATGCTTCCACCCACGAGAGGTGAGCATTTTTCAAAATAAAATACCCGGGCACAACTGTAAACAAAATTGTGTAGGCCCATTACCTGTAAAATCCGAACTGGGATCATATGATCACCTTGACATTGCCTATATTCATAATCCATGTAGAAACATATCCATTATTCTCTCTCTCCCTCCATTTTCAGGCACCCATGAGCTGGGCTTGATACGTGATGGGAACATGTTAAGGAGAAAAGAGCAATAACCATTGTATACCTCAACCATAAAAAGTCTCCAATATTTTTTATATAGGTATTGAGATAAGGATCTACGTTCTTTATATAAATATATAGAGAGAGAATGAATGATTTGTTAGTATTTTTTGAGAATTAATATGATATTTACCTTTATAGGACATAGAGAGTGTAAGGGGTGAACACCCCCCACAGGGAGATAGGCGGGGCCCAGAGCCCCGGGCCTATTGTATACACTTCAGGCGTCAGGGAGTAGCCCTATTCATGGAGGCTCCTGGTACCACTTGGGCTACTAGCCCAAGTGGTACAAGGAGCCTCCCCGGAATTCTCTTATACAAGAGGTTCCGGGTTCGAGTCCTGGGGAGGCCCCCTGGCTGACAGCAGCTGGGGACAAATGCATGAATAGGGCTAGGGGCTACTCCCTGACGCCTGAAGTGTATACAATAGGCCCGGGGCTCTGGGCCCCGCCTATCTCCCTGTGGGGGGTGTTCACCCCTTACAAAAAGGCCGACTTTTAATGCAGGGGGGTCGCCCCCACAGCCAATTGTATACACTTCAGGCGATCGAAGGCGCATGGCCCCTAGCCCTAATCATGCGTTTGTCCCTCGATCCCGCATGGCGGGAGAGGGGGCCTCCCCGGGACTCGAACTCGAAACCTCTCGGTTGAGTGAGGAACCCGGTACCACTTGGGCTAGTAGCCGAGTGGTACCGGGTTCCTCACTCAACCGAGAGGTTTCGAGTTCGAGTCCCGGGGAGGCCCCCTCTCCCGCCATGCGGGATCGAGGGACAAATGCATGATTAGGGCTAGGGGCCATGCGCCTTCGATCGCCTGAAGTGTATACAATAGGCCCGGGGCTCTGGGCCCCGCCTATCTCCCTGTGGGGGGTGTTCACCCCTTACAGAGAGAATGTATAAGAGAGAGAATAAAATATGTGTATCGTTGATAATATTCGTCACACTTTTATTAACTAAAAGAAAGTATTTTATGTGAAAAATACTGGGAGACCCAAATATATGAAAACACATGTGGCGGGCACCATCAAGACTCTCCTATCACTTAATCAAAATCTAATGGACAGAGAGAGCCCCCTAATATCTGGTTTGACGCCCATGCAAATGTACCAGACCATTGCATCTGCTACCCACACCAACTCTCAGGAATGGTATATATACGCCCAGAAGAATTGGTGGGCTCGTTACGAGTCTATTGGATGAAGACCAAATTTCATTCCCATTGAAAATATAAGATTTCAAGTCCATCGATTGGGAGTTATATTTCTTGGAACAAAGTTCGAGGCATATTCAATGTCTTGAGATCATTATAGCATTTGACCCATCATGTGCACTTTAAGATTATGGAGGCCCATGTGCTTTTGGATTACACAAATGTTGGCGGGAATTTATTGAGAAATAAGTGAATGGCATATCATATTAGGGAAATGTTCATATGCATCTATCCCTCACCATTTTTGGTGAGGGACACCCCTTTTGGGGGTGTTTCAAGTACAAAAGTGAGAAAGTACACCTTTGTACTTCCTCACTTTTGTACTTGAAACTTCCCCTTTTGGGATGTCCCTCACCAAAAATGGTGAGGGATGGATGCATATGAAGACCCCCCATCATATTATTACCCATCTAGGAGACTAGGATGGTCCTACCAATGGTTCTATCCATCCACGTTTATTATCTTTTTATAATATACTAATATAAAATTTTGATTGAATAGTTTTCTGCTAGATTTATCTAATGTTTAAAAGTAATGTTTTTGCTATTTTATCAAATACTTGGTGACATTTAGAATTGAACATAACGCTATGCTAGTGTGGTTTTAAATCAAGGTTGGATCTAACCTCAAATGATAGCTCAGTTGGCCTGGAACTACGGTTTGCATCTGGAGGTTGTAGATTCGAAACTGTACTACTACACTAGTGGTATATGGGAGGTTATCCGAAGGGATTAGTCCAGCCCAAAGAATTGGAGACCCTCCGATTCCATAATAATAATAATAAAGGTTGGACCTAGGCCCCACATGTAGACATTCCAGTGTGAGAAAATTTCACTTGATGGTAAATAAATTATACAGCAGAGCACATACAAGGAAATGAAATATAAGAAACAGGAAAAAGAGGTAATAAACCAAATGAAGCACAAACAGTGATTAAATGCAAAGTTTGCTACAATATTTCAATTTAAAGTATAAGGAGGACATAAGGAAGTATAGTTGATGAAAAGGGGCGGGCTTCGGCCCATCGACGCTGTAGCATAATACACTGCAGCGTCCACCCTTATCCAATGGAAGTTCGCCATATGTTGTGGACTTTTAAACGGCAGCCTCTTTGTTAGAAACCAAACAAGGAAACTCTATTTGGACCACTCAAGAGTGCCACATGGGGAAGAGATGTCAAATCAATGACATCTCATCTCCTTCATAAATTTTTTTTTCTTTCCTATGTGGCACCCCTTGATTGGTCCAAACGGGTTTCCCTATTTGGACCAAATAGGGGATCCTTCTCCATCTTTGTTGCAAAATTTGACTGGAGATAATGAGTGTGATTTTTTTTCCAATGTTACCCTTCATCTGGTGTCTCCAAACAGGGGATCATTTTCCCTCTTTGTTGCAAAATCTGACTGGAGATAATGAATGTTATTTTTTTTTCCAATGTTGCCCTTCATTTGGTGTCTACAAACAGGGGATGCTTTTCCCTCTTTGTTGCAAAATCCGACTGGAGATAATGAATGTGATTTTTTTTTTCCAATGTTGCCCTTCATCTGGTGTATTGGTTCTCTTCTCAATCATTTTTCACATATATAAAAATGGCCCCACCTCTCTGATGCTTATAAAAATGCTCAATTAAAAGTATATTTAACCCTGCAATGCAGTGTCTTTCATGCTAGTGGTTTCTAAATCATGAATATCTCAAGACAACAAAAAATTGTTGAAAAGGAAAAGAAAATTAACAATATATTGAACAAATCATAGTTAGTACCATTTGAAAATCTAAATTGTGGGGAGTATTTGTGTATGGTAAGAAATAATTTGACGAGATAAAGAGATAAGGGTGAGAGATGTTTTAGTCTCTTTTTGGATAACAGAAGGTGAGAGAGACTGTAGAACATTCTTTAGTTGAAAGGGTAAAATGGGAAAGTAAGTGCATTCAATTATCTCGTGAATGACTTTGGAAAGAGGGATGTACCATTCCGTCTTCTAGCACCCGCGGAAAACTCGAGAACGGATCCCCTGTTTGGACTTGTTTGGACCACTCAGGGGGTGCCATCCACATAAAAAAAAATCTCTTTCTCATGCGGCACCTCCTCATTGGTCCAAACAGAATTTCCCTGTTTGGACCAAACAAGGATCCTTTTCCGGAAAACTCCCATCGGGGATGCACCACGCTGCAGCGTTGTTGTACCGGAGTGTAGCATGGTGAAAATACAAGTAAAACAAAATAATCGGATCAGTCTTGAGGAAGTTCCTGAAGTAAAAAATGTAAAGAATCCCACTCCAGTCCTCCTTCCCTCTTATCTCTTTTTTCTTTCTCCAGTTCTCTCTCTTTTGTCTCTTCCTTCCTTCCAGTCAACGTTTTCATTTTAAATGAAAATTAGATGGAGTCATCAATTACGTACCTAGTTAAAGGGTTGTTTAAATATAAACTAAAAACTTCTTAAACCTAGAATTTGGAATTCCATCTAGTAGTGTGGTGTAAAGTCCATTCAGATAATGTGCTCCCAGCAACTACTCCTTTGCCTTTGGTTTATTTCTCATATGTGACCAACAACATCACCAAAACCCACTACATTCATTTGGTAGCACCCCTTACAGAAAGGGCGTTGCAAGTCCACTGCTAAAAAAGGATACCATCTGCCACTTATCTTTCTTTCTTCTATCATTTTTCTTCAGCTTTCCAATTCAATTTTGATGACAAAGGGTGATAAAGTCAGAAGAGAAGTAGCCGATAAGGACCACATCTTACTACATTGCTGAGAGGAGCTATGCACAACTTGACTTGTATGATCAAAGAGAGAAAAGGAAGCTTACCACAAACACATGTTGATAGAGATGAGCAGAAAAAGGGATCAAATAAATGAGGTCAAGTAGGCATTTTAAGGTTGTTAAAATGTTTACACCAAAAAAAAAAAAAAAGGTTTGTTTAAATGTGTCAAGTTTTAGCTTCTCCAATTGGTGTTTCTTGCTTTTGTTTTAGGCTTATCTTCACCTTTGTTATCAAAGGAAGTGCAATCACTTTTGTTTATATGCAAAGGGCAAATGAAAAGATTAGAGCCATCCCAGTTCTTATCCCATGTACTCATTGTTTAAGTGATGGCAGGAATTAAGGCATCTGTTATGAGAAGGGTCACCACTTTCCAAAGTTGCTTGTTTGGCCATGGCCCACCCTTTAAACCATTGCCTAATCACAATCTCTATTTCAGTCCAAGCGAGTGACTTCCACTTGGCCACACGTTTTGATTTGCAAAAGCTAATTGTCTTGCAGTGCATGTTTCCCAAGCACTCAGTATTTGCAAGACCTAGTACAGGATATTGGCACTTCCATTGTTCGGTGACTGGGCCCGTTTGGTGAGATGGGTTAAATAAATCGGGCTCGATGAACAAAGCATTCAAAGTAATGTGCCTTTCTCATTCCCGTTACTCTGCAATGCGGCTATGCATAGAAGGGGAGATACTCATTGGCTCTAGAATGCAGCGATGTGGGACCATCTCAAGTATCAAATTTGACCCAAAACCCATGCCCCTAACCCCTTCATCCGTGACGTACAAGTGTAATGGCTTTATATTCAAAAAAGTTTTCAACCATTGATCCAACGGTTCAGTCAATTCGGATGTGTGCAAATCCTTGGGATTAGTGACTATCAGCGGGTTCCATATTGGTTGTTAGGTTTAGATGGGTTGTTAGTTGAGTCCCGCAAAAAAATTCTCATATAATAAGTGAAAACTAGTTCTCACTTGAATATTTCTCATATACATACATACATATATATACATATACATACACATATATATATAAGAGAAGATCTCGATCGATAAGAGCTCAAACGGAAAAATCCCAACGTCCATTGTACAAAGGCTTCAACAAATTATTATTGTTTAAGACCAAGAGTCGGACTATTCTCACTATAAATTATGATATTTTCTTTGAAATATTATTGGAATGAAGAATTTTTAATGGAAATAAATATATGATTAGTCGTTATTAAAAGTCTATGAATAAAATCATACTCCCATTATCTACAAAAGCATAATAGGAAGAATATAAGACCTCGCCATAAACTTGCATCGCTTTGCATGTATTAATATATATAAAGCAGCAAAGAAGAAAGAAAGACCCGATTTACCAAAATATAAAATTCAATAAATTCCCAAAAAGTCACACGTAAAATTAGAATAAAATGATAATATTTTTATATTGTGATATTGAGATCTCATGACTCAAATCAATGTAAATTACAATAAAAATGATAATATGGCAATACTTGAAAATCCTACTCACAATTTCGTAGAAAGAGAGAGAACTCGCCATGGGATGAAAGTTGAGATGAAGAGATAGATGAGAGAAATAGAGTGGTATTCTTGCTAGAGTAGTGTATGTGAGAGAGAGAGAGAGAGAGAGAGTATGTACATGTTGGGTTTCAACAAAGAATTCATTGATTAGGCAAATCCCAAAACACAGAATTCATATAGCCAACATAAAATAACAATAATCATTTATTTTAAACAAAGCATATAATGAAAACAGAAAATCAATTAGAAAAATATACTTCACTTAAAAAAACCGTGTGCGTCTAACTTGGACGGTTTGGATTGGCACCCTACAATTATTAATTAACTGAAATATAATTTACTTCATTTGCATAAATCTCCAATACATCATTAGAATTCGAAGAATAAGAAATTGAAAGTTATATATAAACTTATCTACCAGAAATCTCAATAAAAAATCAATCTAAACAAATTTCACATAAGATAAGTAACAAAAACATGACTTAAATGAAACTGATGGGAAGATGATGGATATGCAAAAGCATAAACAAAACAAACAGAAAATTTAAAAAAAAATGTGCATATGCAAAAACCTTGCTAAAGAGACCAAAGAAACATAGTAAATATAGATTCAATCAATATGGGAAAAATCCCAAGTCTCTGTGCAAGTATATACCTCCTTGTCCATGAGCAATAAGAAAAAGCAATAACCCATCATCTCCCATATGGTACAAATCTTCAACTTTGAAATGAAAGGGATATTATCATAATACTAAATAGCAAGGAGGCAAAAGGAGTATCTGACAGCATAGTTTTTTTTTTTTTTTTTTTTTTAATGACAGTATTTAGTGAAGGGAATTCTAGATTTGGAGAATGGAGGGAGAAACCAAAGTGCACCGAAGATGCCACTCCGGATACCATTTCTACGGAAGAAATACTATATCAATATCAAATAATGAAAAAAAATGATAAAACAAAAAAAAAAGTGAATTTACGTTATGAGATAGAAATTAAGTGAGTTGATTTCTTTAAAGGCTATATCAATATCAAATAATGAAAAAAAATGATAAAACAAAAAAAAAAGTGAATTTACGTTATGAGATAGAAATTAAGTGAGTTGATTTCTTTAAAGGCATATAGAGGCATTGAGAAGATTTAAGAGAGAGTTGATCATTCAGGATTTGAGAGTTTTTATTGTATTAAATAAGGTCTTAAGTATAGGAAGAGAAATCATATGAGACAATCATTGAATGAAATAGAGAAAAGTTATAATATTAGAATGGTCAAAATTAATTGAACAAATTGAAGCTGATCTCTCAATTGAAATCAGTCCCTTTCACGTGAGAATCAGTAAATGAAATAGAAAAGTTATAGTATTAGAATGGTCAAAATCAATTAAACAAATTAAAGCTGATTTCTCAATTGAAATCAGTCCCTTTCACGTGTGTGTATATATATATATATTATAATTGCTAGCAACATCATATTGATTTAATTTTTGGTACACGACCAATTTATAAACAATCTTTACACATACAAATTGCCGTAGAGGATCCAAACTACGAGACAAAATTCTATGTTTTTAACCCCACTTCATTCATTCACTGGGCTTACACCTGGCCAGCTTAGGCCCAGCTTTTCGTGTCACAGCTGATTAACTTACCAGAACTAACAAGGAAAGTCCACTCTGTGGGCCAGAATATTCGGCCCAAATAATTATGGCAAAGCTAAGTGGGTGCATCAACTTTCTAGATAGAGATAGGCCGGGGCCCAGCCGACAAATATCAACCCTGCAGTCGGCTCAAGACATTGGTGGTAGGTGGGTCCCACTACCTGATTACACGACAAACACACCCGCAAAGATCCGTTCATGAACCAGTAAAACTGCTTACGCAAACAAAGATAGTGGGCCCCACGAGCTGGACTGCAAGCACTGCTGCCAATGGAGTGGACTTTATAGCGTAAGACGGGGCCCATAGATTATACCTGTTGCAAACTACACGTATATGCAATGACGGGTGATCATCCTTTTTGACCAGTATCGATGGCTTGCAATGACGGATGATCATCCTTTTTGTCCAGTATCGATCGCTTGTGAGAGAGACCAAGTAGTTGCTGGCATCTTAATGGATGCATAAAGCTATTGAAACCTCATTTTTTTCAGGAAAGCATCAATGGAAGAGGACATCTTCTGCTTAAAGATAATAGTATCTTCTGATTAAAGAAGACAGACAAGTTATTTCATAGATTGAATAGAGACGTCCACTACTTACAAGCATCTTTCCTAAATACAATACCACAAAAAAAAAATAGCATCTTCTTTACACCGAACATGCTTCCTTTCCTTCTTTTCACTTTACAAAATGATTTTACCAAAAATAAAAAATAAAAAATCCTTACAATGGGACAAGATTTTACAACTAACGTTCACCCTTATTATCGGAGAATTAATTTCATTCATCGAGTACTAAACACAGTTTTGGTTAATGGCCGCAAGAGGGCTTTCCTTCACGCATGTTTCCATGGAATTACATGTATTGTGTTTGGCGGTGGATGTTGCTACTCCATGATAAAGATATAAAGAAACCCTATTTTATCTTAATAAGGAGGATTTGGAAGTCCAACCAGAACCCATCTTCCATTTCCCGTGGCTTTTTTAACACTTGGGTTGGTTCGCTTGCAAGACAGGCAAGGATGATTCTCCACTCTAGACTGAACAAAATAATTAGCAATGGAGAATTCTCACTCTGTAAAGTCATGCGACCCAGAAACCACTAACTCCACTTACGAAACACCTTCAACAATATTCCTCACTAGAAAAGATCACAGCTCAATAGCTGATATATTAAGACAGGTATCTAGACAAATGCTGTTCAAAAGATCAGGAGATATTTCAAAAAGACGAGATTTTATGCCTGAACAAAGAAAGCTAAAAAAAAGGGTACTAGAGTTTTCTGCATATATGCTTATTCAAAAAAACCCACCGTATAATGATAGGTGGGTAGCTACGCAGCCAGTCGGTGGGCCAAAAATACTGACGTAGTAGCCCTGATGGGTGAATCTGACTATGTTTAATTGGACCCCAACTCAAATGGATCAAAAACCCATTTCGACCGATCAAATCAAATGGAAAGAGGTCAGGGCTCGATCAAAGAACAAAAAACCCATGAATTCTGGATCTATTGCTCCTGCAAAAAGAATAAAAAAAAAGCTTGAAAAATAAATCAATACATATGTAGTGGTGCATATAGAATGGAAAGAAATAAAACATCCATGCACCAAGCAGGGCCCACTACAAATCACAAGAGTGGATAATCACAACACCAATCAGGTAGGCAGTTTCATACAATGTAACATGCAGACCAAACAGAGAGATCGTATGCTATATAGTATCTCATTCAACATCATAAAAAGTGTCTTCACAAAAAAATCCATGACTTACGATTTGTCCTAATTCACCACCATAGTCTGTGACAATCAATCTCAATCTGAATTGGAGTCACTCAACGCAGCATGCCTGACTAAATTAAAGCCCTTGGATGTAGAGCTTGTAACCTAAAGATTGTAACCTAAAGTTTAAAATAGTCTGTATTCATCAAACCATTTATCACATCATGATTATCATCCTACCCACGACACCTGAACTACAGATAAATCCTTTTTTATTATTTTTTCCAATTTTTTTTTATCAGCAGTCTACAGATGCTTAACGAAAGTGAAGTTAAAAGCAAGTGTGCAGTAGTGACACAGTACCACAATGAAATTTCTAGCAATCATCTAAGCCGGGGAAAAAAGAAGCCAAATTTGAGAACACGGATGAGAATGACAAGCAATATCAGTGAATTTATGTAATCACAGTTCAAGCTCAATGGACCATCCACTAATAAGCATAACCAACACCCCTTCATAATTCAAAATCACAAATAAGGGAAATGTATGTTCCACATTGCAAGCATTGTGAACATTAAAAGAACAGTTCAGAATGTGAGTTTGAGGTGGAACAGAATTAGAAACCACATTAGGTTCCAATATGATGGAAGTGAGTTTGAGGTGGAACAGAATTAGAAACCACATTAGGTTCCAATATGATGGAAGTAAACATCTTGAAGCCATGCAAATGGATTCTTTACACATTAGAGAAACCAAAGAATCTTCACTCAAGGATAAAAGATTGTAATCAAGAAGTGGGGAAAATATACATTCAACCCTTTGAGTCACAGGTGGCCAAAAGCCTGGGCTCCCAGTCTGAGATTACACCTAATTAGGGTGTACAACAATCTTAACTAATTATAAATTCCATCTTTTAATTATGGTTCCTAAAGATTATTGGCAATCAAATAAATACTCGCAATAAAACTTCCTCAAATACAAGATTCCAGTTGAGTAAACAAGTAATGAGTGCCCAACTAGATACTTAAGGACAATAATCAATTCAAGTGTACTGATCTTCTTAGGCCTTGTTTGATAAATCATAATTTAGACCATGGTCTAGATCAGCATGAACTCGCCAACAATTGTTTGGGATGGGAAACCAATCCCAGCAAAATATCCCATTCCATACAACATTCAATATCGCCACCGGAGAACCAGATTAATTGGATAAGTCATAGATTATAACGACCATAATTATTGCTGAAAATTCTCACTGCCCCAAATGTGCAAGGTTGTTAATAACCAACCATTTTGGCATCAGTAAACTAGTTGTGATTGAAGCACATTCAACAGAATCCTTAATTCCCTATGCTTAATTAGAAGCATGAAATAAACAATAAGAAACAGATTCACAAACCACCACATACCAAATCACCTTGCCACAGCTGACCAACATGTATCTATCATCACATAAGAAATAAACAGATCAGTATATGCAATAACAAACAAACAAACAAACATAACAAAAATGATATGAAAGAAACCCCTAATCCATTGATCAAACCATATATGTATATACTTGAAGAGGGAAAATAAAAACAAAGTTACCAAAAAAGATTAAAAAAAAAAAAAAAACAGAGATATGGAGAATTAAATCTCTGAACAACAACCTTTAATTCTCTCCCCAGAAGGACAAAAACCCAGATCATCACAATTAAGAAAACAAGAACCAGCAAGAAAAGAGAAGAAAATAAAAACCCATCTCCATCAATCATTCACTGCAGGCTTCAATGATCGAGATCGTCCAAACCCCAGTTCAAATCATCCGATGGGCAAACTAAGTCAAAACCAAGAAGAAGATACTAACCCACCATTCATTTCATCGAGCTGTTCGGGCATTCTCTCGCAAAATGCCCCTGCTCGCCACAATTGTAGCAAGATCCTCCTCCACCTCCGCCGCCTCCACCACCATACCTCCCACCGCCACCTCCACCTCCGCCCTGATAGCAATCCCTAGCCATATGCCCCGGCTCTCCGCAATTGTAACAGTTTCCACCACCTCCTCCGCCATATCCACCTCCTCCGCCATATCCACCTCCGCCGCCGCCGTATCCTCCACCACCGTTCCTCGCTCCACGTCCACCTCTACCGCCGCCTCTTCCACCACCACCATTAAAACCGTATCCTCCGCCGCCTCCGTATCCTCCGCCACCACCTCCACCGAAGCCATACCCACCACCGCCCCCACGGCTACCGCGGCCTCCAAATCCGCCACCGCCCCTCCGATCGCCTTGGACGAAGGAGCCGTTGGGGCCGCTGACGTCGACGGCCTTGGTCCGGCCATCCTCTCCATGCTCGATCTCGAACTCGACCGCTTCGCCCTCGGCGAGGCTGCGGTAGCCATCGGATTTGATGGAAGACTGATGGACGAACAGATCTTCACCTCCGTCGTCGGGGGTGATGAAGCCGAAGCCCTTCTGGCCGTTGAACCACTTCACGATGCCGCTCGATCTGGCGTTTTGCGCCATCTGCAGACGATTCGAAACCCTACCTCCCACTCCACGAAGAAGAAGAAAACCCTAATCTCTCTCTCGCTCTCTTCTTCTTTGATGACTTTTTTGGTGTTTGTGAGCTTAAGATTTATATAGTGAGTGGACCGTGGGTTTCGCATCGCGTGCCACGTAAGCGTTTGGGAGGATATGGAAATAGGAAAAATTCTCACGACGCCGTGGGTGAGACGATTTTCTTTGTTTATTCGCGGGACTAACACTTGTTCATGTTACACTGGTTCTACTATGCTTCGGGCCATTATGGTCATGGGTTAAGCCGCTTTTGCTTATGTCTGCGAGTGGAAGATTGATAAGTGAAATTTTAAATTTAGCTTTTGGAGTTTCTCATCAATTAGGGATGTAAATAGTCCTCAATTTTTCGATTATCCGAAAGTTTTGTGGACTAATTAAGTAAATGGGTATGGGTCGGGGTCCTTTTTTTGGACCCCACAAAGGTAAATGGTTACGGTTCCGTGTTTGGAACGAAAAAATTGGTCCCAAGACGATTCTGGGTTCAGAACCACTTTCTCTTTAATAGTTTCAGGTGTGGGTCCACCATGGACCTGGATTGAAACCAACCCATTTACATCCCCATCATTGGTCCATTGGTAGCTCATTGGTGAGACACCTTCAAATAGATGAATCATCGACGAATTTTAGAATAAGACTCCACTTTTTGAGATTTATGCGTCATTCTTCATATATATTCCCTTTGGCCTGTTCCTTTCCTTTTGAGGAATGGGCAATCATTCCACATAAAAAGAATATTTTCTCACCATCTAGTTCTTCATATATTCATGAATGCACTCATTTCTTATTCTTTTTTTTTTCTTTAATTTACCGTGCTTCTATCTCAATTTTTTATTTTTGTTGTACCCAATTTTCTTTTCACGTATGTTGTTCTATGGTTGCAAATAAAGATTTTGCTCTTTGGGTTGTGGGCTTTATTTTAGAATCATTGACGAATTTTAGATGAAACCAACCTGTTTACGACCCCATCGTCGATCCATTGATAACTCATTGGTGAGGCACCTTCAAATAGATGAATCAATGACGCATGTTAGAATACGACTCCACTTTTTGAGATTTATGCGTCATTCTTCATATATATTCCCTTTGGCATGTTCCTTTCTTTTTGAGGAATGGGCAATCAATCTACCTAAAAAGAATATTTTCTCACCATCTAGTTCTTTAAATATTCATGAATGCACTCATTTTTTATTCTAGTTTTTTTAATTTACCGTGCATCTATCTCAATTTTTTATTTTTGTTGTATCCAATTTTCGTTTCACTTATGTTGTTCTATGGTTTCAAACAAAGATTCTGCTCTTTGGGTCGTGGGCTTTATTTTAATTTTCGGAAATCATGTTCGAACAACATTGTTGACAATCAATTACTTTAAAAACTTTAGTTAATAGAAAACAATATAACAATGTGTATCAAGATTACAACAAATATTTGAAGAATTTATATATATATGTATATCAATAATGTTATAGATTAAATTGGATTAGTGTTTCATAAGTTTTCTTTATATAAAAAAAAAACATTTTCTTAAAAAGATTAAATAAAATTTTAATTGGGCTAGGAACCCTACTTTATAAAAAAATAATTTTTAATTTTATATTTGAAATCTGAATTTGAATATCTTATAAAGAGAACATAAGTTTACATGTAAACTACTTTTTTGTGTGCTACATTATTTGAAAAAAAACTGAAATTGTCCCTAAAGTACACTTAGAAATTCTTAGGGGACACTTGTTTTCATAAATAGCTAATCAATCAAAACCTTTCTTATCTACCTTTCTTATCTAATAAAACCAATGAGACTGACCTCAATACCACGCTTCCCATATAATGTGGGAAAAACTATGGTCAATTATGTTTATATAATTTTTTTTTTTTTGCTATCCACATTATTATATGCAATCAGGCAATCTTAACCTACGACTTCCATTACCACACGGTTTGGAGACTATTAATATCTTAGGCCCTTAAAACTAATATAGGACAATTTCATGGGACCAATTTTATGTCCAGTCTCAATCCAAGACTAGTATAAAAATCTGTGTTAATCACAGGTATACATGAAGAGATATGATTCTATGTATGTTAGAAAGAGGGAACATGAGAGTCCATAAGTAGGGTAAGTATATTAGTGGAAAGTGGAGGGAGAGTATGTTAACGGTTGTAAAAATCGAAAATAACTTGCTAGTAGTTGTAGAAAATCAGAATAACTTTCGGTCAAAATTAAGAAGTAAAGTCAAAATTAAATAAAAAACCTTCCAGCTTAATATATTATAATGAGACCTATCAATCCCCATATTACCATTAGGCATGAAAACTGGCACGGCACGGCACGGCCCAACTAAGGACAAGCCCAACCGTGCCTTGCTGGCCCGTGAAATTTCACGGATCGTGTCGTGCCTAGGTAGCTTAGGCTTAACCCAGCATGGCCCAAGGCATGGATTTATCTGTGCCATGCCGGGTTCGTGCCTATAGGCCGGCTCACATGAATCTTCTAACATTTAATGGTTCTTAACTTGAAATAAAGTTGAAATTATTAAAATAAATGCACAAAAATTGAGCTAATTAAGAAATGAATAATAAATCTTTAATTATTTTAAATTTTATTTATATAAAACCAATAAAAATTATATAAATATGGCCCATGCCGTTTCTCGCCGCCTCAGGCTCCCTTGCCAGCACGGCCCATGGAAATAACTGAGCCGTGCCTGGCAGCCAGCCACGGAAAAAAACCGTTCCTGGGCGGGCCACCAAAATTTTCATCTCTAATTACCATAGATGCTTATCAGTCCCTTAAAGATCTTTTGTCACCCAAACAGTGCCCCCTTTCACAAGCAGGTCTAGTCCCGTATATAAAACAAGTAAAAATCTATTGTGGCACAACAGCCCTGTTTTCTTAGTTTAACCCCTCTTTTCCTTATGTCTTTCATGGTTAGTTTCCATTTTCCTTGGCTTGCAGTACATAGCAAGCAAAGGAAGAAGGGGATCATCTGAAAACAAGGATCCAAGTATCACCACCTGGAACAAGTTTTACACATTGTACATAGTCCTTAGATAGCACATCATTAGGGTACTAAGTTACATTATCTGTGATTCATAGGTTCAACGAAATTCACCAATGATTTGGCGTGATGATTTTTTCCAGCAAGTTCTAAACCATGTTCCTTGATTGCTAATTCTCATTCAACCAAGAAGGCAGCAACTTTACATTAATGGAATGCTTCCGTGCGCATCTTTTGGGTACTCAGTCCCATTATATGTGATTCATTCAATTCACAATCCGCTCTGTAAGTTCAGAAAAACTTGTGAAGACATAATGACTTTATCCAGCAAGTGCTAAACCATATTTTTGACTGCCTATTCCAGACTACAAAGCACTACCAACTTGCCTCCAGGTAGACAATGTTTATGGTCTGGTATATGCCTACAGCCTACTCCATGTGAATCTATTATGCGTGGTGGGCCAGAGCTTATTGATCCATGCATGCCATGTTGAAGATAAAGCATGATTAAGGACCAAGAAATAGACCCCACATCAAGAAGTTCGAACATATCTAGAGAAGCTGAGCAGGCGTGGCCATAGCACTGTAAATGTCCATCTTCTCTAATCGAAGCATCCCAAAACAAAAGAACAGCAAATTTACAAATGCAATCTTTGCTGCATAAATTCAGTCACAAACCTAGCATTTATGAAAGCAGAAAATTGAGATAAATTTTGATTGATGAAGTTGAGAATGATTACAAGATTTGAGGTTTGCAGGAACCTCTGATACCTGCATTGCACTTAAAAACGAAGTGTCTGAACTCTGATGTGGCTCCATCACTAGCGTCAATGTGTAAAGGTAACTAAAGCCGACATAAGATTTTATGGTTTCTCTTGAATAGAGCTTACATGGAGGCCAGGACAACACAGCTAAATTACAAAAGAAAATGAAGAAATTACAAAAGCGGATGTTACCTATCTACATAGAAGTTTAGATGAAATTACAGAAGGATGGCCTCTTCACATTGCTTAAAAAAGCATAGCACCAATCAATAGACTTCAACATTCCATTGCCCTGCCTTCTTCAACTGCCTTTTGTATTCAATCCAATCAATGCCTGTGAAACAGTAGACAATAAATAAAAAGGTGTTAGCAATCTATTTATCATATTCTGACCACTCTGCTTATATCATAACCAATTACATGCATTTCTTGAGGTATTATGTGGTGCTAGCCTAAAGAAACTGCATCTTATTTTCATTCTCTTTTAATGGAAAAGTAAATTCAGGTTTCCACATTAAGGAAAAGGCAAATGGTTAGAACTTAAGAGCCAGGCAATGGTGCATTCAGATTTCAAACTGCAAGTGCTATATATTTTCTTTATATTCTTACCATCTCTGGCAGCCAATGACACCATGATATCATCAATGCCCTTCTCCATTCCCTTTAGCCCACACATGTAGATATATGTATTGTCCTTCTTTTGTAATTCCCATAACTCCTCGGCATACTGTGCCATTCTCGTTTGAATGTACATCTTTTCTCCTTTCTCATTTGTTTGCTCTCTGCTAATGGCGAAGTCAACCCTGAAATTATCAGGTGCCTTCTCCTTCATCTTCTCAAATTCCTGTCCAGCACGGTAAAGAAAATACTAATCAGTAAAACATGTCTCAACTCTCAACAGGAATAAAAGCAACTGACTTTGAACAAGTTGAAAGTATGAAGTCAATGAGAAGCAATATTCTAATTAATCAAACCTACCTCCTTGTAAAGCAGAGAACTACTTGTAGGAACACCGAAGAAGAGCCAAGCAAGACCATTGAACTGCATTACAGTTTAAGTGAGTCACTCATCCAAGAAGAACTCATTTGAAAATGAAAGTTACTATAAAAACTCCAATGAGAGTTGCATGAACAGCCCTTCAATCAAGCTAGAAGTTGACAACAATAACTAAAGTAATATTAAAAGGTATTGATGGGATGGATGGTTATGTTATGCAGTGGTATATGATTTTCAACCCAAGATGTGCAGTATACAAAGATATTAAATATGTACCAGTAGCGCACAATTAGATGATCCAGATGATTAGTATGATGGGCCATTTTATGTCCCTCAAAAATCCCAGTGATAGGAAGTCCAAACCCATCAATTAATGTACTAAAAATATATGGTTAAGTAGAAATACAGCAATGGTTCTCTTCTCTACCAACAGAAAAATAAGCCAAATATTAGAAGATCTCCAAATTGGGTTGTCCTACAATGCTGCTTTTATCAATGATGATGCCAATCAGAGTAATGATCTCGAAATTTATGGCCCAGATTGTGGAGCAAAAGTGGAAGGAGGATTCAAATGGGGGAAGCTTGAAAGTAGTGTTTTTCAAATGTTAGTACACACAGGCAAATGAAATAGGGCAGGGAGCAAGATCCTGAAGCAAGAGCAACAACTTGGCAGAAGGCTCCTAATACTAACATCTGGATTCTGGTATAACAAAGGCAAAAGGTTTCGCTTTAGAAAATCAAGGCTCGAGGATACTTTGCATGTGCTTGGCCTGAAGATAGCCTGATGTAAGTCTTCACTGTTTCTTGCATTCAAATATGTGGTTATAAGAAAACTCCATGGTCATAAGAACATTCATGTGCATTTATCCCTCACCAAAAATGGTGAGGGACACTCCTTTTGGGGGTGTTTCAAGTACAAGAGGGCCTCTTGTACTTGAAACACCCCCAAAAGGAGTGTCCCTCACCATTTTTGGTGAGGGATAGATGCACATGAAGATCCCACGTGTATATATATATATATATATATATATATATATATATATATAATCTGCTCAACAGATAAAACACTGACTGACCAACTTTGACATGCTTCTTCAATTTTCAGCAATTTGTAAGAAACAGGGATACCTTATAGTCATCGTGCTTCTCAAAGAACATCTTCCACAAGAATGCGCAGAAAGGCGCAATTCCGGTTCCTGTTGCAAGCTGCAATGAGCAAATATTAACACACAAGCTAACAAAAATTAACTATTGTTTAATGATGAATATTTGACAGAGAAGAAGATGATAATGTTTGAGATCAAAGTGATACCATTATGATAGTGGCATTAGGATCGACAGGCATGAGCATTTCCTTTCCAACAGGTCCTGTGATCTTCAATTCTGCGCCAGGCTTCAAGTCACCTGAAAAAAATAATTATTATGGTTTGCCAATTAAAACTGATCACTGAAGAATCTTGGATAAGAAACGGTTAATCAAACACTCCTGACAAGATCAAGCCATAAATTACTTTAAAAAGAAAATGTAGGTTCAAATAACTGAATATTTAGCAGCAAATTTAAAGGATTAGTGTTCAAAGCAGCTACAGAAATTCTTTACATAAGAAATTTGAGCAAACTCCTTTAACTATTTCCCCTTTATCATTAGTATAGACGAGCCACTTCACACAAAGAGAAACCTGTAAAAGAAAGGTGTGCATTTCATTTTAGAATTAGAATAGACATTGTCATCAATGAGGCAGAAAATGAGTAATTAATTTCTACCAATAGAATAGACATTGTCATCAATCCACGAGAAGAACGACGAAGGGCATCAAGATCACTCCCACTTGCCTGTGATTCCATAAGATCTCTCCCACTGAGACCAGCAAGTGGTGTTGGCTCTCCTTGGTAGGAGGAGTCATCCATTTCAAATAGTTCAATGGACACCCTTGTCTTCTTCTTTTCAGGATATTGAAACTCGAAGAAATCTACGTCACGAGATTCTGTTTCCATTAATCTGCCGTTGACATCCTCATGAACTAGAACGTATCCTTTTGACAATTCAGAGTATCTCACAAAGATACTCGAATTGTCTTGCGCTCCAATTTATTAGGATGCGGGATAAGAACATGCCCTAAAGAACCCCACGGGCGTAGGTCTCCCAAGGAAGGTTTTCTACGAGTCCACAACTCATACGGAGTCTTTCGAACAGACTTAGAAGGAACTCTACTTAATATATAAGCTGTAGTTAATAACGCATCTCCCAAAAGGAGACAGGTAAGTTCGCATGAGCCATCATTGATCTAACCATGTCTAACAGAGTCCTTTTTCGTCTTTCCGCAACTCCGTTTTGTTGTGGGGTGTAGGCCATAGTCAGTTGACGAGAAATTCCATTTTCCATGCAAAAACTTTTAAAAATCTCCGAAGTGTATTCTCCACCTCGATCGATCCTAAGGGTCTTGATGTTTTTGTCAAACTTATTTTGAACTTCTTTTGAAAATTTTTTGAAAAAAATCAAGTGCCTCATTTTTGTGGGAAAGCAAAAACACACGACCATAACGAGAGAAATCGTCAATGAAAGTAATAAAATATCGAATTCCTTGTCTATTAGCCACGTTCATTGGTCCACAAATGTCAGAGTGGATGATTTCAAGGGTGGCCTTGGATCTCTCTGCCTTTGGAAAATGTTTTCTTGTTGCTTTACCTGTCACACAAGATTCACATGTGGGCAACTGTACTTGTGTGAGAGATCCAAGCAGTCCTTCCCTAGCCAATCGAATCATTCGATCTTTCCCTATGTGGCCCAATCGAGCATGCCATTTAATAGATTCGGAACTTGTGTCATGCACCATAAATGATTTTTATGAGTCCCATTTTGAAACTTACGTTTACGTTTAGTCCCCTTAGTGTCTGACCCTGATAGAGGCTGTTGTCTTGTAAAAAGTGCTTGTCCAGCGATCTCTACTTGAACTCTTTGGGCTTCAAGTTCGAGATGGCGACACAGATCCTTAAAAGTTTTTACTGCCTCAGAGTGGGTCAAAATTTGTTTTATTGTACACCAAGAATCAGGTAAAGATCGCAGGACTGCAATGATCTTTTGGTCCTCAGTTAGAACATTTCTTGCCCTTGCAAGATCCGCAATCATTTGTCTCATTTTGCGGAGGTGGTCCATTACGTTTACACCTGGGGCCATCCTATATGCATTGAATTCCATGGTCATGACACGGGCCTTAACGGCAGTAATTCACCATATTCTTCTTTCAAGGCATCCCACATCTCCTTAGCCGTACCGTAGGTTTCGTAAGTGGGAACCAATTCAAAATGCATACTACTCAGCATAATGTTGCGAGCAGTCTGATTATCTTTATTCCGTTTCTCAAAATCATTCAATGCAGGCATGGGTGCAGCATCATTTGCTAATTCGGGTCGGGTCTTAATCGATTCCAAGGTATACGTGACCTCTTGTTCATCGAACAAGTAAATCATAGTTCGGTACCACTTATCATAGTTATTAACATCTAACTTATCTCCCTTATTAAGGTCAGCAATGATATTTTTGGAAGCCATCATTGAAAAAATAAGATAAAAAATATAAAGATCAATGAATGCATAACATTGGCAACACACACACGTATCGATTGCCCTTTTTGCACTCAAATCATTCCGAGAATTAGGACATTGTAGTGAAAACCCTTCATGCCTAGGGCTAATTCGGGGCAGTCAAAAACAATTATCATAATTACATGGGTGATTTGATAGCATCATGCAATTTAATACTTGATCCTAAAAAAATATTATGATGCAAAAAAGGAGTACAACAAATAACAATTTTTGAATGATGTGAATACTTTTAATAGGAAAAACTGTAATAAAAAAGTGCATTATCCCCCGCATATCTTGGGATCCACAAACAAAATGCTCAACTGGATGAAGATTGCACCTAAGCCTCCAATTCGGTCTTATGAAATCAAATCAATCAAGTGAGCCCCCAGGAAAGTGGTGGGGTCACAATGGTCCCGCTTAAAAACCACTTTCCTCGAACATAGACCGTCTCCCTTTAGTGGGAGAAGGCTTTTCTTAGAATCAACTTGATCAAAAAGCGCAATTGGTGCAACTCAGTGGTCTTCGTCCTATTAAGCTCGAAACCCCGCAGGGAGATCCCATAAACACTACTACATGTCCCAAAAGATATATGTGGATCCAAAAAAAATGCTATGTAAAAAAAACCATCATGAACACATAACATGATACCTAATTTAGTGCTCAAAACATGAACAATAAGTGGGAGTAGTTGTGATGCAAAGCACTGAGAATAATAATGAAAACCATTACATATTCAACAAGTGGGTCTTTATTTTCATGTGTAGCAACTAGTACTATACCTCTCGATGCACAAGCACTGAGAAGTAAATACACTATATGGCCCACCACATTAATAGTAATCAAGTGGCACAAGTGACTGAGATACGATAATCTCATCAATCAAAAAAAAAAAAAAAAAAAAATTTCTCTGCCCTTTCCTTACATATATAGTTCAAAAGAGTATATATATTATAAAAAATGGGGTGGCAAGGCCCCAGCTATCTTGTGGCCGTGGGCTGGCCCATCCAGCATTGAATAATGGGCCTGCAAACATACTATCCCATGCACAGGCAAGCTCCAGCCCAACCCACATATATTATGAACACCACTAGGTTTCACAAAGAGAGGTCTTTTTAGCTCCCCACTACTGCCATTCAAAAGGGATGCACTCCTCCTTACCAACCAGATGTGCAACCAGACCCATTGAATGGATTTAAATTAAGATATGGATCGGTACCCATGTTAAGTCACAGCCAGTTGATAGCGTAGGCCAAAATGGGTTCAAGAACCAACTGATTATAAGCATTGCAAGATAGAACAAACAAGGTGGTCAATGCAATTGAGGGCTTGCCACCAGGCTAAAGAATGAACATGATAAGTCAATTCAAATGGGCATTCAAACTCAGAACTAATAGATGGCATACATGTCATGAATTTTTTTTTTTTTTTTTTACACAATATGTAAACAAATCCACAAAGGTGATAATCAACCGACCTAGGTCAGAACAGAACCCATTATTGGGAGTTGCTAAAGCACCAATTTGCCACAACTTAGTTAGATCTCGGCAACCCATCATCTAGATTCCACAACGACTGTAACCCTACCTCCAAAGGAAAAAAGACTTGTACACAATTCAGCCTAATGATGCCGTTGCCCATGAAACACCTTGGCTGGTAGCCAAGATTGGCCAACAGACATATTCTCGAGGATAACCAGTGACCAATCCGGCCTTATTTGGGGCTAGAATGCATCATGTGTCCGGTATCCATTGGAACAAACATCAAAGATTATTATTATTTGTCACACAATCTAATATAATGGCCAAGGTTTCAGGTTACCTGATTTCGCAATCAAAATAAATCCTATCCTCGCGTGAGCACGCCAATAATAGCTCTGATACCAATGAAGGACATAGATGTAGCGGAAGCACGGATCTAAATAAGCTGGCTGCTACAAACGCGATCAGGACTGCGTCGGCTTGAATCAGGCACTAGTTGTGGAGATCTGTGACTGTCTACAAGAGATCAGTCACACGTGTTTCACTCTTCAAGATCCAAAGGCAAGGATGAACACCCTGGATGTAGAAGATGATGATGGAGAATAGTAGGTCTAGTGCATTATTGAAAGGTTAACCTCAACCATTATTCTCATGTCTATATATAGCCCTTTGACTAATGGATGATAAGATCTCAATTCAAATTCAAAATGAGTGATGATTGGATCAAACTCTCTCAATTAGAATTTTAAATGGAGATATGATAAGGATAGAGAGTTTAGATAAAACTCAAACTATTCTTATCCATATCACCATGAGATCCAAATTGTGAGGGGTGTATCTTTGTGAGTGGGGTCCACCCACATGTAAACACAAGTGAGCCCCATCACAAATGCCAACACTATGGAGCATGAACCATGTAGGTCTAACGTGAAATTCAGAATGATTTTACCATCTAGAATTTGTAAGACATGGAACCTAGAAAACTGAAAATGTAGATAGTGCTTGAACATACAGTCTTGGAATCTCCAAAGTCCCCAAGAGCACTGCTTGCAATTGAATACAACCTTAGCTTGTCTGGCTTTCCATTCTTATCAATCCCATCAGCAATGACACCAATAGACTGCCCCTCTCTATATGGAATCTCCCCTGTTTCAAACAACCAGACCAAGTCAAAAACCAAAGTTTCAACAAACATAAGGAAAGAAAATAATTGGAATTATTCACCACATATGAGAATAAGCTACAGAAATAATGAGTGCTGGAACCGAATGCAGACCAACCTGAAAACTAAACAGGAAAAAGATAGTGACCAATAAAAAAGGAAGAAATAGAAGAAGTATCCCATGTTAGAAATATGTAAATATAGAATGCTGGATCAAAAAACTGCAGATGATTGTGCATGTTTAAAATGCAGATGCTTAGGAAAATCTGGTAGGAAACTGTGCGGGATCTTCCCTCCAAAATAGATACCATCCTACCAGTTTTTGAATCAACTATATATGGGTGAGATATCAGAATCAGAATCATTAGCTATGCCAAAACAAAGGTGACTCGATCAAAGATGTGCCTATATACAAACATTTAGTAGTGGATTGTTTTTAAACTATGATCCCTCGTCCAGATAGCTTATGACATGGAGATCATCACTATTTTCATCAGTCACACAGCTTAAAATTGGAGGGGAAGGCATTTACAGAGGAATGATCACTTATGGCAACCCAAGTTCAGTTGTGATGACAAGCAAATCTGTGCTCTGCAATCCACCTCTCATCAAGGTAGAACATCAATTTTCGTGGCCCAATTATCAATCAGGTCAAGCAATATTCACATTGGACTAAAGTGATATTGTGAAGAAGATGGATTCAATCCAGTGGTGAATATCTTCAATCCAACAGTTAAATGTTACGTTGATCTGTTTGAAATTTGAGCAAATTGCAGAGGATATTTTGATCCATCTGGGCTTCAGGGTGCCCATTTGTTTATCTGTAATCACAATTAGCAGTTCCTCCATGTTTCCTAAAGCAGAAATTGAACACATACACATGGTACCAAGATAGGTGAGGAAAAATATATGGAATGAGAAGGAAAAAATAAAAATCCTAATACAAATTGACCAGAAAACATAAACCTGAATACTAACCCAACAATTCAACAGAATTGATGAAGTGGAAGTCAAGACACACTGACCCTCAGTGGTAAACACCATGTGCCAGGTCTCTCCAGGAGCATCGTCCCCAGTGATCTTGGTGTTGAGCAGGCACCTGCCAATGTAAGGTTCCTTTGGCCTGAACTTGTTCACCACCACACCTTCTTCATTCTTCTTAGACACCTTCTCTACCTTGGCAGGAGCTTCTGTGGTGACAGTCTGAGCCCTGATAGGTGCCACCACCTTTCCTCCTCCACACACATTCTTGGAAATCAAGCATGTCTGCACAAACCCAATTGCAACACATGAACATGGATCCTTCAAACAACCAAGAAAAGAGAACAAAATCATGAAAAACTTTCATGGGTTTTTCCTTTTTCTCTTTTGTTATTACTTTGGGGAACCTGATTCTTTCTGAAAAGTTGATGGAAGTTCTAGTGGAGAGAGGAGATGACTTGGTCGAAGGGAGAGAGACAGCAGCTAAGACTGCTGCAGCCATGACTCTGGTGTTTCTGGGGTTGATGAAAGGAAGGGAGAGATTGAGGAAGTGGGGTTAGAACTGTCTGATGATAGTGTGTGCTGTGATTTTTTTTTTTTCTAGGATGAAGAAATGGCAATGGAAAGACAAAGGTGGAGATTAAATGTGGATTAGATGATTGAACTCGGTGGAGGAGCATCCAGTGATCATAGTTAAGAGGACTAGGATCTTTCTCAGATGAGTTTACTGCTGTGACTTCTACTTTGCATTTCACCCACAGAAACCATACATGATTGGATGAGGTCGGTTGGATACTAGACAGGGACACTGGCCAAAGTGGAACACAGGTGGACCCCACTTTCCAGATGAATTGTCCGATGAGGCCGCCATCAGGATGGCCCACATATACAAAAAAGTAGTGGATGGTCCTAGAAAGCTTTGATGTTGCACAATCAGCCAACATGGTTTTCGCCTACTTGGTCAGATTTTTCACACACGGTACCTGTTATTTAAGATATGGACTCCTGATATGTTGGGGGGTCGACTTTGGATTGAGAATTTTCTTACCATCGAAAAGTTTTCCATATGTATTAGCATTTTGCCATTTGAATTTATTTTGGTTCCAATCCTTAGGCGGCTTAGGCGGGTTGCACTTCTATTATGTTATCTTTGTTACTTTCATTTATATCCTCTTGGGCCTATTCTCTTTCCCAAGGGGTAGTTCGGTTGGCGTAGGACCACGATTTGCATTCGGTGGTTATAGGTTCGAATTACACTACCACACTAGGGTTACACGGGAGATTATCCGGCTTCCCTCTAGGTCCGGAGGGATTAGTCCATTCCTAAGGGTCGGAAATATAGTTGTTAATGTCGTTTCAGACCTCATTTCGCTCTGTCCGGCAAAATAAAAAGTTTTGGCCGATTCAGGATTTCGGCGAAATTTTTTGAAATTATATTTTGGGAAAAACATAACATAATATATACACATATATAAGTAAAAAAATAGAAAAAGTAATAAATATAGATTAATCTATTATAGTAATTTTTTTGAAATTATATTTTGTGAAAAATATAAGAAATTCAAAATATATGTGTAAAAACGAAAAAAAAAATTACTTATGTAAAATTTCTTTTCGCCTGAAAAGTCACATTTCTGCCAAAATCGGCCGAAAACTTGAATTTCAGCCGAGATTGACCGAAATTCAAAATGAAAAATTTCGACCTTCTTACCAAAACGAAAAATTTCGGTTATTTCGGCCAAAACGAAATGAAATTAATCTCTATACTTGAAAATGCTTCAATAACAAATAAAAAAAATTCTTAAACAGGTTACACTTACTATTGTGTTACTTTCATGCTTCTCCTTTTATTCTTTTCAGCGGCTGCTGTCTAATGAATCCCCAAAATGCTCCAATGCTCCATTTTTAGGCGGACAAATTCAACCATCCGTTTGCAGATACTTTTGCCCACTCTTCCCCACATTGGCTGATTGACAATACGAAGTGGCCCACCTGTCGGAAGATCATCCTCGTACAAACTATCATTTCATTATCACAGATGTTTCCACCTCTCAGCTTCCATCTCCAATGCCCCCATCTCTCTCTCCTCCTCCAAGTCTCGTCCCAATTCCACCCAACAAATCTCCCTTTCGTCCTTGTCTCGTCCAAGCCATCTTCAACCTCTGCTCTCAATCCCACTTCGATCAAGCTCTCCACTCTCTCCACCTTCTCCCCTCTCTCGGCATTCGCTTATCCACTCCCGACCTCACCTTCCTCTTCCAACACTGCAAATCCCTCTCCCACGCCAAAGCCCTTCACCTCCATTTGAAGCTCACCTGCCGAAAACACCCCAACATCTTCCTCTCAAACCAGCTCCTTTCCCTCTACTTCAAATGCGGCAGCCACTTAGACGCCCGCAATATGTTCGACAAAATGCCCGCAAGAAACTTGTTCTCTTGGAACGCCATGCTTGCTGGGTACGCCAAGCTGGGCCAGGTCAATGCTGCACGAAAGCTGTTTGACCGAATGCCCGAACGGGATGTTGTGTCGTGGAACACGATGCTGATCGCCCTGGCGCAGAATGGTCTGTGTGTGGAGGCTGTTCGGTTTTATACTCAGCTGCGTCGGTCCTTGGTTGGGTTCAATCAGTTCAGTTTCGCGGGCGTTTTGATCGCTTGTGTGCGGCTTGAGGAGTTGGGTCTTGCCAGGCAGGTCCATGGGCAGGTTTTGGTTGCTGGGTTCTTGTCGAACTTGGTCCTGTCGAGCTCAATTGTTGATGCTTATGCGAAATGCAATCAGACTGATGATGCCAGGATGTTGTTTGATGAGATGCCAGCAAGAGATGTGCTTGCTTGGACTACTTTGGTTTCAGGGTACGTGAAGTGCGGTAAACTGGATTCTGCGCGCGTGTTGTTTAATGAGATGCCTGTGAAAAATGCTGTTTCGTGGACCACGTTGATTGGAGGGTATGCTAGAAATGGTCTCGGGCCTGAGGCATTGGAGCTGTTTGCTAAGATGGTGATGGAAGGTGTTAAACCAGATCAATTTACCTTCAGCAGTAGCCTCTGCGCTTGCGCAAGTACAGCTTCGCTCAAGCATGGTAAACAGATCCATGCAAATTTGATTAGGACTGGTTTGATTCCTAATGTTATAGTTGTCAGCACTCTTGTGGATATGTATTCAAAATGTGGGTGTTTGGAAGACTGTCGACGGATCTTTTACCGTATGGATAAGAGGAAGGATGTTGTCTTGTGGAACACAATGATTGCAGCCTTAGCACAGCATGGTCGTGGGGAAGAGGCAATATCTTTATTTGAGGCAATGGTGGAAGGAGGAACAAAGCCGGATGAGATCACCTTTGTTGTTGTCCTCATGGCATGTAGCCATTCAGGTCTTGTTCATGAAGGAATCAGAATCTTTGATTCCATGGCTCAGGGTTATGGCTTAGTTCCCAAACAGGAGCATTATGCATGTTTGGCTGATATATTGGGCCGCGCAGGGTGTTTTAATGAGTTGATTGACAGGCTCAAGAAAATGCCTTACAAACCTGATAGTAGTGTTTGGAAGGCATTGCTTGGAGCATGCAGGATTTATGGTAATATAGAACTTGGTACAATAGCAGCAGAACACCTTCTCGATTTGGAGCCTCAATCTCCTACATCATATGTGCTGCTCTCAAATATGTATGCTGCTGTCGGTAGGTGGGATTCTGTTGAGAAAGTGAGACATCTAATGAATGAGAGACAAGTGAGGAAAGAGAGAGCCATTAGCTGGATTGAGGTTGAGAGTGATGTACATACATTCACTGTATCAGATCAGTTGCATCCTTTGAAAAAAGAGATATATGCAGTCTTGGAACAGCTAGCAGACCAAATGGAAGATGACTGTTCCATCGCTTGAATCTTAAAACAATACAAGTGCTGCTGCTTGCCTATACTTTCAGATCCAGAAGGGGACTATGCAAGGATCCAATCACCCAACTGTACTTTTTACAATTTCAGAGGCAGAAAGCTTGGATAAATCTGATCAGTACACTAGTTGGGATGGTCTGAACTGGTGGGAACATGTGTATTATCTGAGCTTACCAATTTGAGGAGGCCTCAATTTGGCTTCTCTCAAATCAAAAGAGCAGCTGCATATGCCAAAGAAGCTTCCTGGAGCAGGTCATTGTATGTGCTGCCCACCCAGTTGAAGATAGACATTTGACCCTGCTGGACAAGTGATTTTTTAGTGGATTCACCAATCAAATTTTCATTTACAAAGTGGATTCCAACAATTTTTAATGCTGGTCTGGACTCCACAAAATGTGATTTATCACATTTTAACTGAGGATCCATTTCAAGTCTGATGAATAATGCCCTCATTTATAATTGATCCTTAATGTCAGTAGTTTGCACTTTGCAAGCATCCTACATTTCCACGTGACAGCTTGTTACAGCTGCTGCACTGGAAAATTTGGGTGGCATTTTGCAATATTGAAAGGCGGCGGATCTTTGGATGCATGTATTCTTCCTAATGTCATTGTTTTTCCTCTTTTGTCAAAATCCTTACATTTTTTTTCCCGGGTGTCTTGGGGCAGGGAAGTCAAATTTTTGTGGCATTGTTTTACTCCATTGTCCATCAATAAAGCAGGAATTTTGGAGGGCTTCTAACAATATGTACTATCATACATATGCATCTCTTCATTTTCATATCAGGCACCCCACTTTATGCGATATGTTATTTCGAAATATAATAAAGTACGTGCTCCTTGAAGTGATATCCTGTTGGTTAATGCTTATTTCACCATCACATAAGAAAATGATTTTGCCATCCTCTGTGGTCAAAGCTTTGCTACCAGGGTTTAGAGGCTACATTCTATTTTCACTTAAATGGTCATACTCATCTTGTGTAGAATAAAGTTGTTTTTTCCCTGACATTGCATTATTTAGGAAACAGACGTGGAAGTCGAAGGAATGCCTCTGATTTCAATGAATTTCATGGCACCATATCACAGGTAATTTTCATGACTTATCTTTTGAGAATGTGACTATTAGGAGCTTTATGGTACTGGATACTGATGCATACATTTTAAAGTAGATATTTTAGGCTGCATTTAGTTCCTTTCCACTTTGGTAATGGAGAAAATCTCTTGTGATTTGTTTGTTTTGGGACAGACTGATATCTTCTCTCTTACCAAAAATCTTTTTAATCTTACCCAAAACTTTGGAGAGAATCATCTCTGCTCTCAGTGCCATTCTTTCACTCCAATTGTCAATGTCATGCATCTAAGTTTGTCATGTAGACTGTTTGTATGTCTCATTGCAGACTAATTATTAGATGACTACTATGATGAGAGAGTTCTATTTTTACTGTTCCGGATAATGAGGGAGCTTCTTGTTCCATTTCCTGCTGTGCCGGTTGAACCGTTTAACAGCCCTTTGCTGCCTATCCATGCTATTTTTCACCAAATGGACCCATTTGGATCACTGGAAGATGAGTCCCACCTCTTCAGAATGCTTGGTCTGCATGAACAGCTGTGTGTTCTGCTTTGGATAATTTCCTCAGAATAAAGATGTATCATACAATTGCCACGTGCCGTCCTTAAAGATGAATAGTTTGTCTGAATTCCCCATTATGTGGAAGTGAAGACTGTTGTTGTCAATAAACTAGGCCTGTGATATATAATATGTGTATATATATACATAATGATACCTGAGGTTGATGGTTCATCTGAAGAAACTTTTCAAGATTGTACTATCTTAACCATCCAATGTCTTAAACCTTTTTCTTGTGTTTACCAGTGTATTTGGTTTGTTATGAGAGTTTTGGACTGCCATGCCCCAGCTTGGGAGACCTATGTAGCTTTTCACTCCACTGCCCTATTCACATTTCTACTTTTTGTGTTGATGTAACTCATATCCCAAACCTAAATAAGGTGGGTGTTGTTGGGATAATCACCATACTGAAAGAGGCAGCGTAGCTGAATGATTAGAGCCTTCTTTTGGTATTCAGGTTTGGTGGAGCCTGTGGGTAAAGGATTTTTTAATCAAAAAGGATCGTCAAGCTGATCAGTCAATGCTATAAATAACGGGCAAATTGGCTTTTGGGATATGATGCCAATTCAATTTTCAAGGGAATGATAAGGGCGTTCCTTATCTGAGGACATTCCATTTCTTGAATTGAAGATCTGCATTCCCATGGCTTTACTCTTTGGGCCTTCCCTCTTTAAGGGCACGTTTGTGTAGAGCAAACTTCTATAGAAGGATGAAATTGCTACATCCGTAAATTCTATGGTTTTTAAATACCTCAAAAAAGGTTTTATGAGGAAGTTAGAAATTTATGTTTTGTGTAAAAAGTTTTTCCTCGATGAATTGTTGCTAATGTTGTTTGACGTAGCTGCGGAGTTCTTTGGTGAAAACTACTTGGTGGGGTTGGGAGGGGAGTGGGAAGAAAGTGAGTGGCTGGGTGAAGGTGGGAGTGAGGAAATGGGATATCAATTTTTTGTAGAAATGGAAAGTCTATTTTCATGTCTAAGAAGAAAAAAGCTAACGTGGTGAAAAGACAGTTTCATGAAAAACTGCCACACCAAACACCTAAAAAATGAATTTTCTCCGAAAAACAGCATCATTTTTCGTGAAAATAAACTACACAGACGTGTCCTAAATCTTAGAAAATGAATCAAGGGAACTTAAAAAATATATTCTCAGCCACCAGCCTAGTGATTTTAATTCTAGAAAAAGTCATTGTCCCATCTACAATCGGGTATTGGATCAGAAATTTATGTCTAGCCCCAACTTATTTCTTAGCATCATTTTCAACCACGTGCACTTCCACGCTCCACGTGCTCAGGCATGTATCATACTATCGTCTGCTCGCTCAATAATCAATACAATTCTTCCGCATGAAAGTAGACATCAACCAACGACACCTGCTTCACCTACTACTGCCCCACCCACCGGATTGCTGGGCATCAGTGCCGAATAAGGGACCGAAATTATCATTAGTCACATAACCCGCACTCACGTTAGAGAAAATTAAGAACGGCTACTTGTCGGTTCTTGTAGATTCTTATCCGGCTGTCGGGTTTAAATTCTGGTAAGTCAAATTTTTACGCTTATACGGATAAGCCTATGTAAGCGCACAAAAACTCACAGACCCGGGAGGAGTGATTTTGAGACTTACCGGAGGAGGACGGAGACTGCAACTCCTTGGTGATGATAGAAGAACCGCTGCCTCGAGCGGGAAGAAGAAGAAAGTCAGAGGACCCTGGCTTGGCAGCGCAGGGTTCTCCGATGCCTAAGTTAGTTGCAGGACTAAACAAAGGTTGGAGATGGATTTTGGAAAGAAATGGCATATCAGTGTATGTGGTGCTTGTTGGCCATCTTTTGTTCTGGAGCCGTTGCTGTGTTCATATAGAGGAAGAGAGGAGACAAGAGGGAGGCTCTGTCAAAGCCTGATCCCATCACAGTCCAATCTCTTTCAATTGCAGTCCCATCGAGCCTGACTTCTGGGCCCAGTCCCATCAAGCCATCTTGAGCCATGCACTTGGCAGGGGTGGAATTTGGGGAAGGAAATATCTCCCCACACAAAGCCCCCCAGCTTTTAACTTCTTAGATTGCTCCTAACTCTTGGAAGTTGAAAGCTAAATAGCCTGACGGTCTATCCGAGCTTGATTTTTTCAAAGCTGGTGCCATCACCGAGCTCGAGTTTGTGAAGCTGGTGCTATCACCAAGCTTGATTTTTTCGAAGCTGGTGCCATCACTGGGCTCGAGTTTGTGAAGCTGAAGCTATCACCAAGCTTGATTTTTTTTTTAAACTGGTGCCATCACCGAGCTCGATTTTGGGAAGCTGGTGCTATCACCAAGCTTGATTTTTTCGAAGCCGGTGCCATCACCGAGCTCGAGTTTGTGAAGCTGGTGCTATCACCAAGCTTGATTTTTTTCGAAGCTGGTGCCATCACCGAGCTCGATTTTGTGAAGCTGGTGCTATCACCAAGTTTGATTTTTTCGAAGCTGGTGCCATCATCGAGCTCGATTTTGTGAAGTTGGTGCTATCACCAAACTTGATTTTTTCCGAAATTGGGACGTAACTGACTGGTACTATTACCGGGGCCAGTGTAATCTTTTTCTCGAGGCTGGGGCTCGATTTTTTCCGACATTGGGACGTAATTGGCTGGTACTATTACCGGGGCCAATGTAATCTTTTTCTCGAGGCTGGGGCTCGATTTTTTCTGATATTGGGACGTAACTGGCTGGTACTATTATCGGGGCCAGTGTAATCTTTTTCTCGAGGCTGGTGGCATCACCGAGCCTGCTTTTTTCGAAGCTGGTGCCATCACCGAGCTTTATTTTTTCCGAAATCGGGACGTAACTGGCTGGTACTTTTACCGGGGCCAGTGTAATATTTTTTCTCGAGGCTGATGGCATCACTGAGCCTGCTTTTTTTCGAAGCTGATGCCATCACCGAGCTTTATTTTTTCAGAAATCGGGACGTAACTGGCTGGTACTTTTACCGGGGCCAGTGTAATATTTTTCTCGAGGCCGGTGGCATCACCGAACCTGCTTTTTTTCGAAGCTGGTGCCATCATCGAGCTTTATTTTTTCAGAAATTGAGACGTAACTGGCTGGTACTTTTACCGGGGCCAATGTAATATTTTTCTTGAGGCTGGTGGCATCACCGAGCCTGCTTTTTTTCGAAGCTAGTGCCATCACCAAGCTTTATTTTTTCCGAAATCGGGACGTAACTGGCTGGTACTTTTACCGGGGCCAGTGTAATATTTTTCTCGAGGCTAGTGGCATCACCGAGCCTGCTTTTTTTTCAAAGCTGGTGCCATCACCGAGCTTTATTTTTTCCGAAATCGGGACGTAACTGGCTGGTACTTTTACCGGGGCCAGTGTATTTTTGTAGCCAGCGAGCTGGCACTAACACCGAGATGCCATGTGGCTTGAGATTTAACACTTGGCTAATTGGAGTATCAGGTCAAAGTGAAAAATGCCTCTGCTGCCATGCTGGAGAAGGCACTGCTGGAAAAGCAGGGGATTCGGATTGTGGGTAGTCTTTGCGTTGCAAATCCCAAAGGCGGGCCTGGGTCTCGAGGGGGAAGATCGAGTGGGATATTGCACACAGTGCAGATACAGATTCCAGGTTGGCTTCACATCGATGGTGGGCCACCGATCTGGGAAATAGTCGGTTTGGTGTTGTAGAGGAAAATCAGAGGTTTGGCTAAGATCGATCTCGAGGCGGGCCACGTTCGATCGGACAAGGAGAGGAGAGGGCAGTCCTGAAGGCTTTGATTCGATTTTGCAGAGGCCATGGGTTGTCTGCATCTATTCTTCATTGGTGAAGAAGAACAGAAAATGATCTTGAACTGTCGAGATTCAGATTCGAAGCGAAGCTCAGAGAATCCGGACTCGTTGTCACGGCGACATCGCGGAGAGAGGGGGCCTGCGTTTGCACCCGATTCTCATCCCTCGTTCGCAACATATGCTGACTGTAAGAATTAGAAAACCCATGTTGCAGCAGCCGCGGCGGCAGAGATGAGATGGTCTGATCCAAGGCTGAGAACCCATCTCCCTCCGGCGTGCAATCCGGCGGATCATCAACAGAGATCTCGAGAGCTGCTTGTGTGCGACGCCGATGTCGAAGAGGATTAAACCGGATTTGGGATCGTCGACGATGATGTCCTTGATAAGAAGCTACAGGAAGAGCTCCTCTTGCGAGAGACCCACCACGTCTTTCAGGGCGGTGTAGCTGAGATTAGCCCTCACGACGGTGTCGAAGAAGACCCTTGTCTCGAATGTCGTCAGGCAGGGCCAATCCAGGATCACCTCGAGACTACCGGAATCGTCGAAGCTGTAGGATCGGATCGCCTTTGGGAGGAGGCCGGCCGGCAGCCCTTGACTGCGGAGGAGGTCGTGGATCGACGGATCAGAGGAGGAGGGGCGGAGGAGAGAGAGGAGGAAGAACCCTGGAAACCCGAGAATGACTGGAGGCGGAGAAGTAGAAGAGGGGTAGCGTCCTACCTGCTGTTGATGATGTCGATCTCATGGAGTGTCCCGCAATGCATGACCTCCTTGTGCTTCTGCAGCTCCCCGTCCGGGCACTGCCGAGCTGCATTTCTCTGCCGAACTGGGAGTCTTCCGGACTGGGATGTCTGCCGAGCTACAATGTCTGCCTAATTGGGAAAGGCAGCCGAACTGGAGACATTTGCCGAGCTTAAGGACATGCCGAATTGGGTTGCTGCCGAGATCATCCCGCTGAGCTGGGGCTGCTGCTGAGATCATCGTGTTGGTGGTGCAGAACTGAGATGATGTACCTGCTGTCATGGAGTTCTCTGTCGAGGTGGTACGACTGCCGACAGGGATTTGGTCATGTTGGGAGGTGTCTGCCGAGCTGAGGTGTCTTTCGAGCTGGGAGACGTCTACAGAAATGGGCGTCGCCGAGCTGGGAGTCTTCCGAGCTGGGAGACTTCTGCAGAAATGGGCGTCGCCGAGCTGGGAGTCTTTCGGGATGGGGACACCTGCCAATCTAGGATGCAGTATTCTGCCGAGGTGGACCTGCCAAACTGGAGACGCCTGCCAAGCTGGAGGTCGTGCCGAAATGATGAATCTGCTGGGGCAGCTGAGCTGGGAACCTATGCGGAGCTGGGAGTCTGCCGAAATGAGATTCTCTCCTGGACTAGGGACGTCTGCCAGCTGGGGACCTTCGCCGAGATGGACCTGCTGAGGCAGCCGAACTGGGATGCATGCTGAACCGGAAAGATCAGCCAGTTGGAAGACTGGTCGTGTCTGCCGAAATGGTGGAGCTGCCGAACTGGGAGGTCTGCCGAACTGGGATTCTCTCCTGGACTGGGGACGTCTGCCAGCTGGGGACCTTCGCCGAGATGGACCTGCTGAGCTGCCGAGATGGTTGCAGTTGGTCTTTTTCTCCCTCTCTTCCTGGTGTTGAAGATGTCGAGCGAGGTCACGGCGAGACTTCCCATCATCGCTATCCATTTGGCATATGCTCCTCTGGCCGGAACCCAACGGTTGCTGCGACGATGGCTCTTTTCCATTTCAGGCTTTGGGAGGCATGGTGTTTGGGAAAGACGACTTTTTGATCTTTCCCCACAGATGGCGCCAATTGTAAGTGCACAAAAACTCACAGACCCGGGGGGAGTGATTTTGAGACTTACCGGAGGAGGACGGAGACTGCAACTCCTTGGTGATGATAGAAGAACCGCTGCCTCGTGCCTGAAAGGGGAAGAAGAAGAAGGTCGGAGGACCCTGGCTTGGCAGCGCAGGGCTCTCCGATGCCTAAGTTAGTTGCAGGACTAAACAAAGGTTGGAGATGGATTTTGGGAAGAAATGGCATACCAGTGTATGTGGTGCTTGTTGGCCATTTTTTGTTCTGGAGCCGTTGCTGTGTTCATATAGAGGAAGAGATGAGACAAGAGGGAGGCTCTGTCAAAGCCTGATCCCATCACAGTTCAATCTCTTTCAATTGCAGTCCCATCGGGCCTAACTTCTGAGCCCAGTCCCATCAGGCCATCTTGAGCCATGCACTTGGCCGGGGTGGAATTTGGGGAAGGAAATATCTCCCCACACAGCCTCCTTTTCACTTGATTGAGTTATTTTTTTTGTGTGTTTATGGGTTCTCTCTTGAGTTCTAGTAAAAGAAAAATAATAATAATATTAAGATTAAGATTAGTTTTTGACGGATTTTTAGGGGACTCACTTATAAAAAGTTTAAACCCCTTTTAAAGATACATTTTTGCAATCCCTTCGAAAATTTTGTCGGTCGCATTGCAATAATGAACATAAAGATAGGAATAAAATATTACGGCTCAATTACAAACTAATCAGGCCTGGTTTGACATCTCTATTCTAATTTCAACGGAGCCATTCAAAATAGCGGCATTTAAAAAAAGATCTATACATAATAAGGCTAAAACTCTTATTTTCACAAGCTAGAAATGGGGCATTTTTCATTGTAAAAGGATTTGCCTCTACTTTTATGAAGTAGGTAAAGGGTACAACCATATGCCAATAGCTGTTATTTTTCAAATTTCCACCCGTTTCAAAAATTTAAATAAATAGAGATTTATAAAAAAGACAATTATCCAGAATAATTTAGCTTTTAATAAGTCATATTTAAGAGTCTCGCTGACTTTACATGAGTATGAGTGCAATTTTCTGTCGGCAATGAACATGAAAGTCTGCAAGTTTTTGCTTTTCCTTTAAAAAAAAAAACATTTACTCCAACCATTGTCAAAATACTTTCCGCAGATTTAAAAAAAAAAATTACACTATCTTTAATAATTAATATACTCTCTCAAAAAGATGAAAAGGGTCTTTTTGTTAGAAAAACCTTTTGCTTTTCCTTACCGTTCCCAACATAGAAGTGGCAAAAAACATTGTGCCCTAGATGGATTGCAATCCCAACACCTAATAAATCAATAAAAATAATCAGAGCCGAAATCCAAATAAATTGATCGGCGTGCCCATATGTATTTATCTTTGTACATCTAAGACCACTGCCTATTTGAAAATCCATGGCCTAAAATTTCACGATAATAAGCTACAGCTCACAAGAGATTAAATTGATCACATATACCAATCTTGTATTTTATATGTGTGTCAATTTAATGAATGTTCAAAAACTCTGCGCCTGTTTGGATGTATGTTGAATTGAAGTAGGGTGATGACAAACATCAAATCAAGAGATAATAAAATATAAGGTGTTATGATTGTATTTTGTTTTACATTGTTTGGTCTGATTAATTTTTTTTTTTTGACTTTTTGTGTGAAAAGTGGAGTTATTTTATTTTTTCAGTTCAAAAAGGAGATGGCGTTTTTGGAAAATAATTTTAAATCCAAAAGGACTTGTGAAATTACATACGTTTGATATCATTCTTGTAATTTCTTGTCTCCATACACTTAATTTTAAATTGAGTTAACCCCAAGAGGTTGGTTGAGTGGTCAAGATCACGGTTTTTCCCACTTCCAAAGCTACTAGGGGACACATAAATTTTACCCAACTTCTCTTTGTCCCGGATGGAATAGTCTCTCGTGGGGTTTGAACCCTCGCTGGAAGGAAAAAAAAAAAAAAAAATTGACTTGTTAATTGCCAAACACGCCGTACCCTCACAAGATCCGTATATTGGAATTACGGAGATGGTGATTGGCCCGTCCTCCAAATTCCAATTTCAAACAACCAGCTTTACGATATATATCTTAGATTAGAATTAGATCGACATCAGAACTCAGAAGGATGGCGTTTTCCTCCAAGTAGGCGATCCATTAACATCCACCGTTCGATCCGAGTCTTCCTACATTTACATCCGTCTGATGATGAGATAAAATTAGCATTTCAACCAAGAGAGGATAGGAGGAATTCCAAAATCACTATCAGTGCAAGAAGAAGAAAGAGATTAGGGTTTTTCTGAAATCCTTTCTTCCACTTCTCTCTATAAGGTCTGTTATCTCTCTTCTTCTCTCGATTATTTCATTCCATTCTTCATTTCGAAAACCCTAGAAATCTCGTTCAGGCTCCTATAACTGTTCATTTCCCTCGATATCAAGAAATCGGATTTCTTTTGATTTGTTCTGATCTCGAACTTGTGGTTTTTCTTGCGATATCATGAAATCTTTTCAGGGATTTTTTCTTCTTTTACTGTGGAATCTGTTCTGAAGTTAGGGTTTTGTTTGGCGAACATAGGTATTGTAGCTGAAACTTGCAATGGAAAACGGCGTGGGTGCTGTTTTAGAATCTAGGGCAGTGGAAAATGATGATCAGAAGCTGGGATTTGGAGATGGAGATGCTCGCAACCTTTGCGGATTGAAGGATTCTGAAGCGGATGGGGTTTTGGAGGAGGCGGTGGTTGGTGGCGATGAGAAAGTTGGGAGATCTCGAGAGATTGATGGAATTGAAAATTCCCTTGATGGGGTTGAGATTGGAAGGCCTGAAGAAGCAATGGATCATAGTTTGGGGAATGGAGACTTTGTTTTGGGTCCCCTCGTTGAGAGAGGAGATCCGGAGGGGGAGGGAGTTGTGGTGTTGACAGCTTCTACTGCTGCTGTTGAGAACGGTGAGCAAGTGGAGGGAGTTGGGTCGTTGGAGGCTTCTACTGCTGCCGTTGCGAATGGTGAGAAAGAGGAGGGAGTTGGGTCGTTGGAAGCTTCTACTGCTGCTGTTGAGAACGGTGAAAAAGAGGAGGGAGTTGGTTCGTTGGAGGCTTCTACTGCTGCCGTTAAGAACGGTGAGAAAGTGGAGGGAGTTGAGTCGTTGGAGGCTTCTACTGCTGCTGTTGAGAACGGTGAGAAAGAGGAGGGAGTTGAGTCGTTGGAAGCTTCTACTGCTGCCGTTGAGAATGGTGAGAAAGTGGAGGGAGTTGAGTCGTTGGAGGCTTCTACTGCTGCTGTTGAGAGTGGTGAGAAAGAGGAGGGAGTTGGGTCGTTGGAGGCTTCTACTGCTGCCGTTAAGAACGGTGAGAAAGTGGAGGGAGTTGAGTCGTTGGAGGCTTCTACCGCTGCTGTTGAGAACGGTGAGAAAGAGGAGAGAGTTGGGTCGTTGGAGGCTTCTACTGCTGCTGTTGAGAATGGTGAGAAAGAGGAGGGAGTCCCGTCGTTGGAGGCTTCTGCTGCTGCTGAGAATGATGAGAAAGAGAAATATGAAAATGGGGGCATGGACTCGGGTGCAATACATGCTATTGTTCCCGAGATGGGGGAAGCCAATCAAGGAATTGAAGATGGTGGAAAACCTAATGACAACCACAGGCCAGGCAAGTCTGAAGATGGGGTGGATGCTGTTGAAGAGAAGATGGAAGATAATGCTGTTTTGGGTCACCCCATTGATGATGATGGGGTTTGCAATGGAATGGATGATGCAGAGGATTCGGAGATCTCACCAACGGCCGAATTGAATGGTGTGGCTGGTGATGAGGATGGCTGTGCAGTGTTGGAGGCTTCTGCTGTTGTTGATGGCAAAGAAGAACGTGACGAGAAGTCTGAAAGTGGAATTTTTGTGGTTGATGAGAAGTCCGAAAATAGGAGCTGTGATGAGGCAAATTCAGAAGAGGTCTGCTCTAGTGTTTGCGAGGAACCAGAGAGTGGAGAAACTGATGAGGTGAATTTGGGTGAGATTCACGCTCTCATTCATGAGAAACCCGGTAATGGGGTTTTTGATGTGGTGCACTGTGGTGAATTCGGTGAACAGATTCAACATCGGGATGAGAGTCCAGTAATGGAAGACAGTTCGAGCAACAAGAATGCATTTATGGAGAAAGAGGTTTCAGCTGTTGATGAAGAGTCCGAAAATGGGAATCATGATGAGGCAAATTCAGGAGAAATTTGTGCTGGTCTTCATGAGAAATCAGATAATGACGATAATGATGAGGCAAATGTGGGAAAGATTCACTCTCTTATTCACCAGAAACCTGGGAATGGAGTTTATCATGAGGTGCCTTCTGGTGAATTAAGTGAACAAATTCAACATCAGAATGGGAGTCCAGAGAAGGAAGACACTTCAGACATCGCGGATGCTTCTGTTAATGAAAAACTTGAGGCTTCACAAGGCAAAAGTCAATCTCTGGTAGGAGTTCTTACTGAATTGACCGAGGAAAAAGGAGCTGAACCAGATGAATGTGAGGCAAAAGATTGGCAGGATTCTCAGGCCCAGCTGTCTGGGGATACCCAAAATGGTTGTTCTGATCACTCTGAGGTTTCAATCAGAACTAAAGAGCTGAGTGAAACTGAAGACATTCGAAAACAAGATAGTGAACCAAGCTGTGCTGAGAAGTCAGCTCCAAGGAAACTGCTAGAAAGAGATATCATTTCAGTGGAAGAGTATGATGCATCAAACTCAACCGATGAAGATGACACTCTGCCCGATATTCAGCGTGCATCGGTTGTAAGTGGTTCTTCTGGTAATTCTGCAGATCCTCCAGCACCTCCTCGTCCTGCTGGCCTTGGATCTTCTGCCTCAGTGTTGGAACCTATCCCTCGTGCGCTGCAACAGCCACGAGTGAATGGAGCTGCACCTCAGAGGCAATCTAAACTCATGGAAGATCCCATCAATGGTGAGACAGAAGAGTATGATGAAACCCGGGAAAAGCTTCAGATGATTCGTGTGAAATTCTTGCGGCTTGCTCGGAGGCTTGGACAAACCCCCCACAATGTTGTGGTGGCTCAAGTCCTGTACAGACTTGGACTTGCCGAACAGCTGCGTGGGAGTCGAAACGCAACCCGCGCTGGTGCATTTAGCTTCGATCGGGCAAGTGCCATGGCAGAGCAACTCGAGGCTGCATCGCAGGAGCCCCTAGATTTTTCTTGTACAATCATGGTCATTGGAAAGACAGGTGTTGGCAAAAGTGCAACCATCAATTCAATTTTTGATGAGGTTAAATTCAGCACTGATGCGTTCCAGCTAGGTACCAAGAAGGTTCAGGATATAGTTGGTATGGTTCAGGGCATCAAGGTACGGGTGATTGATACTCCAGGTCTTCTCTCTTCCTGTTTAGACCAACAACAGAATAAAAAGATCCTCAACTCTGTCAAGAACTTCATCAAGAAGACACCTCCAGATATTGTTTTGTATCTTGACAGGTTGGATATGCAAAGTAGGGATTTTGGAGATGTGCCATTGTTGCGTACCATCACAGACATATTTGGACCTTCCATTTGGTTTAATGCCATAGTTGTTCTGACACATGCAGCATCTGCTCCACCTGATGGCCCTAATGGCACTCCTTTAAGTTACGAGATGTTTGTTACCCAGCGTTCTCATGTGGTTCAGCAAGCGATTCGTCAAGCAGCTGGAGACATGCGGCTCATGAACCCCGTCTCCTTAGTAGAGAATCACTCTGCTTGCAGGACGAATAGGGCGGGGCAGCGAGTTTTGCCGAATGGTCAGGTCTGGAAGCCACATCTGTTACTGCTTTCATTTGCATCCAAGATTCTTGCTGAAGCAAATACACTTCTAAAATTACAAGACAGTCCACCTGGAAAGCCTTTTGGAACTCGCTCAAAAATACCTCCACTGCCTTTCCTTTTGTCATCTCTTCTCCAGTCAAGACCCCAGCTTAAGCTGCCAGAGGAGCAGTTTGGTGATGAGGAAAATATGGATGATGAATTGGATGAGTCATCTGATTCAGATGACGAGTCAGAATATAATGAGCTGCCTCCATTCAAGCGTTTGACAAAGGCCCAGCTGGCAAAGCTGAGTAAAGAACAGAAAAGGGCCTATTTTGATGAGCTAGATTATAGGGAAAAACTTTTCATGAAGAAACAGTTGAAAGAGGAGAAAAGACGTCGGAAAATATTGAGAAAAATGGCAGAATCAGCTAAGGATTTGCCGAATGATTACAATGAAAATTTGGAAGAAGAAAGTGGCAGTGCGACCTCTGTGCCTACGCCGGATATGGCCTTACCCAGTTCTTTTGATTCTGACAATCCCACTCATCGCTATCGTTCGTTGGACAACTCCAACCAGTGGCTTGTGAGGCCTGTTTTAGAAACCCATGGTTGGGATCATGATGTTGGCTATGAGGGTGTAAATGTGGAGAGGCTGTTTGTGGTTAAAGACAAGATACCTGTTTCTTTTTCGGGCCAGGTTTCAAAGGATAAGAAGGAATCCAATCTCCAAATGGAGTTGGCCAGTTCTATTAAGCATGGTGCAGGAAAAGCAACTTCTTTTGGTTTTGATATGCAAACTGCTGGGAAGGACATGGCATATACTTTACGCAGTGAGGTGAGATTTAGTAGTTTCAGGTGCAATAAAACTTCAGCTGGTGTTTCAGTTAACGTTATTGGTGATGCTTTATCAGCTGGATTGAAGTTCGAAGACATTCTACTTATACGCAAACGGCTTAAGTTGGTAATGAGCGGTGGTGCTATGACCAATCGTGGTGATGTGGCTTATGGGGGCACCTTGGAGGCTACCTTGAGGGATAAGGACTATCCTCTAGGTCGGATGCTATCAACACTTGGACTCTCCATTATGGATTGGCATGGAGATCTTGCTATGGGATGCAATTTACAAACTCAGTTTCCCATTGGAAGGACCACAAATATGATAACTCGTGCCAATTTGAACAACAAAGGGGCTGGACAAGTCAGCTTACGCTTGAATAGCTCAGAACAACTTCAGATAGCCTTGGTCGCCCTCATACCTGTTTTCCAAAACATATTCAAGAATAATCCATTTAGTTCTTCTCAACCTATGCAGTAGGGTTCTCTAGCAGTTGTCCTTTCTTTTATATGCAGTTTCATGTTTCTTTCTTGGTATCTTTGTTTACCTTTTTTTTGGGGGTCTCTCTTATACTGGCAAAGCCCTCTTGTATCTCTTGCTTCTCTCTTAATGAAAATTTACTGTTACTGTCTTACTGATCCTTCCTAAAAGGAAGTGTAGGGCTGCCAGTAAACTATGTTTTGAGAATGGAAGGGTGACAAAGCCCTGGGTGGTTCACACTCAAATGGATAGCAGATTAGTCGTTTGTGTTTTTTAAAAATAGATTTTTATAATAGTATAAATTGTCAAATTCTATGAAACAATATCAAAATGACATTAAATTGGATCTGTTTGATGGGTTATGCAATGAGCCTTCCATTGGGCTGAAGCATTTGGAGTTTTGACAAGAAATAAAAAATCATGGCCCATTTTGTAAGAGGGTGTAGGATAGTGATAGGTTTTAGAGATATATATTTTTTTAATTTTTTTTGAAGGGTCTAGATTAAAATTTTTTTTTCTTGGTTGTTTTGATAGTTGAAATTATGTTGGTGGTTTCTTTTCAAGGAACATCATGTATAATCAATGAAAGGGCTGAAAGCCAATAGCATTTGGTATTTTGTTTATTCTTTCTTTTTTTTTTTGTGTGTGTGTTTATTCTTGTTGTAAGAAAAGATCTATATGCTGCTGGTATGTGGATGTGTATACATTTGAGGCATTTGGTTTACTCGACTACTGGTGTATTTTTGAATTTCTTTGCCTTTTATTTCCATTCTAATTTACATTCATTCTATATGAAGAAAGTGTTTATTTGACTGCAAAAACGTTAGTCACCTACCTATATTCTGTCTCATGGAGAAAAAATGTACTAGTTTAAATCGAGAGAAAATATCAGGGGACTTTGATCCTTCATATTCTCTTGTTGAGAAGTTCTGTGATTTCCCTCTATATCCTTTTTCTTCCTCTTTAGAATTTTTGCGAGGGTGTCTGATGCATGCTCAGCCCTCTAACAAGGTCTCTCGCACTACCGGTCCTTAGCCTCTCTTGCTTGAGAATCTCCTCACTTGAAGCTGGGTATTCTCTCTTTTCTATTTTAATCTCTGATATTGTAGGCTATTATGTTAAAAATTACTTGCTTTTGTTTTTGCTTTGATGCTATCATTGGAAGGTTTCTCTGCCAATGGATGATTGGTGTTGCTCTTGATAAATCTGTTTCCTTTTTGTGTGCATGTGTCCTTTTCCCAGTTGTTTTGGGTTTTGGACATGAGATGGGAGTTTTTGGACCTTCTAAATTTCTTTCCTAAATCTCTTTACTTGTTTGGATTTTTGTCTCCAAATTTCCCTCTGGTTTTTAGCATTACAACCTCTCTGTTTCGGATAAATGTTTTAGCATTATAATTTGTTCTTTCCCTGTTTCTCTTTGATTTTTATAATATATGAAGAAAGAAAGTGCAATGAGGATTAGGCAGTTGGTTCTAGGGATGGCAATGGGTCAGCTTAAAAGGGTGACCAGTTTGGCAGGTTTGTTATTGGTTTTTTCTGGTTTGGGGTAGGTATGGATTTATAGATTTTGACCCCCATTGGTTTCGGGGAGGGTTAGGGTTTTGGCTACCCAAACCTGCCCTCCCTTGTTGATGATTGAGTTGCATATTTGTTAACAGAGTATAATACATAAAGCCTCCCTAGAGCAGTTGATATTGGACATTTGATTAGTGGGAGAGCTACAAGATCACAATCTTGAGCCTTGTTTGGTGATACAGACAGATTGGTATCACACATCATAAACCCATCACTAGTTGGGGCGGGGCAGGTGCGAGTCGAGCAGGTTTGGGGTTACCCCAATCTGTTTCCATCCCCAGTTGGTATTGTTGAAATATTGCTGTCTGTTATCTTATTCAGAAGAGTGCTTCTATCTCTGTGATAAGTCTGTTTGGCAAATATGCTTTCTTTTCTCTATTCACCATTAAATACACACACACATATTCTTTTTCTGTGCACTGTTAATTTTTTCAGGTTCAAAATTAGAATCTGCTTTATGGTTTTCCACCCTGATGTCTGTTTGTTAGGTGGTATGCAGGCACTAGTTGGTTTTGCTTGAGGTTTCTCCTGAGCTTTATATGAGATAAAGTTTTTTGGTTGCAGAGTTGGCAACAAAGATACAAAGGTTGCATCGGGTTTTTGGAGTGAAAAATTGCTAATATCCAACAAGGTTCCCGCTGATGTGATGTGAATATTTCTGTTTGACTGGTTAAGCAATCGGCATTTGTGACAAATGACTCAGTTAACTTGGTACCTTTTCATATCTGTCAGCGATTGTGCTCCCTTCTTCTCCCTTTCCTCTCTTTTTTCCCCCTTTTTTTCTTTCTTTTTTTTAATTAGTAACATGACTTGAACTCACAACCTTGAGGTTACAGTAGCAAGCACCTTCCACTGTTCCACTGTGCTCTCTCTTTATGGTTGAGAAGGTAACTCTGCATCATAAAATCACGCAAAATGAGGCATGCTATCTCCTGGAGATGAGAATCTGAATGCTCATCTATACTATTTTGGTTGCATGTTGGTCTTTATGTTAGACTGGGTAAATTGATGTGACTCTGTACTCTGTAGACTGAGTGTGCCCATTTCATAATGGTTGGGGATTTTCCAAAGAATTTCCACTGGTATTTAGCTGATTTTTTTTTCCAATTGTGTCATAGAAATGAACGTTCTTATTTTTCCGGCATTATTTACTATTTCAATCAAGTTTGCCTACAGAATTGCCAAACACTAGATTGCTACACTAATTATTTTCAATAGTGGCAGATTTGAGACCGGAGGTCTCTTGATTTTCTTTCTTTTATACATATATATATTTTCCTTTATGATATTTAAAGATGAACATTGCTAATTGTTGAGTGGCATTTAGCATCTATATACTGATCATCGAAGTTGTGGTAGTTGCAGACATTTATAAATTTATTTTTTGTGATATTTAATCTTTAAGATTGCATTGACGGTTTTTTTGTGTTTGTACTTGGTGAGAAACTGAGAATACCGTAGATTGTGGTTTGTACACAGAGCTGACTTTATGTTTTTGGGTACAGTGAAGAGACTTGGTAACGATGCATACACCTCCACAAGGGCCTTAGTAGAGTTAGTACTCTTAAGATAAAACACTGAATTTATCACGAATATTAGGATGTCAAGCAAGAAGTTGTCACACTAGTGTGAGTCTTTGAAAAACCTGATTTGGTGCGTGTATTCTCATCTCTGCTTTCACGTATTTACTGGCACATGTGACTTGATCATATGAATCATGACAGACACTTGGTATTTATTCACTATTCATTAATTTTCATGCATATTTAGATAACAGTTGTAGATAGAGAAGCAGATAAACTAATGAATAACTAGAAGTTTTTACTTTTTACAATGATAAAGAATTAGTTTAATAGAATTTTAGTTAAATGTTATTGGTTGCTGTTGCTAAAGAAACATGCTCCAAAAAAATGTATCATTTGTTAAAGTGCTTCACAAATTTGATTCATTTTCCTGATTTTAATGTGACAAGCAGTTAAAGTGCCTCACATGTGACAAGTATGTGGGCATTTTGGAGTCCAATGAGGCAGAAGTCTTAGCCATTTTGGAGGCTCTCTGCATTTTTGTGTCACCTTACAATTGCAAGGTGATATGAGGATTTGGCTTAAGATAGATCGGAATGGAAAAACTGAATTTGTGTAGCCGACCCCAACATAGTTGGGACAAGGCTTTGATGATGATGATTACAATTGCAAGGTGATTGTGGAGAGTGACTTGCTGAATGCAATTTCTTGGGTCTCTTCTTTGGTGGTTGCCCTTCAGAAGTTCCATTTCCATATGAATTAGATTTAAGTCTTTATCTTCGCTCATTCAGGTGGAGTTTCAACATGTAGGGAGGTTGGCTAATGCATTTGCAGACTCCTTGACGAAGCAAAGCGTGGAGAGATCTCCTTGCATTGTTTCTAATATGTAATTGCGGTTATGGTTTGGTATAATGCTTTTATACCTTGTTTGCCTTCCTTGAAGGCTTGTATTGTTTTATCTCCTTTTTTAATGAAATTTTTTGTTACTGAACCAAAAAAAAAAAAGCAGTTAATAGAACACGACCACTAAATTCAATGTCTACTGTGATTTTTTGTGTGATCCAGATTGCGAAATGCAATAGTATGTTCATTGTGCATTGACAAGTCATACGGAGTTGTAAGTAAATACTGGTACTAAAACATTCCTTGCCCGTTCGAGTGGGAGTTCTTCGTGTCCAACCCAAGTCCAACTCAGTATATGCGATATTGCCATCGTGCTATATTGAGTTGATGCATACATGAGCAATTCATTCTGTGGTTGTGGTGGTTGCATGAATGGCATGTTTGATTGAGAATTTGCTGAAGCATATATCATGTATGTTGACTGGTATGCTCCAACCAATAAAGTGATTATTTCTGTTTAAATAAACATTAACTATGTGAATTAAGCACCTTACACTTGAGTCATGTAGATCTACAGAAGGCACAGATGCACGGTGTATAAGTTTAAACATCTTCCCGTCAATATAACTTTTCCTTGCATTTTCCCTGATTTGCACATTGTATTTATGTATCGGTTATTGTAGGTCCAAAAGTTGACGAAACCCCTGGATCTTCCAAGGTCTAATTTGGATGAGTGGGCAAGCAAATAAGTCAGGAACGCTTCCTGTCCATTGGGCTTCAAAAAGAAAGAAAAACAATTCAATTATCTTTTTTTTTTTTTCACTCATTTTCTTCTTACAGTTCTTGCCAAGTGTTAAAATTTGAGATTCTTTTTGTGCATATCTTATTTGGTTCCTTTAGTTTCTTATTTTGTTACTAAAAACTTCTGTTTTGTAGGTAAAAAAGCTAAGTATCGACATGCTGGTATTCCAAGCTAAACTTTCTACATGCAGTTTTGTATTTTGTGTTATTAATTCATAGAGTGGGTTCATTCTTTACATGTTTTTCAGAAGGAATAGAATTTGGAGATGCCAATATAAAAGATACTTTCATCTACAACATGATGTGCAACAGTTACAGCTGTGCCTACTATGCATTTCTTTTATAAGATGACTGTTTTACAGATTGCTTGAATTCGGTTTATGATGCAGGTCCAGGGTTTCAGTTTTCTAGTAAAGATAACTCAGTTTACGTGGAAATGAGGGTTCATACATTTGGATAATTGATGCAGGCCTGATGAAGGCTTCTGGCCCAGCCCAGTAGAGCCCAAGCCCAGATGCAGGCAACGGTGAAGCCAAGGAAGGTTGCAGATCCAGCCCGGATCCCAAGGTGTATGGCAACATAGCCCAGATGCCAAGTGAGATTATGCTATTGCTGATTCCTATTCCATCAAATTTAATGAATGCTAGACAAAATTTGACCGAGTCGAGGCTTACATAAGGAGAAATTTTGGTCATTTCTACCGCATATTTAGCGGGTTTGAGGAAAGTATTTGACAATTTAAAGTTAGATGACATTATTATAGTTTGGAGCAGAGCTTGACATTATTTATGGTTTGGAGCTGAGCTTATGTATAGGTTGAGGAAATTGGATTTTGGGTTCTTCACTTCTCCCCCAACTTAGTTTTCTTAAGTTCAATATGGATGGTGTAGCTAGAGAAAAACCATTAAAAAAAAGATGGTGTAGCTAAGGAAAAGGAAGGTGTACTAAGGATAGTAAAGGGGAAGTTCTATTTATAATTTCTAAACCTGTGGGGGATTAAAGAGAGAAATGAAATGAAGTCAATGCCTATTTTGAAAGGCTCTTTGGATTTATTTATTCTTCTTTTCATTACAAGTTAATTGCGGAAAGTGATGCTTCAAGTGCCATTGCTTGCCCTTCTTCCTCTGGTGTGGGCCAATGGAAGTTTCATTTTTTCTCCCCTGAAATCAAAGCTTTGTTATCTTCAATTTCGGTGGTATTCAAGCATGTGGGTTGCTTGATTAATGAAATGGCGGATGCTTTTGTGAAGCAAGAGGTGGATAGGAAAATTCATTGCTTTTACTTTGTAAATTTTGTTTTCTCAATTTGCATGGTTATAATGCTCTTGTATCTTTTATTTCAAATTTTTATTGGTTTTCTGTATTATTTGGTGTTATTTATCTCATTAATATAAATACAGTTTGTTTAGCTACGGTGCTGTTGAGGAAAAGTTTTTATATGGAAGTCGATGGTCCACCAAGGAGAAGGGTAGGGACGAAGAAGACATGGATGGAAGTAATTGTGGTAGATTTGAAGAAGTGAATGTAATTGTGTATTTGACTTGGGATGAATTAAAATGGAGAAATAAAATTTATGTGGCTGACCCCAAAATGATTAGAATGAGGCTTTGATGGTAATGATGGCGGCTACTTATGGTACTTGATTGAGCTATAGCTCAGCTGCCAGGGCCAGAGGTGTGTGAGTAGTGTCTTGAGTTTGAATCTCTAATGTAGCAAAATAAATAAATAAATTGGTTTTTGAATGTTAGGAGTAAAGTGTCATAATCTTTAAGACTCTGACCAGGGCTTGTGTGAAGCCTCAACCTCAAAAGAGGAATAAAAAGAAAGTCAATTTTTTTGTATGCTCTGGGCCCTGATTTTTTTTTATAATTGATTTGAGCCACCCTTCAAGATGTGGAAAGCATTCTGGGATGCCTATTTATTCTAGGGTGTGTTCAATGAGAGGATTCTGTATTTGAAAGAAAAATTATTTTGATTTTCTAAGCAATCTACGTGTTATTTTAATATGACGTTTTTTTCCGGTGAAAAAAAAAACTAGTTTTTCTCAATAGAGAGGATTTTGATTTTTTATGAGAGGGACGTGAAAACAAAATTCCATTGATCAGAACCCTCTCATTGTATCACAATTTTGAATGATTGGACTCGTTCATTTTCCCGTTTATATATATTTAGGTTTCCACGGTTTTTGTCAAGTGTTTTGGTGGGGGATTAGAACTTAGAAGGCATCAAATGAATAATAGCAGGGCACTTGCACCTTTTATTTTGTGATTATGCTTATGTTTGCTTGAGATGGTAAATCTTTCTTGTTTTACAATCAATCGATCAACAATATATTATTTCTAGCAGGATGTTTTCTTATTGGAAGTTTTAAGCATTTTGAGAGCAGTTTTTCAGAAGACTCCTTCATGGGGTTATATCAAATTTATTTTTATAGAAGAAAATGGATCTCTGGTTTTGATTTGAAAGTCGATTGGCGTCGAATTAAGATTTTGATTTGAAACAGTTTTTCTTTGGTTCTACCTATTGATATCCTCAAAGCAATGTCTCCCAACTTAAATTGAAAAGCTACTGAATTAAGGTGTGGGATGTTTTGAGAATTCAGATTAATGGGTCCTATTTAGTTGGCATACTGTGCGAAGGATGAAAATTTGTTTTGAATCTTAGAGATGACATTGTTCCAAATATTTAAGGAGCAACTTGTAGCCAGGATAGAATTAATAAGAGATTCAACTGAGGTAAGATAGCCCTCTAGTTAGGTGAAGACGGTATGCTTACGGTTTGAACCCCCGGCATCCATATAAGAACGGACACTTCTTACCAATGAGGTAAGAGGCTGTTATTGAGTTAAAATTTTGGTTAGTGAACCTGATTGCAGAATTTGATATGCGAAGAATAATATAATATCATCTGCAAATTGGAGAACAGGGACATAACACAGAGGCCAGCTTTCACCAGTCCAGAGATCTTTAAACTAAAGGATGAAGCATATTACATAAACAAATCAAACAAAGGTGACAGGACACCCTCACACTCAGGCCGAGCCTTTTTAATTGGACTCATAGTGGACGACCATCACATTGTACTCAATGATGGCGAGCCCAGTATCCGGGCTAAGTAAAAATGTCCGAGCCAAAGCGAATCCACGGGCCATCCTGAATAATCCAGTTCCCCCCACTACAGGGACTTCTTGGACTGGGTCCGATGCCCCTTTCCTTCCAAAGATGCTGAGGGAGCTTCCATTATACTTCCCTTGGGTGAAACCAAAGTCCAAGGCCACGATCAGACTGAACTCGGCCTGATCGTCTGCGCCCGTTAGCCCCTGGGCTCGACCCACCAGCGCCGAGGTGTTCTCGGACCCTTCCCTCAGAGGGCTGTCTTCCATCCAAACTGTCCATAAAACCGTGGACGGTTCTATTTTTTGGGACCCACCCACCTTCACCACCGTCGGATTATCGCCTGTTGAGGTCTCATGAAAATAGAAATGCAAATATGGGTCACAGTCTCCTTTCCCAGCCCAAGGCCTTGGCGCCAGTCGGCCGCATCTTCGGCTCGGCCCAAGGCTAGCCAGGAGATGACTATGAGCACCAAACCTGCGAGCCCCATCTCTCCGTCTTCTCTTTTGTTTGAGAGGTGAGAAGAGAAGGCTATTTATTCTGTTTGTTCATTGATTAATCTGTTTTTAAATCTTCTTTTAACACTTTTGCAAGGTACCAAACATTTGACCCTGTCTATCTGGAAATATTATAAATGGATGAGACCTGGCTTATTTCTCATATTATTTGTTAATTCATAATTTATCTGACTGGCTTATGAAGACTTTTCTACCAACGTTCCCATGTTCCAATTGAACACTTCCTTTCAAGGTCGCGTTTGACGATTAAATCCTCAGGATTCTCACAGTTTCCTTTAAGAAATTGAAAATTTTACATTTCGCAATTATAAATCCTCAAACATTTTGGCTAGTGAGAATCCTTATTTTTTTAGGATTTTAGGTCCACCCCTCTCAATAGGATTTGAAAATCCTTTGTCGCTAATTTACGACTTGGCTCCAATTTTTCTCAACTAGACATCTCAATACACTTTGATATCAAGGTGAAATTTTCAAATGTCGGGCAGTGAGAAATTTTCAAATCTATGGATTCCTCCCCTCTTACCTAATGTGCCCCAATTGGTTGTGTGAACCGAAAGCAAAGGAAACCCCAAAAAGTTGGCTGAGTGGTCAGTACCGGGTTCCTTTCTCTTCCGGAGTTAGAGGTCTTGGTATCGACCCTCAGTTCCTCTTTCTTCAGGGCGTGTTTGGATGTGTGGTGAAGTGAGGTGAGGTGAGATAAAGCTCCATTATCCAGACAAGAAAAGACAATGAGTCATATCAAAAGTACATAATTTCAAAATTCCCTCTATCTTTTTCAAAAAAAGTCAAAAAAGCAACTTCCTTTCTCCACTAAAAGACAAAAAAATCTATACTTTTCTATACAAAAAATAAAAAAGATTCCATACCAAACAACTAAAAACAAAATACCATCATAACACCTTATATTTTAGGGTAAATTAGCCAAAAGTCCTTGAGCACGGTCTTCTAAGGCATCAAGGACAACTACTTTTTCTCTAATGTCTATAGTCCAGGCAGCTGGAGATATTTTAGTGAGAGGTCCCTAATATGCCACGTCATATATTTTCATGATTAATTTGCCCATTTCAACTGTGCCAGAAAACTCCTTCCTTCTTCTTCTCTCATTTTCCATTTTCCGTTCCTTTCTATAGTTGCAGAGTATCGTTGCAGAGCACCTTCCGTCGCCACCATGACTTCCGATTCTCTTTCTTTCATTTCTTCAAAGATAGACACAGTTTTACTTTATCTTGCTCTTTCATCTGAAGTCTCTTCCAAATCTCTCTTTCTCTCTACAACTGATTTGAAAGAGAGCATTTTGCACGTTTTCTTGTTTCCCCCCTCTTTTCTTGATTGGATTGTGGTCATCAAGTGTTTTTGTTTTGGATTTCGATTTTTATTAGAATTTGATTTTCCGTATTCTGACTTTTGGTGTCGCCGAACTCAGATAAATTTTTCAGAATCTCTGATAAACTGGACAGAAACTCAGATAAATTTATCCGAGTTTTGGAAAATTTATCTAAGTTTCTGGCAGAACTCAGATAAATTTATCTGAGTTTCTGGCAGAACTCAGACAAATTTATCTGAATTTTGAAGAACTTTTTTGAGTTTCAAACAAATAGCTATGTGAAGTGGTGCCATCCGATGACACACATCCATCTCTCATTTTTTATTGCAGTGGTTGTGATTCGCGTTTTCTTTCTCTGCTAGCTGACAGAAGGAGAAGAAGAAGCAGGGAATTATGGGAGAAACCAAACATGTTCTGGTTTTGTGGAAGTGATAAAGCAGAGATTATCAAGTTTAAGCATTAGATAACATTGATTTTGATTTTTAATACTATAACCTATTAACCTTCATATCATACCTAAGCTTTATCAACAGCCATGATGTCACTTTGGCCACCTTGATAGAGAAACTTGATTGTCATGTAATGTGGGTTTTGGCTATTCTCTTCTACTCTCACAGCCAAGTTCTAGTGTTGTATTCACAAGGTATCATGTATCTTAATTTCAAGAAAGCACAAGTCAGTCAATCTGTAAATGGTTTTAACATGTGAAAGGATGGTCCAGGACCACAGTCCACAGGCTACACATCTGATCATAACCATGGTTTAAACAGTGAGAAGACTGCCTCAGAAGACTGACAAATTTATCTGAGTTTTATCTGAGTTTTGAAAACTGAGATAAATTTATTTGAGTTTTGCTTTTGCTGACGTGTACAAGGGCGTTTTTGTCTTTTTTAGTTACAAGAGGACTGCTGTCAGTACGATAAAGTATTGTGGACCGTTTGCAATAAAAATCACCATTGAGGGACCTCCGCCCAAATGCCCCTATATTTTATTCTCTCTTGATTTGATGCTTTACCTCACCATACTTCAATTCAGCATACATTCAAATAGGCCCTCAGGAATTGAAGGTTGAGTCCACTAATGCTACCACCTTGGAGCCACAGGTGTATTTACTCGGCTTCCCTCCGGGTCCGGAGCAATTAGTCTAGTCCAAAAGATTAGGAACCCTCCGATAAAAAAAAAAAAAAAAAATCACCGCAATATGTGATGACGCAAGGTCTTATTATACTCAAATATCACCGCACATTGGGACACAGTTTGATTATCCAAACTATGAGCTGGTTGGCCCATTATTTTATCCTTTTTTCCATTCTTTTAATGTTTTTATACTATATATAATTTGAGAGAGATTTGCTGCTAGTTTAAACTAAAAGGAATAATGTTGGTCAGATTAATAAGTGTATTTCCCATTTCACCCCAATGGAAATTCTGTATTACTACTCTCGAGGAATTTAGCGAAATTTCTATCCTTTCTTGCAAAATTTTTTCGATGAGTCCAGATCCTCGCTCGCATCCATTAACAAGACAGTGTATCAAGTTTTTAGAACTTAAATATGAGGCTCACATGGAGAAAATTCGGACCCTTCAAGATGAACTCTATTCCCTCTATCTCCCGATCCACAAGTTCAATAGGAATGGGCCCCACTTCGGATTGACATCACTGCTAGAGTGGTGTTAATCAGAAATCGAGCAATCTGATCAATCTCATAGTGGGACCCTCTTCTTTTCAAGTGAAACTTTGAATATCTACATACACTGAGAGGATGAAATTCATATTGAACGGATTTGTTGGAATTATCTCTGTAGACCTCACAATTGAATTTTAGAATTTTGTTACAAATCATAATCATATAGAGATTTTTCACGCGGTGACTATGATGGATCAATCATGATCCGCCACGTCACCATGGGCAACCTCTCCCGAATATACGCCAAGTTGCACACGGTGACATATCATACCTTCATTTATCATCCACTCGCGGTCACCTGAGGAAAATCCAAAGACATCCGGACTCTTTTGTTACACGATTACTTGGGGAGAGGCTCCGAACTCAAATAGTTTTCAAAAGAAGGAAAACCCGCCATTCCGCCATTATAAAAAGAGTCGGTTTTGTCATTTCACCGTATCCTTCGTCGTGAGAGAGAGAGAGAGAGGGCAGCGAGCGAGATGAAGAAGAGAGCAGGAGCAAAATTCAACTCCAACTCCAAGAATGGCGTTTCTCCACTTCCTCTCTCGTGTCCGAACCGCAACACTCCTCCCAAACCCTACGAATTCAAAGTCACCAGATTCACATCCTCCAAGAAGAAAACCGCACCTGCTCGCGCTCCCTCTCCTTTCCTCCAGCCACAAAATCCCTCCCCGTCCAACAAAAACCCAGCTACGATCTCAGATCTGAAAGATCTAGCCGCGTCTCGCTCCAATTCCATCAAGAGGTGTCTCGATCTCTGCCATTCCGAGATTCTCAAAGAAATCGAAGCCTCTAATTCCAGACTCTCCAAAAGATTCAAGGTAATTGAAATTTTCGAACGGATTTCTTTCTCATTTGAAGATTGCTTGCTCAGCGTGCTTGGCTTTGATTTGCTTGGATCTGATGTGTTTTCACGATTCTCTGTTGAAATCTTAGTGGTTTCTGCATTAACTGCGACGATTAGCTGTTTCTTTCTGTTGTTAGGTTAGTTCCGAAATGTGTGTGGCGAACAACTGATTTTGTGTGGATGATTCATACATTGTGTAGCTACGAGAGTCTTGCAAATTTTATTTTATTTTTCATCTGAAAACTGATCGATGTGTTTGATTCGCTTGGATCTGATGCATTTTGATCTCTGCTGAAAACAAATTTTAGTAGTTTCTGCAGCAAGTGAGATGATTAGCGGTAGGCTTTCCATAGCTTGGTTCGTTCTGAAATGGATGTGGAAAACAGCTGCTTCTGTGATGATTGTTTGTATGTTTTGCAGATCTGATCTGAGGATACATGAATTCCTGTGAGGATTAGTCAAATACTTACTTGTGATCTTTTGTTTAGATAAGTGATATAAAAACAAAATGTAGATGTAAGCTATTATTATCTAAATTTATGCAACACTTATGCTTAGAACGAACTGTCATTAAACAAAATTTAGTTGTAAGGTAATGTTGTCTAAATCTATGCAACACTTGAGCTAAGAACTGGATTGTTGTTATCAGTTTTTTGGCATTATGAGAACTAGTTAGTCTGAATTCCCAATTTTTTAGGTCATTGACTGTATTGAATGATTTTGGATGGGGAACTAGAACCTCTGCACTTTCAGTGTTCTTGTCCTGCTTTTATAAAACAGGACATGCGGCAGAGTTTTTTTCCTTTCACTAGCACTACCAGATACAGGGCTTTGAGACCTAGCCAACTTTAAAAAACCCGATGCATTGGATGTTGAACGCCTTATATTGAATGGTTATTAAAATTTAATGGACTTAATTTTTTAGTAGTTGGCTATATCCCAAATTCTTCTTGTACTTGGTAGGCCCGAGGACACCTAAACTATACCAGTGCTCCTCTGAAGGTTTAGACTTTAGAGATTCTGAGTACTTTTGTTCTTGGGTTGTATTTATCAGTAGTTGAATAACAAAACACAGATATCGAAACTGATGTGGTGCAGCTTTGGTGAATTCTGATTGTTTCTTTCAGAAGCTATGTTCTTGATCAAATTCTACAAATTACAGCCTTGAGGCCCTTGACTACAGTGGAGAACTAGTGCTATTAGTTTGAGTTTACAAGATATTCAGGACAATGTTCTTGTGAAGTTGTGGTGACTGGTGAGGGCCTAAATGTGTGTGCTTGAAAGAATAACCAAACAAAACAAATAACCTACCAAAAGAGAAGAAAGAAATGGGAAAGAAACTAATTTTTGTTAGTGTTAACCTGGGCCACTAGTCTTTTAAAAGGTCTCCGATTAAATGTCCGAGGTCTCAACATCTAGCAATGCTAATGAGACATGTTAAACAGGTCTCTGATATTCTGGTTTGCTAGTGATTTTGTCGGGGTTTTGGGTTTATAGATTTGAAAATTTCCTCTTCCAAGCTCACTTGATTGTTCTGTCAAGAAAGTCTCTCTTGTATCATCCTTACTTTTTGAATCTATGATGCACGGATACTTCAAAATGGGCAACTTATCGTGTCGTACCGTATCCAATACTTCACTTTTTATGTGTTAAATCCGTGTCCCTGTCGTGTCTATGGCGTGTTCTTACCGTATCCATGCCGTATATGTGCATCATAGTTCTGAATGGTCTCCAAGACTCCAACCCAAAGAGAGACACGTCCTCAAACTTATCTTGAACTACCCACTATATCCAAAAAAAAGCACCACCTTCACCCATGTCACAACCACTCAATCACTTTGACACTCAAATCACATTGCACAAACAAGTGATTGATTGACTCAACTTCTATACCACACAAAGGGTGCAAGGAGGAAGCTTTCAAAGGAACAATTCTTGTCCTTGCATGATCTGCCATCAACGCTCTTAACACTCTTCCTGTCACTGTAACCCAACAAAAATTTTCATACCTATGAGGTGCAAACCCTACTAGACATGAGAAAAGGAGGTTCCCTCAAGGAAGGCATTAAGGCATGAAACATTGATTTAGAAACCTTATAGCTTCCAGATGGGACCCACCTTCAGATTCCCACATCATGATTCTCCCTGCAAAGAAAACATGATTAAGAATACTCAAAATGGATTTGTAATCCAACGACTCTCACTGACAAACTCCTACTACATGCTCTGTTTGTTGTGATTGTAAACCTTTCTTTGTTTTAATGAATCTTCTATTATCAAATAAAAAAACTAACGAAGGAATAAAAAAGAGAGAAGAAAAAACAAAACAACAACAAATCTTAAATGAATAAATAAAAAACACATCAGCCTATGAATCATATTGGTGGCTGGTGATTGGATGATCAAGACTGTCATATTGGTTACTGCAGATGCGATATAATTAAAAGACTAGATGTATCGGAGGATATCAACCAACCATAAATTGTCTTAAGTTTGGACCATTTTGGACCAATTACGATAAAAGTTGCTGCATGACAAGATAATATAGATAGATAAGGTGGGTTCCTGTAGCTGGAACAAAATCTGAAGATAACATAGATCAGGAGTTGGTAACAACCATCCAATGGACGGCCTCACATGGGACAATTTCTGATTCAAGTTGCTGGGAGGTGGATTTCTCACAGTAGAGATAATTTGGTTAGTGTAATTTTAGACCAGAGCCAATGATGCGTTTATTTGTGTTTCATTTTCCATTGCATCAATACAGATCCAGTCACAGGCGTGCCTTCAAGTAATGGATGAAGCAGAGAAGGAATATAAGAAGATGACAGAAAGGATTAGTGAAAATATAGAAGTAATGCAGGTATAATAGCAATCTCTATAACATGAATTCACTACTACTATTATTGTTATTATTTTGAAGTTCCTCACACATTTGATGATCTGGTGACTTGTTTGTCAGGCTTCATATTCAGAATTCATTACTGAAGCGCAGGCTCAAGCATCTCGTGGTAAATGAATTGAACTGCATTTTCCTTTGTGTTTTTCTTACCCCCATTTGCAACTATTTAATACCTTTCAAGATGAGAATAAAGTGATGGAAGAACAGGACAGGATAAACTGTTGAAACACCTCAAATTAAAATTAGTGATCAATTAGTGACCTTCCTGTTTTCGCAGCTTGCTGTCACTAATGACTTGCAGTTTGCGAGTAGGTCAGTGTAACTTATAACGGTTGTGGTATGAGGTTATTAAAAGTGCAGATTTTACTTATTTTGGAGATTTTCTTTTGGCAAAAAGTAAAATTTTTTCTTATCTTTCACTTATTGTTAATATGATTGTTTTTATGGGTAGACAATTGTTGAGTCAGAATTTCTTTTCCCTTTTCTTGTGCACAATTTTATTGCTTTTCTTTTCTTTTCGTTTCTTTTTTGATGAAAATGTTATTCCTTTGAATTGTTTAACGAATCAGTGTGCAAAGTAACAATCCCGGAGCTCACACAGTCACTGGAGAAAAGTATTGAATGTTTGCGAAACCGATATGGGGTTCCACTCATGACAGCATGACTGATTCCACCAGACTCCAGTTCCATTTCCAGGAGTTCTTAACAAGGTACTGCTTTTTTTCATCCCTTCCTACTCCTTGACTAGTCCTCTCCAAACAACAAAACCTATATACTGTAACGATGTCAATCAGGGATGATATATTTCTTTCTTTCTCTGTAACAATATCAATCAGGGATGCTTATTTCTCTTTCTTTCTCTAGCTCTATATGGAGGGTTTGCTATTAGCTGTTAATGGCTTCATAAATTGCCCCAATTGAATTCTGGTTCCCAATAAGATTAGTGGTCTAGCTTGATGAGCAAATTGGATGTCGTCTGATGATCTTTGATCTAAGATTGATTGCTTCATTGCGTTTAATGTCTGCTTTGCATAATTGGGATTTTGAACTCACTATTACAGTATTACGAATTCTGGGGCTGTTTTTTCTATCTGTGCGTATTTAAGACGTGTGTGGTTTTTCTATCTGTTTTTTCTATCTTATGTAAGGATTCATCATCAGTTGTTAACATGGTTGTACTAACTGCCAAGAAGGATATATCAACCACGGCAAATTGTGGCCAAAAGCCTTTTACAAGTATTTCTAGTACCAGGTACTATGGTTTGTGAAGCTTCAATGCCAAGACTAATCAACCCTGAGTGTATTGGTGAATTTTTACGTATTCAATTTCTTTGTATTCTATGCACATGGCCAGTTCTTTGCCCACACCGTAACACGTAGGATACCACACCGTAACACATAGGATACGCTCACGGGACGTGGGTAACATCTGATTCAAGGCCGGGAACAATGTGACTGGACGGTGTTCTATCTCTAATATAATTAATTGCCATAGCCATTCTCCTTCTACACGTACATAACATAATAAATGAGCGGAGAGCGGTAGGAGCTATTCTCTTCTAACCACATACTAAAACTGATTCAAACCATAACGTGAAGAATGTCTACATATATAGAGACCCGAATGACTATACTTTTCTCATCGGATTCTGCTACCAAATACCCCAAAAGCAAAGAAATCACTTGCAAGGGGTGAAAGTACAGCGTACATTGCCCCCACCAGAGTTAGCCCTCTTAAATTGCATCGCGGTCAATAGGACCTGTCGAGGGGAACCCATGAGGGCCCAATTCATGTGACCCACCACGCTAAGAGTCGGGTAACTGAAGTGAATGCTGTTGTAGGAGTTGAGAAGGGCAGCGGTCCCTTCCCTGAGGAGTGTCCTATAAACGTCCCCCTTCCCTTGAAGACCTTCCCACAAGTTCATGTCCGTTCCATATTTTCGAGCTGCAGCGAGCCCAAAGGCAACGGCCACTTTCGTGTCCGGGCCCACCACCTTCCAGTAGCATTTGTACTGAGGCATGGTCCAGTTCCTGAAGCATATACATAAATTTGGTCAGTGATACAAATACTAGGAGCAGCAGTTCAAAGAAATCTTTCGGGTGCATTATTCATTCCAACATCATGTAGGCACATCTATTACAAGCGTATAGCTGGGCCTGAACTGAACTCCGAACCGTTTAAGTTGATGCGACTTAAGTTGATCATAATAAGGAATGGAACTCTACAATGGAGTCAATCTACTAAAAATCCAAGCCCCACAAAAATAAACCTCGTAACTTATGTTGTATCTCAAATTTAACTACAATAGGAGTTGAACCAATTGTAAGATGGTCATATGTAAAAAAAAAAGTGATTAATAGATATTTATAAGATTTTATTAATCACATTTTTAATCAAATAGTCCATCTTGGCGTGGGATCAACTTCTAATAAAATAAAATGAGGAAATATGCCACACAATGGGAGGTTGTTTATTTTTTAGTGGCTCGGATTTTAAATGGGTGGGACCCACTGTAGAGTTTTATCTTCAACTCGGGATTTCTCCATGTCAAAGATCCGGACTCCACTTTGATCCGACGGAAAAGGATACGAGGATTGGACCATCCAGTCTTGTTTCTTTTGATCGTGGCCCACATTGATTTGAACCGACTGGACGGTCATGCACTTCAGATTAGTGCAACTTAGACCTCTATATAATTTGCAGTGGAATGAAAGGGCAAAAGAGTCTTGTGCTTACTCGTAAGGGCATGCAGAGGCTTGCAAGAAGGGCGTCCGTGGGAATGGGATTATCCGCGGTGGGGACGGTGTCGATGGTGGTGGGCGGGAAGGAACTGTCCGTGACGGGGACGGTGTCGATGGTGGCGGGCGGGAAGGAACTGTCCGTGACGGGGCTGGGGCAGGCACCGGGCTGCCCGAAGATCTCGGGCAGAAGGACATGGGCCGGGCAGGCTGCGAGAGCAGCGAATCTACCGTGTAGAGTTCCATGTTGAACATCCTAAAAAAGAGGTTAAGTCCCCGGGCAGGTCCCGCGGCTGCCCCACAGCCCGAGGACGAGCCCTGCCCGCTGCCCATCATGACCTGGGCAGTGCAACGGCTAAGATCGGGGCTGTTCTCGAACCGGAACACGTAGTTACCGAGCCAGTTGGTGGTTTCCTCCTTCCAAACCGTCATCTGCCCGTCGCTGCCCGCACAAGCTATTGCAACCTTTGCTCCTGCACCAAAAGGATCAATGGTAGTTCAGTGGTCCGCGGGATCACATTTATAACCATTAAGTTTCATTAATCATGAGGAGGGTGCTATGGTCCAGGCCAGTGACCCGTGGGTTAGACCTAAGCATAGTGATTTACTGACCGTTGAGTGGGTAATCGAAGAGGGTCATTTGCCCGTCTTTGCACTGGTCGCAGAAGACGCTGCCCGTTACCATGCCATCTGCCCGAGCTTTGTCCACTCCCCCAGCAAGCAGCAGGAGCAAAACTGCAAGCAGAAACTTGCAGTGAAAAGCCATGAAAGTGTGATTATGGATTTTGGTGTTAGGATTCTTGAATGACGTGCGTGAATTGACAAAGTGGCACAGATAGGTTGGTGAAGAAATGGGCGTACAAAGTGAGATCAAATAGAGTGGATGCCTATTGATGAAGAGATTCAAACACCCAACTGCCAACATTTATTTAGTTGGGAAAAAGGAAATTGAGTTATCGAAGGACAAGCCTGCAGGTATGTGCTTGTGTCATTCATCGGTTTTCCTGTACCGTGCAAAGTTATCGTCTTTGTCGGTGGCATAATGGCTAACATTATTACTTCGTCAGTTTACAAAGATTACATTTGGGTTGGGCCACCTTTGATCAGCTGAGATCACCCGGCTTTGGCTGGATTGGCTGTGTTTAGATCCATGGGCTGAGTGTGAAATATTTGGTCCACACCTTATCGGGCAGGTTAGAGGTCCATCTCTACTTAAACATGGGGTAAATGAATCATCTATCGTCTTTGTCGTGGTCATCGTCATTATCCTTAATATTTTGTATTAGTCTCTTTCTTGAAAGTCAATTTGTTTTGGTGATGTTTCTTCTCTTTTCAACTCGTTTTTACCGTGCAGCCCTTTTTGGTACTCTTGTTGTGGTATATTCTAGCATTATGTTCAATTTTACGCTCATTCAACTTTTATGACATTAGAATAAATTTCAAAGAAATTTACTGTTAAGACCCCTTTAAACTTTAAAGCAGTAAAATCAAGAGGTATAATCATTTGAAGAACTTTTTATCTGCCCCTCCTCTCATTAAAATAGAGAGCATGTAAGTGTGCCCCACAACCTGATACACAGTCTTCTCATAGGTGGATATTCCCAACTACTAAACGGATTAGAGGTGGACAATTTTTGTCCCAGCGATGGAAGGTTAAGATTGCAATGCTTTGGTATAAACCCTTCGTCCCATCCATATAAGGCCACGAATTGATGATGGATACCACAGGTTCCCGCGCCAGACGATGACAATCACACATTACATGCCCCAGACTCACCCACCAGATGTATGAGGTGTGAAAACGAAGCACCTCTGCTTTTAATTAGTGCCCCTTTTAGATTCTTTCTCTGCCCAAGACGAAAACGATAGGAGATCATTTTAATGAGAGGCCCCGAGTGAGATTTAATGATTTGCCAGAACAACCCCTACTCCATTGACTGAACTGTGCCGTTGTGGACGGTGTGGTGGAAATGGGTAAGTAATTAATGCTTTTGGAAGGGACCCCAAGCGTCCTTTCATGTCACAACAGCCGATATGTCTGTATCTTTAGAGGGTGGGTTAGGACTTAGGAGAATTAAAGGGGACAGGAGCTTTGATGGATGGTAGAAAGAGCACCCCCTACGTTTAATGCTATTACCAAGAGAGAGGCCCATTCCTTTTCAAATTTCTTCTGGACTTTCACACGCGAGATGGTCTCCGAAATGGGCTTCCCGTGCACATGGAGATGGAAAGCCTGTGTGGGCCCCACAAACCGCCTGGCCATTGCCTTATTACTATGATTTTTTTTTCTGTGCTATTGAAAGTTCCCATCTCTTTGGGCTGGACTAATCCCTTCGGGCCCAGAGGGAAGCCAGGTAAACTCTCTTATACCTCCAATGTAGTAGTGCATTTTGGAACCCACGACCTCCGAGTACAAACCGTGGTCCTAGACCAAGTGAGCTACCCCTTAGGGTTAACCTGGCCATTACTTATGATGTAGAAGCGTGCGGCATATAAGACTAGTGGAAGTCAAGCAACATATCATCCACTGTCCACATTCTTGGGGCAATGCACCAATTTTTTTTTTTTGCTAACGGAGGGTTCCCAACCCTTTAGGTTGTACTATTCCCTTCGGGCTCAGAAAAAAGCCGGGTAAAACCCCTGTGGCTCCTAGGTGGTAGCACAAGTGGACTCAACTTTTGGTTCCTGAAGAGGGGGGAACCGGGGGTCGAAACCAAGACCTCTAGCACCAGAAGAGGGAGGAACCGTGGTCCTGAACACTCGGCCAACCCCTTGGAGTTGCAATACACCGAAATTGAAGATTTGCAAACGAGGCGAAGCATATCAGCAATGGGTCAATTAACGGACGGATCAGATTTTGGTTTTGCCACTGATTTCTGATTGATGGTCCAATGGGTGTAAGACTCTACATTCGAACAGTCGACATCTTCTTCAGAAAAGGTTAAAAGTAGGTAATGAAGGCAATATTGGAGCTGAGCCTCCTACAATCACTGCCCAGAAGAATTTTGATAGATAATAATATGCCAAACAAATATTTACTCGTCGCTGGGTTCAATCCCATAAAATTCTATTGTTAAAAGATAATTAAGATTTTATATTACTAAATTAAGGGCCAGGATAATTTGATGGGTCTGACTTTTTTATAAACTCTTCTTTACAAGGAGACCTTTCCTTCTATCGCATCTCCAGTGATAGAAATGCATCCAAGTGGACCTTACGAGCCCGTGCCCTCTTTTGAAAGGTTTTCTTAAAGAAATTCGTCTCTCTTCCTATCTCTCCTTTAATTTTGAAAGCATTCTCTGCCGTTTTATCTCAAGATTGGTCTCCCTTTCTCCGTCTGGTTATCGGGTTCAACACGTAAGCCCAAATTCAACTAGACTCGACTCAGTTGCAAATTTACTTAAGGTGGGATTATATGACTCCCGCCCGTTTACTATGGGCCCACAAAAAAAAAAAGTTTCAAACTCAGTCCTCGAGACTAAAATCACAGCTCATTTCAGCCAACACAGGTTGAGCTTGGTCAGTGGTCACCAATGTCTGGCCATCCCATATGCTCCCCTCTCTATTCTGTATTTGAGAGAGACGAGATGAGCATTTGACAGATGGGGCATGGGACTACATCGCTTGGATACTAGCATTTAAAGAAGTTTGTATTGGGGGTTGCTATGAGCAAGTGAATATCTTAGACATGCCACTCTACTCAAATGTGTTGACCATCCTTTTTTACTTTGTGGGCTTGTTTGATGTGCAGCTCTTCACACATGTTTGCGCTATCTTTTTAATTTTGTGGGCTTGTTCTTTCCTTTTAATCCTAAAAGGATGAAAATTTCCTCCATTTAAACCCAATTTGAATTAAACCCAAACCTTAATGTAAAAGAATGATTAAATATGATTCAATTAAACCAATATTAATGCCTTGAATTTAATACAAATCATATAAAATCTAAGGGAAATTTCCCTTAATTTAGCAAGATGTATGACCAAAACTTAGAATTACTCGAAGTACTTATTATTTTAAATAAGCGTATTTTGTATATGTTAAAAATTACAGGGTGCTAAAGTATAAATAAAGAATTTGGAAGCATAAGTAATCTGTGATCCCTCTTCTAGAAAGTGGAGCTACTAACCGTGTTAGATCGGCTGCACACATCTCAATTCCACAAACGACCCTCCTACATGGAACTCCATTATAGCTCAGAGTGCGTGAAAATTTAATATGGCCGGTAAATCAAATCCTACAGAAGTGAGGGTTACATATTTCATAAACCCTTCAAACCTCAAATCCTACAGAAGTGAGGGTTAAAGATTGATTATTTTGAAGAGGGAATAACATATAAGTAAGTTATATTAGTATTTTATTTTTAATTGGTTATTATAAAAAAAAAATTTTACTTTTTGTATTAATTGTGGAGTTTTTTAATCTTTCCATGGAGAAAAAGGAGGTTAATTATTTATTTATATTTTAATATGGTGAAAAATTTTAGAGTCACCGGACAAGCCCGGAAACAAATAGGCCCCTTTTAGAGGGTCATGATCTGTCCTCCACTTAAAAAAAGAGGAAAAAAAACGGCTGAATTTAGATTGATCAACCAAATCAACTTCAATTAATTAAGGGAGCCCACTAATTTAATGGATCACACTCCATCAACCGTCTCCCACCAACCCCTCCCAACTCCCAAGCCACATGGACCATCCGACCTTTAATATCACATATATCCCATTGCCACAAAATCACCCATGACCCACACCATCGCCATAAAAAAAAAATATGAAATGGACGCCACCGACTGCCCTTTTTTTTGGCCTTTCCCCATGCCTCGTTATGTCATTATTCATGAAGGGCACGATTGTGGGTAGGTAGTAGGCAGCAGGTAGATCATCTCATTCAATACGACACCATCAATTAAAGTTCATGAGCATATGACTTTAACCATTTAAAGCAGAGATCAACAACCAGTCCGGCTCCTCTGAAGACTCACCTAAGATAACCTAAAATGTAATCCAAACCGTTCCAAATAAAAACAGCATAAAATGCCACTTTCATCCAGGAGTTTCTGTAAACGCTAGTAATTCTTATTCAAGAAAAGGCTTCTCTCCATAAGCACTCTAAATTACATAGCCTTCTCATTCTCCACATCAGATCAGGTCATAACACATACTACACATACGTGACATACCAAACACTAAAACCCAAAGACAAGAAGCAAGAAGAAGAAGAAAAAACCAGAAAGATCACAACTTTTTTTTAGATTATGTCAGATCAGATCAGATCAGCCGTCCATCTCATGACAGCTGTCCACAGTCAGCGATAATCACGGTCTTGGAGGTCCTCCCGCTCGAGGACCCCACCTCCTCGATCGCACGCACCACCTCCATCCCCTCCACCACCTGTCCAAACACCACGTGCTTCCCGTCCAACCACTGCGTCTTGGCGGTGCAGATGAAGAACTGCGACCCGTTCGTCCCCGGCCCGGCGTTCGCCATCGACAGGACTCCGGGCCCGGTGTGCTTCTTGATGAAGTTCTCGTCCGCGAACTTGGCGCCGTAGATCGACTCGCCGCCGGTTCCATTCCCGGCAGTGAAGTCGCCGCCCTGGCACATGAATCCAGGGATAACGCGGTGGAAGGCGGAGCCCTTGTAGTGGAGGGGCTTCCCGCTCTTCCCAATGCCCTTCTCGCCCGTACAGAGGGCGCGGAAGTTCTCGGCCGTGTTCGGCGTCGTGTCTGCGAACAGCTCTATCACGATACGGCCGGCTGGGGCTCCGTCGACAGCCATGTCGAAGAAGACTTTAGGGTTTGTTGCCATCTCTGCTGCGAATCGAAATCGAAATCGAATTGGGGATTTTTTTGCTGGGGGTTAGGTTTAGGGTTTGGTTTGGATCTTGCGGGATGGGTTTATAAAGAGATGGTTTGGATAGGGATGGGTTGTTTGGATCGATCTGAGCCGTTGGATGCAGATTTTTATTGGTGTGTCTTGATTTTCTGTCTCTATCGTGTACGAGTACGTACAACGTGTCATAATCTTGTGATATTAGGCCTTTGAGTGGATAGGAAGTTTGATCCAACGGTTAGGATGTTTCGGATCCAGATATTTCTCGGTCCTGGTTCATTTGGAGGGGACATTGTGTGGCGGAGTGGGAGAGGTGATCTGACAGAGCTGCTGGTTCCGTACTCTTGTGGGACCCAGTTGTCGTCGGTCACGACAATCCGTAGGGGCATGTTTAGATGCGTGGTGAAGTAAGGTGAGGTGAGATAAAGCCTCCATTATTCAAACAAGAAAAGACAATAGGTCATATAAAAAATACACAATTTCAAATTTTTCTCCATCTTTTTCAAAAAAAGTCAAAAAATCAACCTCCTTTTTTCACTAAAAGACAAAAAAGCTACACTTTTCTATACAAAAAGTCAAAAAGATTCCATACTAAACAACTAAAAATAAAATAACATCATAACACCTTATATTTTATTCTCTCTTGATTTGATGCTTCACTTCACCATACTTCAATTCACCATACATCCAAACAATCCGTAGAGGTACTTGGGGATGATTCATTCAATTAATCCAACGGCAAGGATCATCTCGATCAGGATCTAACCTGAGTCGGGTTGACTCAGCGATTTCTTGATCGTGAGTCATTAAACTTTAACCATTGGACATATATTAAAACTCCGAGGGGTAGCTCAGTTGGCTTAGCACCATGGTTTGCACCCAGAAATTGTGGGTTCGAAACTGCATTACCACACTGGGGCTACAGGAAAATTTTATCCGACTTTCTCTCTTGGGCCCATAAGGATTATTCTGGTCTAAAGGGCTGGTAACCCTGCATTATTAAAAAAAAGAAAAACATATGTTCAGACTCTTTTTGGACTATTGAAAAACTTAGATGTGAGATGCACATGCACCCACCCTGGTGCCTAGGAGGCTAGAACCAACTCCTGTTGAAGTGGGTTTTTGAGGTTGCTACCCACTCATCCTATTGCAGGGGGGACCAGCTCCTATCAAGAGGATGTTGACCTACGTTGCTTGTGTCTTAAGATTCATGTTATGCTTGTGACAAACGTTTCATGTTGATAGCCAACCTAATTTATGTGTAATGTATGCCACTAATTAACGAGAGGATTTTCAAATTAGCATTAGTCCCATCATATTCATGTTCATGTGATTAGGTGCCCCCAATTTAATATCACCATTTCAGTGATTTGTATTCCTTATCATCCTTATTACTAGCACAAAAATTCCATGCTAATCACGGGTAGCACAAAAAACTGTGTTATGTATGTTAGAAACGGAGAAAATAGGAGTCCATAAGTAGGAGAAATATAGTAGTGAAAAATGGAGATAGGGTAAGCTAGCAATTGTAGAAACCGATAATAACTTTTAGTCCAAATTAATTAGTATGGTCAAAATTTGATTCAAAATCTTCTAGCTTAATATATGATAATGAAAAATATCCTATATTTACATAAGAGTGGAAAAGGTAAAATAGAACAATCAGCCTTATCAAAGACTAACTCAAACTTTTTAAATTACGACTTAATTTTAATCATAATTCAAAGTCAAATGTATTTTAAAACTCATGTCCTATCAATTAAATAGCATGCACGGACTTAGTGGCCTCAATAAAGTGTACAATGTTGCTTTCTAATTAAGATTACTACACCCTATGTCCTACTCACAAGTGTCCAAACTTAAGATGTGAAGCTGGATCTCATTTTTTCTAAAAATGGTATACATGCCTGAAGGAGTGAAATGGTTAATTTTCACCATAAAATGGTTAATATTTACTATCTTGATCCTTCCACTTCCACTTCCACTTCCACATGTAATTTCTTTTTTCAGACTGACTTTCTAAATTAGAAGATCCGTCAATCTTAAATAATCAATTTTTAGGTATTTCCAAGGAAATGCATTGCAATTCGTAGTATTAATTTCTGTCGATCATTACAACTTCTTTTAATCCAAATCACTCTTAAATTATATTAGTCCATGGACCCGACACATTATATCTGGTCCGTTTTCTTTCGAATGCCTATTGTATAGACATTTCTCCCTACTTATAAAGACATGAGAATGAATGGGTTGGACTGGATTTGGTTAACCCCAAGAGGTAGCGCAATTAGCTAGGACTACAGCGAAGGACCAAGATGTCGTGGCTTCAAACTCATATTTTACCTGACTTTCCCAGTGCTTGAGGGAGGTAGGGACTTCATATACCTGGGGAATCAGACACCCTCGTCACAAAAAAAAAGGATTTGGTTGAAGATATCGCTAATTCTCCAAAAACGAAGTTAAAGATCATACTTCAAAAGGATTTCAGAATCTGGAAAAATAGAAATCTAATGTGAATATATAATTAGGCTTTTAACCTTGGCTAAATATGGGAAGTCTGAACAGCTTAGGTACTTGACACCCATACTCTCTTCACTTGTTGCATACTGTAAATAGTTGCCTATATTGAGAAAAGAGGCAGTCGAGTGACCATATCAGTGTCACGTTCTATTTTCCTATCAATGTGTGACATGAATTCCACCTGTATGTTTATGTGGGGCCCAAGTCTATTATGGAACCCAATCTTTTTCACTCATTATCAAAGTCTTGTCCTGACTATATATATATTCGGTCAGTTATATGTATCTTGTTTCACCATTTCGATCTATCTTGAGCCAGTGTTCTTTTTTTTTTTTTAACTATGAGCCGCTAAATCAAATATGGCTCATTGCATTATAGGCTCCTGAATTCAACACTAACATAGATAGAACATATTATTATTGATGTCTCCCACATAGGCATTTATTTTTCCTTTTTATCCGTACTTTCAAATGAGTATTTATCAAATGGGTTGGTTTGTTTGCATAGAATTAGAACCATTGTATTCGAATGGGCCACTTTGTTTGCATGAATTTGATACGAGAGCATTCATTGTAAAAGTGGAATTGGAATACATGAGAAGCAATTGATTCAAATGAGTCTGTTTGCGTGCATGGATTTGGAAGAATAGGAATTGATTTTCTAACTAGCTAAGGAGGCCTGTGCTTAGCCCGGGCATAAAAAAAAAATCTTTCTCCATATAGAAGTTGTTTTACTCTAAACAAAAAATAAATAATAAAGTTAAAATTTCGCATAAATATTGTAAAATGGAGATTTAGTATAAATTAGAATAAATTTATCACATTTGCATCAGATTTTTAATACTTCTAAATATCTAAAATTTACACACAGATTCGTAAAAGCCTGATCATATGGTGTCCTTATACTGATTTAATGCATAAAAATTATGCATAAAGGAAAGAGGATTTAACCGGAAAAAACACTTAATGTGGACGTGTTACGCAATGAAACACTTTAGCCATTGGTGCATCAATTAGAGCAATTGAGCCCGATTTTCATTTTTTTTACTAATTTGTCACATCGTCGGCGCCGACCTTATTTACACTGAATAAGGTCGGCACCAACTTTATTTATACTGAATAAGGTCGGCGATGACCCTGTCCGCGAACTCTATATAGCCCTTACCTTACCTTTTCAAGTACGGGTCGGCGATGACCTTACCTTTTGTAAAATAAGGTCATCACCGACGCAGGTCTCTATTTTTTTTTATTTATCAAAAGTTGTAACTTTTAAAATAGGCTTGTGGCAAAATTTTCAAGTACGGGTCAACGATGACCTAACCTTTTATAAAATAAGGTTATCACCGACGCAGGTTTATCTTTTTTTTTACCAAAAGTTGTAACTTTTCAAAGAGGAGGAGGGAGAAGAAGAAGACGAAAAAGGGTCATTGGGTCGATTTCGTCTTCGCTTCTTTTTTCGAGTTCTGGTTTGGATGAATCCATGGAGAATGCAGAAGGCTGCTCTGTCCTAATGGGTTTAGGAATGAATGAAAAATCGTCTGGGTCTCTGTTTTTGGATGAGGAGTTTGGCTCTGTTGGTGGGGGTGGTGGGATTTGTGGGGGAAGAGGAAGGGGAGGAGGCTTTGGTGGTGGAGATGGGTATGGTGGGTCTGAATTTTCGGTACGAATCGTGGAAACAATAGCACAGATGCTTATTACCAAAAGATGATTGAGGCAGATCCTGGAAATGCGCTTCTTCTTTTGAATTATTCCATCTTCTTGAAAGAGGTAGGCAGAAAGACATCAATCCAGTTTGCATTTCAGTGAAAAATTACTACTTTGGATATAAATCTTGTTTGTTTATGAAGAAAAATTCATTTTTTTCTCTCCTATCTTGGAAGAAAACTCAAATCTTTCTGCTATTTTTATGGGCTAATAGGTTCGAGGAGATCTTTCTAAAGTGGAAGAGTACTGTGGTTGTGGGCATTCCCTCAAGCCAAGGTGAAGGACCTTTTGCAAGAACCTCTGCACTTCGCAGCCAAGCTTATACACGATGCAGTCTCCAATGTCAATGGTGACTACTTCAATTCGTTTATCGACTTTGCGAGCAAGGAAGAGGAGGTGAAGGATCTGGTGCCTACAACTGCGGACAAGTTGGTGTTGTGTTCTAACGTAGACGTGGAAAAATACAGCTGTCATCATGTTTCGCAGCTACACGATATTGAAGGAAGGCGGCCTCTGCGTTTTTGTGAAATGGGATGAATGAAGCTCGAAATCGGGCTATATAGAGTTCGCGGACAGGGTCATCGCCGACCTTATTCAGTGTCGATAAGGTCGGCGCCGACGATGTGACAAATTGGTAAAATTAAAATGAAAATCGGACTCAATTGCTCTAATTGGTGCACCAATGGCTAAAGTGTTTCATTGCGTAACACGTCCGCATTAAGTGTTTTTTCCGGTTAAATCCTCTAAAAGGAAAAGGAGGAAAATTACAAGCATCAAAACTTATATTTGTCCTCGAATTGGATTGTTTATGAGCGTGACCTCTTTTAGGTGAAGTTGATGATTGTGGGTGATGTTGATACTTGAATCCATCGTGGGAGTAGGGACTCTATGGGCATCATTAGTTAAGAGAACGAAAAAAGAACCAATCTCAAGGAACATTACAAGAATAAAGAACATTTGAAACTCAAAGCCTAACTGCCTTCAAAAACATGCAAAACATAAAACAGAGCTAATTACCCATCTATTCTGTTACTTGAGTTTGAAGATGAATTTTTCATTGTCCTCTTCTGTAACTCTTGTCAAACTCTTTGACAAATTCTTCCTCTCTTGGATAACTCAATATCCTTTACCTAAATTATCATTAAACTCTCATTATTCAAATTAGAGAGATTTCATGGAGAGGGATGTGTGGTTTGGATTGTAGTTTAAAAGAGATGATAAATGCCAAGTCCTAAATAATAGGGATTTAGTGTTGGATATTTTCTAAAATCCAATAATTAAAAAATAAATATATTCTAAGAGACATTTGAATGTGTCTTTTCAAAACAAGTGTTTTGTGCCCTTTGGTGAGAAGTGTCTCTTGGGTCCATTTGAATGGATGTGACCCAATCATAAGGGATGCTTTTAACATTATAAATTAAGGTGATTTGAAGTTTTCCAAAAATTGAAGAAGATTATTCAAGAAGATCGAAATGAGTATAATGCAGTATTTACAAGAGCATATTGTTTAAGATTTTTTTATTCTCTTTTATTTTTACTTTGATTTGAAGGGCAATTCCATATTTATGATTCTAGTGTGCAGGCTTCGAATCAGAGTTGGGCATTGTATTCTGGGGACAGAATTTCATCAAAACCACATGCATGTGGGAAATTGCTGTATTTAAGAAAGCATCTTATTTTATGTGCCTTGCCCATTTTTCTTTTGCTTTCTAATTCAATTTCTCACATTCATGAACCATTTAGATTATTCACTAATTATTTATACTAATTGTTTATTTAATTTTATGATTGTACGTTCTTCGTAAGTAATTTCCCCAACATTTAGTACTCCTTAATTAAGAACACCAATATGGAAAGGGGAAGAAAAAGGCTTTCAATTAAGTTACCTAGAGATATGGATTACTTATCTTGTGGGTTGATGTTGATATATAAGAAAATCCTATGTAAATATGAATGAGGCTCGATCTAAAATCCCTATTTCGAGGATAATCATGAAAATATAAATTTGAGGTGACTCCAACAATCTAAAATCACTAAAAATCACTCTCTCTCTCTCTCTCTCTAAGTCGAAATTATTTTCCGAGTCTCAATTGCGACCATAATTAAAGGGAGAAAAAGGGCTGGGACTTTACATGGGTATTTCCATTATTTAGTCCAAAGGCTACTAAAAAGAAAATAAATTATGAAAATAGCTAGAAAAAGAAGCACTTTAAACACTAATTCCTTCTCTTGAAAGCTGGAAAGTGGTTAGTGAAGTTGAGATGCATTTTGGAGTTTAAATGAATCCACCATAAGCCACGTCAACATATGAGAGTGGGACGTAGATAAAAACTCTCAAGTTTGAAATTAAAAGATAAAAAATAAAAACTACATCATTTAACTGATTCATTTGAAATGATTCCATCTACTTCTCTTTGAAAAGAAACACCCCTCCCTTTTTACTCTAACCTAACCATTTTCATCATATGAAATACAAAAGATTCACATGGGCATCTCTTATCTATTCTTTTACAAACCTGCTCATCCGTGATCAATATATGGTTTCTGTTCTAATGCGTGTTTGTAGCTCTCATGATATGCTAGTGAATCTGATCGAAGATCATACATCAATAGATGAATAAAAATGGAAAAAAAAAAATTGTTGTAAGAAGATATATCTACCTAAAATATAGGATGTGGAATAGTGTTAAAAACGGTTCAATAGAATCACGACCGAAATCAAGCATCCTCTACAATGGCCTAGTAAAATAAAGCAAACAAACATCAGGTAAAAAGACATAATTGATCTTTCTTGATTACTACTTCAGTTATCAATTGACATACACATTACCATGACCCTCCATTTCCATGACATTAACATGACCATCAAAATTATCCACCTTCTAAATACCATCCCCATCTCCTTTTCCATTCCACCAACCCAACCTCTCATCATCTTAGATGCAAGGACCATTAAAAAACTTGAGACTCTAACCAACTGATGAACTGACTTGATGTTAAGTGGGCACATCGAAATAGGAAGTATTGTGAAAACTAATTTGCATTAAGTATTAAAAAAAAAAACACAATTCAATATACGAAAAATAGTTGTAGGACCCATCTTTAAATCGAAAAACACTCAAACGCCTTAGAACAAACACAAACAAAGATATGAAATATAGGTTTTTTTACACAAAATAATTAGAATTTTTCATGGAGAAGAGAGATCTCTGCGCTCGATCTTCTCTTCCATCAATGTGATGTAATGTCTATTTTGAGTATAGTATAGGGAATTTGCTAGTTGTAGAGTGCGTTGCATTGTGCAATATACCGTACTAATTATTTTTGCCTTGTAGAGAGTATAGCACAAGAGTCTTGATTTATGTAACCAGATTGGCATGGAAATTAAGAAAGTTTCGTTTTAATCCAAATTTTAAAAGAATAGTTTCTTTTTAATTTAAAATTTAAAAGACTGGGTAATTCAACTCTCCAATTGGTCTAGCAAAAATAAAGTGGGTTGGATTGAAATCAGCCGGTTTCATATATAATAATTATTGTGATACACAGGTTGTTATTTTTTTTTTATTTATTTTTGCTAACGGAGGGTTCCCAATCCTTTGGGGTGGACCACTCCCTCCGGACCCAGAGAAAAGCCGAGTAAAACCCCTGTGGCTCCTAGGTGGTAGTACAAGTGGATTCAACCTTCGGTTCTTGAAGAGGGGGGAACCGAGGGTTGATACACAGGTTGTTATTGGATAAGTGATTATTAAAACAAGAAGTTAGGCTAGCAAAAGATTGAGGTCTCACATACATAAATCGTTCCACAACTTGCATGGGCCAGACTAGGCCGAGGAGACAGGTTAGGTTTGATCCATGTAATAAAGTGAATCGGATGTGGCCCGCTTACCCACTTCTCTGGGGTGGCAAAATCTGAATCAGAGTACAACCCAAGCTCCAAATCGTATGTTTGGGTGTGAGTTGTTAGCTTGGCCCAAACTTTTGTGTGTGCAACTTATATGGTTAGATGCATGTTGGAAACCTGCCCCAAACTTCTGTGGGTCCCACCTAATAAAGGGCTAGATATGGGCTCAGCATCAAAACCGCACCCTCTGTCCGAATCCAGGCCAGGCTCGATCCATTTAATAAACAAATCAGATACAGGCTGATACTCCATAGTTCATAACTTACTACCTCCTCCCTGCCCAAACCAACTCATTTTTCCACCGACTCGGCGGTGGTTGGCAATTCCCGACCCTACCCGACCTCCAACCCCATCTCAAACCCAATTTCGTAAATTATGACCCAATCAATAACTATAACTAGGCTGGGTTCAGCTCTGATTGTATCGAGGCCATCTCAGATGTCATGATGTGTCGTATTGGTAAATTTTGTCTACCTGTTACAAACATTACATGGGAATAGTGTGCAATACATGCCGGGAACTCCATCATGGCCCCACATGGTGATAATTTGGATGGTTCAAGATGGATTTCGTCCTCTCTTACAACATTTCACTTTAGTAGAAGTGGGTCCTATCCAACTGTTAGATTGAATCTTTTTTTATTTATACGCCAGCTAAGGGGGCCGTGGCCCAAGAGAGAGCCCGCATATACATCAGAAGATAGCTCACTCCAGTGGGAAGGAGCATGGTTTAAAATCGCGATATCGGTCGTTGTATCGGCCGGGGCAAAAATCGATATGATATCGATATTAGTTGCGGTTATTGGTCCGTCGCGGTTGTCGCGGTATGAATTTTTTTTAATCAAAAAAATATTGCAAAAATATCCAAAAAAATCTAGAATATTAGAAAATGCTGGAAAATAATATTTTTCCCATTAGTAACAACAATAAATCAAAATATCAGTCACCTTAATTTATGAGTCATGTTTGTATCGCAATTCACTATCTTCTCCAGTATTTCACATAATGCAACTATTATTCTCGCTCATGTTCAATTTATTAGTGTGAAATAGAAGAAAATAAATATAACATAACAATTATCTATACACTGTTAATAAGCTATTAATATTTACTATTTAGTATCATAAATATTCCAACAATTTTTTTAAAAAAAAGTAATTTTTTTTTAAAAAAAGAACATTTTTCTACACCCAGAATCATATTTATAAGTAGATCTAACATGAAAGTGTGGACTTCTAAATGAATAACATAACACAAACCCAAAAATGACATGCCAATTATCTTTTTATTCATTTCTATGCTTTATCTAAATATAAAAAATAAAAAATACATAATAGTAAAAATAAGGGAGTTAAGTTGATTTTCTTTTATTAAATAAATTGATTTCTTCAATAAATAGTGTTGTAATTTGAAAATATGTAAGAGAATGAGCTATGGAGACATGGTTGCTCCAAGGAGATGAGGGGAGAGGAGAAGAAAATGGGGGAATAGGGAAAAGTTATAAAAAAATTAAGGCTTTTTTTTATCATTACTCCATTTTGGCTGATATTTGTCGGTCAAAACGATATTTTGACCATATCAGCTGAGATTGACTGATATTTTGGGGTTTTTTTTGCCTAACTTGGTATTGCGGCAAAAAATTATCGCAAGCCAAGATTTTAAACCATGGGAATGAGGCCTACACAAGTGAGAAAGAAAGCCTATACAAGTGTGAAAGGAGGCCACATGAACGGGAAGAGGTAAGGTGACGTTTGAACCCTAATTAAAAGCCTGACTAGCAATACTTGGGCAGCCAGATAAAAAGTGACGCTCCTTACCACTCAGGTAAGGAGTTGTTCTTAGACCGAACCCTAATTAAAAAGCCTCACTAGCATTTTCTTGGCATCAGAGTTGATGTGGCATTAATGATGTTCTTTACGAGAAATCATGATAAAAAATTCAATATGCTGGGGACTTTTAGACATGATGTGACATCATTTTCATGGTTTGTTTGGGAACTTCACTAATATAGTGGAGTGAATTAAAGCTTCAAAAAAACACCAACTTTTTCCACATCAAGTCATAAATATTCCTTACTACGTAACCAAAGAAAAAATATTATCATAACCTACTTATATCTTTTACTTTTACTATTTAAGCCTTTACTTCACTCCACTCTACGTGTAAAAGTTCCCAATCGGAGCAAAATGCAAATGCCAAGTTTCCTAATTAGCATTAAATATTTCAAAAACTCTAATTCTCTTTATTTATTTTAGAATTTTTGAATATTCGAGCACAGAGGAGCATTCAATAATTCCACCATCGGTGCAATTCCTTGCACTCTAGGCTAGAAAGAGGCCCATAAGAGGGATGAGATTCATCTTAAACTGTCCGAAATATCTGTGTGGGCCCACAGTGATGTGTCACCCGATCCTAGTGTAGTAGGCGGCTGCACTCATCCTTCTTCGGTGCTGAAACAGAGACGCAAGAAATGCGAAAAATCTCGAGCAAACTGAATAAATCTACACGGGCCCCGAATGCATAAACGGAAGGCCATGCGGCAAGCGTACATGTTGATGTAGGAAAGAAAACCCGAAGACGAGACGAGACGAGTGAGAGATCGAGTTCGAGGCCTTCGATTTCGAGTTCTAGTTCTTCGAGTTCGAGAGTCCTTAAGCCCTCATTCCTCTTCGATCACGACCATGGCTATAGATTCCTTGCCTCCTCTCATTCATGCGCAGCTCTCTCATCTCCTCACTCACTCTCCCCTCTCCATCAAGGTACTCAAATCCCTTCCCTTCCCTTCTCCATCTCTATAGATTCTTTGAAATTGCGATTTCTCTGAATTCAAGATCCCCAATTTTCTTCCCGCACATATAATCTTTGAATCGATCGCCATTCAGTAACTCGTTCTTGCGATTCTTGACGGGAATGCGCGCTTCGAATCATGATCTGCATTCGATGTTGTTAAACTCATCCGTTTTTCATCAATCGGATGATTTGGAGACTCGAGGCATTTTGTATGTGGTTTTATTTGATTTGCTTGTGAATTTAGTTAGATATGATTGATTTCCTCTATGAAACGATTGATCGACTGTGTATTATGAAGATCATATGCATGTGAATCTTGATTGTCTTTTCATTGGTTGAATTTTGCTACGATTAGGTTTTATATAGGTTTCTGTACTCCAACATTTTTGTATTAGTGAAAGAGATTTTGCTACGATTAGGGTTTATGAAGGTTTCTATCCTCCAACATTTGTGAGAATGGAAGAGATTTTGTTACGATTAGGTTTTATGGAGGTTTCTGTCCTCCGACACTTGTAAGACTGGAAGAGATTTTGCTACAATTAGGTTTTACAGAGGTTTCTGACCTCCAACATTTACGAAAGAGATTTTTCTTGATTGGATGGATTTGGGGGGTTTTAAATGCTAAACAGACAGTGAGAGGATCTGAGGACTATGTAATAACCGAGTTGGTGCTTCTTTGTCCTACCAAGTAAAAGAAGGCTTTGTACACTAGGCATTGTGTATGCATGAAAAATCATTTGCATTGGACATTGCTAGATGTGTTCCATAAATGGCTGTGATTACTTCACTCCTATCTATTTTTTTCCGCACAAAAATATTCCAATTCAATGAAGTTTCAATGGCTAACAATGAACAATGGAGATATTTTTATTGGATTTCTAAATCATAAACCTTCTTTTATTTGATGGAAGCAGTGACTCTTACCATTATGACACATGTCATACTTTCACGAATTTGTCAGTTTGTAATGCATAGAGAGTTCTTACACTAGTATGTTGCTATTAAATGTACTTTATTTCAACTGTTAATATTGAATTCACATTTTTTTTTTAAAATGCAAATTAAGCTCCTGACTTCTTGTTGGAGGATTGGCACTGCAGGTTGATCGGATATGGTCAGGTTGCAATAATTCTACATATTCTGATCGTTTCACTCTTCTCATCCCATTCTGCCTCGATTATATCAGATGTTAGTAAGCATATCCACCAATTCTTGTTATATGTTTTAATTGTTTGGTTTTATAACTTTTTTTTTTATTTTTTTTGTTTCTTTATGTAGCAGGCTCATATATTGTTCTTTGCAATTTCAGAGCGTAGATAATTATTCCTAGGGTTCTTTGCATGTGACTATTCATATTTCCACAACATTTCAGGAAAATACAAAACATAAAGATGTTAAGATGCTTTATTTCCGCAAAATACATTCTACTTTCCCCTCAGAAACCCTAATTTGTGCATTTACTTTTTTTAATTGGTAAAGGCACCTCATAATCCAGTTACATACAGTAGGTGAACTCACCTGTATTTCAAGGAAACCAAATTGACTATGTTTTGGTGGTTTTCTCTATTAATAGTGACTTTAAACTCTGTTATTTAAAAATAATAATGATTTTAAACTCAGGGAAATTTTTATCTGCTCCCAAGATGGCAAGTGGCCAATCAGTCTTATGTTTTTATTTATTTATTTATTTATTATTATTATTTGTTATAAATCTTTTCACCAAATTGAAATTTACAGCTAGTAATAGTATAATCTCTCAGAAGCCACCAGAGGCTGGATAAATTGGGGGAGTACCTATTTGTTTATTTACTTTCTATGGTAAAATACTCATGCACACCCACACATACCCTCTACTCAAGTCCCTCACCATCCGCACTACAACTAGGGATTGATGCTTGTTTCTATGGAATTGGAGGAGTTCTTAAAAAAATAAAAACTATACTGTTGTCATGGATGCTGTTTTAACTCTCTCTCTCTCTCTCTCTCTCTCTCTCTCTCTGTGATAGGGGATGTAATATACAATGCACAGTTCCCTATGGCAGCACCAGATATTATATTTTCTCCAGAAGATGAAGATTTTCTCCCTTTTCTGATGGCTAGTCAAGGAGAAGGAGAAATTCCATCAACTAAGAGTAGTTTGGCTGACTGGAATTACAAGGACCCTGCAAGGCTATTGTCTCTCATACATGAACTAAGGTTAGATTGGGATACGCGCATGGAATCAATGGACAACTATTAAGAATTTGTGGATTTCGAAGTAACCAATGATATGGTTTCCGGTTCTATATTTTGACTGGCTCAAATAAAAAAAAAAAAAGAAGGTTCCACCATGATATCATCCATGAGTTTGTGCTGTTTGGTTCTTTGGTCCTTGTATGTGTTATCTTGTGGATGCTAGATACTGATTGATGGATTGATTTAGGGATATATACACGTCCTACCAGAGGAAGCGTGTTGGTGAGATTGATGATGCAAGATTGAAGTTTGAAATTAATACTGTTCTCTCTAGGGAGGTAAATGCTGTGCTCTCTAGTGATTTATGCATATAAAAAATCTTGAGCTAGATGAATTAGAAGAATTCTGAAAAGTTATTCTCTCTCTCTCTCTCTCTCTAAATTCCTTTTATGTTTATGATATACACAAAGCAGGATATTAGAAGGTTTTTACCTCTGCAAAATGTTACAGTATTTGAATATCTAGCTCTAGACTAAATATTTTAAACGCTCAGTAGAAATCAGTGGTGAATTTCTTCATTCTTTTTCCATGTTTGAATGTTGGCCTGTAAGAAATATTGAAAACTATCGAGCTTGTTCAAAGTGATTAGATTACATGCTCAAGGGCTTAGGTGAAGACTTCATGCCAACAGGAAACAGAAGAAGGCTTTGTGCCTCTAAAAGAGATCAATGGAAAGGTTTCCCATCGAAGATTTCATGCCAAGTTCCTGAATCTCTTCTGTATTTTTTCTAAAATTGACAATATGAAGACTGAACCTTGTTTCTTATTTTAAAACAAATTACTGCCACTGGTTTGGCACTTTCTCACCCAAGTGTTTTAATCTTGGACTTACACAAAAAGCTATCTGAAATAAGTAAATCACAAAAATAATAGGTATCCCGTACCCTAAAAGAACTACACTATTTCAAAAAATAAAACAAATTGTAGTAGTTTGCACACCTCATGTTGGGATACCCAGTCCTGTGAGATGAGAAACTCGCCATGCACATGTGGCTTCGGACCCTCATTTGAGCCATTAACCACCTCTAGCGCTGTGGCTGTATTATCATACCTGGGCTTGCTATCATGAAATCCCTAAAAAGCCTAAAATAAAATGTTCGGCCCATTTTAAAAATTAACGTTTTTTATGTTCTCAATGTTACAAAATGCAAAGAACATCAAACATTTTTGAGGGAGAAAGAGTCAGCTGGTTCCGCCCTTGCCAACTGACCATCAACAACCTCAACTGAAATAACTAAAATATGGGGCATTAGAAGTTCCAAATTGGAACGCCTTCATAGTTCTAATACCCACCGATGCCCACTGTTCTAGAATGTGGAGCAAAGCTATTTCTCCAACCAGCACAAGTTACAGGTGCTGGTCCTAAAAAAAAAATTGCTTGCTAAACACCAAGATATCACTGTCTCGCCTGTTGAGCTCATTGATGTAAATAGCGGCTGATACGTAGTGTATCGGGTGCAGTGGTAGTCATAAGCGTAGCGGCCGCTACATTAATGCAGTGCTGCTACGTAACAGGGCAGCTACAAAAGTTGAAAAAAAAAAAAAAAAAACAAAACAAAACAAAACAAAAGAAAAAATCTCTACTCCTGTATTCATCAACCCTAGTGCAAGAAGAAAAAGAAAGAAAATCCAAAGAAAGAAAGAAAAAAAGAATAGCAGCTGCAAGAAGGAGACATACGTGGAGAGCAGGAGCACCAGCAGCAGCACCATCTAGCACTAGCAGCAGCCACCACAGTAGCAGCAGCATCGAATCGCAGCAGGCAGAAATTGGAGAAGCACCAGTAGCTTGGAACAGCAGCAACTCTCGCTCCTTTCCCTCTTTTCCTTTCTGTCCCTCCTTTTCCTTCTTTTCCTTTCCCTTTCTATCTATTTCTCGATGCTTCTTTTCTGGAGAGTGGCGAAAACTGAAAGGCAACAAAAGCCCTACTCAATTATGCCAACATCTTTTTATAGGGTAACATATGGCCTTACCCCAATACGGCCCATGGCTGACCACCTAATGGTATATTCATATAAAAAAATTAAGTGGGCTCCAGCAAAAAGAAAAAGGTCACAGCCTTAATTAGTGAGCTTCACAATTGGGCTTAAGTATTAAAATAAAAAGGTCACTCCCTAATCAAATCTTAATTGAAATTAAGGCCTTAGCCAACCTAATCAAAATTTCACTCTAATTGGAAATAGGCCACAATCAAAATTTCACTCTAACCGGAAATAAGCCCCAACCAAATTTCACACCAATTGAAATTAGAGCCCTGGAGAAATCTCATATTAACAAAGAATCGAGCCCATGCAAATGTCACTTTAATAAGAATTAGAGCCCTACTAAGTTTCACTCTAATTGGACATAGGACCTAGGAAAATTTTACTTTAATAGGAAATAAAGCCCTAATCAAATTTCACTTTAACTGAAAATTTCTCTCTCTCTCTCTCTCTCTATATATATATATATATAAATATATATATTTCAAAATGTAACTCTAAAATGTTATATTCTAAGAATAATGGTGATGATATTTTGATGACACTGTTTAATTATAAACATTTTTTTTAGTTTTTAACTTAGCACAGCCAACCAATATGAATATATATATATATATATATATGAAAAAATATATCAATATTATCATTTTATAATCATACAACGATACAGGATTTCATGCAATGAGGGGACTGCTATGCAACCCTATATTAGTTACTTTTGCAAAAAGACCAAATCTAGCATTTTCCAATATTTTGGATTTTTTGAAAAAAATTCGGATTTTTTGACAACTTTTTTGAATCACACCCCTATGTAGTGTTTTGGCGGTGGGCTGCTACGCCTGCCGCTATTGCTATTTTCATCCTTGGTTGAGCTACCCACTTTATGATAGAAGAAAAAATTTGGAAAATCTTGTGATTTCTTTCAGCTAATAAAGACAACCACTGAAAGTATTGACATAATATCTCCATGAGAGGACCAAAAAGATGAAGAGCAAACTACAACAGACTATCATTTCAAAACGAGTCAAGGAGGGCATTGTCAAGTGGTACAGCATACACTACTTAAGAGGAAGAACCGAAGAAATGAGTTGATAACAATATCATTTGGAAATATTTGATTGCATGAAGGCATACCACATACCTAAATTCCCTTACTTAGGCATACTGCATACCTGAAGTTCCCTACTTTATCTTCCAGTTCAGGTTTTTAGAACAATTTGATAGTTGTTTTTATATTTAAAGTTGTCCCACCAGGTAGCTGAGTTGACTCTACTGCTTGTCCTGCTGAGTTGATTTTGTGTGATGAGTTAGCAAACTATTGTATCTTTTGACTCATCAGCTGGACCAAAATGACTTACTAATATCTAGACCTACAACCAAGTTCCAAGTTGAGAGTTTATATTTTCCATTATTATGCCTTCTTTAATAAATACATGAAATGGTTATCAATAACATTTTTCAAAGCTGGGATATTTTATGATTTTAAGCATTCTGATGGAAATACTTGATCACAGCCATATTTTTCACAGCTTAGATATTTGATGTTTTTAAGCATTCTGATGGAAATACTTGCTCTCAGTCACATTTTTCACAGCTGGGATATTTAATGTTTTTAAGCATTCTGATGGATATACTTGATCTCAGTCAAATATTTCCTGAGTTTCAAATCCAGTTTGACTGGGCTTTCATCAAGTTCAATAGAATTCATTTTTTTATAATTGCAATATTTGTATAGACTTTATCTAATTGGTTTGGCTGGAGTTATTTGATTTGTTTATTGTTTTTCATCGTCATGGAGCAGGGAATCGAAGTCTATTTGGTTTCAGGATCTGAAAAGGTTGGTGATGCTCTTAGTTTTTTGTCTTCCTTTTGTCAGATTGCACTGTCCACTATTGTGCCCTTTTGCCTATTCGACTTGAGTTATTATCACTCTTCATATTCTGTTTTCATAGAGTTTTATATCATTAAATTATTTGTAGACAGAGGAGGTTAAGTTTGCTGTGCCCTTACTGAACATGGACTTAAATAAACTGGTGCATGGATGCCCTTGGAAACATCAGCAAAAGATCTACTTACAGGTTTTCTCTTTGCTTTCTTCTAGCCATTGCATTACGGTGCAGTGCTTTTTTTTTTTTTTTTTCCATTCAATTGTTTGATTGCTTAGCTGAACAATGAGATGCTTTATGACTTTTCTTTTATATATGCAAGTTTTGGAAACAATCTGTTCAAAATAGTATCAGTATTCTCCATGGAAGCTGATATGCAGATCAGCTTTGGCACATCTAATTGATTTCTTCTGTTTGTAATATTATGGCTTTTGGGCAGTACCAAATTTGTGTTTCAGCTTTTTAATAAAACTTAACTCACTATCACTTAAAAAAATGTTGCGGATACATCCCTCCCTGTCATTCCTTTTCAAGAACTTTCTTACTTTTTTTAATTTTTTTTTATATACATGTCATCCAAAATCTAGATAGACAGATAAGTGCTCATGAGCTAACAACTCTCTAACTACTGCATTTAGAAAACACTTGCCTTTGTATTTTAGATATGAAAACTTCAATTAAAGTTATTATGTGTGCCCATACATGATTCATCTTGGTTTATTCTTAATCCCATTATTATTTAGCATGTGTAAGTGACTGGAAATAGTTTCTTTAGGCTTTTCACTTATACCTGAAAATTTTGAAGCGCAGGTTATTTTCCCAGTTGCCAAAAAATATTCCTTAGCTCCTGCTCCACGAATAAAATTAGTTGCTTCATCAGAACTGAGGACATTTTTTTCCATTGAAGACGTTAAGCTTCCACCTTGGTTAGATGGAATGTATGTATGCGTGCAGCTAAGTGCTTTTAATCATTATCAGTCAGCAAGTAATTGGTGTATGTTTTTATTAATTAAAAAAGAAATCTTTCTGGTTTTTCTAAGGTGCATGGCTGAATATCTTCCTACTTTTGAAGAAAATCTTGGGCAACAGGTCAGTGACAATCATCTAAACAAAAATGGCTTTGTTTGTTGTTCTGCTTAGAAGCAGCATTTTCAGTAGTTGTTGCATGTTATAATATACTCCACATACAAGCATTGTCCTTATTGCTAGATGAGTTGAAACCTCCTTTCTTCTAAGGTATTATTCATTTCTTGATTTTTAATTCTGAGGAAATGGACTGCTTTGTGAAAATAGATATTGTAGGGATTACAAGTTTCTACCGGTACTGTCCTTGACTTGGGATGTTGGAATAAAGGTTCTTGGTATATTTTCTTTACACAAGCGACCATCCACTTAATGCTCTAGAAGTTTGTAGTTATCATTTATGCTTAGTGAAAGCTTTGTATTCATGTGATCCCAAGTGTGAGAGGGACAACAAATTTGCTCCATTTTTTCTTCCAAGCTATGCCGCCAAACACAAGCGTGGCCTTTCACCTTCATTTTTGTAAATTGGCTCCATTTTTGCAATTGGAATGTTGCTGTTTAGGTTTGAACATCTGTTGTATCGAGTCTTAAATCATTATAGCGAGATGGGTTTGTTATAATTTGGAGAAATATGTCATGGTGCTATCTGGACAGATTCTTATCAGGTTTGATGGTTTTGGGCACATTAACAGTAGTAGCAATAGCTGATCAATCAAATATATCGAAACAGTGACTAGAACTTGAATAAAATTGAAAACAGCAGAGAAACTGAAGGAGACAGGAAACTAACTGAATTGCAAGAACAAGAATATCTTTTTTTTTTTTTGCCTTTCTTTTTCTTTCTAGGTTTTAGAGATATGGAATCAAAGACAAAATCTCAGAAGAGTTTATTCTAAAATACCAAATATGATTGGGACCTGATGATGGATAGAGTCTTCACACACGTTCACCATGGATGCCTAGTCTTTGGAGTCATCACTGTTGTGCATTGGCGACCCTAGGAGTCTTCAGTACAAGGAGAGACACTCAAAATGCATTCACAAAGTGAGAGGGAGAAGAGAAATTTTCTTTGAATCACAAACCACAGATTACGAAACTTTATAAGAGGGGAGGACAATTCAGCCTATTTAGGGACAAGATTTCCTCCTTTTCCTAGTACCTAGACAGGATTCCATTTCCCTTCCATGAAATTGATAAATTTCATGGAATTGGTCTGGAACGACTAGTTTTGGGGAAGGTTCATCGGAGTTGCACACTTCATCTCCATCTAATGTGGATGGCCCAATTCAGATTGAGAATCATGAAATTGAGCAGGCCTTTATGTTCGAGCAACAGGGTCACCTGGACACCTCTTCAATTTCGTTGAGATGGGCTCATCAGTAGGTGGGCCATGTGGGGCCCTTGATCAATTTCGTGGAATTGGTATGGAATTTCCTAGACAGTTGACAGCAAGCACTTTCAGTTCTTTCCTTTTTCTCTTTATTTATTTTAGCAAACTTGGGATATTATTAGTGAGAGTCATCATCGGTGATGAGGGATTGGATTCCATAGATTTTGAGTAGGTGGGTTCTCATGGCACAGTCAAACATTATTTTGGGAATAACAGTGTGTTATTTTAATATATACACACACATGCACGCATATATACACAGCTATGTGGTGCTTTTTCCTATTTTATCTCTGTTGTTAATGGTGTGCTGAGTGAAATCTAACCCTTTTTAGCTGAGAGCTGACCCTATTGTCAATTGCTCGTCTTCATTCCAGGCTTCCAGCAGCGTTGTGGTCAACTTAACCTGCTGTTATAGCAATATATTGACAGTTGAGATTGTCGTGGGTTCCTTTTGGAATCTCTCTCTCTCTCTCTCTCTTGCTGAGTGAAATCTAACCCTTTTTGGCTAAGAACCGACCCTATTGTCAATTGCTCATCTTCATTCCAGCAGCATTGCAGTCAACTTAACCTGCTATTATAGCAATATATTGACAATTGAGATTATCGTGTGTTCCTTTTGGAATCCGTGACTGCATCACCATCTCTCTCTCAGCTGATAGGATTAGATACAGAAAAATAAAAATGTGTTCTCTAATCTGTGAAAAACATGAGGATTAGAAATGGGTTTTGTCATCTGTGAAAGGACGTCTCACTGACTCACTCACTCTTGCATGTGGGTACAACATGAGTTGCAATGGTCGAACTTTCTGTTAGACACACAGCCTATCGTCACTGGTCTTCTTTTCCAAAGTAGGGTTAGGAATTGGGTTATGCAGGTCAACCCTAACCGACCCCTTTTTTTGCGGGTCAGGCTTACCTTATGTGTGACTGACCCTCTGGATGCGGGTTGGGTTTGGGGGTCGGCTTAGTTTTCTATTATTGATTACATGCCAACCAATTATCATGTTAGATTTAACTTAACTGATCTAAATCTAGGAAATTTTGGAAAGTCATGTACTACGAAAGTAAGCCCATTGGAAAGTCAAATATCTTTATTGGGCTAGATGACCTTGGGTTAGGTCCAACGGATCAGTCATCTATGGGCTTGGCCTGTTATGGATTGGGCCTCATCATGTAGGTCTTCAGGCCTATGGCTGCATCAGTTTTTTTTTTCCCCTGAACACAAATTTTAATTGTGTGTTACCGTGTGCAAGACTGCAAGTGCCGTTATATTTATAAACTTTTTTTTTTTTTATTTTTTAAATAAAGTGTGAGTGCTATAACTGCAGGCTATGGAATGATTTTTTATTTTTTAACAGATACTGGAGGCAGTTGTATCTGTTAATGCCAGGAGACGCTTTATTGAGGCTTTAGCCCCTCTGTTTGGAAGGCCAGTAGAAGCTGATCCGGTATGCTTTAGGACATTGCTTCTGCATTGACTAAAAGTACATAAGCAATTCAATTGTTATTTTCTAATGGTTTCACCGATCAGGTTTTTTGTAGGAGAGCAACAGTGCTTGCTGCCTCTGGAGTTTTTACATTCCTGGTATGATATGTCTTCTCCAGCATCTTTCCATGTAATCTTTATCTTCCAAAATTATGGTTGGTCCAATTGTGCCAGACTGCCGGGACTAATGCATCATTTTGGTCAAGGATGCTTCCCGTGGTTTTATTTAGAAGCCCAGTGGTTTTAGCTACTTTAGATTTATTACTTTTGTCTTGTTGATGGTTGAACTTTATTGCTGCTGTTGGTTCTTCTCCTTTAACTTCTAATGTGATTATGCAGGTGCACTTTTCCATTCCTACTCAGTTCCCTAGGCAACAGCCTACCTTGACGATGCAGAGTTCTCAGGTAAAGAAAATATTGATCCCTTTTTTCCTTACTCTAGAGGTTGCATATGTTGTTAGCATAGCCAGTCCAACTTATGCATGCATTGTGTTCTAAGCATCTACACGTTCATCACATATTTGCTCTATCTGAAATCATTGTTGACGGGAGGGCTGTTATATATGAGTCGGTGTCTTCTAGACATCACAGGTACTGTGCTGCAGAGTGCAGACCAGGTTGGATCAGCTAATGGGTATTGCATATTTGTTGGGGGCATTTTGGTATTGTGGAGGTTGACTGTCATTTTGCTCCTAAAAGGACAGATTTGAAATTACGATATACTCCATCTAAAAAAAATATATACAACATACTACTTATATTAGCTCCGAAAGTCAGTTGACTGATGTTCTTTCCAAGGTGACTACCCAGTTCGACTCACTGGTTAATTGAGCAAACTAGGCATGTCTAGCATCTGTGCTTTTACTAAATGGGTGTACTTTCATCCATACACTTAGGCCCCGTTTCTTTACTAGAATTCTCAACAGGAATTCTGTGTTTCATTACTAGAATTCCTGGGCATTTGAAATTCCAGGCATTTGAAATCCCAAAAAAACTCAACATTTGAATAACCACTTTAACAAGGAGGATTTGGAAATCTCATTTGGCACTGGAATTCGTGGAGAGGGACGATGGCATTCCGAGAGCTCAGGTAGAAATTCAGGTCATGAATGAAACAACGAATTTAGAATTCCAGAATTTGGCAGCGTTTCAAATACCAGCATTTAAAATTCCCAGACAACCACCAGACATGAATTCTATGAATTCTAGTAAAGAAACGGGCCCTTAAAGGTGCATCAGTGTTTCAATTATAAATTCCACTTGAGTATTTGGGGAATGAACTGTATATTGGGGGTTTGATTGGTGTAATCATTCCAAGAAACACTTAAATTGTTTCGATTGCGTCAAGTGTAATGAGAAGAATTGAAGAAAGTCTGCCTGATGCTTAAATTGTTCTATGTGATTGTAACATATCTTTTAAAAAAAAATGCTTTTATCCTTCTCTGTAGCACTTCAACTCTCAAGGGGCACCGGTCATGTCACGTCCTATCATAGATTTTCCATGGAGTCCAAGATGGGAGACAATACAAATGGTTGAGCGGATTCAGTAAGTTTCTCCCAAATAAGTGATTGACTGCTTTTATTCTGTTTATTTACTTATTTTACCATGGATTTATTCATGTTGATATTTATGCAGCGAATTCCTTGTTGATGAATGTTTGAACTTTAAGAAGTATTGCAATGAGACCCTACTTTCACCACAATAGGATGGTTTGAAGGTATATTTTTCTCCACCCATCAGATTGATACTATGCATTGTCTTTTTTCCCTCGTCTTACTGATTTGATTATGTAACTTTAGCTTATTCAACCTATTTGATTTATATAGAAGGTAAATAATTTTTGCACCCTATATTTTCTTCAGATTTCTTGAGCATGAAAATCTCAAGTTTGTCTTGTGACTGCCCATATCAATTACAAGATCTAACTTACCATCATTGTCATCACTAAGCCTTTATCCCTTATCTTGTTTGCAGTTTTGAGATCTACCTAGATTCTCTATACAGTCTCTAAATTTTTGTTATTCATATAAATGAATGAAACTAAAATGTAATAATAATTTTAATACTAACTTAAAAGAAAAATTCATATTGAACCAATAAACCAATCCACATTAGCAAGAAAACCATAATAATCAAGGACCTTGATACAAAATCACAATTGCAAGACTGCTTTTAAGTCCTGGAGGGTGGGGGTTTACTTCCCTAGCAATATTTATTTTTCTTACCCTTACCACTGAACCTGCAAGCATTACATGTTCTATAATCTAACCTAGAATAGTATACATAAATAAAGAAAAAATACACAACATTTTAATGTCGATTGGATGATGGATCACAATTGTCATCATCCTATCAAGGTTTTCAAATCTAATTACTGCTACATTAAGTTTATTAAAAAAACATTTTAGGATATATTATATCATTAGTATAAGCTTCTTGATCATTTTCAATATTTTATATTGATATAAATAAAAATTGATGTGACTCACTGGGCTGCTAACTTGACTCCACTCCTTGGCTTGCTTAGTCAAGTCCAAGTGACAAGTCATCAAGCTATGGTAAGAACACCTCACGTGCCACATACATCTGCATTAATACATTCGACCGTTACCTTTTTTACTCCTAAAGTACTTCCTTTTCATGGTCTTTTATTTTATTTTTATTTTTTTAAACTTTTCCTCAAATACAATATTTTGCTATATTTTTAGTTTAAAATTTATTATTTATTAATATCTGGGTAGAAACACAAAATTTGAAGTCGTCCCAATGTTTCCGGCTGATGTTATCTCAATGCTTGCATTACCATCGTTGAAAATTGATGGACATTGAAGGACATATTTGGGCATACATCTTCATCCACTGGGGTCAGCTTTTTTAGTCCTACCTTATTAGAGTTTCACCTTTCCCTCAACCCCATCTAGAGAAATCCAGAATCTAGCATGACAAGAGCCTGTAGCAGAGTTTAGAGGAGCTTATTGTCACATTGATGATGTTACTGGTTCATGTTACTGATAAAAAGAATTTCAACAATGTAGCATGTTTTTGCTATTATATTCCAGGTCTATTGTCTTGCTTGATTGACTTTTAAGTTTTAACTATCTTTATCATGGCACCTCTCAGCATTAGGTCCAAGAGGTGTTGCCATCTGGAGAGAAGAAAGTTCAAGCTGGGTGCCATGTGAATGTTGCAGATCTTCGCGATACCTTGGTTGTGCATTTGGCAAGGTGCATTTTCAGCATTCTTTTAAGAGTTAGGTGTTAAAAGGAACTGAAGAATGTGATATTGGACTACATAGATCGACAACGCGCATGAGATATTTTTCCTTACACCCGTCAAAGTAGGCTTCCTATGTAGAATTGCAGAATGTGAATATCATGGTTGTCTTTTACGTCTTTTTACGATGCCCCAGGAGGTGCACTGTGATCTGAACAAGATTTCCAAGGTGGGATTGTAGATGATTGAATTGGGAGAAGGAGAATGGTGTCATTAAATGCAGGGGGTTATGAATACTCTTTTTTTGTCACGTAATTTCTTGAAGTGTTTGTGGGGAATATATGTAAATTGAACAAAAAGCTTATTATAAAATGGTGATCAGGAGCTGCGGAAGTGTGCCAAATGGAAAGAAGGATTTGCAGTTGCATCTTGGTGCAATAGCACTGTCCTTGGTCACTGGTCCTGGATGAAAATAAGAGCGGTCCAGAGGCGGTGAAGAAAGGATAAAACTTAGAATCTATCAAATCAAATTAGAAGCCGTTTCGGTATTTTTGGAGATTCTGGTCATAATGGATCGATAAAAAAAAAAAAAAAACCAATGATGAAATAAATCCCTTTTTAGTCGCAGTGATTTTCTGTTTTTTAAATATTACTGTTGTGCCTCGTGCCCGCCTCATCTGGTGGGCCTATTCGACCCTAGGAATGTCAGGGCTTTGACTTTTGGGTCTGGCAGGCATTGGACTTTTTGGCCCAGGCTGGGTCTTGGGATTTTGGGCCTGCTAGGGCCTTATGCATTTGGGCCAGACCGGGCCAGGAAGGCATTGGGCTTCTGTGCTGGGCCGGGCCGGACTTGGGATTGTGTGTCAGGCCAGGATTTGGGCTTTCTATCATTTAATCAACTGCGATCCAGATAAAGTGGGCCCAGATTTTATACATCGTCCAACCAAATTCCGAAACCCAAACCAAAGTGGAGTGAGGCCTGGCCGGACACATGAGTACCCCTTATATGTTGTTCAAGATTGATGGGTTCAATTTACAAATGCCAAAAATAAATTACTTACTCCAGTCGGTTTTTTTAATTACACCTCCATAAAGCTGACACTCGTACCAATTCTCATCGCTACATTTTGGAATTCAAATTGACTGACTCGTATCCATCCACTTTGGACTTCTGTTATATCTTCTCGACAGCAGCAATTAATGAAAAGAAAGCTTATGAATATCATCATCTGAAAGCCCACTCAAAAGAGGGTACCATTCAATCAGACTACACATTTAAAACTTTACTATAATATATATATTTTTAAAGCTCTATAAACAGTAGTATCTATGCCATTCATATGTGACCAAAAAAGTAATCCTATATAAATGTGGCGCACCAAGAGTCGGCCACCCAAAGCATGTGAAGCCCAGCTCATTTAATTTGTCGGGCTGAATAACTAAAGATGGGCAGGACTTTTTTAAGCACATATAACATCAAGTCCAAAAAGTTCATTTATTGACTATTATATACTCTCTACCAAAGACTCGACCAAAAATCCTGGCCAAAGCTTAGCCTGTGCACTTCAGCAACCATGCGATTTACCTAATCAATTCAAAGACCCTCGAAATCCAAGTGGTTGGCCCTAGTTTTCTTTTCTTTTCTTTCCAAAAGATGTGGACCATCCATTGCCATATTTTGCTGATCAAATGGAAACTGAACCGCCTTCTTGTCTGCAAGAAGAAAAAAAAAATAGAGAAACAAGCTTTATTTCAATATAGAATGCATGGAATCAACAACAACATTCGACAGGTTGGCCATATCAGCAGAGAAAGAAACAGAAGAGCCATAAAGGAACACAAGCGGTTACAAAGATAGCATGAACAGCAAAATAAAAGGCAAGGCAGTAGTAGGAAAAGGCCAATTGACTTAAAATCCCCCAGGAGCCATGAAAGCAGTGTTCCGTTCCATTCCTTCAGTTCTCATAGTTCTCCTCTGCTCCTTCCTCATACTCTCCCTCCTCATCTTCCTCAACAGTGGCATCTTGATACTGCTGATACTCAGCCACCAGGTCATTCATGTTGCTTTCTGCCTCAGTGAACTCCATCTCGTCCATTCCTTCCCCAGTGTACCAATGCAAGAAGGCCTTGCGTCGGAACATGGCAGTGAACTGTTCGCTCACCCTGCGGAACATCTCCTGTATTGAGGTAGAATTGCCAATGAAGGTAGATGCCATCTTCAGACCTGTGGGGGCAATGTCACAGACGCTGGATTTGACATTGTTTGGGATCCACTCCACAAAGTAGGAAGAGTTCTTGTTCTGGACGTTGATCATCTGCTCATCAACCTCCTTTGTGCTCATCTTGCCCCGGAACATCGCTGAGGCAGTGAGGTATCGGCCGTGGCGGGGGTCGGCAGCACACATCATATTCTTGGCATCCCACATTTGTTGGGTAAGCTCAGGGACTGTGAGGGAGATGTATTGCTGGGAGCCACGAGAGGTGAGAGGGGCAAAGCCCACCATGAAGAAGTGTAGGCGAGGGAAGGGGATGAGGTTCACAGCCAGCTTCCTAAGGTCTGAGTTCAGCTGACCAGGGAACCTCAAGCAGCAGGTCACCCCACTCATAGTTGCAGATATCAGATGATTCAGATCCCCGACTGCAACAATGAATCACAAGAACAATCAGATTTTTTAAGAATTATTTTTCCCAACATCAAAATCAACATGTTGCATTGCCAAGATTAATGTAAATGCATATTTCATCTGTTTTCTTCAGGACACTTGGAATTCATAATGAAACATTTAGAATATGATCGCTGGTCCGCCAAAGAAGTTCTCGGCAGGGCAAGCATCCAAAGCCCAAGGCTTTTGAGGTTCCACCTCTTTTTTTGTATACAAATTAGGGGAAGAGACAAAACTCCCCCTTGCCAGCTCTAAATTTTCTTAGCAAAACAAGATTTGGCTGGAAAATAATCCCCTGTATAATCTTCTCCAAAATGCAGTTAACATAAACGGTACACATTCTACTCATGCAAATTATAAATGAAAAGGTTACTTTAATGATACTTACAGCTTGGGGTGCTAAGCTTCAGAGTCCTGAAGCATATGTCATAGAGGGCTTCATTGTCGAGGACCATGCATTCATCTGCATTCTCAACTAGCTGGTGCACTGAAAGGGTGGCATTGTAGGGCTCAACAACCGTGTCAGATACTTTTGGAGAAGGAAAAACAGAGAAGGTAAGCATCATCCTATCTGGGTACTCTTCTCTGATCTTCGAAATCAATAAAGTTCCCATGCCTGACCCTGTACCTCCTCCAAGAGAGTGGCAGACCTGAAAACCTGACATGAAACAAGGGTATATAACAAGGCAAAATGTTTCATCGAGTACCAGGCTTCTTTCCATTTATAACTCATTTAATTACAGAAAACATCAATGATAATGAGCAATATTGATAGATATGAAAAAAAAAAAAAAAAAAAAAAAAAGAAGAAAAAAAAAGAAAAGGAAACTCCAATTCAAATGAGCCTTTCAGTACGGTCTTTTATGATCCATGTAGAGTGTGTGCAGTGCATGGATCGCATACTTGATGGACGCTTCATAAAAAAAAGAACAATATCCTGATGCATCAATCAAAATGAAAGTTGAATGTGGAGTAAAAAAAAAGAGGTTTTGACTCGCAGATAAGCCACCAACAGGATTGAATCTGGCCTATTGGGAACTCTAGACAAAGACTTATGAGGCAAACACTTTGATTTGGATCCAATTGGCCAGATCCATGAGAATTAAAGCTGTTAACAGCTTATTTCATGGATCTCAGTTCCCTAACGCTTTCAGCACTGACTAATAGAGGCAAAATGAAAGTTAGAGAAAGTCTGCTGATTTGGAGCTGCAAATAAGGACCTAAACTGATTAGCTGCCCCTGTGCAGTAAAAGACATCATTATTGGGAAAAAAGGCCCCACCTTGCATGGCCCCCAGAGAAAGCTTTATCTACTCCGTCATTTTTTCTATGCTCATGTTGTTTTCAATGCTAATTTGCCAGACAATGAATAATGGTGTGACACAATATGTTGTTGGGCAGTCACATCGTCAAAATCACTAGTTATGAGATAATTATCTCCCCTTCATATCAGATTAGCAACGACCAGTTGAGTGGTAGTTGAACAGCTCAACCTCACCAAGTATCAGATTGAGCAGTGAACGAGACAACCTGCTGAATAGATTAAAGATAGAATAGGAATGTCCTGCACACTAACCTTTGGAAATATTATAAACACCATGTATAGTAAGTTTAGAAGTCATGGGTACTGCTCCTCTCATAATTACAAATTGGGTAGTCCAATTTTTTCAAAGGGATATTAATGCTTCAAAGTTGAATAGAGATGGATGCAAATTAACCCAAAACAAGACTATCAAGGAAAAACTCTTAACAGTACAGTGAATCTCCTTTATCAAAGGGTTAAGCAAGCTAATAAAGATTTGACAACCAGACAAGACAAGTTGTCTCCCAAATCTTGGCTTCCGGATGTCATGCATAGTAATGCTCCAAATAGTATCAGTACAATGACTTATTATGGTCTAGCAATTATTGCAGATTAAAATCACTGTGAACAATAAGATTTACATGGCTGCAACTATAAGCTTTCACAATACATATCCTTCCTGCCCAAAAGCACTAGAATGTGCAGTTAAATTTGAAGCAAGCGATGTTGAAAAGTAAATTCAATAAATTGCAACCTTCAATAAATTCAATAATCTTCAATGAATGAGAATAGTATAAATTTGATTTTGCAGAGATGTACTGCAATGTATTTGGCCAATGGCAAAAACATGTCCAGTCCTCCAATTTCAATTGCAAATGAAGATCAGAAAGACAAAATACAAATATCCCTGATCTAAACACTAAAACCAAATTCACAAATCAGATTTAAAGAACAAAATGGATGATCATACATCATTCTAGGAGAAAAACATAAATTGAAGACAAAGCTTCCTGGGAGGCTGCAACAATCATATAATGCAAACTCAATGAAAAATGATAGGCTACCTTCTAAAATACAGAAAGAGAAAGCATCATCAAAATAACAGAGATTTTTTTTTTACAGTCATATCTAGGGTTTTCAGAAGAAAAAAAAACTGATATATAAGAAAAAAAAACTACATATTTAAGATGCAAGTTTCAGAACTTCACAGAATAATGGAACAGAAAATAGCAGAATTCCATCTCACACCATCAGAAACATAATGTAAGTAACAGATCAGAAAGAGGGATCTTACTTCTCTTAGCATTCTGCAAAATTCTAATCGAATAAATTTATGCAAGCAAAGAGACATCTCAAAGAATAAAGCACCACAATTCTGCAAGATCTTGTCGCTCCACTTCCAGATGCCGAGAACATAGAAAATCAATCTCAAAGAGACAAGACACATCTCAATCAAGACCTCAGCAAGTTCCAAAAAATGAAACATACGAAAAAAAAAATGAAAGATCTACAAAGCAGATCTCACATTTTGATCAAAATCACAGATCTGATAAAAAAATTTCTCTCTACAGATCCACAAACGTGCAAAGTTTCATCATAAAATGCAGAGAACATCCAAATATTTTCAATCTTCCACCAAAAAAAACACAGATCAAATGTTGTATTTCACATTTCCAGATCTAAACTCCTCTTCAATGAAAAGATCATAAAAACAAACAAATAAGACATAGAGATCTTATATACCTTGCAGGCAATCGCAATTCTCCGCCTCCTTCCTCACAACATCGAGAACGGAATCGATCAGCTCCGCTCCTTCCGTGTAATGTCCCTTCGCCCAGTTGTTTCCGGCACCGGACTGTCCGAAAACGAAATTATCCGGTCGGAAGATCTGACCGTACGGTCCGGATCTGATACTATCCATCGTACCGGGCTCCAGATCCATCAAAACGGCTCTAGGAACGAATCTTCCACCAGAAGCTTCGTTGTAATACACATTGATCCGTTCGAGTTGCAGATCGGACGATCCGCCTTTGTAACGGCCTGTCGAATCAATTCCATGCTCGTCGCAGATCACTTCCCAGAATTTCGCTCCGATCTGGTTACCGCATTGGCCGCCTTGTATATGAAGGATCTCTCTCATGGCTTTTCTCCTGATTGCAGAGGGTTTTGAAATTGGGGATCTGGTTCGAAGCAGAGGAAGGAGGAGAAAGAAAGCGGAGACAGATAAGAAAGAATGGGGAGAAATGACTTATATAAGAGATCTTGGAGCGGAGCGGGATATTTTGAAGGAAACGACCTGTCGTGTGTACCGCGGGAGCACGGAATCGTATATGGTACCGCATCTGGAATTGAAATCTTTCGAGGACAGCTGGATGAATCTTTCTGTGGGGCCCATCCATTGGGCTCTAACCTCGAGACAAACTGAATTGAACGGGTGGAACTTAAATATGGGGCCCATGTATTGCAACCTTAGCAGTTCAAAATAAGAAGCCTCCACTAATGTGGGAGCATTCTCAAGTTTTACATCCATCGGACTTTGTTTGGTTGGTTGGTTGAATTGATTATTTAATTAAAAATGTGAATAATTTTTTTTATTGCTATCGGACGGTATAATTGTAAAACTACATCTTTTCGGTGAAAATTGTGGTTTTAAGCCAACTGAGCTATTTTTTGAGGTTAATTAAAATTAAGATAAAGTTATGCATATTCATTATCACCTTCTTTTTTTTTTTTTTTTTTTCAAATAGTTAATCTAACGGTAGAAAGAGTTGTGATTGATGTAAATTTTGAGAATGTCTGATAGATATTGATGATGTTTATTTTAAGCGGTTCATATTTTAATCCATAATCTTGCTTTTAACTTATAATATCTCTGGGTTAAGATGTTTTCACTTTTATTGCAGTTGCTTTCACCGTCCTTCATTGATCACGTGAAGACAAATAGTTTCAATATTTTATGTTAATTACATCACGGGTGTGTCCTGAATCCGATTAGGTTAAAATTATGCCAGTACTAATTCATTGGGTAGCACTGACTTTGAACCGTTTGAATGTTATCATTGGAGCCCACTTTGTATCTATAGGTTTAAATTATTTGAATTCTCTAGGACCTGATCTAGATTCTGCTATACTAAGGAAACAAGGTGGGCAGCTCTTTTACAGCATCTCACATCCACAGTGGGTCCCACCATGCAACAATTTCCATTAATGAAACTATACAAGGTTTCTAGGCATTGCAGCTCTATCATGAGTGACGGCTGTGATCTCCCTATCTGGAGCAGTTCCCGAGGATCCATCCACGAGGGTTCCACGTGTACGGTAAAGCGACGCCCCACATTTCTCAACCATGAATGTGGGGTTTAGTTTAGTCCATCGCACTTAAAAAAAAGGTTGCTTTTCACTATCTTTTCTTTTTGTTTGCTTTCTGCAATCGAAATAAATAAAGATCCAAGTGCAGTGTTTTTCAAAATAATACGACTTTCAGGTGTCTGTGCTACCTAATTCGTTCAAAGTTAAAAGTTAGGAGGTAGCACTCTAGATTAGCAATGTCATTATTCACCATAAGTAACATTTAAGATAAAGAAAATTGTAATGAGCATGTGTTGCCTGATACAATGGATTAAAGATATTTATATTGTCGGCTTAAATCATCAATTGTAAGTGGTCCTCGCATTTTACTTCTCAGGACCACAGAGGTTGGATCCTCGGTTAGATCCACGTACTTTTCCAGTGTACCCACTCATCCGATATAACAAAAAGAGCTTCTGAATTAAAGATGGTATATTGTTTGTATAATTTTTTTCATGGCTATCGAATTGTTCTCAATTTTTTGCACTGCACTAACTCCCGCGGGTCAAAGAAAAGCCGGATAAACCTCCGAGTACAAGCCGTGATCCTAGACCAACTGAGCTACCTTTGGAGTTATATTTATATAATACAGTCAGCTTGTGAAGGCCGAGGAGGAGGGTAAATGGAAAGGTCACCTTGTAGATAAGGGTCAACCAAAAAATCAACTCCATCAAATTATAATAGCCCTTGACTTATTAGTAGGAAAATCTAATAACATTTTAACCATATATCCTTTTGAGATTCAATTAAATGTTGAGTAAAGATTGGATGAGTGTAAAATTGAGTAAAGTGTCGGCTGAAAGAAAAAAGAATGAAAGGGGCTGCACTGACCAAAAGGAGGTCCCATGTGGCCAGGAATCCAATTCTTCTATGTGAATTGAGGTAGCTACTGACCATCCAGCGGTGAACATCACTTTGGCAAGTCGTTTTTTTTTCCTGCTTTGGTCAATTTTTAGGCATTGCAGTTTATTGACTCTGAGGGAGATGGCCTTGAAGACCCAGGTCATTCGTGGGTTTCAGCTTTAAACAATAGTCGTATATTATATCTAGCCATGAGAGAAGTCAGAATTTTGTCCCACAAGAAGACACTGTTACGTTAAAATGATTATCCTTTCGGAGGAACACCTCGTACGACATAGATAAGAAATGGGGATTGACAAATTTTTTTTTCCTTATTCGTTTTTGGGCTCCACTCTAGCAGCATAGTTTTTTCACTCAACTTGCTGGAGAGGTAAGGATATTGAGTTAGCGGGTGTCATAAGGTGTTGCTGTAGATAGCAACACTGCAACAGCGGTTCCCACAGCATTCTTTAGGGATTAATGCCCGGAGGGCCAGGTCCCTTTCCTTGTTCCGGGCCACCAGGCGAATTCAACAAAAAAAAAGGAGGGATATTGGGTTACCTTTTATATGTCTAAAGTGTTTTTTTTTCTAATTGTATATGTTTAAAGGTTAAATCAAAAGGTGAGAATAGGTAAGATGAGGTAGAATTTTGCAGGGTGTTAACTCGTAGAAATAATGTGAGAGGGTTGGATTGATGATAAGTGGATCTCATATATGATGGCTTCTCTCTCATGAAGAGTGAGAACTACCTCTTATGGAAAATATTGTGATACACAGGCAACACCCCTGCAATACTTTCCCCTACAAGAATGTCATGGTGTTTCCATCCAGACATTAAAGAGGTGGGAGTTCCTATAAAAGAATCGGGATCTTCCTTAAATTAATGGCACCCAGCAGACATCTCTCATGCATGATCGTCCAGAGGAGAAAATTACCCCACATGCTGAACTACGTAGTGTGTGCTCGTACTTAAATGTGTTGACAATTTACAGATCCAACAAATCTATAATGATTGGGAAATTGCCTCTCAAAAATCTATGGTCACAAATCCCTTTGGGGTCAAATTGAGTCTGTTGGGTATTCAAGAGGAGTCCTTTTCTGAAAGAGAGGAATTAAAAGGACGTGGAAGTCTATATATCGTCATCATAGCTTTGTCTATGAATTCTCGTTTTAGCTGAAAATTGTATCCATACAAAATAAAATGCCATCATATAATTTTGGCAAGCACACAAGTTTGTATGGTCCACATAGATCAATCTATGATTAATCTACAATCCTCACTCATTAAATCCCAAAGTATAGTTGGTAGTTTCCCCAATTTGACACCATTCAATAACTGGTAAAAGTTGGATCAAAGATTCAAAATGCCCTTTAGTTCATATATATATTTTCACTATTGCTCTTTAGCTCACATTTGTATACATCCGCGGGAAATTAGTTCCCCACAAAAATAAAAATTGACCCTAACCTATGATAACTTTCTCCAAGGAATCACGAAAAATTTAGTTTATTCTTCCTTTCTTCATAGTGAGAAAATGGTGCGAAGTTGCTCGGCTTTCGGCTTTGGTTCATTCCGAGGAATTACACCATTGGATGATCATAACCATTTGTCGTATATCCTTCTCCGGCCGATCCTTTGATTAGGATCAAAGATACATGGTGAAAATTCACTAGGGAACACGCTCAATTCCCATCCATCCCGTGCATTGGCACATATGTAGGTGAATCAAACATAAGTTGATCATTACCTCATAGCATACAATTAGAAGTACCAAAAATGGAGTATAGTTTGACAGGAACCTACATGTGGCTTGTCCAACCTTTGCACATTAATCTACTTCATGTCTATTGGCATTGGCCAAACGTTGATCCTAATCAGAGTCGTATTCATCGCTGAAGTTAATTGCTATGTTTACCCTCCTAATTCTTTGAGGTCCTCAAAACAGCATTAAAAATGGATTTCACGAACCTTAAACTATGATGGATCATGATCTCCAAGTGGGTCTGGCAATTAGAACCACACCTTATTAGGATATTGGTTGGTAGGTTCATAGTACTCCATCCCCCCATGAAGTATATTATAAAAGGTACCAGCATCATACACTCACTATCAACAAGTATTTAAATTTAGGTTATAAGATAGAACCCATCATAGTACAAAGTTATATTTACCCATTAAGTACATATGTTCCACTTCTAGCATAGAGAATACCAACTTAAGCAATCCATAGAGAATTCAAATAAGGAACGCACGCAGCAATGGAATATATCACAAACCTACATTTCTCACTTCTCAGGGAGAAAAAGGTGGAAGAGGAGGCCAACCACCAAAATGAGGGAATGTTGGCTTGGGGATAGGGGGCAATGGCTTCTTCTTGTAGATAGGAGGGAACTTGGGAAGTGGGGGCCATGGCTTCTTCTTGTAGATAGGAGGGAACTTGGGAAGTGGAGGCCATGGCTTCTTTTTGTAGATAGGAGGGAATTTAGGAAGAGGTGGCGGCAATGGTTTTTTATATACGGGAGGAAACTTGGGTATGGGAGGAGGCATTGGCTTTTTGTAGGTGGGAGGAAGCTTGGGTTTAGGAGGCAATGGTTTTTTATATACAGGAGGAAACTTGGGTATGGGAGGAGGCATTGGCTTTTTGTAGGTGGGAGGAAGCTTGGGTTTAGGAGGCAAAGGTTTTGTGTAGGGAGGAATTTTGGGGATAGGTGGTAAAGGTTTTTTAAACGTGGGAGGACATGGTTTCTTAGGCTTGGGCTTGGGCTTCTTGAACACTGGAGTTGGTGGGGGGAGAGGCTTTTTGAACACTGGTGTTGGTGGGACCATGACTTTTGGTGGGGGCTTGTAAATAGGAATTGGTGGTGGGAGGGGCTTCTTATATATAGGTGGGAAAACTTTAGGTGGGAGGGGCTTCTTATATATAGGTGGGAAGACCTTAGGTGGGAGTGGAGGCAAGATTTTTGGAGGGAAAGAGAAATGTGGAAAAGGAAACTTGGGCAATGGCTTAAACCATGGTACCTTAGGTAATGGGGGATGTTTGAAAAATGGCCATAAAAATTCTGATGTGCAAGTTGCAGGTGTAAATGACAATTTGCCTATAGTGCCAAAGGTGTGTTTCCCGTTCTCTTTCGACTTGAGGACTATCTTTGCAGGCTCGAGGCCGTTCTTAGCTGGACATGGATCGTGGGACGCACTGCGGAGTTGCGCAAAACATTCTTCTTTCAATTCTCCATCAATGTTCACCAGCTCATTTGGAAGTTTTACATAGAACTTTCCTTCTTTGTCTAGTTTTCCGATGCCTCTAGTTTTGAAATGCCTGTTAGTAGCCTTACAATCAATGGCTACATATAGTCCTGCCCAAGGAAACAAAAAGCAAACATATTTAAATTAGAAAGGTTAGGCATGTATATTTTTCTTAATTAGTTTATGATTAAAGTACTGTGATCATCATCGAAACCATTAACCATCATTTAGTTGAATGTAAGCAAAACAACCACATATCTCTTTTGCCCAAGGATAAAATCGTTAATAGTGAGATTGGCCCTCAACAACATACCTACCACTTATCCCAAAATCAATTAGTGATAGAAAACGGCACAACAATGGTTTTATGGTGAGGGCGGGGGCTCGAATACAATTATGACCACTCAAGAGCGAGGAGGGTGGACTTTGACCTCAAAATAAAAGATCTTCATAAATATTAGTTAAGGTAAGTTTGGCTGTGTACAGTTTCTTTGCACCGGGTATACACATGTTCTTATCTTATGTTTATGCATTGATCAATCCACCAGCATATATAACTCATGTGAGAGTGAAATTTGGACCAATATCTCTACTGAGGTATGTGATATGACCCTGTTGGATCGGACGGCCATAATTTATCCTCTTTTTTTTTTCATGTGCATCAAAGTCTAATTATTAACATTATTTTGATTGACTTGAGAATTGGGTCGTCTATATGCAGAAGTTAGACTGAATCGAAGGTCAGGATTCATGATATGCCCCCCAATGTATGAAACTTTTTATTAATATGTGATTAAATCACTTTTTTAAAGAAAGAAATTATCCCAACCAGATAGTGATTATTGCAGCAAATTCCGGAGTCACATGAGTAAACATCGGTTGGCATATATTTCTAATGGTCTAGATCTACACAAAGGGAAATTCTATATGCACCAACCTATTTTGCTGAGCATACCCATGTTCTTTCATCAACGGTGATTTTTTTTATTTAAATGTGGGTGTGCTCAGCAAAATAGGAGGTGCATATAGAATTTCCCATTCACAAAAAGGATCTAACATGTCAGATTTAATGTACCCTACCCGGACGATGTGGACGATTAGCTTTATTTAAGTAGAATCTTTTGCTGGGATCAGGTAACCTTTTTTAGCCCCTTGTTTGGCCTTATGCCAACGACAAGGGAGTGGGGTGATGAAAACTGAAAAGGCCTCATTGTTACAAAATTAGAATTTTGGAGGAGGGAAATGAAATCAGCACAGTTGGATTATCCCAACCTTTAAATTTAAGACGCTGAAATTTTAATTACTTAGTTAAGGTTTTTTTAAGTCCAATACAAAGGCTGAGTAAGAGGAGGACCAACTCATTTGGGGTGAGCGTATTGACTGTATGAAGGGGATGGATTGATGGTTAAGAGGTTTCACTGGGGGCTGAAATCGTCTTCTTGCACATAATTTCATGGGAGGTGTGTTTGTCTCAGAAGATTTTTGACACACACACATGTATGATTAATGTGTGCATGGGGATAGAGAGCTTTGGACTTGGATTTGTATCAGTCCAATCAAAGGCTTTTGTGAAAGAACTAAGAGAGCTTTGGACGTGGATTTGTATCAGTCCAATCAAAGGCTTTTGTGAAAGAACTAGCTGAGCCTGCTCCAAGATGGGTGTCGGAATCGAACTCGCCAAGAACTTTGTGCGTTCTGGTATGAGGGTAGACCTGCGAACTCGCTGCAAATGCTCTCAGATCTACTTAATAATCAAGTAAGGGTTCCCATCTCCCTTACATAAAGCAATCCCTAGGAGCCACAACCACTACGGACTCTACCCCTCCCGAAATCCCACATCTCTTGACCAGCATGGAAATTCTGCCAACCGAGATTCTGAACTTGATCAAACTCTACCACCAAGAGTTCGATCATTATCTAACTCAACCAGATCAAGTATTGTCGGGAGTTCATCCACGGCACTTTGCCTGGCTTGATTTGGTATAGGCCCAATGGAGCCACACAATTTTTCTAAAAAAATGAAACTCAATTTGATAGTAAATATAGTTAAGATGAGTCCTTCAAAGGAGTACGTGGCAAGAGATGGATGGGGTTAAATTGATATATAATTGCATGTTTGTCTTTATAGAATATAGGAATTTCATGTCCTACTATTTGAAAATGAAGATCAAAGATGAATATCCATGGAGTTTGGATCCCACGTTTCGAGTTTCAACTAAACAAGAAGATACTGTTACATCCAATCTACATTCGCCAGCTCTATAAAATCTCATGCCAGCTAATGCACTCTCTTAATAACTTAGAATGAAAAAAACTAAAGAAGAGATTTTATACAAGTAGTGAATGTGGATTGGATGAAATAATATCTCCCTTTTTTTTTTTTTTTTTGAGACAGGGGATCTGGTCTCGGGATATGATGCTCATCAAGGAAGATGTTCAAATCCTAGAAAAGTAAAAGGTCTCATCTCATATATATTATTCACCCCTGACTTTATATCCTTAATTTAACCCTTTCCTCTTTAATAATCTTTAAGATGTGACCACATTTAACCATGCATTCTTATGTATATACTACGTAAACAAAAACCCCCCTCAACGTTAGCAAGTTAGGAATCAATATATCTATACCTGAAAATGCATCTGAACTCTTAATCTTTTGCTGCGCACAGTCTGAACATTGTCCGTTGCCAACCACCACAACAGATCTATCATTCAGATGATCGTCACCACACCAGCAGAGGCCCACCAACAGTAGGGCCCACAGGATGTGAAGAGCCCTTCCACCCATCGGAAGAGCCCACGAAACAAGACCCAACCCAGCAAGTTAACCAAGGAAGGAGAGAGAGCAAGCAAGACAGAAGCTCCTGGACATGAGCCTCAATCATATCTCAGCCATATATAGAGGGAGAAGTGTTTAAAAAGCATCTAGCACATGCCAATGGCCCACTGGATATAAATTACAAAGGAGAGAGCCACCGATTTTGCTGATCAGATGGCATTTTCTTTATTGAATGCTTAGATCTCCCACCTGCATCTGCTCTCCCTTCTGGTACGTATGATTCTACCTACATGCCTTTTCCTCTAATTAATTCGGCCTCAAAATGTTTTGGAGTACACTTGCATTCTTCAGTGCGACATGGTTAACATTGATTTTAACAATGTTGTTGGGCACCTCCCAAGTGGCAGATAAAGAAATTTAATATTTGCTACCGACTTATTTCTATGTAGGGAACGCAGAGAATATAATTTTTCTTCCAGATCTCTTGAATATATAGCATACATTCGCCTAGGCCCAGAATTCATTTGCTTTCCTACCATTATCATGCAAGATTATAGCTCTTCATCAACTCACAAGCCTATTTAGTAAACACAATGGAGGTGGCTCAAGCAGTGTGCGTCGGCTGTTGTGGGCCCTCTCTCTCTCTCTCTCTCTCCCTTTTTTTTTATACCGAATGAAAAGTAGAAACAAGAAAAAAAAAAGAAGAAAGGTGATCTATCTTTTTCCAATGAATATTTTTGAACTTTAGTTATTAGGAGGAGAAACATAATATATTTTAATAATTATAGTATAAACTTTGTTAAAGTTGAACAAATGAAAAGAAAAAAAAAAAAAGAATCCTACTATCTAAACAATTTCAATGAAAAGGCATTGAAAACTAAGATACCACAAAAAAAAAAAAAAAAAAGTAGGGAAATAACAAATTATTGAAAGGCGGAAGGTGAAGATGACTGATTGAAAAAATGTAAATAAAGAAAAGGGACTTTGTTGTAAGATTGGCCTTAGAAATGATATTTGTCCATAATAGTCAAAGTTTTAATATTTTCTGTAGAACTGTTGATACAACAAACGTACAATATCGCATTAGAACATCGCATAATGTCATATCTTCAATATCACACGGCCCTTGAATATCATATAGTATGATTTGTGCGATATCACATTGCTATAGGACAATCTTACAAATAACTTTGCGAGAAATATTTCAACTTCAACCATTTAGAGGCAAATGTTAGGACATAAAACAACTGTGCAGGCAAAATCCTCAAAGAAAATAAAACACCTTAAAAAACCATCTAGTTTTTATGAAATCCAGATAAAAAAAGGAAAATCACAGACATCTTGATTTATTATAATTCTACATTAGGTGAACTCCATCGTGATTTCATCATACTGTGGTCCTACCTTATCCCATCAATTAGCAGGACCCATCGTAACGCTGTCATCTTGGTTGAACCCCTTCTAGGGCAGGACTACAGTTCAGCGGTGCTGCATTATATTATGGTGGAGTACCCTTCTTCAATCCATGGTGGAGCCCACCTTTTCCAAATCCAAGTCGGTCATCAGCCTAGCATTCTATGCAGTGATCATCTTGTAAATTATTATTCAGATATGCGAGATACCCACCATTGGGTTTGACTCAATATAAGCTTAACATTTCTTTTGTTGGAATAAAAATGGAGGGAGTCCATATGTGTGATCAATTTAATAGGTGGCGCACTTAAGACTTCTTTGAAGATTTATATGCAACAAATACAATGAGTGTTAAAGTTGATGACCGGCTTGGATTTGAAAAAGGTGACCCCCACCATGCAATGAAGAAGGGTGTTACACCATGCTATTATGCAGGGCCGCTACTTTGTACTTTCCCCCCTCCCTATTTTCACCAGCAAATGGGCCCATCAGAGAAGGGCCTTGAAAATTAGACCACTGTATTTGTCCAAAGATTTGTTCGATCATAGTGACAACTATAAACGACGACGACCGACAGTTTTTAAAACACAATTAAATGAGGCTTTAAGAAGGGGTGGGAATTTATGGCCATCCAACTTTCTGCTTTAACACTTGTGGCTGCGTAAACTAGTGAAATATCCTTTAATACAAGAAGCTGCTTATCATTCTAAACAGTTAAAAAGAAGAAGAAAAGAAAAACCAATTAGAACATATTTGGTAGAGGAGTCCATTAATTTGATGATTCTTCACTACAACTATAACAAGGATTTCTTACTGGGTATTTGCATAGTTAATGATTTTACATTAATATTGGTGTGTATCGATACATATAGCTGAAAAAAATAGGGTTCGATGTGCAAATCCACTTAAATGAGGATTTTCAAATCTTATGGGGGGTGGTCGGATCTGAAAATCCTAACAAATAAATATTTCCATTCGACCAAATCCTCAAAAATTTATAATTACCAAATATGGATTTTTAATAACTTTAGGGAAACCGAAAATCTTTTTCCTAAATATCTGGTTGCCAAACGTAACCTTAGAACAGCTCTAACGATTTTCTCCGACAATGTGCACTGCACTGGTGCGGTTTACCATTCATCACATAAGACCCAGTGAAATTCAGGGGTCCTTCCTTTTGTGATGGCATATATGCAGGCCCTCAACAAGAATGCGTGCATAGGAAAAAATTCTGTTATTTTTTAGCTTAGGTCACACCAAGCACTGAGGATTTTGCAATCATGTGAAAATGCTTTTACTCTGCAGTTGTACAATCGTGTTTTCCTACATGAAAATTGGAAAAAAAAAAAATAAAATCAATTTCCCAAAAAAAAAGGCCTCTCTATATGGGAATGAATTTTCCTAGACTATAAAATCCTAATGTTATACAAACGAACATTGAGTTTCTTATAGATAAAAGGCCAATGATAGAGGCTAGAGTGGGATAGGCTGTGATAATTTAAACTACCAAACCTAATTTTTGTGAACGCGTGCTGGGTGATACTCCTATGTTGGAATGGGTTAACTCGCCTAGCTATTGAGGCCGGATCGTTGAGTCATTTTCCATCGTGGTCCGCCACGTAACTGAGATGCCTGTTATTAACGTTTTTAAACATTTTAAGGTGACATGGCAGAGTGTTATTTGGTCGTAGATGGAAGGGTGACATTGTTATTGGTCCAACTGTGGCCAAGGTGGGGAAAAAGCCTCAGGGACCCGGATTCCTAGCGATTGTGCTTCCATCCCGGTATTAAGATCTCTATGAAGCTGAAATTGCCTGATTTGCTTCTGTACTTCTGATCATTTACTCTGTCGGCTCTATCTTAATTCTGGATTAGATATTATCCACTGGCAATGCTGTACGCCTGTACCTATGATTCTGATGTATAAATATAACTAGCACAAAAACCCATACTAATCACTAGCACATGTGAAGAGATAAGATTTTATATATGATAGAAAGGGAAAAGGTGGGGAAAGAGTATGGTAGTGGATGTAGAAGCCGAAAATAACTTTCTAATAAATGTAGAAACTAAAAAGAACTTCCGGTCAAAATTAAAAGGTAAAGTCAAAATTAGATCTAAGATCTTCTGGCTAAATATGTTATAATTGAACCATGTCAATTGCCAAACTGTAGATGTGACATATGTGGACAACATCCCAACTACACATCCAACATGTGGCCCACCTACTTCAACGTCAATCCAAAGGAGCATTCTCAACCATTAGATCGAAAGGATACCTTTTTGTGGGCACTGGCATGTGCATATCGATCAATTATCTAATGCATTGATGAACTTTGTTTGCTACTAATACTCCGGGGCTTTTGATGTGGACATCATTATAACTGTGGTTAAGATCATTGTCAAATTTCATAATCTTTTCTCCTTTGTATGGGTAGAGATTTTTTTTCATTATCTTTATTTTTGTTATTCTAATCATGTATATGAAACAACCAATTTTATGGTAAGCCCAATTTTGATTGAAGAGAAAGTTGGCCCCGGCACAACCACTCGAACGTGTTCCATGTTCCGTCCCTCAAACATTGTTGAAACTGTTACTCATATACATTATTATTATTATTTTTTCTTTTGAAAATGGTAACAAAGATTTCATTAAAAGAAGGAAGAAAAGAATACATCATAACTTAAAGAAATAGTGCATTATTATTATTATTTTTTGGATAGAACATATATATTGCATAATGTTGAAATGTGTAACTATAAGATGTATTGCATAATGGCATAATGTGTTGGGCATGAGAAATAGGCTTCATAGACTCCTTTGACATCCTCTAGGATAAAGAGTGATCTATTTGATTAATCTTATAGTATTATATTCATTCCGTAAATTGGTTTTGAAATATGGATTTTGATAATGAATGAGAGTATATGCAACCTTATGTGTCCCAATATATTAGTATCGTTCTTTTTCAAGGCCATAGTTCCCGAATAAAATTCCATCAAAACTGAAATTCTTGGAAAACGTCAAATTGCCCATTTGGTTGGAACGGAATCCCACTGCTCACCCCGGATAGAGGTGTTCATGGACCAGTCGGCCCAAGCCCAAACACAGCCCAGCCCGCTTTGGCCTGGTCTTGGGCCTTAAATTTCGGTACTTGGACTAGGATCGTATTATTTATTTGGGCCCATTTATTAGATGGGCTGATTCAGTGATAGAGAGCCCAAGCCCGGCTAGTCCATCTTGAACATAATACCTCTTGTAGACACACAAGTAACCACGCCAGTTGAGCTCCACCGTAGTACAATACAAGAAAATCCCTATTTTTACTTCATAGTGTGAAATTGGGCTGGGCTTGAGACAGCCAATTTTGGCCCAGTTGTGGCTTTGAGCGGGCTTGGGCTTAGATTTTAGAGGTCGGGCCAAGCCAGGATATTACTTAGACCTGCCGAACGCCCGTACATTGGCATGGCACCGGGATTAATCTATGTGTGCTTGGTGTAGAAAGGACCTAGAAAAATTTGATCATCCTGTTAGCCCTAAAGCAATTGCCTCAAATATGTGTGCTTGGGCTTAGACTTTAGAGGTCGGGCCACGCTGGACGGTGGTGCATTTTGAAGGTGTTTATCAATCGGGAGATCAAAGTGGTCCCCAAAAATCCATCTGTTGTTTCTACTTTATGTGGATGATTGATCTATTTTTAGATCATGATGATTTAAAACTGCCCATTCTCTCGACTGCCAACACCATGAAAGTGGGCCCCACAGACCTCTATTAAAAAGAGTTGATTCTAATCTTGTAAGGAAAATGAGATAGTATTTACTTTAAAATGGGTGTGATGGAGATTTTAGGGAGAACAAATCTAAAGAGTTTTGTTGCTAGAAATAGTAGTGTGATCTAGATTTAAGGGATTAGATTTAAATTTATAACTATTCCTAGGATTAAGGGAGGGGATTTGAGGAGATTTGTTTGGGTTGAGAATTTAAGGGATAGACTTGTTTGAGAGGAGTGTAGTGGCCCACATTAAACCCAAAACTGTATGTGATTTTATAAGTATTTTTCTGAAAGGAGAAATTATAGGTGCTGACGTGGTGCCCCTCATAGCCAACCTCCCCGTTTGCTTTAATATATACTAGTAACAACGCCCCGTGCTTAGCCCGGGACAAAAGGTAAGATATTACATTTTGAATTTCTAAGGTATCAAAATTAATTATAAACATATAAGCATATATTCATGCATATTTATATAACAACAAACGCCCGTGCCCAAAATAAAGATATAGTAAATTATTATAATAATTAAAACTATAAAAGAAGAATCCACTATTATTATTTTTAAGAATTTTTAGAAGAAAATAAAGTGGAAAAAGATCTTAAGATTTTATGGTAAAAGGAAGAAATTATTGTGAAAAATAATAATGAGAATCTTGTAATATCGCACCTCTAGAATCTTTGTAAATTGAAAAAACGCATGGGTTGAAAGTCCCTACTAAAAAAGAGAAAACTCTTGATGAATGCAAAAAGAAAAAATGATACAATTCAAAGAAGGAAAAAAATGAGAAAAGAAAAAACAAATGCGTCAATTTACTCGGCTGGGGCTCAGTCTGCTAGGTACATCGTGTGGAGTGTGAGTGTGGCTAAGATTAGTCCCACACCAATGTCCCAAAACACTACCCACTTGTTTTGAGCCAACATATCATTAGAACACATCTGCTTGAACCTACAAATCAAATCCCCATCCAACCAAACACTTAAGAGAGAGAGACGTGTAGAATCATTTCCTTCTACATCAATGTCCTCTATTTATTTAATATATATATATATAAGATCCAAGGAAAAAAGGTCCCTCGCATGGGATTTATACATGGTGTAAGATAACAATAGAGAGAGCAATTTAATTGCTTTCACCGATGTCGAGGTTCTGGATTTTACATGAATGTGGAACCATCAAAACTAACCTCATTGCAAGCATATGCAGTACGTTTTATAATTTAGAAGTCCATTAAATTAATGGCCTGTTGTAGGAATTTCAATGGGCTGGTTTCCGGATTAGCCCATTTCTACTATTAATAGGATTGAACGGCCTGAATTTAGGTGTATATCAGGTCCTAGATACTAAGTTCGAGCCTGCCCACTCAAAAAAATATGGGTGGGTTAAGACTGTCCCTTAAAGGCCGGGGTCAGACTAAGGTTTTGAGTCCAAGTTAGAGGTGAAAATCTGGGCCGTGCCGGCACTGAAGAAGGGCCCGGCCTTGGCCCTGGCCGGCCGGCACGGCCCATGTAATTATGCGGGCCGTGCCGTGCCTGGCCCAGGGCCACTAGGGTCAACCCAGCACGGCCCAGGGCACGGCTCTGGTCTTGCCGTGCTGGGCCGGGCCCTAGTCGGGCCTGGGCCGTGCAGCCCGTGGGCGGCCCACATATCCCCCTCCCTTTTTTTTTTTAATTTTTCTTTTTTAAGTTCTTTTAAGCCTTAGTGACTTAGATATTTAGACTCTTCACTCTTGGTCTTGGACTAATTTCATTAAAATAAAGAAATTAAGAGAAATAACAAGTAGAATAACACTAATGATGTTTTGAAAATAAAGAGTTTCTTTCCGTTGGCCTGATCCTCGTGGCCCTTTTGGGTACAATAAGGGCTTAGCTAATGTAGGATAGTAGATAACTTTCGCCCGGTCTAGCCTCGGCTAGCATATGTTAGGATAGGTAAGGGTGGACATCGGCTAGGCCCCTGCCCAACCTTTCGCGAGCCCAAATTGATGGAATAAGGCTATGATATTGATTATGATTATGATATGCAAGTATGATTGGCTGGGTTAATGTGCCTTAAGAATGTTAGGCCCAAGAATATCCTGATTAAGGATCAGGCCTAATAACACTACTTATACTTAATTCAATGCAGCTGAGCTAAGGTTAGGAACAAACATGTTCAATCTTAACCATTGCTAATAAAATATTCAGTGGAAATAAAGAAGTGATATGTTAGCTTGTTTGGTGTACTTAAGAGAGATTAGTAGACAAGTAGGATTTAGCTTTTGATGATGATGATAAATATTAGTCTAAAAGAGCTCATCCTACTGTGTTTATTCCATAAAAGACTGTCTGGCCGGGCCGGGCCGGCCCGTTGACCAAGTCAACGGGCCCATGCACGGCCCAGGCACATGTTTTTCGTGCCGGGCCCGTGCTGGGCCTGGGCCACCCGCCCATATTTTCACCTCTAGTCCAGGTGCACATAGGATCATCCCAGTTCAAACCACACAATAAAAAAGTACTATAAATATATAACAACTCTTTGAAGACCTCAGTTCAACAAAGATTCAAATCCATTTAACATTTGAGTTAGGTTGATAAGTTCTATGAGGTGGTCTTACTAAGATGGTGCATGGGTTAGATTTATTAAATTCCCTAAAACTTTTGTGGGGTAACATAAGTGAAAGAGATTGATATTTTTGAATCATAAGATCTACATAGTGGGCCCCCTTAGAAGGGTCCTTTGTGTTATTTTTGGAAGATTAACCTTAATTTTAGAGGATATTGATTGAGAAACTTTGGAAGATAGAAGATATGGATAGATACTTTTAGATAAAAAATAGTAGAATGTGATGACATGGCTCCTTAAGTCACTCGAAGTTTTTTATGTATATTTATTTAAAAGGAGAACTTCTTCAATGCTGACATAGCACCCCCCACAGCCCACCTCCTCCTATGCTTTAATATATATAACTAGTGTAGCAAGCCTGCGCCCAATGCAGGCCATGATAAAAAATAATTAAAGTTTTAATTAATTAAAAATATTTATAAGTATTTAAAATGACCTGAGATATTTTGAAAATTTAAAAAGATTAAAGATTTTAGGGAAATAATAAGTAAATAGTAGATATTCTAGGATATTGATTTGATTTTATTTGTGCTTGAGCATAAATTGATTGTCGCTTTTAAAACTAAATGTAAACTTTGATTCCAATCGGCTTCTGTGATGGGCCCCATAAATTACTCATACCGAATATTGAAAGAAGAATAAGGAGAAAAAAAGTAGTGAATATAGATTATGAAAGTGGCCCCCTTTCATTGTGAGTTTGGAAAGAGAAAAATTGGCTTTCGCAATAGGGCCCTTAGATTTATTTAGTTAATTTAGTAAATATAATTATGATAACAAAAAAATTCTAATAAAGATGGAAACTCAGGAGATTTTAGGGGAATATTAAGTAAATAATAGATATTTTAGAAGCTTGATTTGATTATATTTGTGCTTAGGCATGAATTGAGTGTCAATATTAAATGTGGATTTTGAAATCCATTGGCTTATATAATTGGCCCCATATATTAATCATACCGATATTGAAACGAAAATAAGGAGAAAAATGTAGCAATTACAACTGATGAAAGTGGCCCCGTTAATTATTAGTTTGGAAAGGAAGAATAGATTTCACAATGGGACTCATATATTATTACAACTTCGAAAAAAAAAGAAATAAAAAAATTGGCTTTGACAGTGGGCACCACAGTTTAATCAAAAAACAATAAAGATGAAGTCGACTATGATCTATAAGTGGCCTTAGATCTTTATAATTTGGATCTGGTATGAGGGTCCATGATCTACATTAAAACTTTCTCATCAATTTGTAGGGCGCACTATCAAAGCCAAATAACCTTTCTTCTTCTTTTTTCTCTTTTTGTTTGTTTAGTAATCTGTAGGACCCATTGAATGTAACGTTTGTATAAGGAGAGAAATCATGTGATAAGGTAGAGATTTTAGGAGCAAAAGGAGAATTTTTTAGGATTGATTAAGAGAAATCGTGTATAGAAAGATAGGCCCCGTTTGGCATTGTTTCTGTCTTATTCCCAATTCTATGCTCAAACCAGGTTGTGCTGAGATCAAGTTGTGTTGAAACTAATTTGTGCAGAACTTGTTTGGCAATATTATATTAATTTATTCTATTGAGAACATGCTATGCGGAACTTGTTTGGTAAGAACATAACAATTTCATTCTAAGAGACAGAATTAAGAAAATCATATTTCTCAACAATATTGAACTTAAATCTAATATGTATATTCATATATTCATCTTAAATATTAAAAAAATAGTAGGCCAAGATGAGCCCCCCATTTAGGAATTAGAATGTGGCCCGCCCCACCTATAAATAGGTATTACAACCACATGTAAGAGTCGTTGTCCACCACCTTTAAACTTATAATGTTGTACCCACTTTAGTAAGAACATGGGGCCCACCTCTATAAGATTTACGATGTGGGCCCACCTGTATAGGGATTTAAAATGTGGCACCATAAATTGTTATTGAGAACACGTGAAGCGCTTTTAGGTATTACAAAGTGGGGTCTCCTTTTGTGATTGTGAACATGGGACCCATCTTTAGGAATTCTGGTAATTGGGACCATTTTATATTTTTCAAATTGGCAACATAAACTTGAATATAATTGAATGGTCAATCAATAGTGACAATTATATTTTTCAAAAAGAAAAATCATTTACTGAGATTAATAAAGTAAACATATGAGTAATGAAGAATGATGCAGATCAGTATGCATCAACTATAAATAAAGTATCCAGATAGCTTTAATATCAATTAATTCAAATCAAAAGGTGGTTTTTATGTTGCTAAATTGAACCATAAACAAAAAGTTACAAAGAACATATAAATTAGGGGGGAAAAGATAAAGACATGAATAGTTGGAAGAATATAAAAAGATTACAGAAGCAAAATACAGATGGGAAAGAATCCATCCTCTAGAGAAGTTAATCTCATAAAAGATATATTTATAAGCACAATTAACAGCAAAAACAAACCCAATGTGCACCGGCCACATTAGCCTTATACTACCTTCTGACTTGATTTTAGTTTTAACATTTTCAAATGCCCTCTTCATTTGTTCTTTGTAAATTCCACCAATTATAGCAGTGGGTAAAGATTCCAAATTATATTCCCTTTGTTATGAAATGAGTCGCTGCATTACTCTTATAAGATGTCCCATGATGGAGAAACCAATGATCAATCCCCATTATTGCAAGGTTCTGTAGAATATATCAGATCTGTGAGAGAGAGATGAGGAGGGTGAAGGAGGGTGATGGGTGTTTGGCCTGAGTGAGATTTGAAGGGAGAGTGAAGAGAAAATCAGGAAGGAACGAACTTGCCATGAGAATCCATGAGGATCATTTGCCTTTTGGAGATTGATGCGAGAAGAGAGTAGAGAGAGAGAGAGTGCTCCCACTATGCTCATCCGCAACGTGGGAAAAGGTTTTTGTGCCAACGAGTTGTGTCAAGAAAAAAAAGGAAATAAAATTGTTCTAGATTTCCTTGTCTGGCCGGACATGATTTTAGCAATCCATCCAGCGGGCTAAAAATTGGGAACACTCAATTACGCTTAACAAACGGGGTTTCTATGGTCTTGACCCATGGGAACAGGGGAACAACCGATTAGCACAATGCCGAATAGAGCCATAGATTCCAGAAGAAGTAAATGAAATTGAATGGAGACTCTTGTAAAAAGGCTGCTGCTTTTATATATAATTAAGCTAGAGGATGCCATGTCAACATTCTCGAATCGGGGCCACTCTCACATGCTAACACATGGTTTATCCAACAATCCCAAAGAAAAGTTCCACAATCAAGATTCCTTGAAATATGACCTAATAATCTAATACATCCTAGAATTTCTCCCCACTCCTAAAATATCTCTCAAGAACTACTTTTCTCACATTTTCTAATTCAATCCCAACTCACCCGCGCATCTCTCTCTCTCTCTCTCTCAGTTAATTTCACATAGTATTCCTATTCTAAAATTTCTCCATTCTTTTAGTAATTAACATTGATTTGGAAACTCCAATTTAAACTACTCTCTAAATCCCTCAGATCTCTCCCAAAATCCTCTCCAAAATGGTCAAGACTATAGCACGTCATGTATGTTCAAAGTCCCGTATCACTCCTTATTCAATCACTCATAAAGATTCCTCCCTAAAAGAGATAATGATGGGGATTAACTTTCAAATGGGAAATTTTCAAATAAGGCCTTAGGTTTTTACCTTATTTCAAAAAAGGACACAAGTTTTATAACTTTTCAAATTAGTCTCTAAGTTTTCTATGAAGTTTTCAATTAATGACATTCATCAATTTAAAGTTATTTTCTGAAAATTGTTTGCTTCAATTTTCTTAAACTACCCAAATTATCCTTCAATGAAATAAAACCCTAATTCAATTTTATTTCATTGAAGGATAATTTGGGTAGTTTAAGAAAATTGAAGCAAACAATTGTTAGAAAATAACTTTAAATTGATGAATGTCCTTAATTTAAAACTTCATAAAAAACTTATGGACTAATTTGAAAAGTTTTAAAACTTGTGTTTTTTTTTTTTTAAATAAGGCAAAAACTTAAGAGCTTATCTAAAAATTTCCTTTTCAAATCTATAAATTCATCTTTAAGGGAGATGGATCCGAGGATTTCCCTATGGTGACGGTTCGCGGTGACATGACGGACCTTGATTGGTCCAATCTCAGTCAGGTTACCATTGCTTGGATGATCCCTTCATGCTCTACCCCCATCTTTAAACTCCAAATGAGGTGAGCATCATCAACTATTTTAATTACCTAGAACGTCACTAGAGGCATGAAATGTAATACCCCTACATTTAAGGATATATTTAGGCATCATATAACTATACAATCTGATTTACTTTACAAAATAAATAGAGTCCATGGACCTAGAATTTCCAACATAAATCCACGAGAAGGCACATGAGAATGCCGGCCTGGATTCTCTGTATTCTTATAATATTTTTTCCTCTCTTTCAGTTATGCCAATTTGTAGTAGGAAATCAAGTTATATACAGCAAAATATGTCTAAAACAAGACTTCTAATGGTATGTCTTACATGCATCTATACAATTAACGCACTGCAGCGAGTGTGAGGGTCTTGATTAGGTTTAGCTTCAGGCGAAAGGGATAAAAGAGTTTTGATGTGGGCGGGCCCTGCAAATTTTTTGTTTTCATCTCGGGCCACACGTGTAGATTGAACGATTCAGCTGATCTTCCCCTAATCTGCAGCTTGGGGGAGCCATTATTATATATATATATATATATATATATATATATATATATATATATATATATAGCAAAGCTCTCCTAAGCTCAAGCTTAGGATAAGATAAGCTCAAGTGTGTAGTAGGGCCCACTTGGGGACTCATGTGGAGATGGGGGTGGGGTATTTCAAGGATTCTCTGGGATCTTTCTCTCTGTAAAAAATCAGTCACAACCGTGATTTCTATCATCTCCATATGAGCCCAAAAGTTTAATGGTTAATATTCCATTCTGATCAATACATAGTCGATCCAACGGTCCAATAAATTCGGATTTGACCGAACGTTGGTGGACATGTGTAATTTAGAGGGGTCATGTGTTTGGTCCATTTGGATGGACCAAAGGTGGGCCCCACAAGTATGAGCTTACAAGATTCTATCCTAAGCAAGATTCTATCTTAAGCTTGAGCTTAGGAGAGCCTGTTGATAGGACATCATATTATTTTTAATTAGAATATTTTATAGTTTCATCACTAATACTGAACTATAAAACACACTAATAGATTTTAGAGATGATAGATTTCTTTTAGAAACTATAACTTAATCTAACCTTTAATGAATAATTTCTTTCATAGAGATCTTTTTTTTTATTTAATTTTAATCTAAGTTTATGATATAAGTTATTACCTTTTATTTTGTAGTTGATTTCAGATATTTATTTACTTTTCTTTTAGAGAAAAATCTCATCCATAATAAAAACTTTATTTTTATGGGCCCATTCTTTATTGCTATTTTATTCTTTATAAATATTATTTCTGAATGAAGAATTTTTTTTTTTTGCTAAGCGCCAGCCGTTGTCCCTAGTAATTATTATAGGGATTGAAGTGATATTATAGGGCCCTTTTAACAGGCCTTAAATTAGAGACTAATCAAGTCATGAGGGGGACTCTGTCATTCTAAAGATAAATATTGTAGAGGATTTTATTGAAAAATTCCTATTACGTGAGAGTTGCACGAAATAGTGCCTCTCACGAAAGTATTCCTCCTATCGTTAGCATTGCTTAATTAGAGACAACACTAGCGTTACTCCACTCAAGTACTCATTTGTGCTATTTGAGTTAAAAGGCATTATTTCGTTTAACACCAATGTAACGAAAATTTTCCAGTAAAATCCTCAAAATTTGATGTACCTTTATTTACCCCCAATCCACACTACACCCCTCCATTTTTTCTTAAATGTAAGGGTGAAAACAGAAAAAAGAAGAAGAGGCCCCTGCCCCAAAGATAGGGTTTCCTTGGTTACCTACCAAAATCCAAGATCAAAACCCAAATATTCTCAATCACAAAATAATATATTCTTATTATTATTTTAAACAAATAAATATCCAATCCTTAATCATATTGAAAATAAGAAGAAAACTAAAAATAAAAAAAGGAAATCAAAAATAAAAATAAAAAAAGGAAATCAATTGCATAGCAGAGCATGTGCCTGATTCCCAAGTTCCATGTAAAAAAACTGACAATTAAATAATCCAATATTGAAATAGAAGAAAAAAAAGTATAAACAATGGATTTAAGTAATCGAGAGAACAAAATTAAAAGAAACTCATAAAAGATAAGTAAGTAGAAGGAACATGAAAAAGAACATGCATCAGAGTCATGGAAGATGAAACACTGCTTGTCTTGGTAAGAACAAGCTTCTTTTGTGTTCAGGTATTTTTCGTCATGGCATGTTTTACATACAACTATAATAATAGCAGAATAACAGAAGAAAACAACATCAATCTGCCTTGCAATGAAAAAATTAAAGAAAAGGAACTAAGAGAAAGAGAGGAAATCTAATCTAACACAAAAAAACTAGGCTAGAGAGAAAGAATCTATCTAAAATTAACAAAAAAACGAGGGAGGGACAGAGGGAGAGCTCCAAAACCTAGCCGACGGTGGGGGTTCTGGAGGCCTTGGGAACCTTATATACATGTACTAGAAAGTTGAAAGTTAGGGTTTTGTTATTAGGGTCCGGAAAGAAGTGTCACATGTTTAGGATAGGGATAGGCTGAATCTCGGCCGTTGAAATCGATGTGCGCTGAATACTAATAGTATGCAGCATACGAAGGATGAGCTCCAGAACGGCACTTCTAATGCATCTCTCGAAACATGGTACTGAAAAAATTTAATTATTTCTAAAAATACCATTTGCTCATTCCTAAACAAAATGATTTCCAATACCACCCTTTACCAACTCCCGACTTATGAGATGAAAAGGTGGGTCCCATTTATCATAATTCCAAAATATGATGCTAAATTATAATTTCCAAGGGTGGATTCATGTTATAATTCTTAATTGTGGAACCTATATCCATATTAAAAAAAGTGGTATGCCTTTGAATATTTGTAAACATGGGCCACATGTGGTTTCAAAATGTGGGTCTCCATGCTATAATTTTTAAAGATGGACTTCATATACAACATAATTCAAGGGGGGGCCTCATTCTGTTTCTTAACGCTAGGTCCCATGTAATTTATAAATATCAATAATAGGCCACATCTTAATGTCTAAACCACTGAAATCATCATTCTATCATATATGACAAGGAAAAAGTAATTAAGTTGTTAAATAACAAAAGAAATATGCTACACATGCATTTTTAACGAGTAATGAAGCCATTAAATAACAAAATCTTATTCATTTGATAAGAGTATTAAACGGTTAAATGATGAAAAAATTACACATTTTAAGAGAGATCAAGCAATTAAACAACAAAAGAAATATGGTATGGGATCAAACTTTATTTGAGTTAATTTATGTATTCAATAGGTGCAGGGTTAGGCCTCCTGTATTTTTCATCCAAATGGTTTAAATATAGAATGTATAGCCTATGTTGTACTCAGGCCTAGACTTGAATCAAACGAACTTATATCAATGAAAATGTTGATTGGAATACCCCAACCATAAGATTGAGCTTTTTTTTTTCTAACATAATAATAAAAAAGAAAAATAAAAGGAGTTAATTTTCATTTTTAATATGTGATTACGCTATGCAACGATTTCTTGCATGATGTGTGAACTAAAAAAACCTCCACTACATATGTGGCATTAGTCATTTAGCTATCGATTTAAAGGATTTTATTTAATGAGCAATAAAGAAAATAAAAAATTTAATGGAAAAGGATAATAGCGGCCATCCAATCAAAAGGTGCGATTGACTAAAAAAATGATTTTTAGCAGTGGAGAAAACCCGCTTTTAGCAGCAGTTTTTTTCCACCACTAAAGGTCACTTTTAGTGGCAGAAGTTTCTGCCTCTAGATTTTCCTTTTTTTATAGCTTATAAAAAAAAATCTGCTAAATCTTATACCAAAAAAAAAATATATATATATATATATATATGCTAAATCAATAGTCAAATAACTATACCACACATGCAATGGAGGTGCTTTACTTCACACATCATAAAAAAAAATCTTTGTACATTGGAATCATGTGTTAAAAGAAAAATTGATTCCTTTTATTTTTCTCATTTTAATGTTATGTTAAAAAAAAATACTGATGGCTGATATTTCATTCATATTATCTTCTTTCTCTTCCATTGGACTTGGCAGGTTCATATGCCCGGGTTCGAGAGACTTAAGCCCTTATCAATGTTAGAAATTACTGTTCATGTTAAAGAAACCCAGGCCATCTCATTTCCGGTCATCCTAATCTACCAGGATGATGGTGGATCCGTGCAGAATAATCATCCGTATGGCCAGCGTGTCACGTTAAATAAAGTTTGGTATGAGTACGTTTGATTTAGGGAATGTTTGGTGTTTATGGAGTTAGGGAATGCAGTTTAGTTTAACCTTTTTATCATGGTTGCCGAATGTGGCTTAGATTTTTAGGGTTTTCTATGGCATTGATTGTTGTTTGATGGTGGTTTATAATGGCATGCAGTTCTTTTGGTTTTTTTTTTTATAATTCTTATTAAAAGTGATATGATTGAAATGTTAATGCCGCATTTGACATTTTAGAAAGCTTGATTATGCTCAAAACGCGCTGTTGCATAACTCTCCATCACCTGATATTGCAAATAATTCCCACCATTTCAAAATAAATGCTTTAAAAAAGGTGCTAGCAAGATATGCAAGAGACCTACAGGTTTTCTCCAATGTAGGCTCTACTTTTATTAGAGTTATGTACAAATCTTAGTCCTAAAGTAAAGAGTAAATGATTATGTTTAGTGGTTTGGGTTTGAATTCATTACGGTGAGCTTTCTTATTTTTGTATATTAATAACTATCCTCAATGTTTCGAGAAATTGTCTCTCAAAATATTATAGTATTTTCGGATTTAGAGGTTTTATAGATATTAGTAGAAAACCCTGCAAAAACATAAATCAATTTATTTTTAAATCATAAGTAAAAATTTAAGAAATGTAAAAGTGTCATCGATATCCTCTACAAAAAATCCTGACTCCACCTTAGTCGGCTATCGTTTGCCCCCTTTGAGAAAAAAATTCTGGCTCCGCCTCTCCTTGGAAGATATACTTCATTCATAGGGTAATAGAAACATTGAAATGTGGGCATCCTAATAAAGCAAAGGAAAAAGGAAATGCTGATTCCAACAATAGCTAAAAAAAAACCAAATCCATGATCAGATTGTCAAAAACACATGATCCAAGTGAATCTATCCATGCAAAGATGGAGACAGAACGGGTCCAACATTGCCCAAGGGAGGTGGGAGAAGACTTGCCATGTACTTGTGTGAATGCAACCTGAGCTTCTAACACAAGTTTGGGTATAGTGGGACGCATTAAGCCTATGTGCATTGATTTTGTTTTGTGCTCTGTTACAGCGGCTTTATGGTCGAAAGTTGGCCAGTCTCGAGAACAACACGAGTCAAGCCAAGGTTAGGCAGAAGGATATTATGCTGAACGAATAGGCATTAGATCTGTCTAGGCCCGGAGATTTATTTGGATTGATAGCAAAAGTATCTGTCTTGATTCCTTCAATCGTGGGTATTCGTAAGAGATCCATATTATCCTGATGTGTGGCCATTGGTTTGATGTGATTTGGCATTGTGATCGGTTGTTGAGGTGAAGATTGTCGATAATAAAAATTATAAAAGTGGTGGAAACAAAGTTCTACCATCTCAGCATGATCATGTGTAAGAGACCCTGTTTAAGTGTGTTATGGAAAAATTGTATTCCTATCTCCCTCTTTCAACCACTGACTTCCTGAACGCTGAGCACAAAATTTCTCAAGGTCGTGAGCTTGTTTGGCCTGATATTGGAAAGAAAGGGTGTGTTCGAAATCATGTATAAATCGAAGACCGAGGACAATTGTAGGATCGTTTTATTCATGCAATTCGCTTTCCCAAAAATCAAAGGCGTTGTTTACCCACTGAGTTTTTCGCTTCTGTTCATTTGAGTGGCATCATGGGACTAGAGTCCGGATTCTCGTTGGCAGGTCGAAAACGTAAGTTTCTGGAATTCCATCTGAGGGCCCACATCAAGATGATTTGGACCATTCAAGATGAATTGTCATTGTCTCGTCAGATTTATTCTCAAGTATCGGTTCAAATGTGGGTTCCACCATACAACTTGCACCGTTTTCCCTCGTGGTGGATGTATCAATGGAAAGGATGGCAATCATCTTGAATGATCATGATTATCTTTATGTAGGCCTCACGATGGGGTTATAGAAAAATATTATAGAATTCTCATGTAATAGCTGTGATAGAGGATCTTGACTCCAGCAATGGCGTAGCGTATCATCTAAGTAGGGCTCAAGGTTGCAATATTTCTTCATTCTTGTTACGTTCAGCCTATGACACTCAAGGTTAAGTTGTGTTGGCACCTCTCATGTTTTTTTGTTTTCAATTTTTATGTCGAGATTGGATTGTACTTTATGCATACCATGTAGAAAGAATAGGCTGCAAAGTCGTTCGGTAAGAGGAACAGAATCAAGAGAAGATAGGCACCTCTCTCTCTCTTTTTTTTTTTTTTTTTTTTCAATTTTGTGCTGAGATAGGCTGCAAAGTTGTTTGGTAAGATTATTTTGAGTATTATTCTAAGGAACAAAGCATGTTCCACAATGTTGTTGAATATAAGTCTATTATAAATATTTATAATGTATCTTATACATCAAAAAGACCGTTAAAAATTAATTATTAAAAGGCGACTGTTAAGAATTCTTGTCATACGAGTTAGAAGACTGTTAAGAGATATAATGACTCCAGGGGGAACGTGGGGCGATCTTTTGCTGACTTATATGTGATGACAGATTAGTGATGAGACCTGTTCCTGCTCCCTACCCTACTTGTGCATTGGCTCAGGGGAAATTGGGGGAGATCTTTTGCTGACATATGTAATGGATAGATTAGTGACGAGACCTGTTCCTGCTTCCTGCCCTACTTTTGCATTGGCTCAGGGGGAATTGGGGGAGATCTTTTGCTCACTTGTATGTGATGGACAGACTAGTGACGAGACCTGTTCCTGCTCCCTACCCTACTTTTGCTTTGGCTCGCCAGAGAAAATTCCTCTTAGGCCAGCCAAGGAAATTTTGACTAGTTTTGTTATAATTAATCAGGTGAGTTATTATTATTATTTTTTTTTAACAAGCCAGGGGGACTGGGTCCTGTGAGAGAGCCCACAGAAGAAGGAACAGAATGCCACACACCCGGAAAAGAAAGCCCGCATATGCAAAAAGAATTCGACCCATGAACTATTAGGTGAGAACCGATTCTACTTACTGCGTAGGTAAGGAGCCCTTCTCAACTAGCCCAGAGAGTTGGAACAAGTCAATACTTCATTAGACCAAGCCCAAGTGGGTCAACTTTTTGGCCTGGATCAAGCCAATAACAGTAATAGGTAGGCTCATTGTCATCATAAATCATGGCCTATTTTTTGTTATCTTGAGGACCAATTTTAATAGGTCAATTTGGGGGCCATCACCTTCCCTTGACGGAACCTCTTGCTTGGATTTTTTTTCTGATTAAATGAATGCTCTAGCAGCTAAATGATTTAACATTCCCATCAATACAACAGGATTGATGCTTTGAAAACCAACAGGTCATGTGTACCTTCTTTCTCATGGGCTGATCATTGTTACATATGATTTTGAGATGAAGCACACAATGAGAACAGGGACCATAATCTCTGCACCCACCCACACACACTAGTTCGTCCAGGAGGGTGCAAGTGTGCAGAATAGATAATAAACTAAAACAACCTTGATGCATAGAAGTGTTTACACAACTATGATACAATTAGAGAACAAAAGAGACATGCTCTTAATTTATCTTCTTAGTAAACTAAAAACCAAATTGAAGAACAAAAGAGAGCAGGAAAAAAGAAGAAAGCAGCAACAACCTACAATGACTGCTACTGTAATATGGGTCTAAGGCTGCAGCACAGCTGGTTAGGGGCATGTGCGTGTGAATGTGGAGTCTAAGACCCGAATCTGGCCAAAGAAATCAAGAAAGAAAGAAAAGAAAAGGAATTTAAAAAAAATGACTACTACTAAAGTACTCATCTCAAGCGTTGCTGTTTTGAGGATGTAGAGTTTTTCACCCTATTGATCTCAATCCTTCTCTTCCGTGCCTGAGCTGCCATAGCTGCCTTGCAGTGAAAATCCCTTCTAGCAGCTTCGTCAGCAAATAAATTTGTACCAAGAACAGGATAAGAGCAGTTGCTTTGCAAGGTCAAGCCAGATTCTGATAAGAGAGGTATATCGACTTGTGGGTATCTGAAATTCCCAACAATTGTAGTCGCACCGACAGCGGGTGTGTGCTGGACAATGGGAGCCTTTCTTTCTTCTGCAGATAGCTCAGATGGTGGGTGGATAATGGGAGCCTGTTTTCCTTCAAAAACAGGGTTAAGTTGCTCTGTCCGTTCCTTGTAAGCATTTACGCTTTTGCAGGAATTCAGATCAAACTGGGCTCTTTTTCTTAATAGGAACAACTACCAGAAGAGAGAGAGAGGGGGGTAAATTGCAACTTTCAACAGAGATCCAAAAAATGAATAGGATAAATAAAAAGATAATAGAAGTTACAAATAATACCTCTGATCGCCTTGCTTTCAATGCCAAATTTGCTGCTCGCAGCTTCTCATAGTAGTCCAGTACTTTCGTTATTTCCTAATCAAAGGCAACAAAAAAAAAAAAAAAAAATTCAATAGTACAATTCTCTCTCTGTATCAAAAGATGTACGCTTGGCTGTTCCAAAAATGACTTCTTCATTTCCTTTTTCTTTTTTCCTCCCCCTTAACTAAAAGTGCCTCAGATGTTCCTAACCAACTCTGATTCACAGTATAGAACCAGATATGCTTGCTGCACGTAGGAACTAATAAATACTCTATTGAAAACAGATAATTCTATTCTCATGATAGTTTAAGTGAAAACCACTGAGCTGTCACTTTGGCAGTCCTTATTGATAGACTACAGGGGAAATTTTTCATATAAACATCACTGTTTAATAAAAACTCCTAAAACCTCAACTAGAAAACATTTCAAGTAGTGACGACGAAACTCAAAATTGTTAAAATTGTACAAGATGCATACAACTCAAAGGACATATTAGTTCTACTATTATTAAACTAAGTTTCTATTTACACATCTCAAACAAGACATGGTTGAACTTACCAGTCAAGAGAGATTTGTCTTTTTGAGCTTCTAAACTATAGTATATCAGATTTCCATGTTACACCAATCTACTTGTCGGATAATCAGGATTGCTGATCAAACTGATTCTCTTGATACAAGTGATCTTACCCTGAGGTCAGCTATGATACCCTGAATGCTCTAAAATATGACGCATATCTCTGCAGTGCAGTGTCTCATCTGATCCTAACCTCAATTATGTGTAAATCATGTTCCTGGTGTATGAGGGCAATAAATTGATGGTTTAGATAGATGATTGAACCTGATTTTAATCTGTACCATTTGAATGATCCAAGGCAAGGATGAAAAGATTATAAAATCATGATTGATCAATGGACCTTTTACACTATAATTGATCTGAATCTCTTCATTTTATACATTATTAACAAGATGGTTAGTATTATCTAGGCAAATAGCACATCAGAAGTGGATGGATGATTGAAGGTGGACAGTTAGAACCTTTTCATTATAATCAATTGGACCATTCACCTTGTTGGTCATTTATAACTCTTTGATCAAAATGAGTTTTGATTCACTGGGAAAAGATCATTCAATCAAGACTACTGAGATAAAGCAACAATCTGAGGTGGAGCCGACAGAAATGGGTCAAAGACAAATCACACAAATCTGTTGGATGGGGCGAACAGATTTAACAACCAATCATGGATGGTCATGTATGGACGGTCATGAAATCCACCCAATGATTCAAATTTTTGCCTTACATGGAAAAAAATTAAGATCAAAGTTACTCATCATGATCAAAGGTGGGTCCCATTTTTTACTCCATTTAGCAATCCAATATGATAGATAATTTTCGATATATAAATGCTATAAACTTGAACGTAAAAAAAAAAATCTCACATGTTTTAACTGTTCCCGTTGTGAAGTTAATTCAGCGACGACTTCTCTCAGCTGACCATTGCTCTGAAACGAAAAATCAAACACCCAAAATCAGGGGAGAAGAAGAAGGCAAAGACAAACAAAAGCAGAATAAGAAAAACATAGAAGAGAAAGAGGGAACAAAACGGATCTCTACCTTCTTCTTATTCTTCAAAGATCTTCTTCTCGCTCTCCTCAATTGCTTTGGCTTGGATTCGGATTCGCTGGGAGAGAAGGAGAGAGGAGTCGCAGGACTCGGGGCGTCGACCTTGGCTGCGTCGGATTTCTCACCATTAAAGAAAGCAGAGATGGAATAGATGATTGAAGAACGCTTCTTTTTGGTGCCCCAACAGAGGAAAGGAAGAGATCTGGAATGGTGAGAGGTTTGTTGGAGCTGCAAGAGGATCTCGGCCACTTGCAGTTCTTCTTCGCTAAAAATGCTTTTTTTCTTCTTCTGGTTTGCTATCTCTGCAGGAGACGCCATTTCCAAAGCATGAACAAAGAGGAGGAGGAATTGAAGAAGGAGGAGAAGAGGAGGAGGAGAAAGAACATGTTTGGAAGGAAACGCTGGGAAATGGATTGGGAGGACTGTTGCTTGTGAGAGGGACTTCTTATGTAAAAGAAATCCATGGCGGGTATGTAGGCTGCTTCCACGTGTCAATGACAGGAGATTGGAAGGCTGTCTAGGGTTTCTTGTTATTGTGGGGGAAAGAGTGGAGGAAGTGGGGAGAGGGGACTGTCCGACTGTTCCACCCACCACTCTAAATGCTGGTCTATGGACCCCAGTTCAAAAGGTGGGGCCCTAAGATGGACGGCCTTGATGAAGGGGTTTGAGGTTGACTATTAAAATGATATTCAGATGCTCTTTCTTGGAAGCAGGACAGCACAGGGGCCTTTGTTGAGCTCGAACATATACACACTACAATTGTAAAGGAGCAATGCTAGGGACAGACGGCCCAAGACAAGCGGCGGACAAACGTTTGAAGCGTGCACGCTTCTCGAGACACCAAAAACACAGGCGTCTGTCCGCCGCTTGTCTCTGGCGACTGTCCCTGGGATTTCTCATTGTAAAAACATATATATAAATAAAACATGAAATGGTAAACAAAATTTTTAGAGGATTTTACCAAAAAAATCCCCTAAGACTTGTCAATTGCCAAAAGCACCATCAACATCTTAAAAAGACCACAGTAGTCTCAAAGCCCTGTTTGGTATTTTTTTTTGCTTTTAGCGCTGAGCGGGGATATTTCTGTTCGTCGTTTATTACAATTTAAACACTGTCGAACACCCTTTTTTCCTTTGCCTTTTTTGGTATTCGGACAAATCTCTCTGCCCACCCTTTATGGGAGATTCTTGAATCTTGATCAAAAGGATTAGAAGGCAACATTTCCCACCTTTTTGTTAGGCCTAGGTCTAGCCCAATAAGGGCTTTTTGGAGTTTATGTGCTACTAGAGGGGCAATATGGTCCTTCTGAATCTCAGCACATTTTCCTTTTTGAAGTCCTATTTCGGCAGAAAGAAAAAGAACCCAAGACAAGGAGAGTGTGCAGAAATTCATCCAAAAGAGGCTCCCTGCAGCAGTTTTTTCAAATCGACGATCGGAGGTCGATCCGTGGTCCGATTGGGCTGAATTTTTGTCAGCAGTTTCGTGACTCATTGATCTACATTCTAAATGGTTGATTTCTGATTTGGAGCTTTCAACATCAGGTTCCTGTGTCCATCTCAGAGGACGTTTTTGGTGAGATCTTCACCATTTTCTCTCTTGTTTCTTTTGTCGTTTTCTTTATCTTCACTTATATTTTGTGGATTCCATTATTGTTGGAGTTGAGGAGGTTTTGTACCTTGTTGGTGTTATGTTTTGTGCCTAAACATTATAGTGAAGATTTGGGTGGACTTCGAGAAAGGTCCCGTGGTTTTTATCCTTCTCTTTGAGGGAGTTTTCCACGTAAAAAGTTTCTTGGGTTCACTGTGGCTGATTGTGGTTGATTGGTAATACCTTATATGTGGTTTGCATATTCTTCCATTGCTTGTGTTCAATTGTTCCTCACAGGTTCACTCAAGGGGGAAAAAGTGTGTTGTTTTCAAGCATATTTTCCCAACAAAGTGGTATTAGAGACAGGTTCGCCTTCAAGGTGTTTGATAAAATTATTATGTGAACAATGGAATCAAATTTAAACAGAATGGTTAGTTTAAATGGAAGGAATTATCATGTTTGGAAGGGTAAGATGGAAGACCTTCTGTATGTGAAGCGTTGGCATCTACCGGTGTTCGGTGAGAACAAACCCGCCAACATGACCGATGCCGATTGGGCTCTTGAGCACAAAGTGGTGTGTGGGTTCATTCGACAATTTGTGGATAATAATGTTTTGAATCACATTAGTAAAGAATCACATGCCAGGACTCTATGGAATAAGCTTGAGTCTTTGTATGCAAGGAAAACCGGCAACAACAAAATGTATTTAATAAAACAATTTATGAGCTTGAAATATAAAGATGGTCAATCTATGTCCGATCATTTGAATGAGTTTCAAGGAGTGATAGATCAACTTTCAGCCATGAATGTTAAATTTGAAGATGAGTTACAAGGACTTTGGTTGCTTGGTACTCTACCAGATTCTTGGGAGACATTCCGTATGTCATTAAGTAACTCTGCTCCTGATGATATTGTCACTATGGAATTTGCTAAAAGTGGTGTTTTGAATGATGAGATGAGAAGAAAATCTCAAGGTTCTTCATCCCATTTTGAAGCTTTAATTACCGAGAATAGGGGGAGAAGTCAGAGTAGAGGTCCTAAAGGTAAAAACAAGAACCGAAGCAAATCAAGGTCATGGCAAAAGAATGTTGAATGCCACCATTGTGGAAAGATGGGTCATATTAAGAAAAATTGATTCAAGCTGAAGAGAGAGAAGAAAAATGGTAGTGACAACAATGAAAAGAAGGATCATAATCAAGATGATTGGGTTGCCTCTGTCACTGAAGAACTTGTCATTGTTTGTTATGACAATAATGTGAATTTTGCTTGTAATGAGACAAGTTGGGTTATTGATAGTGGAGCTTCGCTTCATATCACCTCAAAGAAGGAGTTCTTTACTTCTTACACGTCGGGAAACTTTGGCACTTTGAAGATGGGCAATGATGGCTTGGCCGAAGTTGTAGGTGTGGGAGATGTGTTCTTGGAGGTCAGTAATGGAACAAGGCTTGTTCTCAAAGATGTCAGACATGTACCGGATATTCGTCTGAATTTGATTTCGACTGGGAAGCTCGATGATGAAGGGTTTTGCAATACCTTAGATAATGGACAGTGGAAACTCACAAAAGGCTCATTAGTTGTGGCTAGAGGAAAGAAGGAATCTTCTTTGTATTTGATGCAGGCCAAGATTTTCAAGGGTGTTTGTAATGCCGTGGAAGATGAGAATGCAACTGAGTTATGGCATAAGAGACTTAGTCACATGAGTGAGAAAGGTATGGGCTTATTAGCTAAGAAGAATTTACTCTCCGGAGTGAAGAGTGCAAAACTTGAGAAGTGTGTGCATTGTTTGGCAGGAAAACAAAGAAGAGTTTCATTCAAAAGTCGCCCTCCTTCTAAAAAATCAGATTTATTGGAATTGGTACATTCAGATGTTTGCGGTCCAATAAAACCTCTAACACTTGGTGGTGCAGATTATTTTGTTACCTTCATTGATGACCATTCAAGGAAACTTTGGGTTTATGCCTTGAAGACGAAGAACCAAGTGTTAGACGTATTCAAGCAGTTTCAAGCTTCAGTAGAGAGACAGACAGAAAAGAAGTTGAAATGCATCCGATCAGATAACGGTGGTGAGTACATCGGACCCTTTGATGAGTACTGTAGAAAACAGGGTATTCGACATCAAAAGACACCTCCTAAAACACCTCAGTTGAATGGTGTGGCAGAAAGAATGAACAGCGCATTGGTTGAGAGAGTAAGGTGCCTGATTTTAGATGCCAAATTACCAAAATCTTTTTGGGGTGAGGCTTTGAATACAATGGCACATGTTATTAATTTATCTCCCATTGTTGCTTTGGATGGTGATGTGCCGGACAGAGTTTGGTTTGGCAAGGATATCTCCTATGACCATTTGAGAGTATTTGGTTGCAAAGCTTTTGTTCATGTTCCAAGGGATGAGAGGTCCAAGTTGGATGCCAAGACTCGAGAATGCATCTTTCTTGGCTATGGTTCTGATGAGTTAGGCTACAGACTTTATGATCCAATTGAGAAGAAAATTGTGAGAAGTCGAGATGTAGTATTTGTTGAGAATCAGACCATAATGGATATTGAGAAGGCAGAGAAGACAATTTCTCAAGATTCTGATATACATATTGAGATTGATTCGGTCCCATCCACTGAGTTGCAGAGACAGTTGCATGATCAGATCGATGATGGTACTCAGTATGATGTTCATGATCAGATTCAGGATGACCAGCAGGGTATGGATAATACTGATGCTCAGGATAGTGATGCTATTGATGTTCAGCAACATGCACCTACCGTTCCACCAGCTACCACTCTAAGAAGGTCTATCAGAGACCGCCATCCATCCACTAGATACTCTCCTAATGAGTATGTGCTACTGACTGATGCAGGTGAGCCTGAAAGGTTTGAAGAAGTAATGGAGGATGTGAACAAGAATCAATGGGTTGATGCAATGGAAGATGAGCTAAAGTCTTTGCATGACAATCATACCTTTGAGTTGGTAACATTGCCTAAGGGTAAGAGAGCTTTGAAGAATCGATGGGTTTATAGATTGAAGCATGATGAGAATACTTCACTTCCTCGATACAAAGCTAGACTGGTTGTTAAGGGTTTCAGTCAGAAAAAAGGAATTGACTATGATGAAATCTTCTCACCCGTTGTGAAAATGTCTTCAATCCGAGTTGTCTTGGGATTGGCAGCTAGTCTTGATCTTGAGGTTGAGCAAATGGATGTGAAGACTGATTTCCTTCATGGTGATTTGGAGGAAGATATATACATGGAGCAGCCAGAGGGTTTCAAAGTGGAAGGTAAAGAGAACTATGTTTGCAAGCTAAAGAAAAGCCTATATGGTCTGAAGCAAGCACCAAGACAATGGTATAGAAAGTTTGAGTCTTTTATGGGGGAGCAAGCCTATAAGAAGACCACTTACGATCATTGTGTTTTTATGAAGAAGTTCTCCGAAGATGACTTTATCATTTTACTGCTTTATGTGGATGACATGCTTATAGTTGGTCAGAATGCTTCGAGGATTGAAAAGTTAAAGCATGATTTGAGCAAGTCTTTTTCAATGAAAGATTTGGGGCCAGCTAAGCAAATCCTTGGTATGAAGATCAGTCGCGACAGAAAGGCCAAGAGGTTATGGTTGTCTCAAGAGAAGTACATAGAGAAAGTGCTTCAAAGGTTCAATATGGATAAAGCTAAAGTGGTGCCCTCTTGCTACACACTTTAAGCTTAGCAAGAAACAACGTCCATCAAGTAAGAAAGAGAAGGAAGACATGAAAAGAGTTCCTTATGCATCAGCCGTGGGTAGTTTGATGTATGCAATGGTTTGCACAAGGCCAAACATAGCTCATGCTATTGGAGTAGTTAGTCGGTTTAATTCCAATCCAGGTAGAGAGCATTGGAATGCAGTGAAGTGGGTCTTCAGTTATCTTCGAGGCACTTCTAGTGTGAAACTTTCATTTGGAAGTGATAAGCCAATTATTGTTGGGTATACTGATTCAGACATGGCAGGGGATGTTGATACGAGGAAATCTACTTCAGGTTATATGATTAATTTTGCAGGGGGAGCTGTGGCTTGGCAATCAAGATTGCAGAAGGGTGTTGCCTTATCTACAACAGAGGCTGAATTCATTGCAGCAACAGAAGCATGCAAGGAGTTGCTTTGGATGAAAGGGTTTACGAAGGAACTTGGTCTCACTCAAGAAAAGTATGTATTATTTTGTGATAGCCAAAGTGCTATACACCTTGCAAAGAACTCCACTTTTCATGCGAGATCGAAACACATCGATGTGAGGTATCATTGGATACGAGACACATTAGAGGCCAAAGAGTTGGAGCTCGAGAAAATACACACCGAAGACAATGGTTCAGATATGATGACAAAGGCACTTCCGAGAGAGAAGTTTGAGTTTTGTCGGCATCAGGCCGGCATGGACTCCACTTGAGGAGTTAGTGTTGGAATCTCCCCCATTGGGCTGGAGGGGGAGATTTGTTGGGCCTAGGTCCAGCCCAATAAGGGCTTTCTGGAGTTTATGTGCTACTAGAGGGGCAATATGGTCCTTCTGAATCTCAGCACATTTTCCTTTTTGAAGCCCTATTTCGGCAGAAAGAAAAAGAACCCAAGACAGAGAGAGTGTGCAGAAATTCGTCCAAAAGAGGCTCCCTGCAGCAGTTTTTTCAAACCGACGATCGGAGGTCGATCCGTGGTCCGATTGGGCTGAATTTTTGTCAGCAGTTTCGTGACTCATTGATCTACATTCTAAATAGTTGATTTCTGATTTGGAGCTTTCAACATCAGGTTCCTGTGTCCATTTCAGAGGACGTTTTTGGTGAGATCTTCACCATTTTCTCTCTTGTTTCTTTTGTCGTTTTCTTTATCTTCACTTATATTTTGTGGATTCCATTGTTGTTGGAGTTGAGGAGATTTTGTACCTTGTTGGTGTTAGGTTTTGTGCCTAAACATTATAGTGAAGATTTGGGTGGACTCCGAGAAAGGTCCCGTGGTTTTTATCCTTCTCTTTGAGGGAGTTTTCCACGTAAAAAGTTTCTTGGGTTCACTGTGGCTGATTGTGGTTGATTGGTAATACCTTATATGTGGTTTGCATATTCCTCCATTGCTTGTGTTCAATTGTTCCTCACAGGTTCACTCAAGGGGGAAAAGTGTTTGTTGTTTTCAAGCATATTTTCCTAACACTTTTCACCAATTTTTTTATTTGCAGATATTCTCCTCTTGCACATCTTCTAACTAAAACAACCACTATAATGAATGCCTATTCATGTCAACAACTATCTATTTGATCATAAGTTGGAAGACATCCAACTTCCCGCTAAATGAACTCGATTTTTATACAATAAAATAAAACCCTTCTTCATGTCTATACTGAAATCTGAATCATACAATTTACAAAGAAAAGCGGAGACTTCATGAATGCCAACTAGATCACACTGCATTGTTTATGATTTCAAAGTAAGTTAATGTGGAAGAAGGGTTGCAAAGAGATTCATCCGGATACAAAAAAAGGCAAAGGGAAAAAAGGTGCTCGACAGTCTTTAAGTTGTAATGAACGACGAACAGGGATGTCCCCGCTCATTTACTTAGAATGAACGGGGATATTCCCGCTCAGCGCTAAAAGCAAAAAAAAAATACAAAACAGGGCCTTTGAGACTACTGTGGTCTTTTTAAAATGTTGATGGTGCTTTTGGTAATTGACAAGTCTTAGGGGATTTTTTGGGTAAAATCCTCAAATTTTTAATGAAAAATGTATAATTATAATAAAGTGATGTGAGAATTGGTACAATCAACATATGAAAAGTCAATCAGGAGGCACCATTTGTCGCTAATGACAATTGATACTTCTTTTTTTCTTTTACTATTGGATGGTTTCCAATTTTTTGGGGTGGACTAATCCATTACACTAGTGGTTGCAGGCGTGATCTTCAGGGTCGCTAGTTCTGTGTAGAAAATTAGGGTTGATTTGATGGGAAATCAGAACCCCACATCTGATCAAGGGCGCAGAGGCGACCTTGGTAGGGGTGGACCCATGAGTAGTGGACCCAACTGACCTGTCATCAATCAGACCAAGGGCTGCAGCCATGAGTTGCAGGTATTTACCGACAAAAACGGTTTCAAATTGTGGAATCTGGGAAATTTTTTAATGAATAAGATCTAGTAATAAGCGATCATACTTTGGGCGATCTTATGCCTTAGGTTTGATCATAGAATTGGACCACTGAAACCCACAAGATCTGAAAAGTAACCATCAACTTCACACATATTGGAGTGGGTGATAAGGAAGATAGGAGAAAACCCTATTTGAGAATAGGAGTTCCGCTCATCATCTCGATCATAGCGCAAGGTACGCTTTTATTATTTGAGATTAGATCCAGAGGAAAATCGGATAAACTTTCTTATAGTCTCAGTATGGTAGTGCAGTTTTGAGCTTACAACCTCTGCGTGCAAACCGTCGTCCTAGGCTGATTGAGCTACCCCTTTTAAGATTAATAACAATTGATACTTAGAGAGCAGGAAAAGGAGAAAGTTTAATTTGAAAATCCTCTGCTCTACTGTATAATAATATGATATGATGGAATCGAGGACTCCACCTGAATTTATGCTGCACTGACATTAGATTAGTTGTGAGTCAAAAGATTTTGACCCAAAGTTAAATAAGTCAGAAATGAATTAACCCTCTAATCTCATATAAACTATCCTTAATATAGTCATTCACATATGATTTGATCTAGTGCCTCCACTAAAACTTGAGCTAGAATATCATTAGGCAGGTTGCAGGTCAGAAAATCTGACTACAGTTAAATTAGTCTGACATGGATTGACATACAAAACCAATGTAAAGAACCGTAATATAATTCTAATAGACATGCTACTATGCTTTGGTAGGTTCTTTGAAGTGATATGCATGAACAAATATTGCCTTTTGCGTTGGGTCATTATAGCTATTTCATAAAGGGGGGACTGGATTAAACAACATTTAAATTATTGTTGTACGCATCAGATTGCAAGTTGCGGGCATAACCAATCCAACAAAAGAATTTTGAAGCTGTTCAATTCAGTTAAAAATCTCAAACTCTGAACATAGGTGTATGCTTTAGTAATAATAGGTTATAACAATCTTACCATGATGTTAAATATATTATTGTATTATATTAAGAATTATAGAAATATAAAATTTATTTCATGATCATGTTTATATTATGTTAGAAGTATCATAAATTTATTGTGGTTAGATAAAAACCATATTGCATGATTTATGAATGGGTGCACAACAATATATAAAATATATCTTTCCTTCTCTCTTATATTCATAAATACACTTTCAATGATTACTTACATGGCGAGATAACAAATAATTTTAAAAAAAAATTATTGCAAGATTATTGGGATATTGGAAGATAACTAAAAAAATAAGGTAACTATTATATTTGCAAGTTGTTGATTGAAATTTAAAAATGAAATTATATGGTTGTTTTTTTTCTATTTTTATGCTTTTGTTATGTTTGTTATTTTATATGGATATGAGAATTTATGGAAGCCGCTTATATTTCATCAGGTTTTGATTGGCATTTGAAAAAAAAAATTATGAATGAACAAAAAATCATATCCATGTAGAAGTGTTCAAAACTGTGAAAATAAAATAACATGGTTAAAGACGTAATGATAAAATTTTAATACTAAAAGATGAAGAAAAGTATTTTAAAAGAATGTTAATTATGTAAGAGGGGTGACTTAGAAATTTAAAAGATTAGAAGTTAACATGAGAGAATGGTGATAAATTGTCAATCATCCAGCCAATGATTTGAACATTTTCCTTATTTTATCCGGGCCCTCATTTTCTTGGGCCCCTCATAGAATTGCTAGGCATTTTTATGAACAATAAGAGGTCCACATGAATGACTACACTATCTATTTGACAATTTTCAAAATTCAATATATCTTTAAAGTGTTTGACAATTTATAAAAAACTCACAAGATCACTGAACATGAAATATAGAGAGAAAGTAATCAATTGACCCAATATATAACCTACCAATTAGTAATCACAGGTGTTAATAATCATAGTATGAGCCATCTATTATTAAAAAAAAACCATAGGATTAAATGTTAGGATTAAATGTTAAAATCACGAGATTCAAACAATGTTATCTAATTAAAGTGGGTCCGCCGAATGTTGGTAACCATAGTATTATACATCTGTACGTAACCATAGTATTATACATCTAATGATGATTATCATAAATGAAATGACCCTATTTAGTTTTTTTTTTTTTAACTTTATCTAATGTCAAACATCATTGAAGAATTCATCTATGAGAAATCATTGTAGGACGCATTTGATGTTAGTAGTCATATTAACACTAGAAAGCTATCAAATAGTGGGACCCACTTAATGATGAAAAACTGATAATTATAATCATACAATTCAATCTTGGTAATCTGTATGAGACCTAATTAATTTTGGCATTACGGGACCCACCTAATATTGGTAATTACAATGAAAGCCCCTAGTTTGACATTTATAGGACCTACCTAATATTAATAATTAACAAAAGTTATGTAATTGTGATAAGTTTGTAGGACCCCACATTAAATTTGTAAGCACTGTGGGACCAATCTAATATTGGGGTCATAGTTGCACTTTTGTAAGAATTATTAATGTTTGCTCATGAACTCTCTAATGATTTTTAGTAAAACTCTCCATACGTATTTAGGAAAGATATTTTTACATATAATTAATTAATCCAATATGAAGGTTTTTGAAAGAAAGTCAGATATTGAACTAAAGTGAGAGATTATATAGCAAGATCTCATAAAATATCTCATTTCCAAACACCCTCATATATATATATATATATATATATTTAAAAGACCATAATGTGGAAGATCCAAAACAATGATTTGATCCCCCTTCCTCACATGCCTCGAGCAAATTGTTAGATCAAACTTCAAAGTTACTCATGAAGGCTTAGTGATAAAAGGATGATCAAAGGTGGAATGGAAATGAAAATGCACTGATAAAGTCTAATCTCTCATCCAAACGCTACCTAAATGCAATATACTTCAATGCAGATTCTAAAAAAAGAAAGTATCTCATGTTTTAACTATTTTTGAAGTTACCGCAGCTATAAAAAAGACAGAGAGAGAGAGAGAGATTAAACACCCAAAATCAGAAGAAAGACAAAAAAAAACCCACTACCAACACAAAAAAAGAAAAAAAAGAAAATGAAAAGGTAAAAACAAAACAAAACAAAAAAAAAAAGGATAAATAAATCAGATTACGAAGAACATAGAAGAGGCAAGAAAAAACTCTTTCTTCTTCATACGTTCTAGGATTGCTTTGGCTTGAATAGATGATGCATGCTTCTTTTTTCTGCACGAAAGTGGAAGTTACAATATCAAGTCATTGGAATTGGAAGAAGAATTTGTAACATGGAGGTAGACAGAAATTGAAGAAGAGGGAACATGGATGTGTAAAAGCCACGTAGAGCACCTCCTTCTCCCATATAAACAGTTTTGTAACATTTTTTTTTATTTCATTTTTGTCCATGCATTAAATTGAGACATATCAAATGAGCTCATTTGTTCGCTTGGAATTCAAATCTCTGTTTTCAAAAAGGTGCTCGTCCGCATGGAATTAGATCCATAATTATTTATTTTAAAGCCTGTTTTATTACATGAAATCGAATCCATAAAAACTTATCCTCAAATGGGGCTTTTTTTTTTTTTGCATGGAACTTAAATACATATCTATTCATTGTCAATTGAGCATGTATGTTTGCATGAACTTGAACACATGACATGAAAAATATTCATATTTAGTTAATATAATTATAAAAAATAGTTTCATCTACTAATGTTTTGGACTATGCCATTGGTGGGAGAAGGAAGGGAAGACTAGATAAATTAGATTCGCGTAATATATATATATATATATATATGTTCTACGGAGAGTGCTAGAAAACTTCAGGAGAGTTTTTCTCAAAAAATGTACCACACAATTAGACTCACTATGATGTATGACAATTATGAAATGCCACTAGATGAAATAATCTAAATGAGATTTACCTATCTGAAGTTTTTTAAACTCCATTAAATTATCCTAATCCTTCGATCCATGGTCCCAAAGTTTAATAGTTTTAGAGGCATCACTTTCTTTTGATTTTAATTCAACAGTGAGCAAAAGTTGGACAAGTGTCAAATTTGCGCTTTATAGCAATTCATGAGTGGGTTTTGTGCCGTAATTCATGGGTTTTGTGCCCTAAAAACATAGAAGGCAAAAATGGGAGTTTTTCAAAAGGAGAGTTTTTGAAAACTCCTCTCTATATATATATGAGCAATGCTAGAAAATGCCCAACCCCTTTTTAAGGAGAAAAATGCCCCTCTTAATAGGACAAGCCGCGATGCATGTTAATCATAGAAGTCCGTTGGATGGAAAGATCTATATGAAACACAATTATGTACAAAATTTACAATACATAATAGCATTTCGATCTATGGCCCTAAAACTCGATAGTTTTAGAGGCAACATTTTCTTATGATTTAAATCCAGTGATAAGGAAAAGTTGGATGAATATCAGATTTGGACTTGTCACTATTCATTCGGGGCAGTATGTGTGAAAAGACTAAATTGACCCAAGGTGGGGGCCATGCCCACAAAATAGAGTGTGAAAAAAGGGTCTTTAAAGTGGGGCTTTTTGGAGAATTACATGATATATGCACACACACACGCACACAAAAACCTCACTGTGGGGCCTTACTACCTAGGTCCCACCTAGGGATAGATGGGTTCGGTAGATTTGGATGAGCCCGATTGTTGAGGATAAAATTAGGGGCCCATGGGATCATCCTAACCCCTTAATCAATGGTCCACAAATTCAATGAGTTTATATAAAAAAAATTATTTAGTCAATCCAATAGTCCAATCCATTCAGATTGGTGCAAACCCATGGGATTGGTGCAATACTGTGGGGCCCTAATGTGTGAATCCCTCTAATTGATCAGGGGGCATGATAAGGATGATTAGGTGCCACCATAAGCAAGGTGTGGACTTGATCATATTTATATGTCATATGCATAATGGGCAAAGAGTATGTAGACACATTTTTGTATGTCATATACCTCAGGTGACCGGATTTTCAAAATATCATGATTTTATAGTTTTAAAGTTGGATTCTCAAAATATCATGATTTAACAGCTTTAAAGTTTAATTGCCTTTCAATTTTTTTTTCAGATTCAATCCAGATTAGATGAGCATTAAATTGAGGATGGTGTGAGCTTACAGTTGGTGAGAACCTACATAAAAAGTTCTATATATGAAAGAAGATTCAATTCAGTTTAGATGAGCATCAAATTGTAAAAAGTTTTATATATATGAAAGATGTTGGTGTAGATGGATCCCTGAAGAGACCTCTCAACCACCCTTTATTAACCATGATTAATCTGAAAAAAAGTTGACATACCAATTTGTAAATATTTATGAAAGTATAAAATATCACTTTTTTTTTCAAAATATAAATAAATCTCATTTTTTTTAAATTGAAAATAAGCTAAGTAAATTTAATGGCCTGAGCAAAAACATTGATGGAATTTATACAGACTAACCACAACTTTCTCCACAATTCATAATATGAAACTAGAGCAGGTCGATCACGCTCATCTAACCTGGAGAAAAGCCACCACTAATAAGAATGTACAATGAATCAAAGCTTAACTGTCTAGAATAACAACATAAAACACAACATCCAGTCTATGATTGATGATTCCTCCAATAAAATCAATCAATCACTACCGCAATGCTTGGCAAAATTGTTTCTTTTTTCTCCGTAAAAATCATGTTAGCTTTTGATCCATGTAACATCACTAAACACAGACAGAGACAGAAAATAAGAACTTAGACATACTACAAAATCCATTAATGCCTCCATCTTCTGACTTGCAAGTCAACTTCATCTGTAGGTAGCCTCCAGTACCACTTTCTCCCCTCGAAACAGAAACATAATTACCCCTACTTCTTCTTCTTAGACTTGTTAGAAGACAGTGATTGGGCGTACGCGGTACCCTGAGCAAAAAAGATAATAATAATAAAATCTTAAGATACTCATTTTAGCAGAAACACTAAAACATTATACTGGTCAGGCAGGGTGTATTCTGCTAAATGGTTTATCAGGTGGTGAGACCTGAAACACAGTGTTGATTTTGGTTGGAGAACAAATCTCATATTTATTCCTGCGTTCAGTCAGTGTGAAACCAGACAGACATCCGTTCCACCAAAATATCATCACAAAATTACAACTTACTTGCAACCATTCATCGAGCGAAGCATCTGTAGTCCCAGTCCCCACTTCCACCTTTGGTGCTCTCTTGGTTTTCTGTAAAGAAATATCTCTTGGTTGATTGATAAAATAAAAACCAAACAGACAGAAAATAATAAATTAAAAGGACATGCATTTTTAATATAAGAATGCATATTTTTAAAATAGTATTTTTTTTTTTTTTTTTGACAGAAGGCATCTTCACTTTTAATAGATTGTTATTCTTCTCTGGTTTTTCTTTTAGTGTAGTAGAAGAAAAATTTTCAAACTTAACCAAACACTTCGCATGTTGGGGAGATTACATGCAATAATCAAGATCACAATAGTATTACTAAAGATGCTTGACAATGTGTAAGCAAAAAAAAAAAAAAAAAACATAGCAATGAGGCACTCAACCAAAAAAAAGATGCATGGCATGAGGCAATTCACTGTTGGAGGTTAATATCCTGTTCTTTCCTTCCAAAGCTCATTCATTTTGTGTATATTCCATTTTTTACATAACCATTAAGGCCCCACTGCTTATCAAGTTTAATCTTTGGTTCAGTTATGTTTCTCTTGTCTCCATATCACGAAATCCTCCATTACACAAACATGCACCAAGGGTCATATGAAAGATTTTTTGCTTGGATTTTTAGAAGATTATGTAAAACACAGAATTTTGGTTTGTCTCCTGTTTCTTCTCAAAGTCCGAGTTTTTGCTATTCAGATATCTAGTTCTATTCCAACACTCTTCCAAAAAGTACTGGTTTGGAGGTTTATGCTGTGTCACTAGAAAAGTTGGGTTACATTTCTTCTTGCTTCTTGTATGTACTGGTTTTCAAACACTCTTGCCATAAATAAATCAAAGAATACTAAAATTTCAGCTCGTGCAACCTCAATAATTTGGTCCCATTCCAGTCACAATAGTAATATAGAAGAGTTAGGCCACTGAAAGAAACCAAGCACAGATAGATTTTCGGTGTTCATTGCAGAATATTTCAAAGCTTTTTTCCATTAGCAATTATGAGAAGCCTAACTTATAACAAGAAAAAGGAGAGAACCATTTAGAGATGGGACTGAATTACTCACCTTGGAAAGGTTCTGTATTTGACCATATATCCATGAAAAAAGAAGGCCAACCAGGGCAATTCCCAGAGTGAAAAGGAATACAGATTCTATGCTGAGAAAACCCCCAGCCTCAACAACTTCAATTGTACCATTATAGAAGATGCTCTGGTATGGATGTTGATCAATTTCGTAGACAATGGTGCCCACAAGATCAAACGATCCAGACTGCAACAAAAGCAGAGCATGGAACATAAGAAACATTAAATATCTTATTTTACTTGTAACAAAGCCAAGGCAGTTGTAGTTGTACTTCAAGAGATTATACCTGCAAGTACTTGTTAACAGTGAAGATATATGGGAAAGCTGCCTGAGCAGAAAATGGGACTGAAGTATTATAAAATTCCTGAAATGACACAGAGACGTACTTAATCCACCTTAAATTCATTAAGAAAAATAAGGACATGGAACAAGGAAATAAAAAAGAAAAATGTTGGGTTCTAGGGTAACAGGGAACTCTGGTTGATGATGATGATTGCGTGTAAATTGGAAGCAAATAATCTGTCAGCCAATAGTTCACAACATAAACATTTAAAAAGACCAAGCTCACCTGCACAGTTAGATTTTGAACATACAGATGATGATCAAAAGGAAGATGAAGGCTAGCCCTTATCGCAAGAACATTCAAAGGTGACTCACCTGTACTTCCAAACAACAGTCCATAACAACATCAAGTGACGATCCAAAAGGAATAAATAATAGGAAAAAAAAAATACAAATAGAAGGGCACTGGAAATGGTGAGGCATTGCTGCCCCAAAGCATGCACAGCCTTAAATGGCAGTAGTCCAAGATAAGGATGGAGTGTGCAAAATATATATATATGAAAAATGCTCCTATGAGAGTAACTCTCACAATACTATGAGAGTAAAGGGGGACCCACTAGATCCATATCCACACACACACCAAACCCACCCAACCCCCCAAAACACACACACACAAAAAAAAAAAAAAAAAAAAAAAAGAAAAACTCATAACCTACCCTCATAGCAGTGTGAGAGTTAACTATCATAGGAGCATTTCCATATATATATATATATATATATAATATATATATGAATAAATGAATACATTTTTTCTTAATAATGGAATATGGTTTAGTTAGACAATCCAATACTCTAAAAAATAAATCAAGATATGATTGCACATTATAGGCAGAGAACATGGCAAGCAAAGTCATACAAGAAGAAACAACAAAAAATGAATTACTAATAAGAGCACCAATGCATATGAGGACATGACAAAAGGTTGATAACAAAAAGATGCGGATACTCAACCATTGCAGAACCAAAAAAACAAATGTGAGAAAATACAGGGATAAACACAAAAATAATATGCAAATAGAAGTGTGAAAAATCAGAAGCGCATCAAAACATTTGAAAGTTAAACTGGTTAGAGATGCATAAGATTAAGGCATAAGTGCAAATATATTTTTTGTCAAAAGCTTACAGCAACTATATAGCTAAGAAAAGGCACAGATAACCACTGAAAGAAGCATTAAGTACTGCATGGTGTAGACACACAGAACACAATTGGAGAAAATGAATGGCCATAGTGGCTACACGTACACATAAAACAACATCATGGGTGTTGTAAAAACTAACAGTGAGCTAACAAACAAATCAGATGCCAGCAGTAGTTTAACAGACAAAATAACAGAAAAAAAATCTGTAACCATTGTAAACTTTAGACTTGTAAATAACAAACTTACCCTCGTTATTCATCAGTCCAACTAATAGCTCAGTCTCTTTCCCCGCTGTCACCACTGAAGTAACAGTAACAGATTTTGTTAAACTCTACAGATGAAATCTGCCCTTACAATAACACAGGTAACTTTTACTTTCTTAATAATGAAGATGTTACTTACACCGTGCAGCATTTTTGGGGAAAACACAGACTGTATCTACCCCAGCAGCTGGAGCAAAAGACCCATCGCCGAAATCTTGAATGCCATCACCTACAATGCCAAGGTCACCTCCTTCCACAACTTCAGCTACTTCCACATCGTCCGATTGACATCTAACAACTGTCAAGTAAAATGACGAAATTATAAAATGAGAACTTTCTATAAGATCTATGAACTGAAAAGAAAAAATAGAAAGAAAGTTGCATACGCAATATGCTCCCATAAAATGACCAAAATTACAATAAAAACTAAAGAAAAAGCATATGAATCAACTATTTTTCCATATATCATTCAAGTAGGCAAGTATTTTTTGTCCACCACTTGCCAATTGACAATAATCGAAATGTGAACTTTCATTTTATTATACTATGGACGCCTCCAAAACAAGGCTTCTTAATATTTAATTTTAAAGATGTACTGAAAATCAACATTAAAAAGCAAGAACTTCCACAAGGAGTAGATAAGAGCAGATATCAAAGGAAGGCCATTAGTTACAATTGGCCTCTGGAATGTCCGTGCTTTGACAGAGAAAAGCAAGCTTGGAGTTGGTAGAGCAAAAACAGGATAACTTGCTTACAAAGACTTAAGGCCAAAAGGGAGAAAGCTAAGACCCTTGGGAAAGGAATTAAGCTTGTCCATTTAGAAATGTCCGCGCAACGTTTTAATTTTTGGGCATAACCAGGCATACTGTTGTTCTAACACACTTCTACTCATAAAGACATCAGTAATTCAAGATCATGACAATCACATTAAAAGAAAAACTACCTAAATCTTCAATCATCCATAAAAGTTACAACATGCCCAACACATCAAATGAATAAATGCCTGAAAACAAATGCTTACAATTACTAACACATTGAATAAATTACACTTACAATAGAATTTTTTTTTCCATCCATGGCAAGTTTTTAATGAATAGAGAGAGCAAATTAATACATGCGAATCTAACAAGAAGTAAACTTGAAACAAGAAACTAAATCACAGAAGAAGAGGAAGAAAATAGAGAAAGATCTGAACTTTTGGAAGTAACATGCAATCCAATCCATGCCATTCCAACAAAATGAAAAGAAGAGGGATCTGATCGAGAGAAAGAAAGAAAAAACTGATTGTAAACTTATGTTGTGATTCATTTGACTAATAGATCGAGACATCGATGAGCCCGCAGCATGTAAAGTTGTTAGATCTCAAGATTAAGATATGAGATTGACGGGTGGAGAGATGTACCTTGGAAGAGAAAGGGAGAGGTCAGGAGGAGGAGGAGGAAGAAAACCCTAATCGCCATGGATGAGATGAAAGAGGAAGATGAGCGCACCAGAGCCGCGGCGCGTGCGTTTGAGGGTTGAGACTGAGAAGGAGAAGAAGAGGAGCCACTGATTTTGGACTTTTGGTTTTGGGAGACTTTTGGTTTTGGGAGGAGTAGAAATGCAGAGCCTGAGACGTCATTGACTCTGAGCATCTTTCTTTGTTATACGTGTCATCCATCCAAATCGATCATCCAGCGGGTCCTACCTCCCATCGGAGAAGACCTTGGTGTGGTTTGAAGGACTTCGAAAAGCCCGTCCACTTTATGGGCACCTGATAATGATATCCCATGGCAATGATAGAGAGAATGTAGGGACGAAAGTGGGTGGGGCCGAGCCTAGTGCGTGTCAGCATTTTTTAGTAGTCCCTAGCATGGCCCGAGCTTGAGAGGGCCTAAAAAATTCTGGCTCGGGCTCCGCTCTTATTAAGTTAGGGCCGGTCCTTTGAACCAGGCTTGATTGAGGCACTAGGCTCAGCCTGTGAGCCTGGCCCGTTTTATAATGATATAATTCAATATTAATGTAGATGAGCATTATCAAACACTCCATTGTTAAGGGAGCCCAGTTCCAACACTCCATAATAGTTCAATGTTAATGTAGATGAGCATTATCAAACTCAACAATAATACAAATCAAATTAAACTCCAATAGCATCATAGAATAAAATAAAATGTTCGGCTAGCATCATAAAATAAAGGTTTAGGGTTTATGGATTATTTAGTGCTTAGATTTAGGGTTTATGATTCATGGATTATTTAGTACTTTGAGTTTAGGGATTATTTATATTGGATTAAAATTAGGGTTTAAGGTTTAGCGCTTACGTTTAGGGTTTATGGATTATTTAGTGCTTAGCGTTTAATGTTTAAGGATTATTTATATTGGATTAAAACTAAGGTTTAGGATCTATGGATTATGTTATATCATATATGTATTATCTACTGTATAGTATACGTATATATAATATATATATTAATATATGTAGGCCCTAGGGCTTACGAGCCGGGCTTCATCAAGCCCGAGCTCGGCCCTTTTAAGCAAACGAGCCTGCCTCCTCCTAGGCCCTAGCTCGGCTCTTTTGTCTTTTGTGCAGAGCTCGGGCCGACCCTATAACGGGCCGTCCACGGGCGGTCTGCGGACTGCCCGACCCACTTTCACCCTTAAGAGAGAGCATTGGAACTGGCAGTTAGAGCCTAGCATGTTTGTTTGCTAGAATTCAAGATATTTTGTATGGAAAATTTTTAAATTTTTAGATGTTGTAGAATTTTTGGATTTTTTTTTTGGCTTGAGCATCGGGGAATTCTAAAATATACAAGGGAGTGAAATTCCTGAATTCCTAAAAATCAAAAGAGACCATTCGTATTGTTAGAATTCAAAAGTGTTAGCGAAGAAATATGGAATTCAGAAATTTCAAGAGACAACATGTCATATCATGTTTAGGAATTCCTGAACATGGGAAATTCCACTAAAGAAATAAAGCCTTATTTCATGCATCTTGTCATTTTATAAGTAGAATGTTAAAAAAAAATTTAAATGGAATTTTAGAAATTAGACTTATCAAAATGCCACTTCTTTGCTTTTGGAATTCTCATAATCCCAGCCTCCAAAGGGCTCATTTGTGTGGGATCGTAGGATAGGAAACGCTGTGGAGATGCAAATCTAGTGGGGGACGGTGAGATTCGAGCTTCAAGCCAATGAGAAAAGAAAGTGTACATAAAATCCCATTTTTGGATCATATTTATGCTCACCGGACAATTGTGTTGCAAAGAAAAAGGGTCTTCCCCTTCTACAGAAAAGTCGTGGCACAAACGTGCTAAGCATTTTGAAAATCCTGTAAGTCCAACATTTGAAAATCTAAGTAGCATCTCCTATATCTATAGGATAATATTCAAGTGCATCCATCCCTCACCATTTGTGGTGAGGGACACCCTTTTTGAGGAAGTTTAACTTGAAACTTCTCCAAAAGGGGTGTCCCTCACCAAAAATGGTGAGTGACGGATGCACTTGAAGATCCCCCATATATATATATCCCAAAAAGAATTCTCCAAATTATTGCAAACAAATAGGCACTTATAAAGCTCTAGGGTTAGATTTGATCTAAGTTAATTCAGTTAATTCTAGTCTATATCCAATCACCAAAATGTGCGAATCGCAGGTAGATGGGGAATAAAGCATCACTAATAATACTTATTTACATATGATTTTCCACGTCTTTTAAATCCAAGGAGAAACAAGACTTCTCGAATTGATATTTTACCCATTACTAGAGAAGAGAAGAAAAAATTTCCAAGGAGATCTTGAATTTTTTCGCCGTGGTAGAAGCAGATCTCTATATATACTTGGTTCTTAATCCACTCTGCATGTTTACCTTTGAATGGTTTCTTCACAAACATTATAATTTCAATTTAGAAAGCCAAAATTTGGCGGTTTTGTACTCATTTCATTAGGAATCAATTCGACAAATATCAATTGGATGAGATTAATTTTTCTGTCTCATTATTCTCCACAGTTGCTGCCATGATTCTCTAAATATTCATGAAAAATGAAATGTTTGATGTGGTCCTCATTGGATTCGGTCCTATATTTATTACTAACTTCAATTAAATTTGAGGATCCTTCCATGACCATGAGATTCCAACCATGGCATCTGAAGTTACAAAAAGACTGCTTCAACATAGGAAACATTCAGTGTAGCAAATCTGCTGGATGACCTGAAAGTTCTTCCAAGATCCAGGTGAACTCCACATGCATATGCTCATAAACCTGTCTTTGAAACTAAGGGAATCAGACTCTTTAAGCTGTGGACTTACAGTTCTATGATTGACTGAACACAACTATAATGAATAGGCCGTGTTCAATTCAACATCCGTCCTCTTCATTTTCATCCATGTCTTCTTCGGCGAAGATGAAAAATGAACAGGCCATGTTCAATTCAATATCATCCTTTTTATTTGAGACAATTAATCACTTGAACAGTTTGTTTTTTTTTTTCCCTTGACTATCACGGTTATCGAGAAATTTACGAAAAAATCACGTTGTTTTGTATAAGCCATATTTTTCTTGCAAATTTTTCGATAACCGTGATAGATCAAAGGTTCAGATTTGGTGCGATATTAGTTCTTACACTCATACAGCTATCCAACGGTTTGGATGATGGTTTGGTGGTCCCACAGTCAAGGGAAAAAAGAAAAAATAACAGACTATTCAAGTATTCTTGCTTCTGATTGTAGAATATCTTACGTCCCTCGATATCCTACAGATCGAAATATATATATATATATATATTTTTAGACTGTTTTGATGTTATTGTCAGCTTTAACGCCTTTCATACGGTAATTGTCCTTTTTTATTTTTATCCATGTCTTCTGTGACGTATCTCTTTAAAGAAACTTTTCCTCTACGCAATGCGATTGGTAGCACTAGCCATTGCGTTCCCAATAAAATATATAAAATATGTTTGTATGTATTATATCCCACTACAGTTCTATGAGGCAATTTCTAGGAAGTTCTTCTGGAGAGTGCAAAAATCTCATATAAACATATATAGTCAAAGCCACCCCAATAATTTTTTTCTAGACTAGAGTAATCAATTTCATCTTGGAACCGTTTTTTATTTCGATGCAGACAGAGATGTTCAGGCCAGCATGGCATTTTAATATTTCATTTTGGAGTTTTGTTTCATTAATATTATTAATTATACAAAATTAATTTAAAAAGTAAAATCAACATATGTTATATAATCATTAATTCATTTTACTAAGGAAATGATGCCTAGCTATCACCCTACTATAGTCAATACCTAGGCAAGTCAAGGTATCATATACATCTCCACCTCATATCCTTCACCCCTCACCTCTTTAATAATTCTTTGACGGAGCTCATTTCACTATTAATTCACACGTATGCAATTCCTATGCAGATAAAAAGTCCCAAAGTCAATAATAAAATGTTATTTCTAAAAGCTAAATAAATAATTTATAAGTCATATTTATTAAGGCACATCAGTAGATAAATCAAAGCCTAGATCAAAGTGGAGAGCCCTTCTTATTTTTATTTTTATTTTTCCACTAATTTTCTGGTCAGCCAAGATCTGGCCATTTCAGACTACTGGTTGAATGGACCAATATCTAGATTGAAATGGATGAACTGAGCCAGACAAGGATGAAATCCGGACCACATATTTGGATAAGGCTGTTTGGTTCCATCAATTACCAAACCGAACGCACTGAAATTAATCACAAAGCTCTACACCAAATTTGCATTCCTATTCATATACTCAGAATAAAAAATTTGGAGCCAGAAGAAAGCCCATTATACCAAAACATGTAACAGAAGCCTGAAAGGACGATCTACTGAAGGCGCTTTGGATCATGCTTAAGCATTCATGGTTAAGTGATCATCATGAGCTTGTGTACTTCTGATTGACAAAGTTGATTTTCCACACAGCTTCTCAGAAAATGGGGACAAACAAAATGCAAGGCCCACAGTATCAATTGTGATCTACCAATAAGATTACAACATTACAACAACAATGGCATCTTCAACTTCTTCCTTTACACTTTCTCTTCTTAATCATCCTTTCACTCTACATCGTGTAAGAATTATGAATTTCAGACGGGCTGGGCAGATTGCACGAGCCCATGCTTGCAGTCCTCAGTAATCTACGGAATTCTGATAAGCTGATCTTCCCATCTTTGTCAATGTCAGCCTCCTCAAGAAGTGGGTAAATGGAGCCCTTCAACCCTGTATGCTGCAGAGAACAAAACAAAGCAGTGAGAAGAATCGGGTCACGCATTGTGATTTCAGTTTTCACCCATGGAGTGTTTAGATTCTGTTTTGCAAGAGTTGTGTGTCATTTTCCTCGAATACTCATATTACTCAGATTGGGCAACATACAGAGATGGATGACACGGGGTCATTTGGTGGCACAATCATGGTTGGACCAAGAATAAAAGTTAACGCCTGTGTATGATTTCAACCAGTGGAGACTTGGAGTTGAATGTAGGCTTTTCTCCTTCAATCTGTTTAAATGCCACCAATTTATGATAAGGATATGATTGTTGGGCCTTCATCAGCCATGGGGCCCACTTGGAAGATGATAGATGATTGGCACTGAATACACAATGGAAGGGCTATGGTCTAAAAATCGTGCAAGTACTATTTAACCACCAGTAGAAGCCAGAAGGTTAGCATCATCCATTTGTGATTGTTCTTAAACCATGTTCATCTATGGTAAAACTAGATGCTTGGCTCCAAGCCATCCGTCAATATCAGCATATGGAATACATGGGGAGATTAAATGCCCCAAATTATAGAAGAGCTTTATGTATTGTTCATGTAATCTCATAAAAACTATTCGACTTTTTGCAATAAGGAAAAACAAAAGAAAAAACCAAATTTCTCCTATTACCATCCTTAGTTCCTCAGGGGTGATGTATCCATCCCTATCCACATCAAATTTCTCAAAGGCTGCTTGAGAACGCTGCTGCCACTTTTCAGAGTCATGCTCCTCCAATTGATAGACATGTAAGGCTGCTGCAACAAATTCAGTGAAGTCAACTAGCCCATCTGTGTTGCTGTCAATCTGCCCCAAAACAAAGTGATACTACTGTCAGAATTTCAAGGCATGCCAAAGAAACACTACTCTTTTGGTTTAAATGATCAATGCATGGTATTTATAAATAAAACATTACATGCAAACAAGAGAAAGGATCTCTTGGAACATCCATGTGAACCTACTTTTAGAGTGCATTCATAATTTTTTTTTTATTTTATTTTTAAATGAGATTGCTATTGGGTAGTCAATGCAAGGGCATGATGACTGGATTTAAAAGAATCAAACAGATGGTAGGAAATGAAGTATCTTGAACCTGTCTGCACAATTTCATAGGGAAATCTCTACACCAGAATGACAATCGCACCTGAATGACAATCGCACCTGCATCAATTGCAATAGCGATTGTTTTTAATGTGGTTGGTAGGACCGTAGGAGTTTCCTGAAAAACTTCACCTTATAGATGGTGATGATGGGTGTCATATACACCTGAGTCCTGAATAGATTTTTCTACTATTGGAAGGGTACAATCTTGAGGTTAGATTTTAAATTTTAAACTTCTTCGACATAATTTTTTTGCTATATATGTAAATATTTCCTGAAATGTTTTTTTTTTTTTTTACATTGTTAATTAACATATTTTATGTTATATTTTATAAGCCATTAAAAGCATATGATAGGCACGGTGATTTTCCTGGACAGGGCCGGTACGAGATAGTCATGACACCTAAAAATGTAGGTCAAACATCCTTAAGACATAAGTGTGCTATGCAATTAAACTACCCTTCGTATCATCTTGAAAATGTTCTCTCTAAGATACAAATGTTATACTGCATGTAAGTATAGACCATATATGTGGCAAGAAAAATAGTGGATACCATAGGAATGCTCTAATGATAAATCTCATACAAAATGAGATGAAGACTGAAATCCAAAGAATATTAGAATAATGCATACCGCTTGAAGAATCTCTAGAACACGTCGCTCCTTCAGTTTCCAAGGAAGATCTTTCGCAAGGGCCTACAAAATGAACAGAATTACGAGAGTGAAAAAACAGAATATGTATCTGCTGTGACATCTGCTGCAAGCAATAAGTCTGAACTAGAAAGCAGTAACAAATTCAATGCAAGATACAGTGAAAGGCCAAAAAAAAAAAAAAAAAAAAAGGCTCAATAAAAAAAGAAAAAGAAAAAAATGCAAGTATTGAGATATATGATGCTGAGTCTGCATTCAAACACAAAGGGGAAAAACTCAAAACTCTGTAAAGCCCAAAATGCACATGATTCTATTTTGTATAGGGGTGTCATCGACAGGGTCAGTCAAGGCAAAAAAGCTTGTCAAAGGCCGGCTCATTTAGCTATTCGGACTAATACCGCGTTGGCATCCGCATCCGCATCCAGCCAATGGGCCTGAAATTCAGGTGCAGACCTGGCCCATTTTTCAGAGTATATACACCCCTTTGTGTTAAATATGTCAGACAAGGCTGGGCCTTTAAGAAAACACATGCCCAGGTCCAGCCCATTTAACTGTCGGATGAGAAAATTAGGCTGAGATCCAGCCCAAGGGCCTAAATACACAACCAAACCCATCATAAAGCAGGATGGACTCAGGCCGACTCAGCTGAGCACCCCCGGTGCTGGAAAAAATAACCCGTGCCATGAGAAGACTTTTTTTACCACCATACCTCCCACAGTTAGCATTTTGACAAAAACCATGGTATTAGATTTTATTTTTTAGGAGTTATCAGTGTCACAAAGCCTAATATTAAAATCATATAATTACGAAGAAAAATAAAGAAATGTACATGTCTCATTTCTTCAAGACTAATGGTTCCACTTTTATCCACATCAATTGCATCAAACTGATCTCGGAGATCAGCTATCTCCTCTTCATCAAATGTTGTCGCCAATGCCTACAAATTTTTTAAGCAATGTCCAAATTAGAACACATAAGAATTATTAAAAGGAATCATTATAAAAACTATTTTATTTATCAAAAGAGTGAACAGAAACAAAATAGAAAGAGCAGGTGAACCCCATAAAAAGCGTGGTAGCTTACCCTAAGAGCAAATTGCTTCAAGCGGCTGTATTTTACAAACTGGCGCATGTTGGATAGAACTGATATATCCACTGGAATTTCTGATGCATCCCCCCCTTCTCTCACCCATGGATGTGCTGGAATTGGTCAAAGACAAAAATAAAAAAAGAAATAAACAAGTCATGCACAAAGAATCAATCGAAAAGAAAAATGAATCTACCACTTTAAGCCATAACCAGGTAATTATGCTGGCACATGTTACGGATAACAAGGTGCATGTTGACAAAAGAAACAGATGCACAATCATAGACTAATCTTATAATGGCTTTTACATAATCTTCAAAGGCCACATTACACTGTCTTCTTACAATTCATGGCTCTATGGCCACTTTGCTCTATGCATTCCTTCATAAGTTACATGTACAACAATCCAAACATTCCAATTCATGGGTCTGTGATCCTTTTGTTGTTGATGTTTGGTATGTGTGGGTGGGGGTTAGGTTTGACCATCAGATGGAATATTCAAAAAGAAAATGCTCATACATCTAAATTCGATAGATGAATACAATGGCTAGGATCACATATTCACATGATCACTGAATTTTTTTGTTTCAATTCAATCTGATGGTGCCCACAGCCTGGGCGTTTTAGACTGCCATGCATGTAGATGTACTGCAACCATTGGATGAGTTGCCAGGAATTTTTTAGTTGCAAAATGAACAGACCGCAGACACAATCTGCTACTTGAAACAGATTAAATTACGTGCTTAAATTTCATCCAATCCCATTTATAACATGTGTTTTTTTCTTATTCTTTTAGCTGGAAATATGTCCGACTTTTGATATTTCATCCTTAGAAGACCCAAATTAGAGATATGTACACAAGGCTTGAGCCGCAGTCAGCCTTGCACGAGGATCCTTCACTAAAAGCTTCTTCACAAAATCTTTAGCACTATTACTTATGCTTGGCCAGGGCTTCCGGCGAAAATCAGGTTTGTTCCTCAACACCTGCAAACAACATGCAGAGCAAAAGTACTTAGGATGATTCTGGGGAAACAAAGTGGGTTCAAAGAAAAGTACAATATATGAGCACCATCACCGCAGTTGTAAAAACCATTGTGCCACAGAAATAGTAACCCAATTGGAAATACTTTCGAGGTCAGAAGCTGCTATGTTCCTATGCAATGTTGCAATTTTAAGCCTTCAGAAGAGTTGGTAATGAAATTATTCATGATCAAGCAAAAAAGGCAAAACTACGAGAACATTTGCAAGTTTTCATATTGTTTTGAAGGAGTTGGTGTATCAAAAAGGGACAAAACAAAAGGCTCATATTTAGCTGCCATTTGTTGAACAGTGGGGGACACACACTCATGGGGAGGGATACAATCACTCTCCACTGTGACGAGTGTTGATCTCTTTTCCTATAGGAAAGTTAATATGGGAAGTTGAACAAACCTTTTTCAATTTTTTTCTTTTTAAACAACACTTTGTTGGTCATTTTTTAAAATATGATTACTGAATAATGTTGAGTAAAAAGCAGTTGATATTCTTGAACATAATTAATGAATATATTAAAAAAATCTATATATTATGTATGATACTGAATATGCAGTGGAGTATTCTCCTGAAGATTCACCGGGCATAGTTGCATATGGATGATGTCATCTTTCCATGATCATATCATGCAGATGGCATCGGCATCGGCATCGGCATCGGCATCCATACGGTCAGATGCATCAAGGTTTGAGCCATTAATTTATCCATACCATCAGATTCATGGAGAATTTTTTCAGATACTTTTATGGAGATTCTTTTTAGTTATTTTCCGTGATCATTAAGTGATTTTGACGGTGTTTACTGGATCTATGTAAAAACTCCAAAAAAACCTGTTTCTGGAATTTCTTGGAGGCTTTATGCGGAAGATATGCCTGATATTTTCAAATCACCCAGAGTTTGTTTCAAGAAGATCAGAAGTTGTTTGCAAGGTTTAGGAGTTTTTAGTGCATTCAGATGTGCACATTTTCAAGCCCCATGGAAATCAAGATTCGTCTGACTGCAGAAAAAATAAGCACTGTTTGCTGGGGTGAAGCTGGTGGAGTTAATGGGGGTGGCAAGTTCTCGTCCATCTTATCCAGGGAGGCTTGCACTCTGGGTGGAATAGGAAAAGGAAAATTTTTGGGGTTTTTTCTGTAATTTTCTTTTCTTTGGTTCTTCGGAAGGCTAATGCCGACGAGGATGCTCTAGCTAATTAAGGATTATCCTGTCTTCGGCCTGTAGTTGCTTCATTGTTTCCACTGTCGCTTTTTGCTATTTGTAAAATATCTTCCTTTAATGATTATAAAAGAATATGTGGAGGAGCAGGAACATGATTGCTGCTCTCAGAATTTAGTACACAGAATTACATATTAGGGCATCTCATAAAAATTTTAAAACCATGAAAAAATTGTCAGGAATTGGGTAAAACACACGGCTTACAGTAACAACATAGTTATTAATTGTACCTTTATCACTGATGCAGTATCCCAAATCAGTAAATCAACATGATGCAACACAACTAGTTTAAGCAATTAACAACAGACTCTAGTTATCCTAGCATAGGATGCATTTCGATCTTAAATCCTGGGAACTGTTCTAACAGGTTTGTCTGTTCTATTACCAAATTGGAATTTAGCATACCTCCTTGAATATTCCATCCTCAGTTTTATCCCAGAAAGGACGCTTTCCACAAAGCAAGATGTATGTAATCACACCAATACTCCAAACATCAGATTCAGGGCCAGACTTGCGTTTCAATACTTCTGGTGCAACATAATATGCACTGCCAACTATGTCCTTGAACCTCCTCCCTGCATTATTCCAGCTCTAATTCAGTAATCATGCATGCACGCACACCCACATATTTATATAGCAGCAAATACTTTTCCATCTCAAAGGTCCTGTTGGATGTATTCCAATCACTACCATGTATTTGTTTATATATCTTTGCAGAACTTATACTTGTACATTCCAATGTACACTTGAGGCAGTATCAAAGATGGAAATAGCAACAGTTGGGTTGTGTTATACCAACCTTCCACCCCACAATCAACATTGGCAATTTGAATCAATAATGATTTGGGAAGAAAAAACAGAAAATTAGTATAACATGTAATGTGGGATTCTAATATCTAAACCAATCCAACAACGTAGCACAGTAACCACCTGCCTCCCTAGAAAACAGAAACAAGCTACAATTCTGTGTGCACAAAGGCATTATACAAAACTTTTGATGAATCACGCCAAATATAAATCCTCTCGTCTTTTTTTCCCTTTCTGGTCAAACAGAAAATCTAAGCCAGAAACAAAATCTACTGACCTGGTTTTATAAAGTCTGACAAACCAAAATCTGTGGCCTTGAGGGGCGAGTTGTCTTTTGTTGATTTGAAAAGAAAATTCTACAATGGAAATATTCATATTATTTCATGAGTGATAGAGAAATAAGCTGCGAAGCATGATCTACCAATGAATCCACAACAAGAAATAAAACATCTTCCATTTCTTGTCCAACTATTACCTCAGGTTTCATGTCACGATGTACCAAACCATGTAAATGACATTCAGCTGCAACTTTGAGCATCTGCCGCACTATAATTGCTGCGTCTTTCTCAGTATAGCGGCTATCCTTTCTGAAGCAAGAAAATCAGCATGCTGAGTATCTCTCCAATGAAATATGAAAACCAGTTATATGACCCACTCAGAACACATCCAGCCACACATCCTGTTCAGTGACCAAGCAGCGGCCACTGCCAAGCCACTGATGGACATGCCCCAGATGAGGCACACAACAGCATCTAAGGCAAATGATAGATAAATAAATATTGTAAAACTGCTATTTCATAAAAATAATAAAAATAAATAAATAAAGGCCGTAGTTCATAAAAACTAAGGTAAGGAATGAGACCAATGTGCAGCATATTATTACTTTATTTTTTATTTGATTTTTGAGATGTTGATAATAATTTATTTCACCAAGAACAGGAAAAAAAAAAGGGACAAAAATGGAACTACAATATAAAGGCCTTGGAAACAAGGACCAAAGCACCACAACCCTCAAGGATAAAAAAATAAATAAAGCTTATAGAAATTATTAAATCATAAACAAAATAGTAATTATTAAGGCCCCCTTCTCCTTAATTTCAACAAGCCAATCATAATTAATCAAAATATGGAGATTTTTTCACTCACACTTCCCTTTCCCTTAAGATTTTTTTCCCTTGAATTTTAACTCTATTGATTTTTATTCTTTTTTTTCTAATGGTAACTTATATCAGAAGAAAAGCAAGCAGTACAAGAGGGCTATACCGTCAAGCTAGCAGCCAAGAAGAAACCCAAAACAGGACACAATACCAAAGGAGAATTACAGACAACAATAGGAGACAATAACAACAATTAAGAACTGAAAAAAAAAAAAAAAAAAAAAAAAAAAAAAAAAAAACCCCGAAAGAGACAAGCAGCTTCTATTGTTGAGGCATAGAGAGAGCTACTTCTTTCCAGTTCCTCGCAATTTGGTCTAACGAGTATCCCTTAAATTGGTGATTGATCAACACCCAAGAAGTGACCGTGAATTATATTTTTCCAATAAAGAATCACCATTCTCGCATCTCTCTTCAAAGCAACTTGAATTTCTCTCCTTCCATAAGTTCCAAATCACTGGCAAAAAAGATAATCTCCACATCTCCTTCTCCCTTGGAGAGCTAGTTGGGGGTTTCCAAGCTAAGAAGAGATCCAAAATTCAATTCGGAAAAACCCAGCTACACCCAAACAATTCCATCACAGAGGTCCAAATTTTTTGGGCCGTCTTACAATTCAAAAACAAGTGGTCCACCGATTCTATTGATTCTTATTCAAGAACCCCTTAACAAAGAAATGCAAGTCATCCAATAAATCTTCATAAAACAATTACATTTTTCATGAAGCATATAGAGAAAACAATGAACACAAAGAATTTAGCAGTCTTACTTGGCCAAAATCCGGTCCAGTAGCTCGCCACCCTCACATAACCTGATAAACAAACATGTGACAAAGCAGGTCACTACAGTATAAACTTGTTTTAAGACACCGGCAACAATGCCAAATATAGAGAATTAAATGTGTGAAGCTTCGTAATGAGTTCCACTGAAGAAAAATATGCAGCAAATGATAGAGAGTTTAATATATAATGACATAAAAAAGTAACTTCCACAGAAGAAGCTGCTTTGTCCAATGATCCTTATCTTCGGAGAAGATAAAAGAAATGTCGTAACACAAAAAAAAAAAAAAAAAAAAAAGAAGGAAATTTCATGTGATTGAGCAATTAAGCATAAGAGAAGGGAAATGAGGGGGAAACTTTAAGATTGAAAGTAAAGAATCAACTGCATGATTATCATTATCTAATCATTATGCCATCAATTTGGGAATGAATCACACAGTACGTAATATCAAAAACTTAGCAGAAGCAAAGGAAATACATATTTAGGCATGGATTCAACTCACTCCATTACTATGTAGACGTAGGAATCATCTTCAAAAGCATTATAAAATTGAACAACATTTTCATGGCCCGTAAGAGCTTGCAATATCTTGACCTCTCGCTTAACATCCTCGACAGCCAGAGGAAGGATCATCTGCCACAAAAAAGAAACAAGTTTTGTTAAAAGATTAACAAGAGATGTTTCAGGAGAGAGAGAGAGAGAGAGAGAGAGAGTGTTTTAGGAAGAAAAAAGTGACTCATGTATAAACTCCTTTAGTGAAAAAAAAAATCAAATCATGAAAGTTATCAACTAGATAAATTTAAATCTTGAAAAAAACATACATCCATCCATCCAATAAATGCTTGAGATTGAGAAGCAGCTCTCAACTCTATTATCGATTAAAAACAAATTTAATTCAAGTGTCTAACTATAAATGAAACAAAGACAAGCATCATCCAGTAGCTATAGTTCCTTCACCTGTACTTCATTTCATATCTCATTCCAACAGAAACAGTGCCTTCATAGGAATACCCATTAAACAAAATAAGTCTTGTTCTTGAAAGGTCTATAAGAAAAACAAATAAAATAATAATTTAGATCCTTATTGCAGCGCAAGGGCAGAACAACATGCTTTCCTACCACATTGCAATTTTTATTACTGAACAGTATGCAAGAGAGATTTATTTCCACTTCTTTACCATCGTAACTGTGTGGAAAGAACCATGGAAGTCACACCAACTGCCTGGAGAAAGGTTTGGCATTAAGTAGCATACTTTTGAACATGATGTATTTGAGGAATGGTGCTCATTTGAAATGGTTCCAGTAGTTTCAAAGAGGATTCAATTAATCCTTGCATTAGTGAAATGCCAATTGACCGACCTTCCGATGGGTACCAGCGAAGTAAGAAGAATAAAAGAAAGAAGTGATTTCATGGCCCTTTTCACACAAGGGCTGTGCAATGCACGTTCGACCGGGGTAAAGCCAAAGTGCTTGATGTTAATTCTAACAATAACACTACTAAAACATTGTGATATGTGCTGCAAAAGTACTGAGGTAATTTCTAACAAAGTGACTACTAAGATTTTGTAAATGCACCATTCTGTCGTGGACTAACAACTATGCTGACAAGGCCGATTCCTTTAGATTCCACATATATTCAGAGAACGGCAATCCAACTACTTCACTGTTACATCATAACAACTACATTTATATAGGCTTTCAAAGATGATGGCAAGTTAGTACACTTTTTTTTTCTTTTGATAAGTAACATGACTCAAACTCATGTATGTGGCGGTGAGTACTGAGAACCATCCATTGTGATTGAGTAAAGTATTATCTACCCTTAATTAGCTATACTGTTCCTTAAATCGTATTTGATTCTCGGATAAGAGAGGCATCTTCAATGCTAAGTATTAGTTCCGGGAGTTCTATAGAGTTCATTATTAATTCCAACATACAAGTCATTCACTATGAAAACTAAAAATCTCAATAGGATGTAAATTAGAACTGCCGGTGCCACGTTTGACCAATGATAATAAACTGCATGGAGCCTCAAGAGTCAAAACCCTATTTCTGAAGATATTATAAAACAAAGATCATCCGCTGAGCTTCACATAAACAATTTCAGTCCACAAATATTCTTACAGCCAAAAGAACTATGAGTTCTAAATCCAATAAAAAAAAGTAATCAATTAGAGAGAAACAACTAAAATCAAATATTGTTTCCTCACAAGTCACAAGCAAATCAAACTTGGACCATGAAAAATCCTCGATTGAGAAATCGAACCCCACCAAAAATAAAAAGGCAAAAAGACTGAGTTTCTTTCAGAATCTCAAAATTGACACCCAACATCACTGGCTTGAAAGGTCAAACCATCAAAACCCACCAAAATATATCATTCCGGTAACCAAATCCTTAAAACAACATAGCTTCTGAAAATGAAATTGTATTGCATTGAAGCCCAACACACACCTCGAATCAAAATCCAACGCATCCCAAAGAAGAAGAAAAAAAAAAACAGAAATTCAAAAAATCCCAATCCAATTGAAAAAACCAAGAAAAGGGCCATCACTAAATCAACACCCACACACACACACACACACACAAAAAAAAAAAAATATATCCCTTTTTTTCAATCCATACTCTCCGAGTCCCAACTGCGAGAATTTCAAAACACCCAAACCCCATATTACCTTGTTCTTGTCAATCCTCTTGACGGCAACGCGATCCCCAGTAGTCTTGTCGGTGGAGACGAACGTGTAGCCAAATTGGCCATGACCCAGAAGCTTCCCGATTGAGTACTTCTTATCGAAATCCTTGGCGTACCCAAAATCCGTTCTTTTGCCACAAGGCACGATCCCAACCGGCCGCTTCGAATGCCCTCTGTCTTTGTCGATTTGCTGGCAATGCTTCTGAGGCTTCTGCTTTTGTTTCTGATGTTTCTTGATTGTAGCTGTTGTTGGTCCTTCTGATGATGATGAAGGAAGCTTGTTTTCTTTCGGGTTGTTATTGCTGTTTCTTCGGCTGCTAGAGCCGCTTACCTTTGTGGCAGACCAACAGGCTCCCATGTTGTCTAAATGGGTGTGTTGGATTTGCAGAGGGAACCATTAATACGATGAAAGGGAGGACAGACTGGAAGAGAAGGAAGCGCGTGAGTAGGAAAAGGGAAGAAGGGAAGAAGGAGGAGTTGGAGGTGGTCAAAGGAAAAGTCTCTCTCTCTTTTTTTCCACTTTTTGGTTTTTTTTTATTTATTATTATTAATGATGGAAGAGAGGGAGGACAGCTACATGGAAGAAGCTACTCTCTCCCCTACTTCCTAAAAATAATTTTTTATCCATATACAGTCTAATGCATTTTTTTTTTTTTTTTTTTACATTACCTCAAATCAGATAATTTCTACATGTTGTGTAAGTGGGCCATGAACAAAATGCTTAGAAGGTAAAGAAAATTGTGTAACACATGATGGAAACTCCATCATATATAAATAATACGGACCATTTACAATGAATTTCATATGTCTTTAGAGCATATTTAGCACTTAGGTAGTTAAAGTGAAGTAAAGTGAGTCCAAACAAGACATGACAAAGGGTCATATTAAATGTACACAATTTCAAAATTCCTTTTGAATTTTTTAAAAAAAGTCAAAAAAGCAACTCTTTTCTCCATACAAAAATACTCAACTTTACTATACAAAAAGTCAAAAAGATTTTACAGCAAATAACTAAAAACAAAACACTATCATAACACCTTATATTTCATATTCTGTCTTGATTTGATGCTTCACTTTACCATACTCCAATTCACTGTACATCCAAACAGGTCCTTAGTGACGTATCATCATATTTCACTTTAATTGAAACTAATATAATAATCCGTGCTCGGCTTGTATATGGCCAATATTGTAATTTTAATATTCATGTATTAGATAAATTAATAGATTTTGAAAATAAAATAATATATTAAAAAAGGTTATAAGAGTACATGTTTATATAATCCAAAAACTAATGGCATAAGAAATGAAGAAGAGAATAGGAGTAGAAAGGTAAATTATAGAATTTGGATAAAAATAAAGTTTTTGAAGAAAAACAAGAAGTTCTTTTTATTGGTGAGATGAAATAGATAGTTGCATAAGTGGAGACAAAAGATTTGAGAAAAAACCAACTACCGGTGAAAATCTCAACGGACGGACAAACTAGAAGCCGAAATCCTCCTCTTTAATAGGGTATAATATGGCCTGTTGAAAGACTCTACCCATGATCGAAGACTCCACTGTAGCCACTTTAATCCTTCTCTTTAATATGGTATAATATGGCCTATTGAAAGACTCTACCCATGATCGAAGACTCGACTGTAGCACTAAAGTGGCATCATTGCCATTTATGTCATGTGATCATCAGACGGTGGAATCCATTTATGAGATCCCAACATATATTTGTTGCAACAGGGGATTTAGGCTCAGAATTCTGACCGTAGGAGGGTCACCTTGATTCAACTTATGTTGATCAGAAGGTGTGAAATGGAGGACCCACAAAGCAACAATGAGATTGAATGATCAAATTTATAAAGTTTTGATTATGTTGCATGATCACATCATAATCACGATTATACATAATTGCGAAATATGTCTTCTCTGAGGATATTTCGAGAGATCACATGTATAAATTTTTTTTGAGTGTTTTGTTTGTTTTCTACATGACTTTTGGTACGACCATTTTCGAGACTCTATTTTAGGCTGCCTAGTCCTAGTCCAACCGAAGATCATGGTCTTCTAAATAGGTAGAAAAAGACAATCATGATTCTAGTTCTCCTTTCTTTCAGTTTTCTTAATACGAACCAAGCAACAGTAACAAACACATTCAATCCAAAATCCGACTAGAATAGTGATTTGTACCCGCGTACAACACAAGTCAAAATGAGATAGGCGTAGTTGATTAGGAATGCAAACTGGTCAAATCCATTGTAGAACCAAGGTGATCCGGACCCAAATGCATCTTATATTCCATATACAAATGCAAATATGACATGCAATCCATATGTTGTATCTGGATTTCAAATCAACTTAAAATGGCAATCCAATTCTGAATCCAGTTTTTCTAGTCCATGCCTCCATTTCAAGGAAGTTTTTCGAAGTTCGGGTTTCAACCCGGCTTGGCTAGAGTTTGGCATAATTAGATGAAAGAGCTTTAATATTTTTTTAAATATACTATTTGTATTATTAAATAACAAGTTAATAAGTTAAGTAGACTATAACCCCAAGGGGTTGGCCGAGTGGTCAGGACCACGGTTCCTCTCTCTTTCGGAGCTAGAGGTCTTGGTATCGACCCCGGTTCCCCCCTCTTCAGGAACCAAAGGTTGAGTCCACTTGTGCTACCACCTATGGGCCACAGGGGTTTTACCCGGCTTCTCTCTGGGCCCGGAGGAAATAGTCCAGCCCGAAGGGTTGGGAACCCTCTGTTAAAAAAAAAAAAAAAAAAAAAAAAGTTAAGTAGACTATAAAAAATGAATATAACTCAAACTATTTAGATCCTCCTTTATATATTTTTAATATGTCAAAGTAATTATCCTCTATACAAATCCTCGTGTTAAAACATACATAGATCTGGCTTAATATTTTAATGGTCTGAATCCTATAGGCATGAATCTAGATCTTGATTTGAATTTCTTATGGATCCATAAATAGGTTCTATGTCTCTTTTATTTGAAATTGGATATACCAATTTGCAACGAGTTTGGATCTCTATTTCGCTAAATAGGGAGATAATATTTCATTCTATCAACATTCGCCCGTTATATAAAATCTTTCCTTTTTTATTCCAAAGAAGCAATTGAGAGGCATTCGCTGGCATGAATGACGATTTGCAACCCCTCCTTTTAATACTCAGCTTTTGGATTTGATTTGATTTTTCAAATTATATCCATTATAAAAAAAATTATATACAATTTTGAAGAGTGAATATAAACCCCAAATGGTAGCTCAGGCCTGGGACCATGGTTTGCACCGAGAGGTAGTAAGTTCGAAATTGCAACGAGTTTGGATCTCTATTTCGCTAATATTTCATCCTATCAATATTCGCCAGCTACATAAAATATTTTCTTTTTTATTCCAAAGAAGCAATTGAGAGACATAAAAAAAGGGAGATGCTCCTATGAGGGATAAGTGAGAGATATGGGTGAGGGCCCTCATATTTAAATTGTTGACATTGGATATGGATGTAAGGGCTCCACACAATCTCTCATTTAAAATAAAAGATGTCTCTCACAAGAGTATCTAAAAATAAATTAAAAAAAAATCATATACAATTTTGAAGAGTGGGTACAGGCATAACACAATACGTTGAGGATGAGACAATTACTCAAGCCACGCTCTCCTATTACATGGCGCCTGTTGTCGTAACTCACAACCGACCAATTATTTTTAACCCATTATGCACTTTATCAGTGACCATGTGAGTCGATTTAGGCCGAGTTTCTAATTCTGATTACATGGTATCACCGATTTGGACCCCACTGAATTGGGGGTTATACCCTCAAATAAACTATTATTCTGGAAGTATTGGGATGAATGGATCAGGTCTCAACAAAGTGCTCCTATCAACATCTCCAAGGTTGGTCACTGAAAGAAAATAATATCCAACAGCTCATGTGAGAGATTAGGATAAACTTTAGTGAAATATACGTACATAACTACCAGCCTTATTCTAATTTTTACAATAGTAATCTTTATTTTAGTTTTTGCATGCAACTGTATATGTATTCTCTCATTTACAGTATTAGAAAACACTTTGACCAAGAGCCAGATTGATTCATTTCATGTTGACCAAACTTGGATAATATTTTGTAAAAATAAAATAAAATCATATAATCAAAGTACATGAACTTATAATAACTCAAACGAAATGCCAAGTCATTGTTTTGTCTTTAACCTAATGAGATGGTTTTTTTTTTTTTTTTTCTTTTTTTGGCTGCCATTGGTCTAGGTTGGGATGGATTCCAAGGTATGTGTGCGAGACAAAGTTGCCAAAACCACCACACCATGAGTGTGTTGGCACCTAACTATAGAGTTATAAAGGTTTTCCTTGTAGTAGTTTAAATCATCATAGTTTACTTTTAAAGTTAAACTTAATGAAGGGTAACCATAGAGTTATAAAGGTATTTTTTTGTAGTAGTTTAAATCATCATAGTTTACTTTTAAAATTAAACTGAATAAAGGGTAAATTACGGGGTTGATACTTAGTATATAATAGGTAAGGAGCATGTACATCATTTTTTTTTTTTTTTTTTTTATGAGTAGTTTAATAGAGGCTGAGATACTAATTTTTGGGGGTGGGCCATACTAATCACATATTAGGACACTTTTGTACGGCATTGATGATTTTATCTAGCAATAAAAAGCTTATGATGTTATAAGCTTACTATTTTTCGTCGTTTAGTACAATGCTTTTCTATATAAAATAGAAAGATTCCAACTATTTTTTCAGTAGTTTTCAAAAATTCATTTCCCTTGGCGCATGACTACAGGAGCAGTTATACGCTCCCAAGGGGAAATTTCTAGGATAAGCCATTGGACCTATGTGAGGGTTATGTCACGTTTTATAGATTTCCAATGTCTATTGTTTTCTTTTCACTCACGTAAAGTTTTTAAGTCTATGCCAATTCATGGTAGCTTAATTGGTGAGGCACCTATTTTTCAATAAAAATAATCAGTGATCAATCCCTGAATAGTATTGATGACGAGGAAATTATGTGTGTGGGTGTATGAGAACTTTCTTAAAAAACTTCCGAAGTCCACTTTTACAAGTCAATGAACCCGAACACTTCAAAAGACTCTATTTTGAAAGGTTTCTCTTGCTATCGAAAAAGAGAAGAAGGTTCTGCTTTGAGGTGTGAACATATAAACTATATATGGCCAATGCAGTATGTGTGTATTCTTTAAAATGAACACATGGGTCGGTAGCTACAGCTGTTACTTCAAACAAGGATAGCGTTCTGGTTATTAATGAACTTTGACACAATAGCCTTTTGAGGCAATAAAAACCATGTGCTCGTTATAAAAAGATGGGACTTCAAACACTAGACCCCTCTCATATCAGACGAGATGATTGAACACAATATCATATGGTGGCATGTGTAAATTGAGTTAATAATTCTTATTTACAGCAAAGATACTAAATCCTATGTAAGATTTTATTTACATCACTCATAACGCAGGTTACAAGATATTCAAGCCCAGAACCAACTGGACTCGTATCCTTGCATAAATTGGCACTTGTATCCTTCATTGCCCACCTATCATCTTTATTCCTTAAACTAATCACCTCTTTCAAAATCCCTCGTTGGTTGCATTTCACCATGATTTCCCATGTAATCAGTTCCTATGTATTGTATGCAAACAAATAATCGCTTATGGCATTGGTCCCAAAGCCCTAGGATTGGTCACAAGAACCACCGTGAACATGATATGAATGATTAGATAAAGCGCTTTGGATCTAGATTTAAATCAGTGGATGCATTGGAGATGAATGTTATCGAAACCAAATGTGGATCCTCGTGATCTTATTCGAGTATGCATTGAGAACTAGTTTGTGTAGTGAAGGAAATGGACTTCAAGAGTTTCCTTCGCTTGGATCAAATCAAAATCTTATCATGTATCCCACCTGAATTAAATTAGCATTTTGAGAGTCTTACCTCCTTTTTGTCTTGAGTTTGAATAAGAAAAATGGAATATTCAATTTCTTTTTAGTTGAGGGAAATGATCCAATGTCGATGTCAATGTTTGCATAGGAGTTCATGGAGATAAGAAACACTGAGGAATGTGAGGCCCTATTTGCTTGGTCTAAACCATTCATATTCTTAATAGGTAGCAACCCCAAGGGGTAGCTTAGTTGGCATAGGACCGCGGTTTGCACCTGGATATTGTAGGTTCGAAACTGCACCGCCACACTAAGACTACATGGGAGTTTACCCGGCTTCCCTCTATGTTTGGGCTAGGAACCCTCCGAAAGCCCAAAAAAATAAAATAAAATTCTAAACAAGTAGCAAACATAGAATATATGAATATCTATGGAGAGGACTCCTGCTCTCAACGTGACACCTAGTGATCGACGCCTAGGTTGGTAGGTTTAGATAGTCCTTCTTGATCACTAGGCCAAGTCAGCGGAAAAAAAAAAAAAAGATAGTGGGCCAAACTTCACGATTGTTAAATTTTTATGCATTATTGGATTGATCAATATGTATAAAATGGAATTTAACTTGTATATCAAACTTCATGATGCTTCTATGTTGAAATTGGGTTCGATTGGCATGATAACTTCTTCTTTATAGGTGAATTGGTTTAAAGCAAGATATTTGAAGAGTAAATCCATCTAAGACCACAATAACCCTCTGATAGGTTCATGCATTTGGAGGAAAATCAGATCTCTCTCCGGTTTTCTTCGCCCCGGTGGTAGATGGACAGTGGGGGATAGGAAGTCCATTAATTTATGGTTTGACTATTGGCTTGATGAAATTCCTAGAGCTTCGAGGTTTCCACAATTTACCTTCCCAACCAGTAACAAAGTCTCAATGCTAATTGAAGGGGGGTGTTGGAGCATCCCAAGCCATCTTTCCCATGTAATCAAACATTATTTACAGTCGACATCGACCTCCCTCTCCTCTACTAATGTTGTAGATTCTCTCTCGTGGGTTAGTTATTCAAATGGAAACCTCTCTTTTCAGCAAGCATGGCAACTGGTTAGATCTAGAACAACTCCTATGAATTAGGCCCCCATTGTGTGGAACAATCTCATCAGCCCCCTCATATCATGCCTAATCTGGAGGCTTCTCCACAGGCGAACTCCAACCCATAATTGGGCCAGATCAATTAGAGTGAGCATCCCACTTAGATGTGCCCTATGTTGTAACAATGAGGAATTAGAGCTTCACCTCCTTTTCTCTTGCATGTTTTTCATTAGTCTCTAGAGTTGGATTGTATCATTCATCAACAAATCTCTTCCTACTTTCCCTTCTCCCTCGAGAATTTGGTCAATGATAGCTACAAGCAGAGATAGTGTTCAACGGAAATGGGCGGTCCTTGTTTTCTCCCATGTTATTTCCTTGATTTGGAATTGCAAGAATCTGGCCATTTTTCAAGGCAAATTAGTTAATCAAGATTGGGCAAGGAGATGTTTGATTGATAACCTCTCTCACTCAATCTGAAGTTTGCCAAGGGATGTTCAAAGACCTAATGATGCCCTTCTTCTTTTTTGGGAGATACCTTTTCAAATACTACTGCTTGCTTTAATTGTTGTCTTAACAACTAATTTTTTGGGCTCTTCAGAGCTTGTGCGGGACTGTCTTCTTTTGGGGCCATAAGTCCATGTGTTTAATTTTTTCTCCTCTCAATGCAAAATCTTACCTATAGCCACAAAAAAAAATAATAATAATAAATTAATTAATAAATAAATAAATAAATAAATAAAAATTGTATAGTTAATGTCATTTCTTACACATCAATGAATCTGATGGTGTATATCTATGGGAGGCATACAATTATGTGACTTTCATGGATCTATCCCATGTGAGTCCCATCTAATTCAAATGGAACTCTTTCGGCATATGATCCATTTCCTTTACTTGAAAGCCAAATTTGAATCAACACATACAGGAACATGCGTTGGCCAAAACAACTTATGAACGACTTGAATCCGGATGCACAATGATTTAACCCCAAATCTAACCAGTTGACACCCCTACACACGATGGGTCTCATTACACATACACTTTTAGAGAGAACTCCTTGCATTAGTCCAGGGCACACTTTAGCTATGGTGGATGATTGGCTAATGGCAACCACTCTATACCAATAAAATAAATAGCTAGGGCCTTAAGTCCAATAATTGAGGATTTGGACTCTGCAAACATGTTGGACTCTTGTTATAGATAAATTCTACCACATGCATTAATTTACATGTATGTATACTTAAGTGTGTATTAATTTATATAGTTTTAAGATAGTTCTTCTACTAAAAAGCAAGCCTTCAACGGATCTAAGATCATTAATTGAACTCAAGCCTTACCTAGGTTTGGTCATTTAACAGGTTGCATTGGGTCTTATAAATAAATAAATATATATATACATCCTAAGCTGAAATAATGTCGGTCCCACAAATCAAAGTCGACAATTGTTATTTTTTGCATGATAATTATCTTTAAAATTAAGATAAATCCAACTAGAACTGGATTTTCCAATTCCATTATGCAAAAAATAGATATAATTAATTTTAATTTGTTATTTCAGATTAGGATAAACTAAGCTTCGAAGCTTAAAAGAACCATGCTCATATATATAATATGCAGTCTCTAAGTAGAGATCTAAGATCCATGTGGGACCTTGACCTGGACTTTCAATGTTTTATTTATCGGATCAATACTCGGGGCTAGGTAGGTATTGATCGAATCTGGCCCACTGACAATCCTCCTATAGTGGATTTTAGGTGGCGGCGGTGGGTCCTACAAGGTCAGTTGGACTGCTATTCTAGTCCAAGAAGTTAGTCAGATATTACAGGTTGGACCTGAAGCGATTTCTCAGGATTAACGTGTTGTCTTCTGAAGCAAGTAACACGGAAGCGCCTGAGCGCCATATTATATATATGTTCGGAGAAAGAATGGGCACGTTAGGCGCGTGAGCATCCTGTTATGTAGCTCGCACCTTCCCTGTCCCTTTCTTCATTCAACAATATTTAAAGGGACCATGACACCTGGTAGTTCATGATGCACAGAAATAATTAGAGATCAATATTTAATCGTACCATAGACTTGGGTGAGTACGTGTGGGTTGAAACTTGGGACTGTTCGGTTTTAATTTAAGTACTTAGCTTATAAAAAAGAGACCTTGATTGCATCCTATTATATTAGGAGAGAGGTGGGGCCACATGATGCAAAGGCCCCGATTGCGTCCATCAATCAGAAGAAGAAAGGGAGTGCATGAAATGGGCGGTTGAGATTGTATCAACTGCATTCTTTTAGCATATGTGGATCCCCTTGTGTCTCAAAACTTATAAAGTTTCTTACGTTCAAATAGCAGTTCATAGTAAGGCTCTCCTAGTGAAATTTGACCCACTCAAAACGGAAGCATTTAATATGTACGGCAGTTCTCCAAGTCATCTTCACCGGACAAATCATAATGTGATTAATGCAATCTTATTTATGCATTATAAATAGATATTTTGATGACGTTTTTCATCTTTTGTTTAATCTAATGACGGGACAACTTCTATGGACTAAAATTTGGAAAAAGAAGAACATAAATAGTATTCATTTGAGTGGCTCGGATTTGAAATAAGTATTCCCCATTGGCGAGTTTCACTCATTTGACTCAAGGTTTCTACAAGTCAAAGCCCCAGTGCAGATCCTTCTACTTCAAACTTGAGAATTGCTAAGTTGAAGGAGTAAAACTCTAGAGTAGCACTCATCTATTTAAATTCGCAACCACTCAACATGAATGCCTTTATAATAAGTACTCCTCAAATTCTACTTCAATTTAAGATTGACTATATGATGAATGTGACGAAGTTATCTTACGCGCTATTAATTCTATTTATCGAACATATTATTTTATGATATTTTTTTATGATAGACCAACTCTTATTAAAGTAAAGTTGAGAGATATCCCATATAAATACATGAGGGCATCCGTTTTAAACGGCTTGAATTTAAAAAAGGTGGGCTCTCTTGAGTTATGCAGAAATTCGAAATTCTCAAGTGAGGATCCAAACTCCCAACAGAACTGGTGGGTGAACCTGACTGGTGGGTGAACCTGGGAGGATCAGTCCCGCGTTATACCAAAAGGATTCCATTCCATTCCATCCCTACATTCCTTCTTGTTCAAGTCTCCAGATAAAAACGAAAGAAGCCCATTGACCTATTCAATCCAACAATGATTTCTCTGACCACTCCATTATAAAAAAAGATAAAAAAATCATTTCAGTCTCTAACTTTCTAATCTGATTGCGTCATTGCTTAAGAGGTCCGAAACATCCAAAATTATCATATAAAACATGATTGCACCCCCACTTCCATGCATCTTCGTCGTCTTCTTGGTCTGTCTCCTGCCCCTGATGAGTCCAAGCGTCTAAAAGAATCCAGTCATCGATTTGAGCTGAAAGTCCCAGTTCACAAGTCACAAATATGTGGTTCTAGATCTGTGCTTACACTTGCTTTTGACTTCAAACCAACCCAGTACGCGGAATCAAGAAAATATATTAAAGGAGTGAGCGTCTTTGGGCGGCACTCTTTTATTTTATCTTGGCTGAGGTGAAGTCATCGTTTTCTTCACTGTAACAATTGTCTGCTTTACTCTTCTTTGTCGGCTTAGACACGGTTTTGGAGTTCAGGTTGTCGTCTTCTCCTCCTACCTGAAGCTTGTGGTTTTGTTTCTTTGAGAGAAGCCGTCTTTTACTGGTGAGCTGGTACTATCGTTGATTGTTTTTTTCAGTACTCTTGTCAAATCCAATACATCATCTTGACACTGTGTGAAAGGAGGATCAATGTGGAGATCAAAGAAAGGGACCCACCTCCGAGTCCCACAAGACCAGCTCCGTGGCTGGTGAAGGTTCCACCATTGGTGTGACCGCACCCAAATGCCACTTTGGATATCTTGACACTCGAGCCGCGCGTGGAACCCATCGTAAGCGCCTCTGCTGCAAGTATGCCGTAGGTGTAGGACATGTCCCCGTAGCTGTAGCTTCAGGGCCTCTTTCCCTAGGTTGTTATTGAAATCCTAAAATAAAGGGCTAAGGAACGAACGATCTAATGTTGAAAAGTGGAACAAAAAAAACACAATTCGAAATGGAGTACACTCACCACATCATGGATGGCCAGATTAGCAAAATGTCTAAAGAACAGAGGAGCTTTTTTACTTTTATTCTTTTTATTTTTTTACTTCTTAAACAAGATGAGGTAAAATTAATTTTTCATCCCCTCCCTTCCCTTCAGTTTCATTCCCTCTCCCATTTTCCCTCCCCACCCCAAACACAGTGTTAGGCTGGAGGCTCATGGTTTGGTGATCTGAACTGCGGTATTGATTCCCATCATGAAATAAGATGCCTCGAAGTCTCCAGGCTTGACCGAGAACAAAGAGAAAAGGTTTAAGATCTTACCAATTCAGATGATTCTCACTGGACTCCAAAACTCTGTAGAGTTCAGTAGCTCAATGGAGTCTGACCACGTCTGGGCTATGTTCTAAGCAATGACGTAAATGCTTGACTAAAGTGACTACAGAAAGTCATGAGACTGAGGTCAAGCCAGTATTGTAGACAATACAGTACATATCTTTTTTAAGGACTTGCCTGTGAATGAGATGATTCCACTCAATTGTGGACTTCGATTTCTGTTTTCGTAGGGTGAGGTAGGAACTCAAAATCCGGAAACTCAATCCATTTTATTTTCCTTTTTGCAATGAGTGACACGATCGAGTCCGAGATTAAGATTAAATTTGAGTTAATCCCAAGTTGCGTCTCATACTTACTCCTGTGAACTCCAATCAAATAAAATTAACAAGGGATATCAAATATACATTATGCAGAAATATGTACAAGTATCCAATGTTTAACGTATAAAACAAAATTTTCATTTACACTATATGCAAAAACATTCACTTGCAAATTTAACATAATGCAAGGGTGAGAAGTGAAACGTTTCAAAACCAATTTTCATCTCAAAGTTTTCTTCTTTGTTTTCATTTTCAATATCATACTCATATGGTATCGAATCATTTCCACTCTACTAATCCTCCTGAAGAAATTGGAGCGGTCGCCTCCGCTGGAGCTGCTAGGGGTGTACATGGATCGGATTGGATCGGATTGGGCCAAATCCATCACCAATTCGTTACCTACGGATTGACGGATTTGAAATCCGTCACCGATCCGTAGGTATTAAAATCTGATCCGATCCGATCCGTTGATGAACGGATCGAATCGGATTAATCGGTTCAATCCGTCCCTATACATTATATGGAAAAAAAAAAGGTAATTCAAGTATGGTTCAATCCGTTAATCTGTCCCTGTACATTAATCCGTAATGGGTAGGGTTTTCCGGTTTTGGCCTTTTGGGGATAAATAGTGATAGGAAATAATTGCATTTGAGCCCCTATAATTTTTCTTTTTTTTTAATATTTAGACATCCTAATTTATATCTAGACCCCTTATTTTTATTTTATATATATAATGTCAACGGATCGGATCGGATTAAATCCACGGATTGAGGATGAAATCTGCCACCGATCCGTTGCTAACGGATTACAGGATTTTCAATCCGTTACCAATCCGTTTACCTTCGGATCGGATTAAAATCCGTGGATTGGATCGGATCGGATTGACGGATTGACGGATTTTTTGTACACCCCTAAGCGCTGCGGTCTCTACAGAACCGGTATGGGTAGCTGAGCCTGTAATGCCATCAATAACACTGTGAATTTGACAATTCAGCAATGTATAAACAGATCTATGATCTCATATACTAAATACACATTTAACTTGTCTAAATTTCAATGTTAGACAATACAGTTACAAGTTAGAATCAATGAGAGTCTTTATTCAAATTTGGCATTTCAAATCATATTTTTCTAAAAAGAAATGAATCACATCTTCCATATGAAAGAAATCATCTTCCCTAAATGAAGGAAATACAAATAACAAATATTGTGGGATTTATCAGTACCCAGGCCAGGGGCTACTGATATCACCACGTAGCTCTAGAACACTCCTAAATCATCTATTACAGCAGGAACATCTCGAACGAGCGTTAACGAAATTACTATGTAGTGCCAAACTCAAGAAACAACACAATTTATTATGTTTATTCCGCTTCAATTACAATTTAACATAATCAATTCAATAAACAATTCTTTTAAAATTCAATTCAAGTTATGATACATTTCATAAAAAATTCAGTATATAAATTCAATTAAGTAATACCAACCATTCAGGTGTAATCCTCAGTTATTTAACGTACATGTTATTCTCGACGGACACCACAATTTATGTGAATTTGTACATTAAAGTCTCCTTAATTAATACCATGGAGGTAAAACAATATCAATAACTTTGATCTAATCAATAGGCTCTTTCCTTTTAAACTCAAAAATTATTTTTGGAATTTTATTAGTTTCGGTTAACTAATCAATCAATTTTAGTTCCAAATCCAAGGATAATAATTTATGGAAACGCCAAGTATACTTGAAATATATTTAATTGACCACTTAGTCAACCAAACCTTGTCATTTGGCCAACTGAATATAAATTCAGTTATAAGCCACAAATCCAAGAACTCTCTAGACTAAGAAAAGCAAATCACCCTTTAATTGGGTTGAAAACACCCTAAACATCTGCTTCAAGTCCACTTGAGTGGATATTACACAGAAGGTGGTTTGCTCGAGTGACTACTTCAGAATTCCAAATCTAGAATTCTGAACAGCCCTTCTTCTTCCATTCAAAATCCTTCACAACCTGCAAAAACACTATGGAACCTCCTATTCCCTTCTTCAAACTCCATTTCACATAAAATCAACACTTTTAATCCATCAACCCATCAACATTCAATCAATCAAGTCATATAGATTTATTCCATTTCTAACAAAATAGGGCAACTCATCACTATAATCAAAATTAAATGAAATCTATCAATATATTATCGACTTAATCATAATAGTTGTTTAAATTTGCCTCAACTTTGAGTTTAACACAAAAGCCCTCTCTTTCTAAGCTCAACACAAGAGAAAAGTTGAGATTTCTCTCAAACTTGAACTCCAAAAAAACCTAAGCAGTTGAAGAGGATGATGAGGACCAATTTCCCTTCTCAAAAATCACTTGCAAATCCTTTCTTGCTCTAACACTGGATCAAGAAAGATGGAAGAAGAAAATGGAAAACCTAGCTCAAGCTCTTGAAGTCTCTAGAACGATCAAGTGAATACTATGTTGGGTTCTTTTGAACCTTTAAACAGATCCCTTTGCATTTTAACCCCCTTTCTCATACTTATTTTCATTTTGAGTCAAATTAAGACTCATTTAACTCATTTCAAGTTAAATGAAATCGAGTGCATTATGAAAATTGATGTTTTCATCGAGATACATACGATGGTATCAAATTTCACCGTATCCGACGAAATACATTAAAACTCGTATTTATGGAAAAGTCCTTAATTTCATCAATTTGAGTCTAAATCAACTCAATTAACTTAATCTCTTTCAAACTTATTCCATTATACTTAATTCATTCTCTTAAGACTAACTAGATTCATTTTGATCATTCATCACATTTAAATTGATTATTCATGTTTAATCTATTTTAATCTTGATTAACTAGAATTAATTTTGATTAACTCAGAATGGGGTGTAACAACGAGTGTTGCACAAAAATCAAAACAATGTTACTCTCTTTTTCAGGTCCTCTCGTGACACAAATACACCCTTAGTAAATATGATACAATTCACAGCCTAGAACTCCCAAAGTCAGACAATGAATAGACTTCGGACCATTTAAGATGCATTAACTGTGCTATGCAAAGTAGATTGCTACAATTTTTCTCTTTATATTTGGGGCAACCTGAAAATTGAAGACTAAATCAAATCAGATATTGTTTTTCTGCCTTCTTAGCTTTAATTCAATGTCAGGGATAGCCAATAAATTTTGAGGCCAGACGGGGAAATCAATTATGTCATTTCACTTGATTTCGGATGTGAAACTAATGATAATTTATTCATTTAGATGCATATTGGCTTACATCCAAAAGCATACCCAAAAAAGGTAGATACTACAAGTGTGTGGGGTTAGCCATGGGCCATGGCCTGCTAGGTACCGGATATGGAATTCAGCTATGGGACTGAAATAATTGGCAGCAGCATTGTCTTACCCCACAATAAGATAAGCCTTGCAGGTGGAGGGCGATTGCCTAGTCTAATAATACAATAAAAAATTATTGGTACAAAGTAGCAATCAATCCACTTGCTTACTCCATTAAAAACAGCATCCAAGCACCAGTGACAGTGTGAAACACCTTGGTGTGGCTGCGTAAGATCTCAAACCCAATGGAAATACCACTTATCTCAAAAATCAGTTGTTGATAGTGATGATGCACAAAAATGTATTCGCGCACCACCGGTCAGTTAATAGGTAATTAATGCTGTGATTAAAGAAGAGAGAGAGACACACAAATTATAGTGGTTCGGTCAGTATGACCTACGTCCACTTCTGAATGGCTGAGGTAGCCGGATATTTTATTAATTCAGGAGTGCTGGGAGAGTAGAGAGTACAAGCTTAGAGAGGGAGAGGAGAGTAGTGCTCCGGTGTCTCTCTCATGCCCTCTAAGTGCTGGTGGGGCTTACAATTTATAGTCGCTCCCTAACAGATTGGGGCGACTTATTAGTAAGCAGTTGGCTACTCTGTTGTATCTGGCGAGCTCTTCTCAACGTGCGAGGCAGCCACGTGCTCTCCATGAGATTCGGTTAATGGATGAGGTGGGGTGCTGACCATTTCCAAGGCGGTGAGGGTGAGGCTCTCGGATGCTCTCTTGATGACGAGACTAGGCCTACGGACTTCTTTGGGCTTGGACCTTATTGGCTAACCGGGTCTTGTAACATGAGTTGAGCCTTTAGGCTTGGCCCATCATTTGCCCCCCAATGCCCTGTGTCCAATGAAACTTGGAGAGGAGGGCATTCGTTTGAATTTTCAACTGAGTTCGCAACTGCAAAAACTTCGGGAGGCCAAAACATCTATCTCTAGGTTTTTTTTGGACTTTTGACAACATCAGTCATGGCCATAGGTGTGAGTCTTGTAGGGCTCGCCGAGAGCTTCGATTTGATATATAATAAGCTTCATTTGAAATTACGGACCAAAATTTACCGTCAAAATAGCGAGCAGGCGCGCGCTGGGCACGGTTCTGGGCGAGCAGGAGCTTCTGGGCGAGCAAAGGGGCTGGTGCTTGTGCTGGGTGCCCTTGAGGAGGTCTGGGCGCCCCTGGGAAGTGCTGGACGCCCATGCTGGGCGCCTGGGAGGCCTGGGCGCCCATGGTTTGGGCGCCTGGGCGCTTGGGATGCCTGGGCGCCTGGGATGCCTGGGATGTCTGGACGCCCCTGGTCTGGGCGCCTGAAGGCATGGGCTTCTCTGCTGCGTGCGTGGACTTCGCTGCTGTTGCGGGCGTGGGTTTCGCTGCTGAGGAGTTAGCCACTGTCTGCGTGGGCGAGCAGCTCGTGTGCTGTCTAGGCATTTGATTTGGGCAGCCAGGCAACTGGTTCCGATGATCTAATGTAGTCCCGCGGGTTGTAGATAACCTGAGTTTCAAGATCCTGCCTGGAGATAGAGGTTGTTTGCGCGAAAGCAAAGACAGGGTTTGAGGGTTACTCGTGAGAGAGCTACACCTTTTTGAGATCGAGCTTTTTGGCGACCCGCGAGAGAGCCGCTAAGCTGGAGATAGGCTGCCTGTTTGAGAACAGTGCAGCGGCCAAGCTTTTGGCGACCCTCGAGAGGGCCGCAAAGCTGGAATAGGCTGCCTGTTTGAGAACAGTGCAGAGGCAAGTCAAGCTTTTTGGCGACCCGCGAGAGGGCCCATAAGCTGGAGATAGGCTGCCTGTTTGAGAACAGTGCAGAGGAGAGTCAAGCTTTTTGGCGACCCGCGAGAGGGCCGCTAATCTGGAGATAGGCTGCCTGTTTGAGAACAGTGCGGAGGCAAGTCAAGCTTTTGGCGATCCGCGAGATGATTCGCCCCGCCTGGACTTGTTGATTTCCTCAGCATTCATATATTTTTGAGCTTTTGCCAATAGTTCTGGCATGCACTTTGGCGGCCGCTTCATTACTGAAAAGAGAAAGTTTAATGACCGGAGGCCTCCTAGGAAGGCGGTCATGCTGACCTTATCATCGGGCTTCTCGACCTGAAGGACCTCCTCGTTAAAACGAGTGAGGTAGCTCCTCACACTCTCGTCTCGATCCTGTTTTACGTTGAGCAAGTGGGTGGCAGGCTTTTGTTGGCGGCGTCCACCAATAAACTGTGCCACAAATGATCTGCTTAGTTCGGCGAAGGAGCCTATAGAGGCCGGGGTGAGACTGGCAAACCATTGTCGTGCGGGACCCTTCAATGTAGTTAGGAATGCCCTACACATAATTTCGTCGGGGACGTTGTGCAGCTGCATCAAGGTTTTAAAAGTTTCGAGGTGGTCCAGTGGATCCTTCGTTCCATCAAAGGTCTCCACGGATGGCATTTTGAACCTTCGAGGAAGTAGGTAGTTCACCACGTCGGGCTGGAACGGTGTGTCCGTTCGCCTGACTAGGTAATCCACTGTTTCTGGTGCCTGCGCCTTCATGGCGTTGAAGACATCCCCTAGTTGATTCTGCATTTCCTTGATCTTCTCGTCCCAGAGATTGGGGGCTTCCCTGGACGGATCTTGGAAATAACTCCCATTCTCCACGCTTTTATTTTCACTCTCCCCATCTTGGAAATGAGGATCCTTCCCATTAGAAGCAGAGGGAGGAGGTGGAAGTCCTCCGTGATTAGCTCCCTCCGGAGGTGGGAGTCCTCCAAACTGGGCTCCACCCGGAGGAGGAGGTCGCTGTTGATGGGCACCACCCTGATGGTCGCCCAGGGGATGAGGTCCATGGGCGCCCTGGGGATGGGCGCCTGGGGGAGGAGCTCCGCAGCGTGGAGCTTTTGGATGCCCCGGGTGTGGTGCTCCTTGCGGTACTCCCCCAAATTGTGCTCCTCCTTACCCCCCTGTGAGCATGAGTTGTAAGATTTGCTGGTTTTGAGTCACTAGCTGCTGCATGGTCTCCAACATTTGTTGAGAATTAGAAGCAGGAGCATTTGGGGCAGGATTCGTCGGTGGAGGATCATTCTCGCCTTTTCGTGAGGGATTATCTTTTGGTCGTCTTGCAGATCTAGTGGTGATCACCATAATTTTGAAAAAGGAGGGATTCTGAAGTGAGAATTCTAGTTGATTCCCACAGATGGCGCCAAACTGATGATGCACAAAAATGTATTCGCGCACCACCGGTCAGTTAATAGGTAATTAATGCTGTGATTAAAGAAGAGAGAGAGACACACAAATTATAGTGGTTCGGTCAGTATGACCTACGTCCACTTCTGAATGGCTGAGGTAGCCGGGTATTTTATTAATTCAGGAGTGTTGGGAGAGTAGAGAGTACAAGCTTAGAGAGGGAGAGGAGAGTAGTGCTCCGGTGTCTCTCTCATGCCCCCTAAGTGCTGGTGGGGCTTACAATTTATAGTCGCTCCCTAACAGATTGGGGCGACTTATTAGTAAGCAGTTGGCTACTCTGTTGTATCTGGCGAGCTCTTCTCAACGTGCGAGGCAGCCACGTGCTCTCCATGAGATTCGGTCAATGGATGAGGTGGGGTGCTGACCATTTCCAAGGCGGTGAGGGTGAGGCTCTCGGATGCTCTCTTGATGACGAGACTAGGCCTACGGACTTCTTTGGGCCTGGACCTTATTGGCTAACCGGGTCTTGTAACATGAGTTGGGCCTTTAAGCTTGGCCCATCAGATAGAAACAGCACAACCATGATTTTATGCTTTGTTGATTTTGTTAGGAAGGCATTCGAACATCACTCCACCATGCATGCGCACGAGGGTTGGAGGCTATGCAATAAGAACTGAAATGGACGCTGCCTCACTATATAATTACCAGAGGGACCATGATAAACTGATCAGCGGCCACAAGAAAAAACCTCATTAGTACCCTGCTTAATTGTTGGTTGATGAAGGTTGCTAAAGCATCAGATCACCCATCTTTAGAAAACTCTCTAGAGTTTTACATATTGCTCCCAAGAAAACTTCCTGATTTCGCTACTGATCAATGATGGAGTATGGACACTGTAGAATGCCACAAAATACAAAACTCATCTCCTGGTGCAGTTTCCTCTACAAAATTCTACCCTTGCATAATCTTCCTTCTCATGGCTTGTAGAAAGACGGAAGTGGAAGTTTTGAAATATCAATGGGATACCCTCGTCATAAAAAAAAAAAAAAAAAAAAAAAGAAGCTCTTGCAATGGATAGGACAAAGAGAAAAATAAATGAAAAAATAATTATATACAACAGAGCGTGGATCCAACCATATGCACAACAATAAGGTCCACTTTGCATTTTCAGTTGGCCAATCAATGACTATGAAATGGATGTTCAACAAGTAAATGCAAAGTTTTTATTGTGAATGTCTATTTAAGACCTTAGATCAGACTTAGCAACATCTAGCAAACTGAATTGTTTCGACAAATGACTAGATCCCAAATCTCTTTTGTGTCCTACAGTGCCAATAGGTTGATTAAAAAGCTGTTGAGATCATCAGTCAGCAAACGTAGTGGAGGATCTAGATCCAAATTCATAGCAACAAACGCGCAGTCCTATTCTTGACATGTGCTTGATGAGAGAGGGAGTAAATCAAGACAAAATTCTTTATTGATGCAGTTGGCTATACCCTTCAGAGTTTCTGCTGTTTACTTAGAGATGCATTACTTCGACAGCTAAGTAGACCAATGTTGCGATATAAGAAGAGCACGTTAATGCCCACAACCAACTGAAGCAATGTCTCCAGAAATAGTCCTGTTTCGTGTTCACCCATTTGAATATTCCACTAGATGATCGGAAATCAGCTTCCTCTGGGCTCTGCTCATGACAATGAAAGATCCATTTCAGCCCCCACCAATTCATGAATCAACTTGTCATGGGGACTCCAAGTTGCATATTAAGTTTGTGACCCAAGATTATTAAGCAATGGGCAGATTGTCAAGGCACGAGCACGAGGTTCGGTCAAGGTGGCAAGCACACACGACAAATTCAAAAGGGACATGTTCAAGGGAGAAAACGAAGACAGACAGAGATATAGGCTAAATAATTCATATGAGCTAACAACCACGTAAAAATAGAGCTACAGCAAAACAAATACACATCACTACTGATAGAATATCGACTGAAAGTGTCTGAACTCAATCTACTGGTAGTAGAAAATTAGCTAGGTTAAGGTGTAAGAATTACATGGTGATGGATTGGGAAGTGGGAACACAAATTAGGCGCTGTTTGGGTGAAATCTCGGTAGGATTCATGGATTGGACCAGGTGTTTAACAGGTAGTAGTCATTGTCCCAACAGCAGTGTTTTGATGCACTCGCTATAACAGGTAATGAAGGCAAGTTGTTTTTTTTTTTTTTGGGAAATGGGTTTGGTGTAGTTAGGGACTGATTGATGAGAATAAGATACTGGCTATCCATAAATTAGGCAAGTTAGAACCAGGTATTGGACAGAAATTCAGGACTATTTGAGACAGTGGTGGTGGTCAAATGGTTTGGCAATGTTATGATTTAGGTTAGGGTAATAGGTGCAAAATTTTCTACTGTAAATCAACAAATGGTTATGTGGTATGTGGATGCGTTAATGGACCCACCATGTCGGAGTTGGAGGCAATGCATTTGTTGGGATCGGCACCGGTGGCAAGGCAAGTTTGGATTTTTTTTTTTTTTTTTTTGGGGGGGGGGGGGGGGGGTGGAATGGGTTTGGTTTAGTTAGGGACTGATTGATGAGAATAAGATACTGGCTATCCATAAATTAGGCAAGTTAGAACCAGGTATTGGACAGAAATTCAGGACTATTTGAGACAGTAGTGGTGGTCAAATGGTGTGGCAATGTTTTGATTTAGGTTAGGCTAATAGGTGGAAAATTTTCTACTAATCAACAAATGGTTATGTGGTATGTGGGTGTTGGAATCAGCCCCGGTGGCAGTCTCCATCCATCAGAACTAAGCTTTGAAACTGCCGTTCAACATTCCATATCAGACATTTATTTTGACCATCTACTTATATAGGGTCAGTTTGCCAACTTTGAATATAATTTCCAATAATTTATGAACCGTAGCGAAAGATTATTAAAGAGGTAAAGAAGTGAGGAATATAAGGCAGAGCCATTTATTTGGGCCCACTATATGGAAAGATTATTAAAGAGGTAAAGAAGTGAGGAATACAAGGCAGAGCCATTTATTTGGGCCCACTATATGGATTTGATGTGGGAGGGTGATGGCGGGGTAATAATTTTCTACCAAAACATACTCCTTTAATTTTTAACCCATTTGATGGAACGGCATGTCTTAAGAATCTTTGGAATTCAATACCAAGCAGACAAATGGCGCTTAACATTTTAGAGACGGGAAACCCCCACTTATTGATGAGTTTTTCAGATTCAGATGCACAACTGATGTGCAGCCAGGTATCACACATATTTATGGTACGTCGAAAATGTTGCAAGCTTATGTGTATTATTAAATACAAATTATCATTATATTTTAAAAAAATCATAAAATTAAAATTTTCACCATAAAAACTTTAAAATGATGAAAATACACAAAATTTTATTTTAAAACTTAAAAAAACTCATACGACCAAATTTTTTTTTTTAATGGGGAGGGGTTTTTAAAAAAATCAGACCGTTAGGCCTAGGCAGTGCTGGCCGCGCGAGTGCTTGGGGCGCTGGCCGTGCCACGGGCCTGGCCCAGCACATCCAGCGGGGGACTGTCGGGCTGGCCCGTTAGCGAAGTCAATGACCCAGGTATGCCTGGGCCCGTGCTGGGCTTGGCCGCCCGTCCAGATTTACACCTCTACTTGGGATCCACCTTCTTCTCTCTAATGTATAGGAACATAAATAAGTACATTATATAATTTATAATGCCAATTATGAAAATTTTATGTTCCAAATGATATAGGAGGTTGCGTGCGCTCGTGTCTGTGCGCCCCTTTTAGGGCCCGTTTCTTTTCTAAAATTTCTGGAAAATTACTGGAATTCATGTCTAGTGGCTATCTGGGATTTTCAAATGCTGGAATTCTGAAATGCTACTGAATTTTGTCATTTCTGTGTTATAGAAAGAATAGGTAAAAGTGCACTCCCCCATTTATTAAAATGACTCAACAACTTAAATCGATTACATTCTTATTTAAACCAAAAGCACATTTAACATCATGTGCTTCATACCAACTAAGAAGGCCCAGAGGGCGCACCTCATTTCACCATACCATCCACTCTAGTACCCAGCCATGCTGAACACACACAATGGAGGCAGGGTTCCACACGTCCCTGGAAGCCTCATAGCCCTTCTCTGCATCTCTTCTATCTGCCCCGTCTTTTGGTATCCACTCCCACTCTCCTCCTTCAATTCTCGGACCATATCTCTCACAGCGTCGCACCTGCACTCAATCCTCAGCCTCCTCAGCTGGTCACAGCACTGCTGTGGGGGGGCCCTGTTGTTCTTGGCAAAGATGGCAAGCCGTGGCTCACTGCTGACCTAACCGCGGCATGAGTCTATGTGCTCTGAGGTGACCGAGATAGGACAGAACAAAGGCCCGCTCTCCCTGACATTTTGGGTGAACGTCGACCAGAAGCTGGAGGCGTCGGCCATAGCCACCAGGACTAGGAGTAGAGTAAGCTTGGTTAGTGTTGATGCCATGTTCATGGTTGTTGGTTTGGGTGTGTTTTAATTAATTTGAGTGGGAGAGATGGAATGAGTATTTATAAGAGGGGCTGAGCCTTGTATGGGTAGAGATGTGGATGGTGGAGATGGGCACGTGGGTTGGAATCTTCAGGCAAATGCATTGCATGCATATGTTTGCATGGGGATTTGTTTTGTTCTTTAGAAGGCTTTGGAAACATGGAAGATAGTACGTAGTTGAAAGTTTGGCCCATGTAAATTAGGCCTTTTCCAGAAGATAAGGCCCAATTGGATCTGTGGGCAATGTTTATTATTGTTGATTCTTTTATATTTTAATTCTTTCAAAATTAAATTATATTTTGTGGCATTTTCTCAATTATATCTCTAGATCAACCAGAATTTGAAAATATCTCGGCACATTTTTCAGGTGAGAAAACTTTCCAAAAATGATATTTGTGATATATACCATCTAGACCTTTGTTTTCATGCACCATCCAGACTTGGTTCCACAAAGCAGAGACCTTTCTAGATCTCTAAGATCTACAACACTACAATGGACTTCGCTTGTCCAAATTTATAGTTTTTAAGTGTCCTAGCTCGGTAATCAAAGTGGTGCTTCCGCCTTCCAGTGTCCATCACTTCATTGGGTCAGTTTCGATGGGAGTTTCTGGTTAGGAGTCCCTAGTGCACTAGGCCCAACCCGAATCTGCCAAAAAAAAAAAATCTTGCTTAGGTATTTTTGGATTGCTTAATTTATAAACCCATTTGACTCAAGGTGGGGTTTGGGTTTGAATCAAGTTGAACCAACTGTTCTGATGGGTCAGGCCCAAGTGGCCCAGTCCGTCATGAGCCAAGCCTGAATTAATGGAGATCCGTTTGATCCAATGGAGTCCAGGCCCAGATCCATGAGGCCTGGCCACGTCAAGGCAACCCACGTCGCTTCGGAAGCAGTCAGGCCACGTCCCGCTTTTACCAAGTCCTGCGAAGAATATCACAACTGCCTCCCCAGTCGAGGACACCTCGAAGGCTCCTCGTGAACGGCACTAATAAGTCGCCCCAATCTGTTAGGGAACGACTATAAATTGTAAGCCCCACCAGCACTTGGGGGGCATGAGACAAATACCGAGGCAAGCAATATTCTCCCTTCATCTCTCTTCTCCTACACTTGTAATCTCTGGACACTTGAGAAATGACATATCCGGCAACCTCTGCCTTTCCAAAAGTGGACGTAGGTCACTGACCGAACCACTATAAATCTCTCTCTCATTTATTTCCACATTTATTACTCATACTTGACCGGTGGTGTGCAAATCCATTTTTGTGCATCATCAGTTTGGCGCCGTCTGTGGGAACGACTAAAGTTCTCACGTCAGTATTCTTCCTCTTTTCAAAAATCATGGTGATCACCACAAGATCTGCAAGACGACCCGAGGATAATCCCTCCCGCGAAGGCGAGAATGATCCTCCACCGACGAATCCTACCCCTCATGCTCCTGCTCCCACTCCTCAGCAAATGTTGGAGACCATGCAGCAGCTGGTGACTCAAAACCAGCAAATTTTACAACTCATGCTGGCAGGGGGGCAAGGAGGAGCACAGTTTGGGGGAGTACCCCAAGGAGCACCACGCCCGGGGCATCCAAGACCTCCACGCCATGGAGCTCCTCCCCCGGGCGCCCAAGGAGTTCACCTGGGCGCCCATGGGCATGAGTTCCCCCTGGGCGCCCACCAGGGTGGTGCCCATCAACAAGGACCTCCTCCCCCTCCGGGTGGAGCCCAGTTTGGAGGACTCCCACCTCCGGGGGGAGCTAATCACGGAGGGCTTCCACCTCCTCCCTCTGCTTCTAATGGGGAGGACCCTCATTTCAATGAGGGGGAGAGTGAAAATCAAAGCGTAGATGATAGGAGCTATTTTTATGATCCGTCCAGGGATGCCCCCAATCGCTGGGACGAGAAGATCAGGGAAATGCAAAATCAGCTGGGTGATGTCTTCAATGCCATGAAGGCGCAGGCATCAGAGACAGTGGATTACCTAGTCAGGCGAACGTACACACCGTTCAAACCCGACGTGGTGAACTACCCACTCCCTCAAAAATTCAAGATGCCATCCGTCGAAACTTTTGACGGTATGAAGGATCCACTGCACCACCTCGAAACTTTTAAAACCCTGATGCAGCTGCACAACGTCCCCGACGAAATTATGTGTAGGGCATTCCCAACTACCTTGAAGGGTCCCGCACGACGATGGTTTGCCAGTCTCACCCCGGCCTCCATAGGCTCCTTTGCCGAACTAAGCAGATCATTTGTGGCACAGTTTATTGGTGGACGCCGCCAACAAAAGCCTGCCACCCACCTGCTCAACGTAAAACAGGATCGAGACGAGAGCCTAAGGAGCTACCTCACTCGTTTTAACGAGAAGGTCCTTCAGGTCGAGGAGCCCGATGATAAGGTCAGCATGACCGCCTTACTAGGAGGCCTCCGGTCATCAAGCTTCCTCTTTTCAGTAATGAAGCGACCACCAAAGAGCATGCCAGAACTATTGGCAAAAGCTCAAAAATATATGAATGCTGAGGAAATCAACAGGTCCAGGCGAGGTGAATCATCTCACGGATCGCCAAAAGGTTGACCTCTGCACTGTCCTCAAACAGGCAGCCTATCTCCAGCTTAGCGGCCCTCTCGCGGGTCACCAAAAGCTTGGCCTCTGCACTGTTCTCAAACAGGCAGCCTATCTCCAGCTTAGCGGCCCTCTCGCGGGTCACCAAAAGCTTGGCCTCTGCACTGTTCTCAAACAGGCAGCCTTTCTCCAGCTTAGCTGCCCTCCCGCGGGTCACCAAAAGCTTGTCGTCTGCACTGTTCTCAAACAGGCAGCTTGTCTCCATCTTAGCGGCTCTCTCGCGGGTCGCCAAAAGCTCGATCTCAAAAAGGTGTAGCTCTCTCACGAGCAACCCTCAAACTCTATTTTTGCTCTCGCGCAAGCAACCTCTCTCTCTCCAGGTAATCATGTTAAACATTTTAATGTTTGGAATAATATTGTCTTCGACATCTTTAGGCAGGATCTTAAACTCAGGTCATTTGCAACCCGATCAGCCTGGCCGCCCAAACCAGTTGCCTAGTAGCCTATCATTGCCTGGGGCGCCCACGCTGGCGGCGCCCACGCAGACAGAGGCGCAGCGAAGCCACACGCTTCGCTCCCCCAGCGGCGCCCGCGCCAAAGGGGACTACCACGCCCACCGCCGTCAGGCTGGCGCCCGGGCCCGCTCGGATTGCGCACCGACGCCCGATGCGCCAGCGCCAGCTGCACCGACGCCTGCCGTCCGACACCCGCTTCTCGGTGCCCAGGCCCGGCGCCGCCTATGGTACAGCGCCCACACCCGGCGCCTTCTGCACGTCGCCCACAGTCAACGTCACCGGCCGCACGGCGTCCGCACGACGTCGCACCCTCACTAGCTGCGACGCCCGCTCCAGTGGGGCCTCCTTCGCCCGCTGCTGCTGTCTGGGAGGCGCCAGCGTGCGCCCGACGCCCGCTGCTCAGCCCCCGACACGACTGCCACGCCCGCCGAGTACACCCTCACTCCCGCCTGGACGCCCTCATGCCTGCCTGTTGTTGCCACACACGCCCGGCCTGCTGCTGGGCCCTCACTCGCTGCGCGCCCCGCGTCGATGCCGGCCACTGTGCGCCCCGCATCCACGCCCGCTTTGGCACCGGCGCCCGGGGCTGCCATGCTCAACGCCCGCTGCACGACGCCGTCGACGCCCGCCGCTGCGCGCCCCGCGTCCACGCCAGCCGCTGCGCAGGCGCCGCCCGTGGCGCGCATGGACCCGTGCCCGCCTGGTCCACCTCGCCAGCGCCCCTGTCGCCCGCGACGCCCGTGCTGCCAGCGCCCCCGATTCCCGCGGCACCCCTGCCTGCGTCGCCCGTGCCGGCGCCCTTGCCGCCCACTGCAGCGCCACCCGAGGCAGCGCCCTCGCCGCCAGTAGCGCCCACGCCTGGCGCTGCTGTCACGCCGACGCCCAGCACTTCCTCATGGGCGCCCAGCACTCCTCAGGGGTCCCAGGCGCCCAGCACTTCCTCATGGGCGCCCAGGCCTCCCAGGCGCCCAGCATGGGCGCCTAGCACTCCCATGGGCGCCCAGCACTTCCTCAGGGGCGCCCAGACCTCCTCAGAAGCGCCCAGCACAGGCGCCAGCCCCTCTGCTTGCCCAGAACCGTGCCCAGCGCGCCTGCTTGCTATTTTCACCGTAAGTTTTGGTCCATAACTCCGAATGAGGTGTATTATATATCAAATCGAAGCTCTCGGCGAGCCCTACAAGACTCACCGCCTATGGCCGAGACTGATGCTGTTAAAAGTCCAAAAAAGGTCTCGAAACAGATGTTTTGGCCTCCCGAAGTTTTTGCAATTGTGAAATCAGCCGAAAATATGATCGAATGCCCTCCTCTCCAAGTTCCATTGGACACAGGGCATTGAGGGGCAAATGATGGGTCAGGCCCAAGTGGCCCAGTCCGTCATGAGCCAAGCCTGAATTAATGGAGATCCGTTTGATCCAATGGAGTCCAGGCCCAGATCCATGAGGCCTGGCCACGTCAAGGCAACCCACGTCGCTTCGGAAGCAGTCAGGCCACGTCCCGCTTTTACCAAGTCCTGCGAAGAATATCACAACTGCCTCCCCAGTCGAGGACACCTCGAAGGCTCCTCGTGAACGGCACTAATAAGTCGCCCCAATCTGTTAGGGAACGACTATAAATTGTAAGCCCCACCAGCACTTGGGGGGCATGAGACAAATACCGAGGCAAGCAATATTCTCCCTTCATCTCTCTTCTCCTACACTTGTAATCTCTGGACACTTGAGAAATGACATATCCGGCAACCTCTGCCTTTCCAAAAGTGGACGTAGGTCACTGACCGATCCACTATAAATCTCTCTTTCATTTATTTCCACATTTATTACTCATACTTGACCGGTGGTGTGCAAATCCATTTTTGTTTATCATCATGTTCCATTAAAGATAGGTGCAACTTTGGTCGGTCAGGTTGAAATTGGGTTCAAGTGGCCCTTCTAAAAATCTGGGTTGGCTGACTCGCATTTCAAGTACTACCACTCCAAGTTTTCAGATACAGATCGCGCCAAAATTCAACCAAACAAACCATGCACCTGGTACTGGGAGCCACTAGCAAGAGACATCAAAAGAGCGCTCTCTCTCTCTCAACTTCAAGTTTAACTCAGCAGACCATGACCACAAAAAATAGAACATTTGATGATTGTTCAAACAGTTTCAACCACCATTTCTCAGCAGTTTTGATATTTAACCAGACTACTGGAAGCGCCAGTTCGAATTAAACTGGTCACAGGCACCCTTTTCTAATTCCAAAACGCTGGTTCTCTTAAAAAAGAATTAACCATTTGCCAGACACCACTCTTCTGAGACGGTTTGGAGGAGTGAGTATAATATATATCTCTCCCTCTCTCTCTCTCTCTCTGCACATAGCTCTTTTGGTAGATTACATAGGAATTCATGATCAAATGAGTTCAACCAAGGATTATTAAAGAGGTAATGGATGAATGATATGTATATTGAGGTGAGCTTGACTTTTTTGGATTTGAATTGCCAGTGGCGGCTGATTATTTATTTTTCCATCCTCCTTTATTTATTTTTCATTAGAGGGGAGATGATTTGATAGCCAATTTTGAAAACTCACATTTATTTATGCAATCTTAACCGTTTTTATAAATAGAAGTCTTATAATATCTACATATGCAATGACATGAAACAAGAATGTCTGTTTGCTAAGACAGAAGGCAGAGAAATGGAGTTGTAAGAAACATGTTCATAGTACAGATTCAATTCCTTTCTCCACATGTGACATCCAACCAATTCATTTCTCCACATCCAAACGTGCCCCCCACTTCTAATAATGAAGATTTTGATGGCAAGTAAATCTCTTTTCACTATCACACTCAACCTTTACTTGCATTCCCTGTTTCGACCAGGCACGCACCTATTCTTAGATGACTCTTTCCTTTTCAGGCACGCCACCACTTCTCTTCCATATCTTCTTTTCGGAACTCATGCATTTGGTCCCCATTGTCTCTCATTCCCTTTGCATTCTCCTTCTTAGACATGCATTTTGCTCTCCTGTTTCTTTTACAGCTGTGTGATGTGCGGTAAGGAGGAGGAGTCCGTAGATCATTTTTTTCTTCATTGTGAGGTGGCTTTCAGAGTTTTGAGCAACTTTATTGGCAAGTGTGGATTTTCATGGTGCTGTTCGAAGAGTATTGTGGATTTGGCAGAGTCTTGGTTGGGTGGGTGTTTTGTAGGGTGTGGCCCAATCTTATGGAGAATGATACCATTTGCTATCTTATGGTCAATTTGGAAGGAAAGGAATGCTAGGATCTTTAGGGGTTCTTCATCATCAACAACATATTTGATATCCAAAGTCACCTTTAAAATTGCAAAATGGGCTTTGGTTAGAAAGGAATTATCTAATTTTACCTTTAATGATATTATTTCTAACTGGGGAGCTTGTATGGGGTGTGGCTCTTTTAAGGAGAGGAGAACAATCCCTTGGTATCCTCCTCCTTTAGGGGTTTTAAAGTTTAATGTGGATGGTGCTCCAAGGGATAAGCCAGGTCCGGCTGGGATTGGAGGGGTGCTTCGCAATTGTAAGGGAGATGTGTTAATTATGTTTTCCAAGTATGTGGGTGTGTGCGATTCCAATGAAGCGGAGGTGCTAGCCATTCTTGAAGGTCTTCGTTTGTTTTCTAGTAGATATGACGGTACGCTTATTGTGGAAAGTAATTCTTCTAATGCGATCGCATGGGTGTCTAAGTAGAAGACTAATCCTTGGAAGTTACATTTTCACCTAAATGAAATTAGAGAATTATCTGTTGGAATCAATGTTTCCTTCCGTTATGAGATTAGATCGGCTAACTCCATGGCAGATGTGTTAGCCAAGCAAGGGGTTGATAGGTTGCTTCCTTGGGTGGGGGTGATTATGTAATTGGTTGTTAGGTTGCTTCCTTGGGTGGGTGGTGCATTTCTCCTGCACTTTCTCTTCCTTTTTTTCTTTGGTTTTTGTTCTTTGTACCTTCCTTTCTTTGAATGAAATCTTTTGTCACCGTTAAAAAAAAAAACAGTGTGTTTGGGAAGGGTGGAAAATGGGGGGGGGGGGGGGGGAGTTTGAGAAAGTACAAAATTGCCCTTTTTTGTCCAATTGAACTTTTTTTAAATGTAAGGATAAAATGGTCTTTGTCTCCCTACCTCACAAACAAACAAAATTATACTTTTTCACTTCCCAAACAAGAGGAGGGAAAATTCCCTCCCCTTCATTTTCCTTCTCCCTCAAATTTTCCCTCACATCCCCTCCCCTCCTCCCTTCCCAAACACAGCGTTAGTTTCCTATGAGCCAACAGTTTTATTGAATTTCCTCATCTATGCAATACAATATTATACAGAAATGTCCAAGCCTCTATTTCATAATCAAATTCTATTTCTTTAGTATTGCATCTGTTTCATATAATAATACCTTTTCAACCAAAGTTGTAGAGGTTTCATTTCGAAAATGAAAATAAAGGGTTTTTTTTTCTATAACGGAGGGTGTATTAGCCCTTCGGGTCATAATAATCTCTACGGGTCCAGGGGTAATCGGGTAAATACCCAGTGGCCCCAGTGTAGTAGTGTAATTTCGAATTCTCAACCTCCGGAAGCAAACAGTGGTCTTAGGCCAACTGAATTACCTCTTGGAGTTGACATTCAAACACATTCCCTAGTCCTAATGGACAGCTAAGCACCAGCTCGAGTAACATCAGAAAGAATTTGAAGTGATTTGGACCGTTTCCACTTTCCAGTTCAAGGTAAGAGGATTAATTTAGTAGTTTGGATTCATGAACAGTACTGTATCATGCAATTGTAGATTCATATTATTAGGCTTTAGTTTTATGGTGCAACATTTCTTGTGGGCTGGCCTGGATGCATGCCGGTGATCAAGGAGTTCAATTTCAATCTTCCACTAACTCATCCAATTCTTCACAAAAACATGAGTGGATACATACATGCAAATTTCAAAATAATATGAAGATGACTAAATCTCCAAGGTTGAGATAGGATTTGATTGTATAATTAAATGTACATTTGAATTATTCTTTTGTATTGTAAATTAGTTATTTTCAGAAGATGATCCGATAGATTGAAGCTTATATAACACCTTTGTATACTTCAAATGAGTTCTCTCTACGTTCATGTTGCTGCAAGATCTCTTACATATAGGCACACTAATTAATGAAAGATACCATATGTTCAGTTTTAATCCACAGTTACATTATTTGGGACAATGGTCCATGTTAAAATTAGAGAAGAATAAATAGTAGTACATTCACAAACTAAATCCACATGCTTAAGAAAACGATATCTTATGTAATGTGATGCACCACCAAATGTGATGGGACTACAAATTCCAATATGGAGGCCACTTTCCTGAGTCTCATTTGGATCTACCTGTCAAGTGGGAGCATGACTTTGACTTCTTCAAGTCTCTTCATCATTTGATTGATACATTGCAAATTACATAATTAATTACTAGTCTAATATTCTCATCTGCAATGCTTTAATACCACAATAATTATCATTTTAATAATAGTAACTTTTGGGCTTGCCTCATAATTCATGTGAGAGATTTAAGAAAGGTTTTACATTTGCTTTCAATCTAACTTAACTAATTTACCAGATAACTACTAATGGCCTCTCAAGAAAAAGAGTAAGTCGAAAAGGACATAGATAAAAATAGTAAAAATAGATTTGACCAAGTACAATTTTTAAGAATTTGACTCAAAATAAATCGGAATGGTAAAACATAATTCAGCCTACCACAACATGGTTACGACCAAACTTCAAGGATGACAATGAAAAACTTTTGGGTTTGCTTAGTTTTCAGCGTGAATAATTCTTTTATGAAAAAATTAGTTTGGATTAATCAAGATGGTTTATAACAATTGAGAATTGTGATCTCATGGAGATACACTGCACCCTTTGGTGTATTCGGGTTCAAGTCAATCATTCTTTTCTTTATGAAAGAAGGAAAATTTAAATAAAGAGGTGGAAGAAAAGAGGCCGAATAGATGGACAAGTTAAGATGAGCCGTAGTCCCACTCACCTCATCTGAGGTCTACTTTCCTCACCGAAGGGCTGGGACCCAGCTTCCCTAAGCTCGGTAAACAAAAAAAAAATAATAATAACTCCACGTAACTCCACACCTATTGTGACATTTTCATAACTCAATTAGGCCCACTAAACACATTAATGGCCACTAGATTCGGATTTTAAATCCCATCACTTCCATTAAATGTTTGATCCAAGTTCCCCAGAGAGAGAGAGAACACGTGACTGTTACATCTGATCTAACACTCTTCTTCTTCCGTTAAAATAAAAGCGGCCTTTATTACTACACCGTTTTAACTTTTTTAAGATCTTTCGTTCCCGAATCCGAGCCATGGAATGTTCAAACAGTTACCAAATTCAAAAGTGCGGTTTCCACATCGGGCCAGTGAGGCGGGCACGTGATCTGATTGTACGGTCCGGATCGTATATGCATCGCATCTGAATGAAAAGACTTAAATCTCATTTGCACGCACTCTCTCTGTTCCCTGGTTGGTCCTTCCATTCGCTTCTCCAAGATCAAATTCCAACTTCTGTTTCTTCTCTACCTCACACGCCTCCTTTCGATTTCACTCGTCCAGATCTGGTTTTTAGCTTTCGAATCGATCGATTTGCGATGATTTCTTCATAGCTCGAGCTCAGATCATGAAAAGCTGTTAATCTCTGGCTTTCTTTCCTTGCAATTTCTCTGTCCTTCCCGGATTTCGTGATCTGATTTGAGGAAGAAGCTTCGGACTTGGAGTAAGATCGAAGTCGAAGGTACGATTTTAAAAAAAATCCGATTTTTTTGTGTGAAATCGGTTAAAAATTAGGTACTCCTGAATTTATTGTTGTATTGATCGTGCGTTTGGATGTAATGGTGATTGCGAGTGAATCCGAGGTTTATAGGAAAACAGTTTCCTGATTTTGATTTTCTTTCTGCTTCAAATCGAAATAGCTGATTTGATTTAGGCTGAGAGAAGCATACTGCCTAGGTATGAAAAATGAGACACTAAACGTAGCTTAAGGTTCTGAATTAGGTCTTTTCCCCCCTCAGAAACAGTTGGATTTGATTAGCTTTTAATCTTGAAGAGATGTGGAGTTTGGAGAAAGTTTCGTTCTTTCCCCTGGAATTGATGTGAAATGTGGTATGGGCTTGTGTTTCAATGCTTTGTATGGGGTATTGGGCAGAGATAGAGAGTGGGCCACTGGGGATCCAGCGGACTCCAATCTCTCATCATTTGTGTCAGGAACTGATTGGTTGCAATTCATAATGATGACCATGTTATGAACATTTCCTTAACAATATACTTGCATGGTTTGCTTGTAAATTTGCCAGTACATGCCAAAGGTGGAGACTTTTTCTTGTGCTCTGAATCTAGTTGACGTAAATATAGTTATTTACACTTGCATGTATGTAGGAATGTACATATATATGTGAATTTGGTATGCGAATTCTTGTTCAACAGATTTTTTTTTTCTCTCAAATGTGAGGCAAAATTTATTGGTAATTTATTGGAGTGTTTCAATTAAATTCAGACTTACAATCTCTCAAGAAATGAAAATTTCTTAGTTGTCCTAATTCAGAAATAAAACTTAGCTCTTAAATCTGAAATCCATATCCGAATCTTAATCGTAAATGGTTGAATTTTGTAGAGAGTGTGACATGAATTTATGATTCCCATTTGTCCCTGTAAGTTATTGTGAACGATCAATCTTAAAAGATGTGATGGGATATTTTGGTTAACTCATGGCCATTTTTATTTCCAAAAATCAGGTGTTGAAATATTATGCATCTGTTTTCTAGTTCTTATTATTTTGGTGAATTTATAAGTTTTGTCAAATCTTAAGCCTTGCACTTGCGTAGAGATTTGGTTAAAAGAAGTTTCCCTGCACCAGAACTGCATCCCTTTTTAAGTAAACTCTACTTGTACATAAATGAAGTATGTGTGACATATTAAATGCATGTTGGTAACTCTCTCTCCCTACTTACAGAGATATTGGTGGATGAGGAATTTCTTTCTATGTGATGTATAAACCTGGAATTTGCATTGATTGGGGCTTGGGAGAGAGGTTCAATATATAAGCTGAAAGGAGTGGGAAAAAATGGCACCTGCAAGCAAGGCAGACAAAAAGGCTGCTTTAGATGTGGCCTCATGGATGTTTAATGTTGTTACTTCGGTTGGGATCATCATTGTCAACAAAGCCTTGATGGCCACATACGGCTACAGTTTTGGTAAATTCATTTGACTTCTCAAATCTTTTTTTTTCTAGTTGTTCCTTTTTCATATTTAAAGATTATCTATCATAGAGTGTGTATTTATTCCTTGTAAGTGTGAGCTTATCCTTTTCTTGAATGATTTAGGCTGAAATGTTTTTTCCTTGGACATGTAGACCTGTTTAACTCAATGTGATTACAAAACTTGCCTGCCTGGGTATCGTTACCATGCATTCTCATGTTTTAAACCTGAAGTATTCAATTAGAATTAGGTATAAATGGTACAACTGATTGAGGCATGAAGGTTTTAAACTTTAGTTCTTTCTTGCTTGTCAATCAAGCATTTGGTTTCTAGAATTTGACACAGTTCAGACTGATTTGCTGTTGGCAGCGGGCTTGGGAAGAATCTTCAATAGATAAGCTACCTTTGCTGCTTTAAATTATTTGATGTTCCGTTTTGACCATAAGCATATTAGGCAAAATGTCATTGTGTTACAATAATTATGTGAATTACAATGACAAAGTTGTTTTTGACTTTAAATAGAACTCAAAGGCTTTCTTTGCTTTGATATCATCAGTTTGAAGATTGAACTCAACTGTAGAATAGTACATTAATGGTAAAGCAACCGGAAAAAATTAAGCAATAGCCATTGTTCATCTTTTTGTTGGCCTCATGAGGTAATCATCCTTTTATTGATTATCTTAAGGCTCAGGCGATTTGGTATTTTTTCCATTTTATTGGAGGCCAGATTTTGTAAAAAATATTACATGCAGCAATTGAAGTGGATAGTTGGAAAGAAAAACAAGAGATCTATTAAAGAAAGTGTTGCACAGGAAAAAATTTAGCAGGGCAGATTAAAGCTTGGATTTTCACTGGGGTTTACATGCAAAGGAGTTCAATGGAAAATTGAGATAAAGTGAGTCTAGTGATAAAAATGCCATGTTACTCCCATAAGAGGACTCACACAGTTTGTTCTGAAACCTGGATGGTGGGATGTAATCACTAATGAAAGTGCTTTTGGAAATCTGGTCCATCAGTTTTGGTGGAACAACTAAAAACAACCAAAGAGATCTATTACTGGCTTTTTTTGGACCATGTCAGATGGGGATTCTAACTGAGTTTAAAAATGGCCTCAATGGAAGGGTAAAGTTCACAAATTCATGGTCGGAATGTTTGCAAATTGAAGAACAAGTGAAACAAAGTGTGTTCTTCCCCTCCGTGGAAATTGGCTTGTGTTGTGCATTAATGAGAACTTAGAAGAATGATTTTGTCGTTAGAAGTTTCATTTTTCATGTGCCAAGTGGACTCATTACATTAGCAATGGCTGAGGTTTCTAAATCTGAAATGATGATTGGAAACACTATCCTGTTGGCATTTTGGTAATTTTTTTTATTTTATATATTTCAAAATTTTCCTGTAGCAGTATATTATCTAATGGGCTGCTATGATCATTGTATAGTATTATCCTTTTTCTCAATAATTTTTTGTTACTCTTAGAACACGTTTAAATTATGGCTCAAAATATTGTTATTGGTGCCTTATGGAAGGTGATATTTATTGTGAGATTGTTGGTATAATCCTTTTGATTGCAAAGTGGAATAGATGATGAAGTCTGAAAGTACTTGTTTTTTTTTTTAAACAAACTGCTGGTTCTGACAAAACAGTGGAATCTGATAAATTCTGCAGCTACGACATTAACTGGTCTCCATTTCGCCACCACAACTCTGATGACTCTAGTTCTTAGATGGATGGGATACATACAGCCATCCCATCTTCCTTTACCTGAGCTTCTAAAATTCGTCCTTTTCGCAAACTTTTCAATTGTTGGTATGAATGTGAGCTTAATGTGGAACTCTGTGGGATTTTATCAGGTATGTTCTAGCAAGAACTCATTTATTTTACTTTTCTTTCAAGTATAGTAAGAGTGTACATTAGACATTACCATACATTCTTTGTTATTTGATCTTCAGATTGCCAAGCTGAGCATGATTCCTGTATCATGTTTTCTGGAAGTTGTCATGGACAAGATCCGATACTCAAGAGACACTAAACTCAGTATAGGGGTTGTTCTCCTTGGAGTTGCAGTATGTACTGTGACTGATGTGAGTGTCAATGCCAAAGGCTTCATTGCAGCCTTCATAGCAGTTTGGAGTACTGCTCTGCAACAGTATGTAAGTACTCAATTGATGAAATCAGTTCTTGTACGTTCAATTCTCTTCTCTAAGCAATTGAGAATGCGGTCTGCTTATTTTGTCCAAACTCCAACCTGTTTTGATTGGCCAAAATTTTGACTCTTGATTGTTTCCTCCACTGAACAGCCTGTCTATCCACTGCAGAAAATCACACTTGCAGTTGGCTTGTTTAGTTTGTCCAAATTTTGTGCTACATTATGCTGGAGATCTGAATTTTCTTTGCTAATCTTGTGATTACCCAAAAGGCCAAAACCACCATTAGATTGGAAATTCAAGGCATTTGGGTAAGTACCCAAAATGGCAATGTGTTTGTAAAGATGTTATTTTCGAAAGTACATCTGGGGATGGCAACATGTATATTTATCCCAAATCAACATTCACATAATTTTAAGTTGGATGTTGACGATGAATTGCGTCCCATTCTCCTTACTAGTGAAAAATGCTAGAAGAAATGGAAATTACCTCTGGAATTCTCTCTCTCCATGCTGAAAACTACCCCTTTTTTAAACTTGGTCATGCAACTGTCTCAACTAACATGTTTGTTCATACAATTATCTGGGAAAAGATTACTTAATGGTGATATTTCTATACTGATTTAAACCACATTTGTTGGTTGGACTTCTGTCGGCCTGGACTTACATAAAAACAAAACTTGTACCCTATTGCATATGCTTCCATAAAGCCATATGTATCAACCATCATGTGATGATGTTTTATAGGAATGAAATAGGTTAAATTTCCCCAAAAATTCAACACTTAAATCTGATTACTCTCCTGATTTGTCTTTGCAGTATGTGCATTTCCTTCAGCGTAAGTATTCACTTGGATCATTCAACCTATTGGGCCATACTGCACCAGTCCAAGCTGCAACACTGCTGGTATTAGGGCCCTTCCTGGATTTCTGGTTGACAAATAAAAGAGTCGATGAGTATGGCTACAACGTTATTGCTGTGGTAAGCACACGCAAAACTCGAAGTGGTGGACATGTTATGCTATTTAATATTTAAGACGGCAGTTGCACATATGGACTCCTAGGAGAGTAGGACAGTTTTGTCTGGATAGATGTAATTATCTATTCCACATGGTTATGAGTTACACCAACTCATTGGAGAATCGGATATTCTTGGCTGAATGGTGTAATTATTAATTCCACCAAGTGTCCGTGGTGGAAGGAAAACGGGAAATGCATACGCCAGTATATCTTGTTTTCACCCATTCTCACTCCAAATCAACTTCTTACATGCCTTCTCTCTCTCTCTCTCTATATATATATATATATATTTCCTTTTGGGATTTCCAAAGGCTCCCTATAATCAAATTACATGTGTATGCTGTATAATCAGAATGTGTGAATCTGTAAGGGGATGCCTGTCTATATACATGTATTATGCATTTGCTATTGGTTCACACATAGGACACACATTTGATTTACATGTGTGCATGTATTTCTCATTTGATTTTGCTGCATTAGTACGTAGTCATGGCTGCATGTTATGCTCGTTTCAATCAGACCACTAAATCCTTCTGTTTTTTCTGCAGTTCTTCATTATCTTGTCATGCACCATTGCAGTAGGAACCAACCTCAGCCAATTCATCTGCATTGGCAGATTCACTGCTGTGTCTTTCCAAGTCCTGGGCCACATGAAGACCATCCTTGTTCTGATATTGGGATTCTTCTTCTTTGGAAAAGATGGTCTCACCATACAAGTGGTTCTAGGTATGGTCCTAGCTGTGGTGGGCATGATATGGTATGGGAATGCATCATCAAAGCCCGGAGGAAAGGAACGCCGAAGCTATTCAATTTCAAGTGATAAATCTCAAAGGCATGGTGACTTGGAATCTAGTGAGCGGGATGATAATGTCTAAGACAAGGGCCCATCTATCTGATGACTCCCTTTGCTTTTTCTAATATTTCTCGAGGATTCAATTCCGATGCATCAGAGGATAGCTGATTTTAGTGATCTTTTTAACATCAAGGTAGAACTCTTCCCTTGTATTCTCACATTTTATGTTGAGGGTTAGCCCCTTGCTCAATTGGACGAGTGCCCAGAGGCACTGAAGAATTTTACCTACAATTCTTTTGAGATTTTTGGTTTTTTACCTTCTTTCTCCTGGGAATTCTGTTTTCTGCACAGGCTATTTACCCAGTCAATTCCCTTTTGTTTCACGTTCTTTTGTAGTTATATCCTGTTTCTTTGGACATGGCCTGTAATTTGTCAGTTTCTATTTATAAAGCAAATTATTTGCAATATCTTGGTAAACCACACCTCTCTCTCTCTCTCTCTCTCTCTCTCTCTCTCTTATTAACTGTGTACACTGCTGTCTTGTTGTGGTTGAAAAGATTTCATCTTCATTTTGTTGTGGAAGGTGGTTAGGAGACTAGTTGGTACTTTTCAACAATGTAGTCCAAAATGAGAAAGGGTGGTGATGAAAAAAATTATACAATGGGACTTTTTTAGCTTCAGAAATATCTAGAATTACAACTGCTAGATGGATGCATATGGATGGGTGGAGTAGGACCTTTGCCAAACAAATCAATAGTTTTTCATTTCAGGGCATGTGGCTTCCATGGATACAAAGCTCACATATTGTCGCCATGTACAGAATTTGGTGCTTAAACCCAAACCCAATTCTGATGTGTTCATCTCCACAGTTGTAGATTGTGGAGATCATGGTTCTTCTATTGTGCAGCCGTGCAGGGAACTTGTATTTAACACAATTGTTACCCATTTTGGTCACAATGGTATTTTTATCCATTTTATTGCATTCTAAGGATTTATCAGTGATTAAAACTCCATCATATGACATCCTCAGGATTTATCAGTGATCAAAACACCTTAAAAACCATTAAGATAAATGATTTTGATCAAATAAGACATTGTTATGGCTGTGCCTAAGTTTCAGCAGGAAAGGAAAAAAAGAGGCCATTTTGACTAATAAATTTTTTTCCTATTTTAAATAATGGGATATTGCCCGTTCAACTGCTCTTAGATCTGACATTTGCCTCCAGAATGGTTGAAGTTCAAAATATTTTCCGTAGAGATGTTCATATATTAATAGTTTGATATTGCACGGGCCTAGGATATTGCACAGGACGATATGTGTGATGTCGCACAGCGGGATGTGTGCAATAATATCTCATGACCCTAGAATATCGCACGAACAGCTTTGTCGTAAATACTTAAACCCTAACAATATCGCATAGCGTGATGTGTGCAATATCGCATGACCCTAGGATATCGCACGGATAGTATTGTCGTAAATACTTAAACCATAATAATTAAAGGGCGAATTTTAGGTCTAAAGACAGTTGCCTTAAATAATCAGTTCGCCATAACCATAACATGTTAATATGTTATCACCTTTGTCAAAAACTCCCTCGTAAAGGATAAACAAATTATTTTTTTAAAGAAAAATCATGAAGCACTTGGAGATAATAAAAAATGATCAGGTTCAAGTTCAACCTGCTGCAGTGTAATTGAGACGGATGTGCCTACTAGATAGTTGGGTGCAGATAAAATCATAAACTTTAACTTGATTTGATTATCATAAAAGCCGTATCAGTTGGACCAAACTGTAATCGCAGCTATTTCTAAGACCCCATATAGGATAGTTGGGATCATCAAATCAAATCAAGGCTTCAATGGCCATGTAAAGGAAACTCGTGACTCGAATTCAACTCGTCTCATGTAAAAAACTGACTTGGATAGAGTCAATATAGAGACTCGAAAGAGACGTTTTTTTTTTTTTTAATATATAAAAGTGAGTTCATTACGTACAAAATATAAAAATACATTTATTTTCCCACATTCATAATAATCAAAAAGTACGACGGTAAGGAACATATATGAAAAAACTGCATATTACATAATCTATTATCCCAAATACCGAATGTAAAAAATCAAATATACATTTCAAATTACATTCCAGTCATCATTTTTAAATGACTAACTCCAAACCACATGTATAATTCTTATAAATAAATCTTAATTATTTAAAATTAGATTCACCTATTAAATGGTTTTAAATGCCAACTTCTTAAAATGAGATAGACTCGGGCAAGTCTCCCTATTTTTAACTGTGTTCTTCATCAATACGAGATGACTCAAGAGAGTCAAAAGTCGACTCAGAGAGTTTTCCAACCATGCTTGTAAGATCCCAATCCCACAATGCCAGATCTCCCCAAGTATGGCCCACTGCTGAGGCCCAATATAAGCAGTGCAGAAGGTCCAAATTTAAACAATATTGGAATCATCTTTCGGATTGATTCTCTGTTGTAGTTAAATTTAAACAGAGCAAACCAAGTAAGAGCACATTATCTAAAAGACTTTTAAACAAGAAGTTAATTATTTTAAACAGTTAAATTCCATTTTTATTAATAAAAAACCAATTTCACAGGAGAAAAAGTTTTTTCCCTCCTTCAAGAGTAGATAATCTATTCTCCTCCATTTTGCAATAGTTAATTGGGACAAAATTTATATATATTTTTTCTTTTTTTGCTATAAAATTTTATTCTCTTTTCACTTGCATCGACTTGCAAAGCCTTTTCTTTTAGTAGGAATCAACCATTTTCCATATAACAAAAGACACTTTTTTTTCCTTGGAAACATTTCAAACAAGGCTTATGTTTTTGCTTTATTTAAAAAAAAAAAAAAAGAGTTTCAAAGGCTTTTAAATTATTCCATTAATTTTTAAGTAAGTTTTCAATTAAGAAAATATGTCCATTTAAGGCTATCTTCCAACAACTTTTTCCCATGATTTTAAAAAAATATACAAATCACCTTTAATTGAAATACAACCACTCCTTCACTTCCATGCAAACAAATGCGCCCTCATTCCTTTTTTTTTAAATGTTGTTTTACAATATATATATATATATATATATATATATAAATATTCAAGTGAGAACTAATTCTCACATATTATATGAGAACTTTTTTGTAGGGTCCAATTAACAACCCATCATAACCCGACAACTACTAGGGAACCCCCTAACAGTCACTAATCAAAAGGATTGACACACATCCGAATGGACTGAATCGTTGGACCGAGGGTTAAATATTTTTTTCAATATGAAGCCTTTAAACTTATGGGCCATGGATGAAGGGGTTAGGGGCATGGGTTTGGGGTCAAACTTGATACTTGAGATGGTCTCACATAGATCTTTTTATCCCCTTGGTCTCATCCCAAAATGGAGCCCACAATTGGGCCCCACAAAAAGTTCTCATATAATATGTGAGAACTAGTTCTCACCTAAATATTATCGATATATATAGAGGGGGATATTCAAGTGCATCTATCCCTCACCATTTGTGGTGAGGGACATCCATTTTGGGAAAGTTTCAAGTACAAAATGGTGTATTTGAAACTTTCTCAAGAGGGGTGTCCCTCACCACAAATGGTGAGGGATAGATGTACTTGAATATCCTCTATATATATATATTGTGTTGATGCAGTATGATTTTTGGAGCATTGGACATGAGAAAAAGATGTTTTATAGGGATTTAGTTGATTGTGGAGTCCTTTAAGAAGAATTTTTCCAGCAAAAAAAGGGGGTTGACATTATAATGTATGTTTCTGTTTAATATGTGGAATGAGAGGTTGGAATTGTAATCGAATGATGGGACTTACTCGTCTTGAACCAAAAATAAAAAATATACTAATAGAGAGGTCGGGAATTCATTTGGAACAGTCCAAATTATTTAATTGTGGGCCCCACAATGTGTTAATAGCTGCTTCCGATGATCCAGGTTCTCTAAACTATCAAGATTCAAGATCTCGGGACCACCCAAGATGACACGACCCGACCCGACCCGAAGTTCAAAGTTCAAACGCTCTCGCGAGTCTAGAATTGAGAACATGGTGCCGCGGACCACAGACTGTGGTCCAATCATCACACGATCCGCCCTGGAGAGCTGGGCTGTCGCGAAAAAGACCGCTTCTACCGCCCTTTTTTCTCTCTCTCTCTCGAAACTCTCGGATCTCTCTCTCATTCTCATTCTCCTAGACGGACGGACCGGACCCGCTTTTGTTATTTCCCTGCAAAAGATCAAATTTTCCCGTCCCCTCTTTTGAGCTTTTGAGAGCTTCCAGTTTCGATCAACATAAAACAAAAATGTCGATTCTTTCTCTAATCTCTCAAATGCAGATGCCGTAGTTGTTGTTGTTGAACAACGAGAAATCGAAGACCGAAACACGAAAGGATTGGAAATTTCTTCAATTTCTTTAACGGAAGAAGATGAGCGCTTCGAGGTTTATCAAGTGCGTCACGGTCGGAGATGGTGCTGTCGGGAAGACCTGCATGTTGATTTCCTACACCAGCAACACCTTCCCTACGGTCATTTCCATATTCCCAATCTCATAATTTTCTTTTCTTTTTGGCTTTGTTGTTTTGATTGTGGTTGGGATTTTGAATTTGGGGGTTTGTTGGAAAGAAAAAAAACCAGAAGAAAGATTCTTGCTCTTGCAATGTGATCTCAGTTTGAATAACTACTTACCATAGCTGTCAAGTTTGGATTTTGGGCCCGTTTGTTTGCATGGAATTGGATACATGCAAAGGATTGTAAAAGAGGTGACGGGTGAATGATATAAGATGGAGATGTAAATGCGACCTTGGCTTTCCTAGGATTTGAATTGCTAGGCTGGGTATTCATTTTCCATTTCTCCTTAATTCATTTTCTATTAAAGGAGAGACTACATCATATTCGTTTATAGATCTCTGCATCTTCAGTTTTCGCCACTTCTAAGAATAAATTTCCTAGAGTACCCAGGAATTCAATTCCAACCAAACAAATGGTCCCTCATTCCCTTTTTTTTAATGTTGTTTTACAATGTACTTTTTTTTTTTTTTTGATATGGTTTGATTTTTGGAGCATTAAACAGGCAAAAAACTGTTTTATAGGGATTTAGTTGATTGTGGAGCCCTTTTAGAAGAAAATTTTCCCACAAAAAAAGGGTTTGGCGTTATAATGTATGTTTCTGTTTAATATGTGGGATAAGTTGTACAATAAATGAGAAATTATTCTGACAAGAAACGTGGAAATTCTATGATTTTTCTTTGTTTCTTTATGTTGTTGGGATTGGCTTGCCTCAAAGTATTGTAATTCTTTAGGTTTTGCTCGAGTAACTGAATTTTTTCCAACTCTTGCATTGCCAATTTTTGAATTTGGGGAATGGGTGCAAAAGAAAAACCATTTTATATGGTTTTAAATTGGAACGAGGTAAACTAGGATTGCATACCAATAGTTCTTATATAGGTCTGAGATGAATTGCGCTGCTGCTGATTTTATTCTTGTTTTTTGACGTATGAGTGTGCTTTAATTAGAAAAGATCTGTTTTAAAGACCCTTTCGTTTTGTGTTCAAGGAATGTTCTATTGAAAGAAAAAAAAAAATTTCATTGTTCAAGAGCTTTGTCTCAAGCCATTGACTTTATATGATTTAGGAGTAGGTGTGAAGAACTTCTTATTTTTGTATAGTCTCAATTTATTAATGTGTGTGGAATTTTTTTAATTTATTTTGTTATTTTTATGGGAAGCAGGATTATGTACCTACTGTTTTCGACAATTTCAGTGCAAATGTGGTAGTGGATGGAAATACGGTTAATCTAGGATTGTGGGATACAGCAGGTACAGTTTATAACTATTATATGCATTCTATCAAAAATCTCCTTTTTTAATTTCCTTTGGCTAGAAAGTTTATGTTTTGGGTCTTATTTTGGGCCTTTATGGAACAGGTCAGGAGGATTACAACAGATTAAGACCTCTGAGCTATCGTGGTGCAGATGTTTTTCTGTTGGCATTCTCTCTCATCAGCAAGGCTAGCTATGAAAATGTTGCGAAGAAGGTAAGCAATTGATGGTTCATTCTGGAATGCTAGACTCTTCTGCTTATTTTTCTTGATAGTTTATCTTTCCCCCATTGGTGACGCATTTTTCTCTTTTCCAGTGGATACCTGAACTGAAACATTACGCGCCTGGTGTTCCCATCGTTCTCGTTGGGACAAAACTTGGTTGGACTTTTCTTGCCGCATTCAATTTATCAACTTGTTATCACTCTCTATTGTTATTGCTGTCATGAACTGAATATGTTGTGGCTTCAAATCTTGAAGATTATTGTTCATAGGCTTTGCATCTTCCGTGTAGTGTTTTGTTCAATTCATTTGATTGTATTGTTTCATCTTTTGCTAATTTCTCTACTTCTACATCCTTCTTGTTAAGTTCAACTTTCATGCCATTTAATTTCTCATAAAAATGTTGCAGCTTATGCATCTCTCTAGATTATTGGCTTTATGAGTTTCTATATAGAGCTTTGACTCAAATACCTTCTTTGTTTGCATAAGCTAAATCTTATTTTATCTTTAATGTGAAAGGAAAGGTAGTAGAAGTTGTTTCCTTTGATGGTTTCATCTTATTTTCATTAATTTTTTGCTAAAATTTTCTTTGCCTCGTATAAATACCACGAGTGATGCTTAGATTCTCACATGCGATTCAACTTTAGTTGGAAACTTTCTTCTTCATTTTTCTTTTTTATAAAAAATATGATTGGGTGCCATGGATGATGATGTGACGTAGCTACTGAAAAGATTACGGGGAAAACTATGAGTAGCTATAGAATTCATGTAGCTGACCTCAACATAGTTGGGACTAGGCTTTGAACGTGATGTTAATGATGAGATGCTATGGATTAGGCATGTCCATTAAAGGTTAGATATACGGGGACTAGACGTGGTGCGACATTGCACCGATGGATGTTCGGGAGATGCCATTACGCAGGCCTTAGTTTGTAAGATACAGGTGGCACATAACACGAAAGAAACACGCACTTTTACTAAACATTGAGAGAAACATTATCTTTAATCCTATCAAACCTACACTGCATAGTAAGGAATAAACTTTGTATACTGCCAAAGTTACCCTTCAAGTGCAAAACATCTACAAAGAAGAAGGGTGACATAAAGATCATGATGGAAGGTTCTCAATCCAGGGAGAACGGTGCCAAGTCTGGACCCATGCCCACGTTGCATTTTCAGTGACAAGAAATACTATGATACAGAAATAAAAAAGAGCTAGGGTTTAGGAAACTTGAGAAGCAAAAACCCGAACAAAAAACCAAAGTGAGTTGCATTGTCATGTGAGCATAAACTCTAAGAAACCAAAGCCAAGGAGACTGTGCGTCATAATTTGTGGCAGATGACATTCTCCCTGTTTGCTTTACTCGTTCCATTGTAATCATGATTGTAAAACTGGTAAGGGTAAGAGGGCTTCTTACTTTGGCTGTGAAGATATGGAGTGTGAACAGAAGAGTGGGGGAGAGAGAGAAAACCAAAGAGGCTAATTCACATTCCAAAGCATCTATTTTTATTTTATTTTAAGAACTTTTCCTAGAGGATTTTCATTAATATCCATGAATAGCATTATCAGATGAGTCCCAAATTCAATGACTGTTAACTTCTAAAAGATCTGAGGGCAAATGCCCATATATTTTGTACCTAGTTTGGGTACCCAAAGCCCAATCCCATGGCCACCCAAATTCCACTTAGGCTTGAGAATACAAACCCCAGTTCGAGTGCAAAACTGGACAGCCCAACCAAGATTGGGTTTTCATGAAAGCCAAGGACATGTGGGCTCAAGCTTGGCTCAGACTGAGCTGCAACCCAAATCTTAGGTGTGTTTTTTCCCTTGTAGTCTTAGGTTGTGAATTTCTTTTGCTGATCATAAAAACAAAATGGGGATTCTTCCTGGACTCTTGCATCTGATGTATGATTGTTTGACCCCCCCGCCCCCTCTCTCTACCATAGATATATGTATGTATATATAAGATTATCCTTTTTTAGTTGCTTTACATGAGGAGTCTTGGTTAGAAGTCTTAAGTGCACTGGCCATGGGGCAATTTGGTATACTAGTTTTGTTGAATAATAACAACTAAGAATTTTCTTTTGGTTCTATTGAATTTTAATGGCCAAGATAAAAAAAAAAAAAAAAAAACATGCCCTTGATGATTTTGATTAATGGGTAGGATCCTAGCAGAGTTTGTTTTAATTGAAAAGAAAGTGTGAAATTTGCAAGGATGAATGGTCAAATTCAGTATTGAATTATTGATTTAGGTTGACGTTTTTAAGTTCATAAGAGCTTTTCTTTTTTTCCTCTTTGCACACAAGACCTTTGTGTTGGTTCTCCCAATACCCCTTTGGTGTGAGATCTATTCAATGATTGGCTTGATTCTTACATAGTCCCTTCTCTAATTTCCTTTCTTGTTAGTTTTGGTTACAATGTAAAAGCTCTCAAGTAGATTCAGAGGTTACAATATACTTCAAAATTGGTAGTTTTGGTTCCTGCACAAAATGTGTTTCCCATCAGCCAGCAAATGTGTTTCCCATCATAACACACACACACACACACACACACACACAGTTTCCTAACTTCATTTGAGTTTTGGACTATGTTACCCTAGACTATGTATGGCTTGTTCGATCTTCGTGATTTGGCAATACCTGCTTGAAAATCTCTGGCATGTTCTAGCTTTGTGATGTGGCAACACCTGCCTGATTGGACTAGGTTGTCCAAGATTCCTATTCAGCCAATTAATCTTTAAAAGATAGTGTTAAACCATGGAAAGATCTTGCAATGGCTGGACTATTTTGTACTTTGCACTCTGAATTAGTGGAATTATATATAAGAGGGATTTTTTTTTTGGGTAACATGACTTGACACTTGACCTTGTCATCATGTGGTTGCTGCAATGAGCACCTTCTGGCTGTGCTATGGGCTCTTTCATTATATTTTCTAAAAATCCAACTAGTTAAAGAATCCTTATGTAAAAAAAAAAAAAAAAAAAATTTAAAAACAAAAATAATAATAGCGTCCTAGAAAATTATAAAATTTTCTTAATTTATTGACATGAATACTAAATTCTAGATAAATGTTTAGAACCTTTGTTGGATTCTGTTTGCTTCAGCTCATGTTTCCTGATGTTGGGTTCTTCTATATGGATCTTGCTGATGCTATCTGGTAATTCATTTGTTGTTCTCCTGTGAGTCTGATTTGTATTTGTCCATGATAAAACACCTCATTTCATGTTTTTGTGCACTATATTACTTAGTCAGTCCCCTTTCACATCTTTTTTGTTTTTCACTTACCATCCTATTTTTATAGATCTTCGGGATGATAAGCAATTTTTCGTAGATCACCCTGGTGCAGTGCCTATCTCGACTGCTCAGGTAAGAATTCTCACAATGCAAAAGCTATTGCTCTTCATTACTTGCTCAATCACAATACCTTGTCAGTCAGTGTATCTCCAAGTTGTCAATTTAATTGGGCACACATTAATGTTCTATTGGATTATCAATATTTGATCCTGTTGAAGGGAGAGGAGCTGAAGAAGCAGATTGAGGCTCCTGCTTATATTGAGTGTAGTTCAAAGACGCAACAGGTTTTGTTAGTTCCTTACTCTTGTTTGTAACCTTTCAGGCATTTGTTAGTAATGGGGTTTCTTAACTTGCTGAATTGTTATGATATGCAGAATGTCAAGGGTGTTTTTGATGCAGCCATAAAGGTTGTTCTCCAGCCACCTAAGCAAAAGAAGAAGCAAAAGGCACATAAAGGCTGCTCCATTTTGTAATCAGACAATTGAAAATATGACCCACCAGCTATCCGTGTAGTCTCCCTCAATGAAGCAGGCCTTGGTGTATATTCGGCTGACACTATTTGAGATTTGAAAGTGCCAGGTGATTTGATTAGCTTTCTCCGCCGCGTGATCTGTAATCAATTAGTGTTACATGGTAGCATGCTCCGTCGGACAGATTCTTATTCACAGATGTGCGAGAGATCCCATATGATACTATTTCCTGCTCTGGACACACTTAGTATTCATATTTTGTATCTTTATCTAAAAACTGCAAAGGCTTGACTATGTTGCATCTTTTTTTCTGTATGCTTGTGTTAAACAATTCAAGAAAGGTTTTACATGAGCGCTCCCAATACTCTTCTTGAACAACGATGCATGACAGTGCATCACTAGCAACTTTTTATCTCTATGGCTTAACTAATAAAATCCCGGACGACAGTGATTTTGAGAATTGCTTGTTTTTGAAGCCGATCTTGGTTTCATTGATGGGAGGCAGTTTCAACATATCTGCAAGGACCTTGGGTCTTTGAAAAAGAGTGTAGGTATCTTGGTTTCCACATCATCAGGGTTCATGGATTTGTATAATCTGAGTCACCTCTAAGTGGCTTTTTTCTATTTGCCAGAACCTATAACAGGTAAACTGAGTTAAAGATAATTAGGTTGACAAGTAAGCTAAATGCAGGGCAACTGAGTTATATTTCACAAAAAGTGCTCCTTATTTCTCTGGGGTTTATGCACTCATATTTTTTGCTAATTTGTTGACCTCTATGACATGGTGCCATGTTTTTCAGCTTACTTGCGTGAGGTAGTCTACCAAAACAGGACATTTTGCTCTGGAGCCTGTAACCTTCTTGTTGCAAGCCCAGGTCTTGTGGGTTTGAGTTACTTTACCTATAAAGAAAGAGCACTTTGTGCGGTGGTCCTTCTGAGTTTCATGCGGAATTTCAAATTATCTGTTCAAAATGGATGCTTCCATGGCCCTCCATTTTCAATTGTGATTGTTTCATGTTTAAAGAAACAAAAGAGAACAAACGGATTTAACAAGAAAGTTGAAGAGCATCAGCTTTTTGTAATTTAGGTCGCAATCTCCTTTTGGTTGGCCAGAATGAGCTTTTGGTGAGCAGCTTATTTTGTTTGCTGATACGTATTTTTCCTTTTAAAGCACTGGCGATGGAATGTAGAGAATGTAACTATACATTCTAGTGAAAGTAACTTGAGATTTTTTTTCTGATGAACAAAAATGCAGGAGAATAATTTTGCTTTATGGACATGGGTCGGAAAGGTCACAAGGTTCATTGATTCCAGACCAAGGACAAAATACCCTCTGAGTTGTTATCATCAATCCCAACCTTCCATTTCATTGCAACTATGAAAATTCAGTAGTTTCTGATTTTTCCTATCTGCGGTTGTGAAAAAATGGATTGCCAAATTTACGATGAGTTGGTCTCAGTCAGTCCTAGGCTGGTTAGTCATAATCCTGGATTGCAACTGAGCTGACAACCTCACCCATGTTCAGTGTTATAACCTCTCTCAGCTAGGGATGTAAATAGGTTCCCGATTCTCATAAACTTTCAAGGCATTGCATACTTTTAAGGATATTTGGAAACCTAGAATTCATGAACAACGTTTTGCGGGAGGAAACCAACAGTAATATCTTTTTCGGATAGTTCAATCAGACAATGCCAAAGCATCCACCACTTGCCCCCTGTTTGTTTGCATTAGAATTACACGAGACTTAAATACATAGAAACTCATGCATAAGTGGTCAAAAATAAAAATCAAAAGTGGATTTCCAAAAATGAATATTAAGTAACATTTCCTTTTATGAAATAAAAAATAAGAGGGAATATGTGAAATGAATACCCAGCCCTCACCCTAGTAATTCAATACATAGACCTCACCCTAGTAATTCAATGCATAGAAAAGTAAATGTCCTGTCTACATCTCCACCAATATCCTTCACCCATCACCTGGTGTCCTTCACCACTCACCTCTAGCAATCCTTCGGTAGAGTTCATCTCAAAGTTTACGTGGGGTAGTGAAATCTGTTAATAAAGTACTATTTTGGTATTTTTTGGGTGCAGTGATACGTACTCTATCAAACTGAAAGGAACTGTATACACCATTACGGACCAAACTTGTCGGCATGCCTGCAGGATGAGGAAGCTATTATAGGTGATCCATAGAAATTCAAGATAGTACCACAAGATGGAAATTCCATATAGTACCACAAGACTGACAATGTGGGTGCATGGTGGTATTAAAATGGATGAGACATACATGATCAGTAGGTGGTCATCTCCAAAGATTGCTGTCTTAATTTGGTGGGCACTTAGCATGTTACTTCAGCTTGCATGGAATCTGCACGATTATGACTTGCAAGTGTCACCTTTGGGAGTCTGAGGGGTGGGGTATGAGGTTGTCAGGGGTCCAGGGCAAAACTGCACTTACCAGCTTTTTGCGTACTTACCTAAGCTAAGCTGGCCTTCAGTGCCACAGTCCTGACATCAAAGAATTCATTTCCGTGGGCAAATATGTTGTTTTAGAAGATGCTAAAAAAATTCAATATTTTCACATTTCATATCCACGGGACTTGTGAAATGTGATCATGAAAATTAATTATGTTTTTCTTTTGTTTGTTTGGCAGCATCTTTTAGCAGTCGATTCATCCATCTAGAAATAAATGCTTCATTTCAGAGAGAGTCAAAATCAATTAAACAAATTCGAACTGATTTCTCAATTGGATTCATTTCGGTTCATATATAATAATTGATGATGATATGTGTATTACTATATAGATGTTGTTCATGTTTGCCCGTCTTCTTTTAATCAAAATAGTACCCGTCTGCATCCTCAACTCTTGTTATGCTGCAATATGATTACTTGAAACCCAATTGCAGAGTTTCCATATATATATATATATATATATATATATATATATATATATATATATGGGGGGTATTCATATGCATCTATCCCTTACTATTTTTAGTGAGGGACACCCCAAAAGGGGAATTTCCAAGTACACTTCCTCACTTTTGTACTTGGAAATTCCCCTTTTGGGGTGTCCCTCACTATTTTTGGTGAGGGATAGATGCATATGAACATTTCCATATATATATATATATATATATGGTTGACTAGAGAATTCTGACTCTTCCTCATATGAATTGATAGCGCTTGAGAGGGTATTCTTATTAGAATGGTTTGGTGCAACCAAGTTCACATGATCACTTGATTTTCACATCACTGGAGATATCCAAATGCTTAATTCCTCCGATTTATGGAGGGAATCATATGCACTCGTTTTATTTACATCGATCCAAATCTGCCCTTAATGTGGATTTTTTTAATTGTCTTTGCACATAAGATTTTGGGTATGTCTGTATGTCCCTTTCTACGCAATGAGAGATCTCTGAGAAAATGGTTACTCAACAGACTTCTGCCTTTTCCTCTTTCTTTTCATAAAAAATATTCCCCTGAAAGGTGTTATGCCTTTTCCTTTTGTGAATTCCTACCATTTGGGTGTATTCTACATACCAGGTTTTTGGTCCTACCTATTTACATGGTAACTTGGTTTATGGGCAATTGTAGTTATCCAAATGGTTTAGCTCTAGACTTCCCCGTGGATATTGCATTGAACCAAATGTGCACTTTTGTTGAACATATGATTTTTGGTATGTTTGACCCTTTCTATATGGTTTGCCATGATGCTCTGCCGCTGAAGTCCCAACTCATTTTAACTTAGAGACACAACGGATGTTGATGGGTTGAGAATCTGCAAAATGGTGTCCTGCCAAATATTGTATTCCTGTTTCGTGGCCCTGGCCATGATAAAGTGAAACTGCATGCACTTTCTGATGCTACTGTTACTGAAGTTTGTGGACTTGAAAACATGGCTGTAACTCAGAAATAACCAAATAGATGAGATAAGACTTCGATAATGGTTCCTACTGGCTTTGCTCATCAGCCATATTGATCTCATGCTTTTATAGAGATGTACTCTACACAGTTTTCTAACATGGTTCATTTCATACTGTTGTCATTTTCTTAATGGTAACATGGTTCAATTTAATTGTCGGTATTCTATAGGATACTGCAGGGAAAATTCTTGATAGTGCTGCTGGTGTAGTTGTTATTGATGATCGAGAGTCCAATCACTTCCCTACCCCCCCTCAATTTTCACGATTAGTGAAACCTGATTGCAACTCACATGGATGCAAAGGCCTGGCTGGACAAAAATCAGGCTGACCCCAAATTCCGTGGCATGGTGTATGTGTGGGGTGTTTTCCTGAGACCGAGGTTACCCCTGACTTAGGTAAAAGTACCGATCAGGGACTGCTTCAATTCCATTCATCCAGTTCGGCCATTAGCCAGCTGGCACCGAGATGTATTCGGTCTCTGTAAGAGTACCGACCGCGCTCTCCCAGTTTCGGCCTCGGGTGTCCCGGCAGCAGTGCCCGACTCCAGGCCCAACCGACCTCAGTACCTTCTCCAGTTCGGTTACTGACCGAGGTGAATATTGAGCGTCCAATCCCCATTATGTGATGGGACGGCTACGTTGCAGAACGTATTGACAGATAGGGTGGCCGCCGGCTATCGATAAGGGTCTTTTCCTATCAGCTGATCACATACACATTTATGTGTGGGATTGAGGAGAGATCCGATGGGACAGTACCCTCACCTACCCCCACTCAGAGTCTTAAGTATGGGCTGATGGGACAAGTTCCCTCACCTACCTTCACTTAGGAAACTTCCACTTGCCTATATATACCTGCATGGTAAGTCCATAACATGTATGCATTATTCACTGTGTATCACACTACACCATTGCTTGAACCCTCTTCTCCCTTACTTCACCTTAGTTCAGTGACTGCACTAACTCAGGCGTCGGAGTACCTTCGGCTGACAGCAACCTACTTGCATGGTAAGCCCATAACAAGTATGCATTATGCACTGTGTATCACACTACACCATTGTCTGAACCCTCTTCTCCCTTACTTCACCCTAGTTCAGTGATTGCACTAACTCAGGCGTCGGAGTACCTTCGGCTGACACCAGCCTGGGGCTCTGATCTCTGTTTCTTCTCCCTTTCAGCTTTTAGGCAATTAGTGACGTTCTTAACCAGCTAAACAGCATCATCACAAACCTCATTATTATCTAAACCAAGTCCGTTATCTTTAGGCACTTACAGTGTAGATGCATAACCCGAAAATCTGGTCAACCTGGTCATCACATAGCGAGTGCATGGAACAAGTGATATACCATTGAACTTTGGGCAGGGGCTATGTGATCGACACAAAGGATTCATGAGTTGCATAGCTTCTCCATGTGCAGCTAGAATTTAGCTAGTTCCTTTAAGTAGTATCTCCTCGCGTTTGATATGAAAACAAGAAATCCTTAACAGGTTGGAGATACTCGTCTGCCACGATCAGATTCGCAAGGGAGCTGCCCTTAATGCGATGCAGATTGCAGAGTTGCTGCTATAGTTTCAGTGGGTTTCAGATGTTCGAAGAAACTGATGGTCAGTTGCTCATTTCATAAATATTTTAGTTAGAATTTAACACTGCGAGAGTAATAGCTGAGCGGTTCTCTTGTAACATTTCATATGGATATGGGTTCTCTAATTAAAGCAATTTTGACTACTGAAAATTTTGTCATTACGTGCGTGCACTGTTGAAAAATTTTGCCCTCAAGTTCATGCACTGTTGTTAAGTTTCCTAGTTTTCTTTCCTACTTATATTACTAGCTCTCGCTTGTGTAACCGAGCATGCGTTACTGCTTGATTAAGTTATGTTCGGATATTGTTGAACTTAACTTACTCATCAATGAGAGTTCATTTGCCAGCGTAACCACAGTTACCTGAAAGCGATGCATTTAGATTTACAGATAAAGTGAGTGCAGGGCAGCCAAGTTCCAATCATCCAAACAGAGCCATATGTTTTGTTCTTTGTCATATGTAATTAATGTATTTTGATTAACAGGCAAGTTGAGTGCCGATCAACCAAGTTCTAATGATCCAAACAGGGTTGTGTGGGCCCCTCAAATGGATGGTACATACAACTTGAATTTAATACATTGAAATGAGGGGATTTCGTGCCTTCCCTGTAATTTCTTTTGGCGAGGGACCCACTTGATTAAGATGCATCAAAGGGCTTTCTCGGCAGACAACTGTCACCTCTTATAGTTGGCTTGCAAATGGACGGCTAAAATGAACACCATGTACATTCAACTTCAGACAGAGCAGACGTTGGGTGAAGGAGATTGTACGGTGGAGTTTATCATGTTCCATTTCCTAACCTTTGTTGCTTCCACTATAAACGGTTTGGATCACTTGAGTATGGGCCCAATTGAAAGGATCAACTGCAGTTATTCATGGCCGTTCCTTTCTTTCATGACGTTTTGTACGTGGTGGTGTCATTGTCGTGCTACGATCCAGGGCCATTTTGTATTCAATATTCCTTGATGGGAGAAAAAGGGTCTTAAAAAGTGGGTCGTTTTGGATGTTAATTACATTAGTTTTCTTCTTTTATATTCTTTTCAAGAAAATTGTATTTGTGCAGGTAAGAGTTCCTATGGTCAAGATGGTTCCCATTTGTTTTGAATTTTTTTTAATTAAGTTTCTATGGTCAAGATGGTTTCTATCATTTGTCCACCTCCAGCGCATGTGGATAGAAGGATTTGTACGTGTCTTTATGAATTAATTCTCGACAGTCTAGAATTGAGTATCCCTCTATTTTATACATGCGGATAAGAGGGATTGCATGTGTCCCTACGGATTAATTCTTAACTTTCTGGAACTCTTAAATCGGGCATATTCCTCCTTTATATATAAAAAAAAAAAAAATGGTTTCACTCGTGCTGAAATGCCTCTCTTCAGAAATACTATATTTTAAAATCTATTCTATTTTCTTCAAGCATGTTTGGCTGCAAAACATTTTACCCATGTAGTGATGAACTTTTCCAAAAATTCTGTAGTATTATTTCCAGGACTTTCCTGAAAAAGCCTATCTATGCTTGTGCATGCTAGCAAACAATGTGCTCGACATGTGTCCATTAATTATAGAGCTCATTGCAAATGCCTAGTTCTCGCTGTTCGGACCCCCCATTAGAGCGCTTTTTCACATTCATTGGTTCTGCACACATATCCTCTCTCACGTGAATCTGGTGCAATCGATTTCCTGAGTAGGTCCCACCTATATTGTCCCTCTTTGGCCCGTTAGATTTCCTTTTCTCTGGATTTAGGGTTTGATTTTTGAGAATATCTTCTGCATCCGAATCCTCCTTAAGCCTTTCTAACATTTACGAGCAGACTGCACACTTCTCATGTGCAGTCCGTGGGCCTCCTGCTTAGATATGCTTGTTTGGCAACTCTATTAATAAAGCCAAATAAGGTAAAGCTCTTATTTCTTAAACAAATCTCCCTTCAAAAGTATTTTAATTCAAATTCTTCACCATATTTAAAAAAAATTAAAAAAGCAGCACCATTTCATCACTAACAGACAAAAAAAACTCCACAATCAATACAAAACGTCAAAAAAAATTTCATAATGAACAACTAAAAACAAACATTTACTTTTGTTGCCGCGAGTGGTGATTACTCCTCCAAGTTCCCGGTAGCTCCTAAAGGGACGCAGTTGCACCTCGCCCAGCATGTCCCGCAAGCCCTCCTGCACAGCCTTGGCTTTGATGACAATCAGCACCTGCCCACAACAATCTGGGCCACACATCATTTGTCATCCTATGATTGCCTTTCATTTTTTTGCCCCTTCTGCATAGTGGGGACCAATGAATACATCCAAGAGCTTTCTTATGTATTAAGTAATAGATAGAGCTACCAATAAAGCTAGTAGGCAGTTAAAGAGTAAAGGAGGACCCTAGTCGATTGAAAAATCACACCCACCTTTTGACTAAAAGAGATGGCATCAAATACGACATTTGGAATGGGAAGTAGAAACAGTACTTATTTGTTGTAGAGAAGTCTCCAACTGCAAAATGGATAGATCTCTATTTAGTATAAGCTTTAGTGAAAAGAGAGTATAAAGAGGAAGAAATGTTTCTAATATCTGTAGTTGCACGTATACTGCAGACTGCGACTCAAAACCAAAACATGTACTAATTAGACTGAAAGTGAGCGAGGAGAGTTACTTGTGCCAAGTAAGGCCAGAAAAGCCTTGGACAAATCCATGAAAAAGAACCCAACAGAGGAAGAAAATGAGAAAAACGTTTCATCGAGCAAATCAGGGATCAGGGCATGAAGTATTTAGAGAGAGAGAGAAGAGGCTGGAAGTTTCTGGTATAGAAGAAAAGGATACGTGGTTTTGCGGGATTGTGCAAGGAAACAACTTGGCAAAAGCTCGGTTTTTTTGGCTAGGGAGTCATGCTCATGAGTGCTAACTGCCTAACTCACTCCATTTTACTGCTAGGTAGCGTCGCATCCCCAATCCTAGGTCCTTTCGTCTCCATCTATTACAGTGCAGTTGAGTTCTAGCCCTCCTTTTTACAGTTGTAGCATGGGGCTTTTCAAATCCGGACAGAATAAACTTATATTTCAAAACAGGCCTTAAATTTTCTATCATGACATCTGATGAGATTTTGAATTATCCGGTGAGATTTTGGTTGTATGGCCACATACAACCACGTACAACCACATACAACCAAAATCTCATCGGATGTCCTGATTTGAAATATTAATGGAAAACTTAACGCCTGTTTTGAAATATAAGTTTATTTTGGTCTTGATTTGCAATATAGAAAAAACTTGAGCCCTATTTTTAAATTTTTTCTATTATTTAAAGGGAGATGTTCCTATAAGAGATGCTTTCACCTTACTATGAGAGATAAGGTGGGGCCCTCACATTCATATTAAATGCCAACAGCTTAAATATGAGGGCCCCACCCCTATCTCTCATATAAAGTGAGAGATGTCTCTCATAGGAGCATCTCCCTTATTTAAATATGTTATTTTATTTACTTGTGGAAAAACCCTGATTTTCATGGTAAATTTTATACTTTTTTAGATTGGCCCACCGAGAGATTTTTATTTTCACATTGTGGCCCCCCAACACAAACCTTTACCACTGGATATATTATTGGAGGGGAAGACATTCATCTTAAATTGTTAGTATTATCATTAAGTAGGTCCCTGTTGGAGTTTCACACTTTCCAATCTCAGACTGCATATAAGAGATACTATAAGGAAGACCTCTCGAGCTCTTAAAAAACACTCTTTCTATTATGAAATATTACATGTTTTTTCCTCACCTACACTTCCTCACCAACACATTCATAGTTGTGCAATGTTGGCACTCTAATTTAACACACATGCCCAAAGATTGATATGTGAACATTACTTTAGAACAAGCAGACTAATCAGAAAAAAAAAAAAATTATTCATAAGGACTTGCTTGCCTAAGCACCAGTGCTCATGCTAAGGCAAACACCATTTTTACGAGCTTCTTATTCCCTCCAGCCACTTAATTGTATACGGTGACGGAATCATCATCCTAACCACTTAATCAGACAAATTTTCTTTATCTAAAAACTTGCATCTCATCACATTCTAGCGAACAGAAATAGCTAGAGAGTGCTGGCTCTTCTCGTCTGGAAGATGCTACTCGACATTCGCATTACTATTCTTAGGACTCCAAAAGGCCACCTAAAATATATAAAACAGCAAGGAGCCGACAAGGCTTCGCAGATGATAACGCCAAAAGCGCTCACTCACCTGCGATCGTTCAAACAACTATAAGCGGAACAGGCGCCACGTGTTTCCACATCCCATCCATAATTCTCTCTACCTGATCCATCCATCTATCAACATTGCCCATTTGATAATTTTAGCATAAAAATAAAAATAACATAAAGAATCAACTCAAATAAAATATAAATAGATTACGATAGTATTTTATTTTTTATTATTAAGTATGAAATTTTTTTAATTTTTAATATAGAAAGTGGAGTTTTCTTTATCTTTTAATGGAGAAATGTATTTATTTTTTGACTTTTTATTTTTTAAAAAGGAAGAAGTTTTGAAAAAGAGTATTTTAATTTGACCCGAAGACTTTACCTAATTTTTACTGAATTAGTAAAGTGCCAGACTTAGTTGCGGCTACTGTATCCCAGAAGGCAATTCTACTCTCAAATCTAAACGTCCCCACTTCTTCGAGAGCATTGATCCAACGGACAGAAAAGCCCGTCTCCAGAAGAAGAGATCTCCACCGTCAGAGTATATAGATAAAAAAACAGAGACAGCCGAACCGACCAGCTGACGTAGACAGAATCCAGAGAGTAGCCACAGATACAGGACAGGTGCTTGTCCGACGTGGTGGACACGTGGATAGTGGGCCATGTTGCTATCTGGATCGTACGATTTGCGTGAGCCGATGGACTCGGACCGTAGATATCTCTCTGACGTTAACACGTGCTTTCTATGAAGATATATAAAAACAGAGAAAGTACGAGCGAGAGCGAGAGAGCCGGAAGCTTCGATTCTTCTGCCATTTGTAGTGATTCGATCTTCTTTTGTTGATTGGTTTTGGAATTTGAGCTGTTTTTCTTCTCTTTTTACGATCTCTCTGTTTCAAGGATTTGAGGGAGGCAGTAGATTTTGTTCTTGTTTCTGGTGGTGGTTGCTTCATGTTATTAAATTGGAGGTGAGTTTCATGTTTCTTGAAAGATGCATAGTAGAGGAAATCGATGTATTGTTATTGGTTTTTGTTTCAGTTCTCTTTGATTTGAAGTTGGATTTTGGAAAGACAAAAAAAGAAAAAGATTTGGTCTTTTGGTTTGTTTGATATTTGAGGCTTTGTGGATTTATCTATGTTTAGAGAGATCAGATGGTTTGAGCTTTTTTTTTTTTTTTTTTTGTGTGTGTGTGTGTGTTTTTCCTCCTCGTGAGGCTTATGGGATTTGTTTTCATTTCTCTGTATGTAGGTTCTGTTTGTTTCTGACTTTGTATCTTTTTATCTTTTGATTCTCTGTATATGCTTTTGAGTTCGTGAAGAACCTGATTCTCCTGAACATCCAGACGAATTTGCCTTTTACTTTTACTTTATCTTTGCTTACTTTGGTGGGTTTTTTTTGTTTTGGGTGTGTGTGTTGTTGTTTCCTGTTTCTTCACTCTGTATCATCTCTTTGAAACGATCCCATGAATTGTACTTCAGAGAAAGAAGAAAAGAGAGAGCTTGTTTTTCTCTGTTTGTTAACCCTCTGAAACTACCCTTGTAAGGGTATAGATAGAGGGAGAAAGAGATGGACTTTTTCTTTGTTTGGAAATCCAGAATCTCACTTTTTCTCAGATTTCTTTGCTCTAAAAATACCCTTCACGCGATTCTTTCATTTGGCCTTTTAACTCTCTTTCCTTTTTAATCCTTTGATTCTTCTAATATCTCCTGCTATTTGAGTTTTTTATATAGAAAGCAATAGAAATACAGAGCTTTGCGTTTCCTCATCTGATTTTTTGGGTCCTTTTGATCTTTCTAAGGATTTCAATAGAAGCTCTCTGGAAGTGATTTTCCTGGGATTCTTCAAGGTGGGGTTGATTGGTTTCAGCTGCAAGAAGGTGTTTTTGTTTTTTTCATATGGATAGGAAGAAAATGGACAGAAGTCGAGAGGTGAAGCGTCGGCACTCGCTCGCCAAGCAGCGTCAGAGCAAGGCATCTGGGCACAAGCTCGTCTCCGGTAAGTGAATAAAAAATTACAAGAAACTTTCTCCACTGTTTCCTAATTTACATAGAAACCAACCCGTATTTTGTTTGTATCTGTTTGATCACGTCTCTTTCGTTGTCTTGATAGAAGAGTTTCAGATAATGCATCCACCTTGTCATCCTCCTTTCCTTTTCTCTCTGCAGTTGGTGGGGATGGGGAATTCTTGGAGACATCAAAGAAAGAAAGTGTGAGGGGATCCAGTCTTTTTGGAAGAGTAGGATCAAGCCACGAAGAGGAGGAGATGATGGGTGTTGGGTCCGAAGGAGGAGACGAGTTCCAATCTCCGAGAAGTAGCAGTAAGAGGAGATTTAAGACCAATGGGAAGGTGGGTCATGGCTCTTAAGGTCTGTTTGGATGAAGAGAAAGTGGGGGCCTATGGACTGTTTTCTCCACATCAAATCTACCCTATAATGTAAAGACTGTATTTTTACCGATTTCTCTATGGCTTATTTGTGAGTTTTAGTGATTTCCAGATTGCTGATGATTGCAACGCTGTTGATCCTGCTGTTGTTCCTCGGAGGCTAAGGTCAGGTATGCAAACCAGATATGAATCGCCCAAAATTATAAATACTGAATTAACTACAGTTTTCAGGCTTTTAGTATTGATTTTCAATCAATTTTCTGATTTTTCAAATATGTTTATTGTTTGAAATCTGATTTTTCTTGAAAGATTCCAACTCATGGAATATGAGTTTCCCCTAGATTGTTATTGCATTGAATAATTGGAGATAAGTTATATAAGGTTTGGATGATTCCCCTTGGATTTTCTATGTTCTGAGTGTGCCATTAATCACAACAAATCACAAGTATGAATGATCTTTTGACAGAAGATTGCATTTTGGATGTTATGGAAGCAGATACCAGATGGATTCGCTTCCTTTTTTTCTTTCCCTCTTTTGCGCAAAATTGATATTAGGGTCGTATTTCATATTCTGTACGTACAACTATAAATTGACTTTACATTTATTGACCATAATTTACTGAACAGTGAAAGTGGTAATTCTACCAGCAAGCCAAATCTAGTTGTTGCAATGAGACTGTCATACTTCTTTTTCTTTCCTTTTTCTTCTTTTTTTTTCTTGCTGTCTTTGGTTTGAAAATACTTTTTTCAAGCTCTGTATTTTGTTGTAATATTTGCATGCTTCTATTTTTGCAGCTATGAACAAACGCAACCATGAATCCGTCTCGCCACCTTCGACTGATGGAAAGAAATGCAGCCATCCCTTCATAGGAACCAAATCAGCCAATGTTAATGGGATAAAGAGATCAAAAGTACTCATGGTTTATCTGTTAATGTATTTGCATATTTACCTTTTTCATTTTTTTAATTTTGAATAATGGCCTCTTTTGATTGTTCCTTCAGAAGCTAGGAGGCTCAGACAGGTCTCTGAAGCATGTTATCCTCAGCGTAATTACCAAAGATGAAGAAGAAGTCGCGGAGGCGTTATATTCTTTGGCCAGCATGGTCGATGAACCAGCTAAGAGCAGACAAGACAGAGCAGCAAAAGCAGACATGCATTTTCCATTACCAGAGACCAAGACAAACTCTGTTCCACCTTCAGTTGGTATATCCATTTTCATTTTTAGCCCGACTCACCATTCATGTTTGGCACACAGTAGACTTTTGTACGGTTGATGCTTCCCAACCATCCATCTATGGTCTGAGGGAAACCCTGTGCACATTCAAGTAGCTCCTTAGAATTTCAACAATCATGAAGAGCAGAAATTTATATGCCTATTCAAAGTAACATCCCTTCATGGTAAACAGCGGTCCCCATCCTCCTTAAAAATTGTTCAAACATTTAGAATCGAAATTGTATGTGCACAGAGTCAGAGAGAACCACATACTACCTACTGATTGTGAACAGCCACTGATATGCACCGTGTACCAATTGCACACATTCTTTTCATTACACAAGGTGTCATCTTCTCTTTGCATCTTCGGATGATGTTCTTTTTAAGATGAATAATGCACTGATTTGCAGCTTCAAAAGAGGAGACTACCAGATCTCCCAATGTCCTTGTGGGTTTGCAAGCTTTCAGTCCTACTTCGTGTAAAGAATCATCTGCAGAAACTCTAGATGCTAAACCTGTTAATGGACCCACTGTTTCAGAAATGCCCGCTTCTTTTGAAGGTCAAAATTTTCATCTGGAGGTGAATGATGCTGCTCAAGATGTCCAAGGAATTGTTTTGTTGTCAAAGGATGAACAGATGGCTCATACCCAATTAAATGATGCAGTCGACTCAATCACTTCCATGGAAATTTCATCCAAATCATACGCTGGAAACGGGTGCGTAATTTTCTTAATTCACTTACTTTCCATGTAAGCTTTTTTGCATGTGTTACCAAAACACACACACACAGAGAAATGAAGGTATAAGAGCATTGTACCACATCTACTAAAGCACTAATAAATCAAAAAGGCACAAAAGTAAACTACAGGACTGAGATACACTACAATCCACATTGGGTGGCTCCTAGCTTAGCCAAACCATCTGCCACTGTATTTGCTGAACAAAGAACATCCTGAAAAACCACCTTTGGGGAAGAAGATAAGGATTTGATTTCATTAGGATACAACTGGAACTTCCAAGGGCCCCATTTCACACCCGAAGCCCAAGAACTGCAGCTCCAGATGCAAATATTCTTTCTACAACTTCACCCAAATCAATATTGTCATGCAGAACTGATAACGGCAGAAAGAACTCATCATGCCTTGTCCTCTTTTCCCCCCCGTCTTCTAATATTTTATGCTGCTTGATAGGATAGTGGGTAATGATCTGCTTTCCCATAATATTCTAAAACCACTTACATTTTGGATACATGCACAGATACAGAGATTATCTGGGATAAATAGTTAGCTTCCTCATCCAAAAGTACAATAGATTGGACGAAAGTAGTTGATCTCTCTTTCTGCTTGGTGCTCTTTGCAGGTTGCGAGAGACAATGAAACCCGAATCTCTTCCAATGAGAAGGCAGGAGATTGTTCCCTTACCTGTATGCTCAGTTACTTGAATCTGAAATTTATTTTCTCTTTGCAATTGAAAAATTCTAAAATTATGTTTGGACATTTCTGTAAATTTCTTATCTTGCACATGTGGCTAATTACTGGGTTGAAAATTGGTTTGATTTATAATGATCTCATTCATGAGTTGAGGCAGAAAACAAAATTGAGTTGCCAGTAAGTGAATGAGATTTGTTAAGGAGTACCCAATTTGTAAATTCATGGAGCGTCCAAGACTTGTTTCTAAAACTAAATCCTTTTTTTTTTTTTAATCCAAAAATTTTGGACTTGGATTTGGGTTATTGTCAGGCTATAGATGTTACAAAACAACAGGAAGCAAAACCCATCAAGGAGAATGCTGAGAGTTGTACCCATATTCAAGGTATGTGGCATCATGGAAGAAACAGATAAGTGCAAGGCATGCTACCCTTTTAATATGCTTCTGTTTAACAGGTCATTACCCAGTGCTGGTCTTCTATTTGTTCTGTGAATTTATGATCCCTATGTTTTGATATTGATTGAACCAGGGGGTGCTCCAGATCTGCAGCCTGCCAGGCCCAAGGGACTTTCTGATGGTCATTGGCGCTTGACACGGTAAATTTCTTTCTTTTCACCCAGACACCGGCCGCCGCCACCACCTGACACACATTTAGTATCCATTACTCTGTAAGTAGCAGATGTGATTCTCATAGGAGCACTAACTTACGTAAATCTGTTGCTCAGGACATCTTCAAATAAAGCTGGAGCTTGGCCCGATTCTACTACTTATGCTACTAGACCTAGTTCAGCTGGAAATTATGCTTCAAAAGAAAAGGTGAAGAATCGGGTTCAGGGAATGTCATTCTTTATTTTATTTTACATATAAGTCTTAGTGTTGCTCCACGAAAAGGCTGAGAAAAAGGAGAAATGGCTTTGTTTATATGGGTCATTTTTCAGTGTATGCATCTAAATAGGAATTGCAAGGTCCTAATTGGGGATCCATTTAGAGCTGATGGTACAGAAATCGAGATCATCATTTCGGTGGGCCATGCCCCCCCCCCCCCCCCCCCCCCCAACCTATGTGGATGGACAATGCCCACAATATTTCCCAGATTGGGTGTCCTGATCCTTTAATGGCCTTCAAATGGATGGCTAAGAAGAATGCAACAAGGGTCATTCAGTCACTGATCAGGATAAAAAATGTGCAACGGTTCATATTCAATGGAAAACCAGCCAAATATAGCCATGGTCATGGACTTTCCTGTGAGAGATGGTGTCCATCCACACAGGGCTCACAAGCTCAGGTATTACAGATTCAATGGTAAATAGGCTCAAGTTCAAAGGCCTGGGAATTTATAAGACATAATTTCTGCGTCCTCAAATCAAAGAAGGGCCCATTAGATTAAATTATCTGGATCACCAAGTCATGGTTCCTTCACACATTGAATCTGGTGCCTTTGCCGACTGTATATTTGCATATGCTCAGGGCCCCATAATTTTCCTTTTTCAAAATTTGATTCATACTTTACTATAATTCGTCTGCATACCTTCTCATGGTCAAGTCTGGCTATTCAATGGTGGACTAGTTAGCTTGTTACTCAAATGTGGCAGAAGAATTTTCTGCCGGCATGGCTCATTGTGCAGCCTCATAATGTTATTTTTTTATGCTTGTTAATACCATCAACACTCCAAACATGCAAAGACTAATTGATTCTCCTGTACTGTCATTAATATGGCCTTCTGTGTTCTAGACATATTGACTTGCTTAGTATGATGTGAAAGACTCTTTTTTCTGTGTATGTCACATTCAAGTTTAAACCCAATAAAGTAGACCGTTTCTATGTTACTGTTCTTGCTTAGCAAGGATCCTTACTATAGCCACAGGTCGTACTATCTTAGTATAGAAATGCAGAAACCACATGGCTCCAACAAACCTACCCACCCACACATGACACACACAAATAAGAATAATAGTGGAATCTTGCTACTTTAGGCCTTTCTTTTGAATGGTTACTTCAGCTTTCATTCATGCCAACTGTCTATTTGATAAATCCTTGACTTGGACAACCCCTGTTTTCTCTTTACTTTTTTCCTCTTTTAATTTATAGGTTCTTTTGCAGAGTTAATGCCGGGGTCATGAGCTAGAAATCTACAGTTGAACCCATTTTTTTAGTGATCTAATGGCCCACCCTGAATCCGGAAATGGCCAAAAATATCCCAGGTTTACCATAACCTAGTCCATCTGATCAGTAGTGCCCTACGAAAGATGATTTCAAGAGAATATAAGAAGATCCATTTAACTTAAGGCCAGTGCACAATGAAAATGGGATATTCCAACCTGTGATGTTTTAAAGGCCTGTTCCCATCCATGGTGGGAGGTCATGAATCAACGGTCTCAATCAAACACCCTTCTAATTTATTGGTTTTTACAGATTGAACTGGTTTCAATCGGAAGAAAGCAATCATTGAAACGATGCGCATCGCATGTGTACCTAAGCCGTCTCATTCGTGTCTACCAAGGCATGGAAAAGAGCAGCACTTGTGCACCTTCAGTGGATCAACCGAAGTTGAAAGGGGTAGAGTCAGGGATCACCACATCCAGCAACCAGACTCGGCCGAAAACTGTTTTGAGTAACGTAACGTCTGTTGCCGCACATGGTTTGGTGACAGATAGGAATTTGCATGAAGCAAGAATTGGAACTCAACAGGACAACAGGCTCCTGCAAGATCAGCAGGCCTCAACCTCATCCAGGATCTATCATCCTCAGAATCAGGCAAGACATGCTTATATTGCTCTTGGCACTTTTATCTATTCACATTATTTCCTTGCTCTAATGTTTCTGTGTCATGGCAGAGTTGCGATTTTCTTTCCTTGGGAGCCAGCTGCGAGTCTAATAGAAATCCTGGAAAGGTGTTGGAGTCTTCTGCACAAATTAATGGTCCTTACTTGCACCCACTTGTCCAGTATCCTGTTGTGCCATTCTCCCTCCAACATGCTCGTTACACATCTCCCTATCCTGACCAGGTAGGAGCAGCAGCAGTAGCCTCTCAGCAGGTTTGCTTCTCTTTTGTTTTTACTTTGCATTGAACATGCATAGAAGCAGTTGAGATGTATGGGGTATACTTGTGTTAAATCTGGACCATCCATTGGAAGAATCTCGCTATGGAGAACCATTGATGGTTCAGATTTGTGTCTTATTAGAGTATCTTTGTGGGCTTACTGGGTAAATGCTCCAGGTCCTCTATAGGTGGGAAAAAACCGAGTGCATGCTCCAGGTCCTGTATGGATAGGTATATAGAGCCACAACTACAGTTTATATTGAAGACGCATGGGTCAAAAGGGGTTTCTTTTGGGCTTGCTTGATGAATGCTCCAAGTGGAGGCTCCCAATGGGCTAGTAGAAACTGGATGCATGCTCTATGGGTTGGTAGATGGGGTGCCACAAATACATTTTAGATTGAAGCTCATGGGTTAAAACTCATCCCATTTATTTTTCTTCATGTACTAGGAAATATACTATCATTAGAACAACATGGCGATTGTATTTTATTGCCTTGATTCTATATTTGTAATCTTGCAATTATTGTTTTAGATGGTAATTCATCCACATTAATGCTGAATATGTTTTGTTATTTTATTAGTAAGTTTCCCATTAGATAATAACTGGTTTCCTAGTAAGCACAATGGTACTGGCAAATAAATCATAGGAAATATAGATTTTCCCTAGCTTAGGCTTATTAATATATTCAGGAAAGTCCTAGTCAATGTGGGACAGTTTTGCACACAGCCCTAATAGTGATAGGGAAGTTAAGTTTGGACCCATGTGACACTTGTGGACGGCAGTATTTTAAGGGACCAAATGATTCTTGTCTGTGTTATAATCCATTTGCACTTGCATACTATTCTCTGTTTTTTTTTATATTTTTTTATATTTTTATTTTTTATCTCTCTGTATAGTTGTTGCTTTACCTTGGCACCTCTTTGTTTACTTATTTGTGCTTTGGTACTATCAGGTGCGGTTGCAGCCATCGCAATATTCTGGCAAACCATTTTGTGGGCCGCAGTTGTTGGGTCATGGAAGCTCAGCTAAGCAGCAGCAGCAGCAGCAGCGGTTGTTCGCGAGTCAGATGGCTCACCATAGACTACTATATCCCTCATCACCACATATCCCAAAGTGGCAAAATGGGAGATACGAGGCCCCAACTCTCTTCCCCTGCTCCCTGGGCAGTTGGGCCCCATCACCATCGTCTCTTGAGGTGCTCGGACCCAAAAACATGCCCGACCCGCAGCAGCAGCAGCAGCAGCTCTTTCCAATATCATCATCCTCTCCATCGTCCAGATGAAAGAGGCAGCACCATAACCGCCCTAGCAGTTTCGATGAGGGTGGTGCTGTATTCTGTCCAGATGGTGTGCCTCACTTGCAGCAGTTGCTATGCAATGCCGAAAACATGTAAACCATTGGTTCTCTTCATTCAACTGCAGAAGGGGGTTGTTACCATAACCTTTATACTCATGGGCATTGACAGATAGGGACTCAATGGGTCCCCTCCACCAAATACGAAAGTCCAAATCAAACGTCACCGCCAGCGGTGGCCATAGCCAGTGATCAGTGGGAGAAGAGAGGAAAACGTTGCATTGCTGAGAATGCATTGGAACAGCATGTCTACCTTATCATGCGGATGGTTGGTTTCTTAGTTTCGTTTCGTTTCTTTGTTTTTCACCTCTTCTTACTTCCCATGCATGTGTGGATGCTTTCGGAAAATCAAAAAGGTAGTGAAAGCATGTGCTGCCTGGGTGAGTGAGGTGGTGGATGTATATGCACCTTGGAGTTGGTGGCCAATTACAGTATACTCGGGTATATATAAACACTATATAGCATTTTAAACCATGTGTTTTTGAGTGTTTACAGTATACTCTTGTATTGCTAATAAAGAACCCAAAGTCAGGCCTATTTATTTAGAGCTGCCGGTGAAGGAAAGGGCAATGCAAGTATTCAACATCATTAGACACTTGTCATGGCAGAGTCCTTCCCAGCGCTAGAACAGGCAGCTCCCACACCAATCCTAATCCTAGTGATAGCAGATGGGTCCACTTCGACCTTTCTAAGGATGGGCGATTAGTCTGGATTCCAATCTTTAGGTAATCAAGTTGGATGTCTGGGTTGTAGACTTGTAGTTCTTGTCAAAACAAGAATGTGATAGGTTGGATGTATTATGGATGCATGTGTTTTCAATTTAGCTTCATGGAAAGAAGAGTCCTAGGCTTTGTTAGGTGTTGCTGAAACATAGGTGTGAGTGAGGTGAGTGAGGTCAGGGACATAGGTGTGGGTGAGGTCGGAGTCCTCGTAGGAGAGAAAAGGAAGGGCAAAGGTAGATGGTGAAATCTATCATTAGAGTCAAAATTCTTTTTCAATTCATCACACACAATTAAAATTGATCATCTTCATGATTTGACCACAATTCTATTACTTGCCATCGAGTCCCATCCATCCTTTCGCACCAAGCATGCACGCATGCTCACCTCAATTTTCACTATCACCACCATCAAAGAGTCATATTATCTACCTGAGGCTGACACTAGGCTGATGGGATAAGAGATTACTGTTGACGATTAAAGTAAAACTCCAATTGGCGATCTTTTAAGAGCTAACTACCAATTTTGAAACAACCATCTTCCTTTGCTTGAGATTGGACTGGCACAAAACAAAGTACTGAGACATGGTGAAGGTCCAATTCTGACCGGAAGAAGCAGCAGCTTGTTACCTGATTTACCATCCAAGAACATCAAATGGTTGACAAATTTGATCTTTATGAGCCAGACAATCTTTATACATTTGAAAATACGAAAAGACTCAACTCAGAGGCCATTTACTGCACATTATGAGATAAAGTTTCTTCAGAGAAAATAGATAGTGTTTCACACTGATATAAATATCCTTATCAGAAGAATCAGATCATCTCTCTTTAAGAGCTCGGGCCAGTACAAGTGCACAAAAAACTGGCTCCCTACAGACTTAAAACAATAACATTGGCAAAGGAGGATCAGGGAAACTTACCTTCCAAATGTTGAATCTCATTTCAGTGAAGTGAAGAGAACAACATGATAAACTTGAAAGGATGCCCTAGAGTTCAGAAAGGCATTTGCCACTTATAAAATCCACAACCTGTGTGACTGCCACATCAAGTGCAGCAGTTACTGCCACCAAATTCTTTAAGAACTCCTCTGCAGTCGGTTTGTCCCCATCAACAATGTCAGTCACAGCTTTTACTAAGATTGCTGGGACGGACAAGAGATCTGCCACGTATGCCACAGCTGCACCCTGAGATGAACCGATGATATGTCAGAATCCGATAGCTGCCAGTCAATGTTCACCCCAAAAAATAAAATGGAGGTTCGCAATCTGGTAGCATGTACTTCAGCAATTTTTTATATAGAAATTACCAAACGCTTACATTTAGTGTCCACAAAAAAGTGGGTCTATATTTTGAATACAGGCATATGTTCATTTTCAAAGATCTGAAGCAGCCTCCATACAAAGCAATCAGTTTTGTAAGTTTGGCTGGGGGAAGTGGGAGACAGAAATGCTTGGAATGAAGTGAGAAAAGAAATTGTACAAGTTCCAGAGAATTTGGCTTATAATAAGGTTAAGTGGAAAAACCAAATCCTAAAGTCAACTCCATATAGATGGGTTAAGGCAAAAATGATGATGAAGAATGGTGGCTATGATGATGATATTGGTTTGTTGCTAAAAGGTATTACATTGCCTGCTGAACTTTCATGTTATCACAAACCAAGCAATTGATTTCACAAAGCTCGCTGATGTTTCTGTGGAGAGGGAGGTGCCTCACCACTGAGCTATCGGTGGTTTGTCATATTTTCTTTCTTGACTGTATTGTCTGCATTTTACTTCATTTTGATTGTACACAATAATCAAGAAACAACATAAAAATTACCTCCATGTCTTTAAGAGTAGCATTATTTGCAACAATTGATACTTCATCATGTGGGGACATATCCAAAGAATCACCAGTAGACAATTTGCCTTCCTGTTAGAAACACAAAATTATTAAAAACACAACAGCGGCAACAGCAATGATGATGATGATATCATTTTTTTTTTTTTTTTGAATGGTAATGATGATGATATCATTATGAAGCATTACGAAACAAAAGATGCATCCTTGAAAAAGATAAAACTTATTGAGAAAAGTAACATGATTATACTCACCCCTGGGGCCAACACTAGAGTCTTTAACCAGTCAATGATTCTGATGTAATCAGGTTTCCTTATTTCTCTTTAACAACCTTCACCATAATCTACATACAAGTAACCCTTGTTGAAATGGTATGCGAGATATGGTTTCCTTCCATATTTCACAATTTAAGACCAAGAGATGAGTAAAATCCAACAAGAGAGTTGTGTAGGGCACCGGCTTCACAAATCATTTAGGGTCGTTTGTTTGCACTCATTTACATATGTAAATGATACACATGCATAATGGTTACATTATCACATTCGTTTGCACTTATGCATGTGATACATAATTGAGGTGTGAAAATGGTGTAAATGAGGCTATTCTTATATGAAAATTTACACACCTGAAGAGGTCTGAAACCATTACACAACTCTTGGTTAGAAGAGGCACAAGTTCCACCCCAGACAAGTCATGGTTTCGAACCCCATCGCCGACTCTTTTTATTTATTAATGTATTTATTTTTGCGAGATTGGTGCAGTGGTACAAGGAGTGATATTTCAACTTAAGGACCAGGGATTGATCCCTTGTCAGTCCTGTCAGGCTAAGGTGCCTTACGACTGATCTATCGATGGTTTCATCTTCTTATTTTTTTAAAACTCCTATATGCTTTAATCCGAATGTTCAAATTATTTCTTGACTCATTAAACCCCAAAACATTCATTTTCATGTCTTGAATATTCATAGATTTTGAGCTATGTGAAGATCTTACATGTGTAATACAAACAGTTCAATGTTTACTCATGTGAAAATGGTGCTTCCAAATAAACATGGTATTGTGTTTCAAATGTGAAAATTTTACATATGCGACATTTACACATGAAAATTTTACATATGTAAATGCATTTTCACATCACGTGTGTAAAAGGAAAATGACCACAGGGGCTACTGAAAAAAAGTGTTCCTTTTCAGATTTCTCAATGATTTATTATGTACAATATTCCTTGGGACTGTGGAAACAAAGCACTCCTCTTTCTTTACAGACCTTGTCATTTGTCATCATCAAGGTATTAAGGCACATAAATAGAGAATAATTGAGAATTATAGAAGCTTTTTCCTTCTCTTATTTTTGTACCAGATATAGTAGTGTTCCTCTTCTGTTATTTTTGTACCACTTTTACTTGTAATTTTTTCTCTATTTTTGGTTTTTAAGTCAAGGTTTTATGCAAGAGGTGATCCTAATTAATATCCCAAAGAAAACCTTAATTTTACAATGTCCCAATATTACCTCCAATGGTCCCACGCATAAATATCTCAAGAACATGATTTGTGACAATGCAGGTAATCAATCGTATGCTTCTAAAAATTGGATGTCAAGAAATGAAATGTTTCTTGAGAGAAGACTTAGGACACTATAATTTATTCGTGCAGGACTGTAAATATTAATCATGCTTAAAATTAGACTGCAAATATTAATCATGCTCATATTTAACTTTGTACAACACATCAAAAACTAGTTAGTATAAATTAGATTAGAGCAGAAACCAGACAAGCAAGCTTAATTCCTTTTCAGGAGACAAGAACCTAAATGATTTATGTCACTCCTTTCGAGCAGGCCCTGAGTACGGTATGTACTATTATTGTCAGCACTTCTCAAGATCATACAACCAAAAATATATCTTCATTGCCCTAGAAGGTGATGCATAATTATTGCCAATCATCAAGAACACATAAAATGGCGAAGCATCTTTTTTGCTAATTAAATATGCACAACTCAAGTTTACCAGCAGATTGAGCCGTTACGCAGAAAAGTATAAGGGCAGAAAAATAACCTAATTATGATATGTTTTGATCTTGGAATATCTGAAAACAATCTTATTACTCGCCTTGAGATTGAGTTCTTTCAAAATGTTAGGTGTAGAGAAGATCTTCCGAGCTCCAATTCCATATTGATCAAAAACCTGCAAGAGAATAGAAGGTAGAGTGAGACACACCCACAGACAGAGAAGGAAAAAAGAAAAAGAAAAGAAATCACGAGGCAACGACACGATTAATAAAATTTGAAACTTAAAATCACACACACAGAGACAAAAGAAAAAAGAAAAAGAAATCACGAGGCAACAACGCAGTTAATAAAAATAAAAACTTAAAATTATCTATACTGGCAAATATCATATTAAAAGCATTTGAATGTTGCATTAAAAAGTCAAATGTATAGAGACCAATTGGCAGGAAACAAAACAAAATAAGAATATGAAAAAATGAGATAACATTGAGTGTAGGCCTGGATACATCCAAAATGCACAAAGTTAAAGTGAATACTCTACAAAATTCATTGTTTATTTAAAAGATAAAAATAGTATTTTCCCAGAGACAATTCAACCACTGGTGGTGCCAGCGCCCCCCCCTCCCCCCCACCACCCCCCCGCCCGCGCGCAAAAAAAAAAAAAAGAGAAACTCCTTTTACATTTAGATTAAAAATAAATAAATAAAAAGCCCCTACATATTTTGAAAACTATATGTATTTTTCTATATGTGGCCCTCCCAAGAAATTTTTTTTCCTACCTAGTGCACACTGGGTCCACCCTTGAATTCAACCAAAATAAATAGATAAATAAATAAAACAACTCAGTAAAATGCTCATTGTTTATTTTAAAAGATAAAGATCGTGTTTACCAAGTAACAATTTAAAAAAAAAAAAAAAAAGATTCACATTGTGATGGTGCCACAAAGTATGGATGGCAAAGAGTTGGGCCAGGTTCAAGTTTGGGCCACCCTGAACCCGACCTGATGACATATATCTTATCCCATATTTGACCCAACCTGTGGTGCGTTTTATGATCCATGGTACCAAACCTGCACCGTGACAGGTGTAGGTCGGATCGGGTTTTATAGTGGTGCCAATACATCCTTCCATATCATTACTGGTCTTCCCTTCTAGCTCCATGCACATATAGCCCTTCAATTCAATATACCGACCGGTGCAATTTTTCATAATGTGTCCATACCATCTCAAATGATAGTCTTCATACAAAGTGCATTAAAATCAAAATAATCAAAAAAGGAAGTCAAGAAAGATTCTTCTATGAAATCATCAATTTAATAATAATATGATTACTTGCCCAATTGTCCTTCAATTGATCATGCAGAGAAATGTCCATCTGAAGATTACAGAGAACTTACAGGAATTGGTATCCTTCTATCATGGAAAGCAACATCGGAAGCAAGAAAGACATCCCCAATGCATGCTCCTTTTGCCTGAAAATTTCCAACAACGAATTGTTTTTGTTACATCACCAAACCCACCACCAATAGTGGCAGCTCAGAGCACTCACCCCTGTAACCCACCCCGTTGCAATCCTGAATGAATAAGCAAACAAGGTTTTTATGAAAATGAATTATTAATGATCAACCCGAACCCTTAATTATGTGAGTCAATGACATTGATTCATAAATTTGACAGTCAATACCACTTCTAATGAAGTGGATCTCAGGCACATTATGGATAAACAATGTGGGGCAATCTGGCAAAGGCCCATGTGTACAGATCTTGATTCTCGAGGTTGACTGTACAAAGACCCATCAACCAATCGAGGAAAAAAAGCACAAAAACAAAGCCATCTGTATGGTCACCTTAACTAAGCACTCCTATTGCGTCATTCTGTTCATATATGGTCCGCTCACAACAATGGACTCAAGCTGAACCTGGTCCATTTACTAATTGGGCTATAAGTGTCAGCCTGAACCTAATAGGGAAATAAAATGATCAACCCAAACCCTGAATTACGAGGTCTTGGTCAGGTCAATTGGCTGGTCAAGTCAGAAATTGTCACCCTATTTGTAAGGAGGGATTGACTTGCAAAGAGCTTCAAACCTCAAGAGATGTGCATTGATTGGCAGGAGCTTTTGAAGCTCAGCAATCATAACCTTCAACTGTTTCTCAAGGACAGGCAGGTTTTGGGCTCTTTCTAATGGAGATGAGGGCGATTCCCAGCAACATTACATTATGCATTGGGTTGAAAGATGGGTGCTTGATATCGTTGAGGTTGGTAGCAACGACTCAGATTTTTCTCAGGCAATGGGTACTTAGACCTTAGAAATACCATGCAACTAGTTATATATGATCCTTGCTTCAAAATTAAATGGCTGATATCACTGTTGAACACTGCAGAGGGTAAGGAACTAAGACTCATTTCCTATGCCTATTATATTTTTTCCCAGCAGCAGTTCCAATTTCACCATGACGCACACATCTTGAGTTACATTAACAAAAATTGATATTATAAATAGTTCAAAATTAGATGCAACTTGTAAAATGATTAGAAAGAACACAGCTATATCCATCACTACTATTATTTTTTGCACCAAACAATAGTGGTGGTATTATATTGCTAAGACAGAAACGTATAGTTTAAAAAAAAAAAAAAACAGGAACTAGGAATGAGAACATTAGAGGATAGTTACAACATATGAGCAAATCAAGAATTTTGTTTGAAACGGTTTTGGGAATGTACGATCAGAAATAGCATTTGTTTGGCATACGACCAAAACCAGCCTATGCATGATGTATTGAGGGGTTACATGTTCAAGGAACTAAGAAAGAAGACAACAGCCAAAGACTCTAAATTAGTGAGGAAAGATATGATCACTTGTGGAGTTACTGGGGACATCATGATGATGATGACGACAACAAGGACAAAAGTGGTATTATTACTTGCCCTTGATTGAAGCAGTAACTTTACTAATTAAGACCAGCAATCAGTCAAAGAAATTGTTTAGCAAAACAGACCAACCTTAAAACCACCAGATGTTCCTGCATTTATAATAAGGTCTGGTTTTAAAGCCTGGATAGAAGCATAGGTCACAAGGGAGGCAGAAATTGTGCCCACACTATCAACCCCTGAAGAGAGAAAAAAAAAAAAGGGCCAGCATCAATGATCAAATAACAATAGAAATCCATGAGAACTATACTTATTAATAGCATAAAAAAAGAAAATTTTCTAGTAATTTTCTTTACAAGAGATTTCACATATCCTTCTTTTTCATGGCAAGTATGCCATGCACCAAGGGAAGCAGCACAAATAGGTGATGTCAACCAGTTTGATCATGTGCTACAAGTGGCTGAAAATTATTTGGGCAAGTTGGAAAGGTCCCAAAAAACAAGGAAAGAGTAAGAAGCTAGGTAAACTGGAGACCCAAACTTTGCCTATGCAAGGACCCATGGTCTCCATGTGTAGGTCCACATATATGGTGTGATGGTAGCCTGGCAGCACATTTGTGGTTGTCCCGTGCAAAGGCTGAGATACTTCCATAGCAACAGATTGTGCAGAGCTCAAAATTCATGCTTCCTATTTAGAGGGGAATGCCTCCAGCACAAGGCTATGCCTGCAGAGGTAAATCTTATAAAATGATTTTTGCTTGGTTCATAATAGCAAGTCAAAGTCAACCTCTAGCATACACATTCAAGTAGGCTTCTGTGGGTTCATTGCAAAAAACCTAGTTTGACAGACAAGAACAAGATAACCAGGGTTCAGAATATCCAGTACCAGTACAGGTATTTGGCATCATATCATGTCTGAAAAAAAACATATAAATATTCATATAGCTTGGCATATCAATGACCTCTAAAACCAGATTCAGTGAATAGCAAAATTATAACATACCAAACCAACACAATAATTTCTACTTTGTACATAATTAACTTAATTAAAGAAAAAGCAGAGAAACCCCGCAAAGGATTTTAGCTTTCTTAATGATTTAAAGGAGCATGCTAAAGAGAGTGTCTCTAAGAACATGCATATAATTTAAGTTTATGCCCACTCAAACATTTGAGAATATCAAACACTTACCAAAAGATAAATCTTTCCCGGGCCAGATTAAATTAATATGCAGATTCTTGTAAATTCCATGATATCTGATCCAAGGGACCCCTTTAGGAAACCTGGAAGGAAAAAGGATTAAAAAAATAAATAAATTACAGATGAAAGTAGTAGCAGATTTTTTCACTCACGAAAATCCAATAAAAATCATGGGCCACCCTCAAAATCCACATGAAAAATCCTCGGCTTGCCCAAAAAACCAAACTAGCCATTAAGCTCCCCACCCTCAAACAAAAATCCTGGTCCCCCACTGACACACATGCCACTTTTTTTTAAAAGCAGCCACACATGCAGACTAACAATCACTAAGCAAGATATAGAGATCATTTTTGGATGTTCCCAAAATCGCAATCAGTTCAGACGTTTACCCATTGGGCCAAAAGGTCAGTAAAATCAACACCCCACATCAAAACTGTTGTCCAATTCTCCCATTCTGCCTCAAAATGCAAGGTAAAAAGGAGAAGCATCCAACTACACAAATCCCTAAACATCCCTAAACATCAAAACCACTGGCAAGTTGGGGTTCTCCCCCAATCTAAACAAACCCCACAAAAGGCAAACATGGTTACAACAATCAAGATCATAAGAACCGGTGATTGCAACAACAATCATCAAATTCATTTCAGCACCCATTGGTTCAACTGCTTGTCATTTGAAGATCTAAAACACCCTCTCAATGCCCCTTTTTTATTTAAAAAGAAAAAAAAAAAAACACCATTAAAGGCAAAGAAGAAGAAGGAGAAGAAGGAGAAGTAAAAGACTGACAGGGAGTCGTGGGTTTCGGAGAGCTGGAACTTTTTGATGAGGGGAAGAGCCTCCGTCTGCATTGCTGTTATATATCATGTGCATGAGTGCAACCAAATCGGAAACAGAGGAAAAACAATCCAAAAACCTGATGAGAGAGATATAAAAGGAGGAGTACCGATGATGATGACAATGGTGGAGATAGGTTTCTCAGAGGGCTCAAGCGGATCCATTGCCTTGCGCGTGTTGGCTTTCCCTCTCCGTCTGTCTCGCTCGATCCAGAGAAAGAGAAGAAATGGGACGTCTGTTACCAGCAGTCGTTTGTTGATTTTAAGTGGGTGTCAATTTTCATTGTCAATTTTTTTTGCCCTTTTTATCAAACTGTCAACTTTAGTGCGAGTTCAGCTTCCATTGGTCTAAAATTTGAAGATACATCCTCGTGAAAAAAAAAAACAATTCTTTTGATCAAGTTTCAATAGGTGCGCTAAGAGGGACGGACGAGGCACAAGAGTTAGGGCTTTCTGGGCTAAAGCCCCAACCATGCCTGAAGAAAAGTTCAAGACTTAAAGAATCATAAAAGAATTAGTATATATATATATATATATATAGAGCAGGGCTCTCCTAAGCTGCATCTTAGCTTATCCTAAGCTGGAATAGTGCTGGTCCCACAAATCAAACTTGATTATATCTGTTTTTTGCATAATGGAACTAAAAAATCCAGTTCTTATTGGATTTATGTTAATTTTAAAAACGATCATTATGCAAAAAAAACAGCATAATTGACTTTGATTTTGTGGAACCAACATTATTTCAGCTTAAGATAAGCTAAGCTGCAGCTTAGGAGAGCAGGCCCCATATATATATATATATATATATATATATATATGGAGAAGCTCCTATAAGAGATATCTCTTACCTTATATAAGAGATTGGATGGGACCCTCACATTTATATCCAATACCAACAACTTAAATGTGAAGGGCCCCATCTTATCTCTCATAGTAAGGTGAAAGATGCTCTCATAGGAGAATCTCTCATAAGAGGTTTACCTCCCTGTTGTACTTGAAACACCCCAAAAAGGGGTGTCCCTCACAAAAAATGGTGAGGGATAGATGCATATGAAGATCCATATATATATATATATAGGGAGGTGCCCCTATGAGAGACACTTTCACCAAGTTTATGAGAGATGGGTGAGGGCTCTCACTTCCATATCAACTCTCACTAACTTAAATGTAAGGATCTCCAACTTAAATGTGAGGGCCCCTACCCATCTCTCACCAACTTGGTGAGAGTGTCTCTCACTAGAGCACCTCCCATATATATATATATGAGCAGAGTTCTCTTAAGTTGTAGCTTAACTTAATCTAAGCTGAAATAGAGTTGGTCTACAAATTAAAATTGATTATATCTGTTTTTCTAATGATGAAACTAAAAAGTCCACTTCTGATTGGATTTATCTTAATTTTAAAGACGATCATCATGCAAAAAATAAGTATAATTGATTCTGATTTTTGGGACCAGCACCGTTTCAACTTATAATAATAAGTTAAGCTTCAGCTTAGGAGAGCTTACCCTTATATATTTTACATTTTACATTTGTACCATCCTTTAATATTTATTTTACATAGAGCCCCCTTCAAATTGAATTTCCTGAGTCCGCTCCTCGGTCCAGTTAAAAGGGTGGAGGATTTGGCCAGTAAAATAAAAGGGCCCATTTGGGTCAATGGACCTCCCATACCATTACCCGAGAAGTCCGAATGCAGATTTTCTGACAGGAGTGAGGACCCGATTGACGTCCGAGTTCTTTACCCAATTTTTTGATTAAGCAAGTGATGATTATAATTCTAATATATTTAAAATAATTTGCTAAGATTAGTATTATTTTATTTAGCAATAACTAATCACAGTGTGCAGTAAAGATGACAGGATAGTGGGGCGCAACTTGCAATTTTTTCTTTCATGGCAACAAGTCCTGAGACGAATTGAATTGGGTCTAGAACACAGACTACTATGTTAGTACATTCCCATTCCAAACACAACTTATTTGCATCTATAATAAACATAACAAGGCTTTGGAATCTTATCATTTAAAGAAAAATTAAAAACCATTAGATAGTGTTAAAAGTCTGATTGTTGAAAGTCTGATTTGAAGTTATCAATGGTCACTCAAACTATTTTAAACACTTACAAATGGTTGGGATGTATACAATTTAAAGCCTTCTTATATCCACCAGGGCTAGTGGCTCTTGGGAATTCTTTCAGTTGTGCTCTATTAATGGAAGCACTAGTAGTAGTAGAGGAATGAGATCCACAGTAAAAGTAGGTACAGACTCTATTGAACTGCCAAGGATCCTGCATCTTTCTCGATTTCCATTAGAGTTGGAAGGCCAATTTAGCTACCAATGTCTATGGCAGCTGGGTCAGCCTGCATGTCCTGGGCTTGATTTATGCTGATTTTTCAGTTCCAAAAGCAAACCAGGTTAGACGTGGGCATGAGCTAAAAAGCATAGCCTCTTCAGACTCCAGCACATTGGCAGAGTGAGTACAATTCCAACAGTGGTGATTCCAGTGCCTGTACACCATCTTCAGTGGATGAATTTGCTAATTGGTTTTGAATTTACAGGATTTTGATACAAGAAAAATATGATCCTATTTGAAAAGAAAAAAAAAAAAAAAAAAGAAGCTGTAACGAGGACATGTACATACAGTAAACAATGTTCTTTTTCTATCTTTCCTATCACACTTCCTCACAGCCCTAAAACTCCTGGAAGAATCATTATATAAAGAAGAAGAAGAAGAGGAGGAAGTAATGCAGAGTGCTTTGGAGCAGTTGAAGTATCAGGCAATGCTGGAAAATCATCAGGCGAAGGCATCTCGCAGTTCTCTCCATTGAAATATATCTTTCGAGGGAAGGCCCACCCATTATTCAACGTAAACAAGCTTTGATCCTTGCTCAACAGTATCTCCGTCGTCACCGACCCCAGTTGCTTCTCCGACGCCTGTAAAAGCTCCGTGTTGTAATAAGCCTTCCCCCAAAACAGAGCCACAGCATCAATCAGTCGTGCACCTGCAAGCATATGACAAGTTCATGAACTTCATTAGACTTTCTTGTAATGAGACCAAACATGAAATAATCATTACATCCATATCTCATCAAACTTCCATATGCTATTTCATGGTTTCACAGCCACCTTTTTTTCCTCTTATGATAATCTGATACAACCCTCCTCCTTTATTCAAACTTTACACCCGTAGTAGCAGTTGAAACTTACCAGAATCTGCGACCGACTGGATGGTAGTACTGTTAAAGCTGTAAGACTCAAGTGATTGGCTAAAACTGGGATGTTGTACTAATACATTCCAATCAGAGAAATTCACTCCGTAATGGTAATTAGAGAGTGTCAATTTCACCCTCCAATAGTCCCTGTAGTTGGTTTTTATGTGCCAGTGTACTCGAACTGGGCACATGTGATCGGTGCATTGCAGTAGATTGTCGACGTTGTTGGGACCCGGCCTTGATGATGGGACCAAATCATCTCTGTCAGTAGGAAAAATAGTCATCAGTCAACTAGAGATGGTACATGAGCAAGATCCGAGCCATTCATTAGGTGGGGCCCAACAGGATGACTCCGATGGGCCACTCACTTAATGAATGGCTTTGATCTTGGGCACGTGGACTGTGGTAGACCGTCTACTGTTTTTAAAGTTACTGACCCAACGCATTCGAGTGTGTTGGAGTTTCCAGGACGGCATTCGCAGCTGCAGAGAGGGCATGGGGTGATTTTTGGATTGTAGAAGGTTGATAAGGAGACGCAGCAGGTGGTTGCCTTGTTGACCGTGAAAGTGGAGTAAGTGCATGTTGATTTCCATGTCCCTGCCATCCACACAAACCTTGTTAGCCTTACAATTTGAGGCTGGAAATGGAACCCAAAAAAAAATTTAGACCCTTCTAAGGTCTTGGTCTTGGTCTAGTCCAGTTCAATTGGCTCTATACCCGAATACCCATTTACCCAAGTGTACCCGGACTAGAGTGGGTATGAAGGCAAATTCAAATGTAGGGATGGCAACGGGTCGGTCAGGTTTGAGTTGGGTTGAGGTGGGTTCCAAACAGTGAAAATGTAAATTTGGGAGACCATGCCAAAAGATAAAAGGTTCAACCTGAATCCTTAGCTACGGTTAAATTTAACTTGGGTTGCTGAGTCATATTGCAATTAGTCGAATTAGTAACTTCAATAGCAAACCTCATGTCATGAGACCCAAAGGAAAGAGAACTTTACTGAAAACATGTTCCTCTCTCCTAGCATCTAATTGAGTAGAAACCGTTGGTGGGGCGTCTGCAAATGGGCTACAGGTGTATCCTGGCCCAGGTCCCATGAAAGTAGAATTCTGGGGCAAGTAACTCGAGCCATAGCCTAAGTTGCCGACTTCGATCTCAAAGGATGAGATGGAGTTGGGTTGATCTATGGCCCAGGATGACAGAAGCCCACCACGGCAACAGTTCTCGGTGCGGTTCACTGCAGCGGCGTCGGGCATGAGATCGACGAAGACTGGATCTGTCGAACAGGAGTGAGCAGATTGGAAGTTGATGGAGCAGTTCCCTTGCTGGGTGGCGATAGCGCCGGTTGTGGACAAGATCACCTCTTTGTTTGTCCATGTCCAGCCCAACTGCCAACCGGGCTTCTCCACATGGCGGTATTGATAGTAGTTTTGGATGGTAACCGTTGCCTGCATGACATATAGCTAGCCATAGTTACATAGCTAGAATTAGAGGGCAAGAGCTGGAGCATGGCCTAGTGGGCTACATCAAGGGTGAGATTGAATTGGGCCCAGTGACAGTGGGCCCTAATTCTACTGGATTCTCCAAAGTTTTGAAGAGCAAAAATCAAGGCTGTGGGAGTGGCCTCTTGTTGGGGTATGTGGCTGTAGCTGATTGTGGCGTGTTCCAGGATATCAGTTAGGACATTCATAACCATCTTATCAAAGGTGAATATTAAAAAATTGCCATCATATAATCTTCCCTTTAATCAAAATTGAATCTTGAAGAAAGATAAGAAATGAATGCCTTCATGTTCACGAAAATCAAGGTCCCTTCTATGACTATATCCCTATCTTATATCACTCAACTCTCGCATTTTTAATAATCTCTTGGTAGAGCTCATTTTACCACGGATTGTATTCAATTCGCATTTTTTTCTATTCTATCAAGCCCGCCCTTGGGGTTCTGGTTGAGATTTTTCCAACCCATAATAAATGGGCTGCGTTCAGATTGCCTGGACACCTGTTACGTTCAAAGGTCAACCTGACTCAAACCAAACCCCAGATCCCACCAGACCATTGTCACTCCTACATGTTTGGATGCAAAGCCTGCAATCCGACGCAATGAATACTAACCACATAGCCATTAGACGTCCATCTGTGAATATCGAACTTTACTGTAACATTTCCGTTTGGATCCAAAGGATCAAAGCAATCTGAAAAAGAAAAACCCAACAAAGTAAGCCCATTATAGTCACAGAGAGAGAGAGAGAGAGAGAGAGAGAGAGAGAGAGAGAGAGAGAGGTGTCTCATATTTCTTGCCTGCTAAATTGCTAGTAAATAACATCATCCACAGAAAAGTTGTCATCCATGAAAAAAGTGACTTCATTTCTTCTGGGAAACTTGCAAATGGAGAGATGGATCAGAATACCAGATTAAGGGTTGAGCTCTGTTTTTTTATAGCTGGAGAGAGGAACTTTTGCAGATGAAGAACAGCCCAAATACAACTTTTGCTCATATGAGCATTTTGTAAAGCTAGAGATGGGAGAGTTCTGGTAAGACCCAGAAGAACTCAATGCAAATTATGCAAGTTCATCCACTCTGTCGGGCTGAAAGAAAAGGGCTTTCGGTCAAAACAAACAAGAGGCATTGGTGAGGTCGAATGGATTAAAAAGAGACGAGCAAGGACCAAGACCTATGGATGGAGATTGGAAGTGTTTGACCCTTCCCAAACACTACCTTAATGTCCCTGGTTAGGCATGGGAGGCCTTGTTTGTCTTTTGCGATGTGCGGTCTGAGTGTCTGACCTACCTAGAGTAGAAATATGGTAAGCATATTTGATGAACTTCGTCTTTCGTGCATGTCAAATAACCCATATGAGTCATGACATGTACCATATACAAGGATGGTGTCGACTGTGGAGACCTTCCTCACAACTAACCCTATGTTTGGGAAGGGGGGAAAGAGGGGGGAAGGAAAAAAAGGAGGGGGGGGGGGGGGGGGGGGGGGGGGTGCGGGAATCTTTTACGGGGGTGTTTGGGAGGGGGGGGGAGGAAAGTGGGGGAAAATTTTTGTCTTCTTGCGGCAAAAATCACCCCCCCCCCCCCAAAATGGGGGGAAAATAAGGGAGGGGAAGGAAAATGAGGGAAAAAGTTATTTTTGCCCCTTTTTGTCCTTTGTTGTCCTTTAGAAACTTTTATAAAAGTAAGGGCAAAATTGAAATTTTTCATTTACTTCACAAACAATCAAAACTCTACTTTTTCACTTTTCTTCCCCTTACTTTTTTACTTTCCAAATAAGATGAGGTAAAATTAATTTTCCCTCCCCTCCCCTCTCCTCCCCTCCCCCCTTTCCAAACACAACATAATGCATGGAGGTGTCTCACCACTCTAAACGCGGAGGCATCGATCCCTAGACGGAAGGTCTAACGGCGGTATTCACACCAGTTCTCCACACACACAGTTAATAATAATAAATAAATAGAAAGGACGGTGGGGGAATTTGTATGCAACGATGTTCCCACTGGAAACTTATCCTACCTTCAAATATGTGGACAGGGCTGGCCAGGAATTTAATGAAAAAAGCCATGTCCACAGAATAAGTGAAGATTGTAGAAATGCTCATCCATGCGTCAACAAAATCAAAATTGGGTGCGGCCACTTTTCAATAAAAAAAATGCATTCTCGAGATTCCATGGAAGAGGAGTGGGGGCTGGAAAATTTTCTTTTCCACAGTTTTGTATGACTTTATTTATTAAAAAATGATATAAAAACAATTATTTTTCTTTAATACCTCAAAAAATCATTGTTGGAGGATACGAGTTATTTTTTACCCTTGAGTACACCCCTTCCATTGCTTTCAAGGCACTTTGTGCCACTAGAGAGGAATTCGAATAGAGTAACTTTGGACAGTCTTCCATGTAGCTCACTTTTTTTGTCATCAAAAGACAAAAAAATCAGAGCAAATATAAACTGATTTTTCTAAGTACAGTGGATCTTTATTTTCTTTAGTTGAAGGGAAGGAAAACGGAATTCTATAACTTAGAATCTGAAATCCACACGAAACTTCTCTTATGTAAATGCATCCTTACACTTGGAATGGCATTTCTATTTTTTCTCTTTTTGCTATCGGAGGGTTCCAACCCGTTGTACTAGACTAATCCCTTCAGGTAAGAGGAAAGCCGGGTAAACTTCCCCTGTAGCCCCAACATGATAGTGCAGTTTCAAAGCTACAACCTTCAGGTGCAAACCGTGGTCTATGCCAACTGAGCTACCCCTTGAGGTTAGAATGACTTTTCTATGAAGGAAGAGAAAAATTGTTTATTAGTTTCTTAATTAGGGGAAAAAAACAAGGCAAAGAATTAATGTGTTTTACACGTCCATCCAACCATGAATTTCACTCCGATGTGCGCGGTATTTTGCTGTGAAGTGATTGATTAACTATTAGATTAAACAAAGGGGGTCCCATCATTAATACATAGAGCATCCAAAACTCCGAACTTTGGTACCAGCAGATCTTGACGGTAGATTCAAGATATCAATCATAACCATCACCAACCATGGCAATGGCATTATGCTACAACCATGTAAGAACTCATGGCCAGAAGACTACATCACTACAATTCGGCTCCTTGATTTTACAGCCTTTTTCTCATCAAGAATAGAAAGGCCCAAGAGACTTCTTCATTCTTAAGAAACTATCACTAGAAATTAAAATCAACAGTGTTTGACTAAAATAGTTATGCTTTTATTAATTTTTTTTTTGGAGATTTTTTACTATATTCTTCTTTTTCTTTTCCTATTTTTCTTATCGTCATGAAGAGTGCAGTGCTGGCCCTGGGGATAGCCCAGACAGGCAGCTGGCTGGGGTCCCCAAAATTTGGCCCAAAATGAGGGCCCCCAAGAGACTGAGATGTGAAATAATATAAAATAAAAAAAAATTTATCCCACTCAATTTAAAAATTTGACAACAGTGGGCCACTGTAAATGTGTTACAATGTGCATAATTATTGTATAACAAAACCTCAACAATTAGTTTATTTTCTAAGGGTTATAGATGAACTACTGAAACCATATGACCCAACGCACACTGGGTCTGGCTGTCAGGTATTATAGGGCCTTTAGGCCTGATCGGATCCCATGACGGTCCATGTATTTGGATAGACAGGGTTACCATAAGTGACTCCCACAAATAAAACCCTAAATCTAATTACTCCCCTTTATCTCAGCCAAATCATTCTTGCTGAACCATAAAAAAAAAAATAAAAAAAAAGGAAGAAGTCCAGCCGCCGGCCGGAAGAAGCAGTCCGTCGGCGTCGTCTGTAGGGTGAGCATCTCCCTCTTTGCAGGCTGCAGCGTCTCCCTCTCCACTCGAGTGCTCTCGGTCTCTCCCTTCTCTCTGGACCTTTGGTTTCTGTTTTCTTTCTTTTTAGGTCGGTTCTCTCTCTCCTGCCCTCTTTATTCTCATCAGTCATTCTACTACTTTTCTATTGTTTAATGCTTCTTTAGTCTTTACTCTCTTCAAGACCTCCAAGGCTCTAACAGTCCAACATCAACTTCTTCTTTATTTTTTCAATGATGGTGACATCTTGCAAAAGTTGTCTCCAACTTTTTTTTAATTTTTTATTATCCTTTTGTCTTCTATTAAATACTTTTATCAAACTTTTTTTACATTTCTTTTTTTTGTGCAGTGAATGTAATTGCAGTGGTGCCTTGTTGGATCAAGAGACTAGACTATTACAGTACTACTTTATCTTGTCCTAACATCCTAGGTATAGTATTTTAAACAGATCTCAACAATTAATTTTTGAAATTAAATTGCTTAAATTATGGGTGACTGAATTGCTTAATTGCTTTAAATCACTTTAGTCCGGTTCTCTTACAAGTTTCTTTGGTATCCTTGCTCAATTGCTTAAATTATGAGTAATTGAATAGTTAAACCCACTATTTACATCTTTCTTATTATGTCTAATCATATCATTGTTGCTGAATTTTTACTTACATCATGCCCCCAACTAGAAAATATCCTTCTGGCTCTGAGAAAAGGAAAAAGAAACAAAGATTAGACGATGTTGCTCAATCTCAAAGAGGAGATATACTGAAGTTTTTTGGTAAAAAGGGACAAGTAGAAAGTTCAAATGAAACTTTTGTTGACGTTGAAGAAAGGAATGACGATGATAATGAAGAACATGAATTGAATGAAAGTGTTGAAGGTTTGGTGAATGAAGATGTTGAGGCTTTGGTGAATGAAAGCGTTGAAGGTTTGGTGAATGAAGATGTTGAGGCTTTGGTGAATGAAAACGTTGAACCTTTGGTGAATAAGAATGTTGAACCTTTGGTGAATGATAATGTTTTGGCAGTAGACTACTTTGATCCAGTAAATTGGGACAAGATTGGTCAAAATTATAGAGATTTACTTGTCGAAAAGGGTTCTATAAGAATTACTAATATTGATTTTCCCAGAGATCACCTTGGCAGACATTTCTCTTCGAAGCATTACTCTCGCATAATGCCAAATGGATTTGAAAATGATAGAACATGGCTCATATATTCTGTGTCTTTGGATAAGGTCTTTTGTTTTTGTCTTAAGTTGTTCAAGCAACATGCGAACACTTTTCAATTGGACAGTGAAGGATATTGTGACTGGCATAACCTAAGTAGAAGGCTTTCAGAGCATCAATCATCTCCAGAGCACCTTCTTCATTGGAATAGTTGGTATGAACTAAAGAAGAGATTTGACAAGAATAAAACAATTGATAGAAAAGTGCAAGAAGAAATCAGCAAAGAGAGGGAACATTGGCGACAAGTGTTACTAAGAATACTTGCTGTAGTGAAAGCACTTGCTAAACGAAATTTGGTTTTTCGTGGAAAAAATGAGAAGATTTATCATGAGAAGAATGGGATTTTTTAAAGTATAATCGAAATGATTGCTGAATTTGACCCAATACTGAAAGAGCACCTTAGGCGCATTCAAAGTAAGGAAATTCATTATCATTATCTTGGTCACAAGATTCAAAATGAATTGATAGAGTTGTTAGCAAGTGAGTTGAAAAAGGCTATTGTCCAGAAAATCAAAGAAGCCAAGTATTTTTCAGTAATACTTGACTGTACACCAGATATCAGTCATGAAGAGCAAATGTCGCTTGTGATTCGATTTGTGGATGTTACATCAAGTGCACCAAAGATTGAAGAGTTCTTTTTAGGATTTTTTATTGTGGATGACACATCAGGACTGGGCCTATTTGACACACTCAAAAATGTTTTGAACACTCTTGAGCTTGATATTGGTGATGTAAGAGGGCAGGGGTATGACAATGGATCTAATATGAAAGGAAAACACAAAGGAGATCAAAGTAGAATACTTGAAATAAATCCTAGAGCCTTGTACACCCCATGTGGTTGTCATAGTTTGAATCTTGCTCTTTGTGATATGGCTAACTCTTGTTCAAGAGCTATATCCTTTTTTGGAGTGGTACAACGGATCTATTCATTGTTTTCGTCTTCTACAAAGAGGTGGAAAGTGTTTAAAGATCATGTCAAAGATGTGAAGCCCAAGTCAGGTCTCTCGCTAAAGTCATTGTCAGCAACACGTTGGGAGAGCCGTGTGGACAGTGTTCGTGCAGTTAGACATCAAGCTCCGAAAATAAGAGATGCTTTGGTTTACTTGGCCGAAAATAGTGACGATCCTAAAACAAAGAGTGAAGCCGAGTCACTAGCGATACATGAAATTGAAAGTTTTGAGTTTTTGCTTGCCATGGTAATTTGGCATTATTTACTTTTTGCTGTTAACTCTGTTAGTAAAAACTTTCAAACTGAAGACATGCAAATTGATATAGCCATACATGAATTGAAAAGACTTATTTCTATTTTTGAAAAGTACATGTAACAATCTTAAAGAATTTTTGAAACATGACGGTGTTTCTGATATTGATGGGACAGATTTATTTTTGGAGTTAAGAATCATGAGAGATCTTTTACCAGATAACGCAAAGAAAGCAATTGACGAGCTAAATCATTTGAAGTCACGGGATAATAGTTTTCCAAATGCATGGGTTGTATACAGAATTCTGCTGACTATACCAGTTACCGTTGCATCTGCAGAAAGAAGCTTTTCAAAGCTAAAGTTGATCAAATCTTACCTTCGATCAACCATGTCCCAAGAAAGATTAAATGGATTAGCTATGTTATCTATTGAAAAGTCTTTGGTAGAAGAGCTTGATTATGAAGATTTAATTAGTGATTTCGCAGCTAGAAATGCAAGAAGACTAATAGTTTTTCAGTAGTGCTTAGTTTTTGTAATTGAATTTTGGTGTTAATTGGTTAATGTGAAACACAATTCTGATTCGGTAAGAGTAGGTAAGAAGTTTAGACTTAATTTTCGATCAAATAATATAAAAAAATTATCTTTTATTTTTTTATCATTTATTGGTGGGTATACGGGTAGGGCCACACTTTAGAAACTCGCCTAGGCCCCTGAAAACTCAGGGCCGCCCCTGGTAGAGTGTAAATGGTCATGCAAGTTTTGGCAAATGAATGAGAGAAAATTGAGATGTCCTAACTTTTTGAAGGAGAATGAAATAATAAAGATTTTAAGTAAATAAAGCTACCTGACATGCACAGTAATCAGTAGACTAGTCATCAAACAACTCTATTTTAAAAAGAAATAAAATAAAGCACACAGCAAGCCTCCAACATTTTGCAGAAACATGCAATGGAATAGAGAATGACAATCAACTTTCTACAATAACATGAAAAAAACAAGAAGAAAACAGCCTGGCTCATGCAGTAGCCTAGGCTACAAATGCCACTGCGTGTGTTCCTGAGGTCTCCCTTTTACTCGCTCAAATTGAAAAATGGATAAACGCGGCCAATAGAGCTCTCATTTGTTTTCCATTTTTTACTACCTTGGAAGGAAGCTGCTGCATTACTGCAATAAATTATGTAGATGCTAACCCAAAAGGTAAAACAGCAACTCCAAACAGATCTTTGGGCATACTCTCTTGCAGTATTGCTCACTCCTGCTTTTCCAACTCTCCCATTCTATCAATGATCGCCTGAAGATTTGCAGAAAAGGAGGTCAATCTCATTGTTTAACTATTGGACAAAAGCATTTACCAATGGGACTACTAAGTGTTACAGGTCAGCAGCAAATATATGTAAGTGACCATCAATTTTTCTACCTTTGATGGTAAATAGTTTCTCATTCTTTTTTTCTAACAAATGGGGGGAGGAGACAGAGGCCACCTAATAGCCCTCTGAACAAAATGAACAATAGATTCTCATTTTCTCCCATAAGAAAATAGACTCCACAATACAAGAGAAAATTTGATGGCCTTCACTTAAATGATAGAGAATCTCAAACAATCAATCCCCCAACACCCCAAAAGAAAATAATAATAACAATGTAGAAGAAATACTCATGAAAATCTCAATAGTAGAATGCTTCAAAAAAAGGATAAACAGACAACTGGAAGAATCCACACCTTCTTGCTTGTTTCTTGCAGCTCCCCAGCAAGAATGAACTCATCAAGTATTAGATACACCTTCATAGGCAACCAACATGGATAATGGTGGCTGGATTAGTAATGAAAGCATAAGCATACCGGTAAAAATTCAGAAGCCATGTTTTCATTCATTAAGTAATAAAGAATGCCACCTTAAGTTCTCAACTCATTACTGGAATAAGGTGCACCAAAGGAAAATTGAAAAATAAGACAATCTTTGTAAGAGGAAAATTTTGTTAAAATAATACAATGGAAAAATCAGGATCTAATATTGCTTATTCAATTAACTATGTGATTATCATCTTAGAAGATCCACAATTTTCCTTTCCATCTAGAAGAACAGGCACCAAAGAAAAATGTGGAGCATTTTCATGGTACATTCATTTTCCTTTCCATATGATCACGACAAGCAATTATCACCATCTAAATATCAACTCAGTACCAGAGTAGATGGACCCAATCATGCACATCTCAGTGGCCATCGGCGATAGGGGTGGAATAGAGTGGTGTTTGGGTCAGATTGACCACTATGAGTAACACGAACAGGCCCAAACCGATCCTGGCCGATTATTAATCCCCTCGAAAATGTGAACCTGAACCCAACTTAGAAGTTAAAAAGGTCAAATTGAACACTAAATTAACAGATCATGTTTGGGCTGTCTTGGCAGGCCATACTGCTGCAATCCCTAAAATATCGGCACGTCAAATTGAACCATTAATTTCAATTTTCTTACCATTTTTTTTAATTTGTAACCCCCTCTAAAGTCCTTAAAATGAAAGGCATTTGGCTATTTCTCCTCCATAATCCAATGAGAACGTTGATCTCCTTGAAATCATTTTTCATATGGGGATCATGCAAACCCCTAGTCACCCGAATGAAAAGGTCATTGTTTTGCTTCCTTTTCAAAATGTCAATGCATAACACTTTTTGTAGGAGATCGCTCCCCAGCTCAGCACCGGGAAACAAGTGCACATATGTTCTAGACTCTAAGAAACGAATATAAGAGAAGTTTCTCCATTTGTGGTTTGTTTCCACTTTGATCAGTACTTAAGAAGATTTCCTTGAAAAAGGAAAATAAAAAATCCCAAGGGCTAATCAGAGTCACAAGAGTAGACTCCAAAACATCCTACCCAATCTGTCATCATGCATAGCATGCACACACAAGTTATTGATGTCCAGTGGTGTTGTGCCTGTGTGCTCTATACATCACTGTAGGGTAGAAGCAAAATTTATGATAAAATAGGAATAGTTTAACCCATGAAAAAAATACTAGTAGCAGTATGAGAAAAAAAAAAAAAGTCTCACGTAACAGACTAGAACCAGATCCAGCCATCTTTGTAAAGAATGAGAGGGAAACCTTACTGTTCTAGTTTAAGAAAGTAATAAGTAGATCAAAACAGCCTAACAAGAAACAGAAATGAGAACAGATGATTTCAGATGTACGATCAACAGGACCAGCAAGCAGACTAGTGTTATTGGTGTTTATTGTTCGCACTGTCTCGAAACAAAGAGATCCATGCATGATTTTAAAAAAGGCAATTTCCCATTGAGTTAATATAAATTCAACATATCAGATGATCATGCAACCAACACATGTAAAAGTGAAACTTAACAATGCATTCAATGCTGGCATATTATTACTTCCAAAATTTTAAGAAACACCGAAGTTGGAAGACGTAGTGAAAAGAAACTCCAAATGGACAATACGCTTGGACCTGCTCAAAGGAAGAATATATGTGCTGCAAGAAGAACTCAACATAAAAGGATAGCACGCTCAAAAAAAAATATTTTTGATGAAAAAATATTAAGCCAGTGGAAGGGAACTAGATAATTTTATCTCTGACAATCTTCCCTGAAGGGCCTGTTTGGATAAATGAGGAGTGGAGTAAAATGAAGTGGATTTCACATGTGGAGTGGAGTTAAGAGAAGTAGGTTGAAGTTAAAATAGAGTACTTCATTTCACCCCATTTGGATGCTTATTTTGAAGTTAAGGCTTGAGGTAGAATCCACTTTTACTCAAGAAAATGGAAGTACTTAGAGTTGAAGTAAAATAGAGTACATTTGGCTTGCAACATTACTTCATCTATCATGCCAGACTCATCCAAACGGGGTAGAGTTGAAATTTTAGACTGTTAGGGCCCATTTAACTTCACTCTACTCCATTTTTGGCCTATCCAAATAGGCCCAAAAGAATATTAATTTTGGACCCTCAAACATGAAATATAACTGTGATAGATCATACATGGCACATGAGCAAGGACTGAACACAGCGCTAAAAGAGATAGCAATATGGGCACGGGCACTCATACCTTGTGGAAATTAAATACCAAATCAAGCTCGCACACATTGCTGAAGAAATGATCCAATATCTCCACAAACAAATGGATGCATTCCAAATATGCTAACTCATTGTCTGTGATATCAACACACATCGAGAAAAATAATCCTGCATATCTTCTGTAGATAACCTTGTGTGTGCGGAACTGCAAGATTTCAGCAAAAAAAAAGAAAAAACAGAGAAATTTCTCGATGCAGGTTAGATTGGAAACAATGGTCAATGCAATATAAATGAATGCAAAACTCAAAAAGTAGAAAATAAACATACAAACTACTCACAGTATCACAAAATGGATTTCTCATTGTTAAATATACTAATACCATCACAAATTCTGATACATAGAAACTACTCACAGTATCACAAAATGGATTTCTCATTGTTAAATATACTAATACCATCACAAATTCTGATACAGTAGAGAATTCTGGCTATACGGCCCACAATTTGTCCAGGTAAACCATTGGATCAGACATTCAGATCCCTAATTTCTTTTTCAAATTGGTCTTTCTGCCCCTTATTCAATAAAAAATTCTGATACAGTGGAGAATTCTGGCTGTAGGGCCCACAATTTGTCAAGGTACACCATTGGATCAGGCATTAAGATACCTAATATCTTTTTCAAATTGATCTTTCGGCCCCTTAAACAACAAATCTTTTATGCCTTGATGAGTTCATAAGGGTTTTTTTTTTTTTTAATGGTAAGTTCTCAAGGATGTTGCATCACTTCTCAATGATTAATTCTTTGCTTGGGTTCTTTACTTCTTTTCCTCCTAAGCTGTGGTTTTACCCAAAAATCTAATTAAGTACTTTGATTTTTAATGATACCCTAGAAGAGTGCCTAGTCTCTCTCAATGAAAATTCACATATCAAGCAAATAGTACTTCTATTCAGCAGCAGCCGACAAGGAGATAACTCCAACTGATATCATTTTTCAAAAAGCATAGTAGTTTATATCTTAACCTTTTGTTGCAGATGATGCAATTCTTTTCTACACCTCTTAAGCTAGTAGAATTGAGAAATGCAAGTGATAAATATAAGTTTTTAAGATGCTTTGAAGCAAGTTTTTGGCCTAAAAGTAAATTTAGGGAAGAGCAAGTCAGTAGGTATTAAGCTCCAGAAGGATCAGGTGCACCTTTGGCTATCTTAAGGAACTACAAAGTGGGGTCTCTCCCATTGACATATCTAAGTTTATCTTTGGGCACTAATCCTCTTTGCAGGATAGGGTGCCATCAAATTTGAAATTAAAGCTAAAGACTGTCGTCAACTCGTCATTGAAAAGACAATATTTGTACTTTGGAGGCCAAATCACATGGGTCAGTTTGATAGCAAGAAATTGAGGAATTCTTGTCCCGAGAATTTCAAGATGGTATTCCACATATACTAATATCGAAAATGCATTTACATTTTAGAATTTGGAGTATTCCAACACCATTATGTAGCCGTTTCTTTTTTAAATTCTCCCTGTCAAACCGAAGATTTGGAGAATTCAAGGAGACATAGTGAGTTCCAATCAGAAATTGCATTTATCAAAAATACGTTAAGGGCCTGTTTGTTTCATGTAATTGAACGGATAGTAACCGTAAGACTCCTATTTCTAAAAATGGTTAAATTGAATAAACAAATGTGAATTTCCAAAAATGAACATCAAATTATATCCCCTCTAATGGAAAATGAATTAAGGGGAGATGAAAATTGAATACCCAACCACCACCCTAGCAATTCAAATTGTAGGAAAATGAGTATTGCATCTACAATGTTACCTTATATCCTTCACCCTCACCTCTTTAATAATCCTACTAGCACAAAAACCCGTGGTAATCACGGGTATGTATGAAGAGATATGATTCTATGTATGTTAGAAAGAAGGAAGATGAGAATCCATAAGTAAGGAAGTATATTAGTGGAAAGTGGAGGGAGAGCATGTTAGCGGTTGTAGAAACCGAATATAACTTGCTAGTAGTTATAGAAACCGAAAAATAACTTATTGTCAAAATTAAAAAGTAAAGTCAAAATTAGATCGAAAACCTTCCAGCTTAATAAATTATAATAGTAATTCTCATTTCACCATGAATTCCTATATATTGAATTCCTACGGGGTCGTTTGTTTCCTGTGAAAGTGATCCACATGTGTAAATGACCCACATGTGAGTCATTTGCATATGTAAATGACTCACATGTGCATCAAATTCCACTGTTTGTTACTAGCATAACATTTCACATGTGAATCTATGAATAGGTTGTATATTGTTTGATAATATCTCAACATTCAAGCAACATCAATGGTTGAAAATTGGATACATGACCTTGTTTGAGCTTCTGAAAAATATGAACGGTCCTGATTTTACAGGTGGGGCCCAGAACATTAAAAAAATCATAAAAAGCGGACTGGGTATGTTAGTAACAATAGGTTTATATTGTTTGATGATATCTCAACCTCCATGCATCATCAACGGTTGAAAATTGGACACATGGCTGTGTTTGAGCTTCTGAAAAATATGAACGGTCCTGATTTTACAGATGGGGCCCAGAACAATAAAAAAAATCATAAAAGGCGGACTGCTTATGTTAGTAACAATAGATTAATCTAACTGTTGTTATTATGTTGATGATATCTCAACCTCCATGCATCATCAACGGTTGAAAATTGGACACATGGCCGTGTTTGAGCTTCTTAAGAAAATAAACGGTCCGGATGTTACAAGTGGGACCCAGAAAAATTAAAAAAAAAAAAAAAGGCGGATTGCTCACAGTGGCACTAGTCCGCCTTTGTAACAGTGATATGTGAAAGAGTTTCACACCTCTTGAGGTGTGAAAATTCAAGGCAACTTTTGACATGGTTTTCATACCATTTACACATTAGATTTACACATGTGAATCAAATTCACACAAAACAAACGTGATATATGCGTAACGGAAACACATGTGATTTAATTACATATGTAAATGGTGACAAACAAACGTCCCCTACGTGATCCATGCAAACAAACATGCCCAAAAGTATGCTCCAGACAATCCACCCATGTTTTCTTTTGTTTTGCTTCTTTCAGTATATCCCTTTATGAACATCAACAACATAATACAAAATTTCATGATTCACGACTTGCGAGCGTTAACACACCTCAACAAAGTTGGTGAACTTGGGATCCCTATTTACAACCAATCGATGAACCTGCAAAAAGGTGGGTGGGGAGAAAAATCAATGTAGTTTCAGGAGATCGACATACAGGAAGAGAAGATTGGATTGATGGATGGGAAGATGGAGATCTGACCTCGTATTCGACCTTGTGCTTCTCGGATTCCTCGAGAGGGACGTAGTACTTTGCAAGACGGGTCTTGCCTTTTCTGTTCTGAAGCAAAATGAATCGGATCTGCGATTTTGAAGAAATCAGAGCGCTAGGGTTTTGGGGATTTGTTGATGAAATACAAGGAGGAAGGAGATGGAATTGAGAAGAATACCATCTTGAGGAAGATGAAACGGTGTCTGCTCGCTCTGCTGCTCAGCCCGATCGGTTTGACGGAGAAAATTTTAACAGTTTTGAAGGGATTCTTTTGGGTGAGTCTTTAAACAGAAAGATGGGAAGAAGCTGCAGGAGTTTAGACTTTTGGAAGGCAAATCTACAACGCCATCTGACCGACCCGATTTCCGCAAAGGGAAACCCGAAAGCCTTCTGTGAAACCAGGCCATAGGCATGATCTGATGGATACATCATACATTACAATTATACGCTATAAAAATGTCTGTTTCCGTTCCAATTAGAGATTTTTGCCTATATTAATTCTCGATTCAATTCTATTTAAAAAAAAATTAATTATCACGAAAAAATTTCCCCCGGGCGTGCATTCAGACCACCACCAAAGGTGCGTGCTCTTTGAATTTCACCAAGTCCCGTGTAATGAATTGCGTCAAGGCAAAGTAGGAAGGTGCATGGAAGAAAATTGTCTCCAATTATCATGGTAGAAGTGTAGGGTTGGAGACGGAAAGTTTTCGATTCGAAACCACAGTGGACTCGGATTTGTTTCTAACAACGGTTCCGGTTCAGGATCCGGTTTTGACTCGGAACTTATTTAGTTGGTTTCAGATCCGATTCCAATAAGAAAATTAGGATTCGGGTCCACCCAGAGTACTGGACTCTAGTTTCAAAATCGATTCTAATTTATCTTTATTCTTCATTTTTCTTAAAATAAGCATATCATTTAACTTATAACAATGCATCAAGTCTACTACCTCTAATATTGTATTTAAAAATGTCAAAAAACAAAGTTGATTTTGAGGTACAATTTGCAAGATCAAAAGCTCATACGATGGGTCCCGGGTCTACGGTTCGGAACCTGTATGAATCCGGAACCGTTTATCAATCGGAACCTAAAATAGGTTCCAAACCCGATTTTTTGCGGGTCAAAACTTCAGGGTAATCGGATACCCGCTTGCAACCTTAGGTAAAAGCAATACTAACAAGCTTGTCATAAGTAAAAGTTGTGCGGGCAGATTTTTCAAAGAAAAAAGATTTATTACTTGAAAAGTTAATATTGATTTAATATGATATTTACGTAAGTTTTTTTTATGTTGGTTTAAAGCACTCAAACACCGACTTGAATGAGTTTTAGTCAAATAAATTCAAAAGTTGGCCTCCCAAATGGCAACTAAATTATTCAACTCTCATAATTAGTTTATACTAAACTTCTGTACTATCAATTTTTTATTTTTATAGTGAACTTTTGAAAGCCCCAAGTCATTCTTAGGTTAAGATTGGCTTAGTGTATGCATGAAAGAATGAATAGTAAGGCTGAGTGTTTGAAACATCTTCTTGTGATTGACTAATTTTGCAAAATTTGAACAAAATGTTGCTTTAAGGCGCCAATATTATCCAACTTTTAGCTATTAGATAAAGCTAAATGGGTGTCAAATTTTATTTATCACTCAGAAGAAATACAAAACTCTAATGACAGTACAGTTTGAGTTGGTGGCAATTCAAGAGGAAGACGGGCAAGTGGGCTCTACATACATGGACTTCTGAATTTAATAAATTCCTAACATTCTCTATTCTACGCCCAGTTGCCCAAACCTTTCAATCCTACTCCAAATCAAATTTGGTCCACAGCATATCACACTATCTATAACAAAAAAAAATGCGATGCAAACTCGAATGCCAGCTTTTTTTTTTTTTTTTGTTAACAGAGGGTTTCCAACCCTTTGAGCTGGGCTATTCACTCCGGGCCCAAAAAGAAGCCGATAAAACCTCTGTGGCCCCTAAGTGGTAGTACAAGTGGACTCGACCTTCGGTTCCTGAAGAGGAAGAAACCGGGGGTTGACACCAAGAATTCTAGCTCCGGAAGAGGGAGAAACAATGGTGCTGACCACTCGGCCAACCCCTTAGAATTGAATGCCCGCTCAAAAGTTCCAGAACTAGAGACAGCTTGCCTATCTCTATCAAAACCTTTGTTAAAGTAGCCTAAATTGTCTGACTCGGTCTCCTATGTTTTTCTGCCAAGTTGAACTTGAGAACTATCAAACTCGAACCAAGGTTAAGCTCTAATAGGGTTGCACATGTAACCCAATCAAACTCCTAGGCCATCCGATTAAACAGAGTCTTTTTATAACATCTTCTTTTAAATTAGTAGTCAATCAAAGCCTGCTAATTAAGCTGGTTTTTATCAAGACAATCAAAGGTGGGGGCATTAGATTAACGATTTGTCATGTGTCCATAGGAAAACTGAAAACCATTGTAAATTGCATAGTAACATCCAAATTTGGACATTTCATTAAACATACAAAACAGATGATGAGAATTCTGAAATCCACGCGAGGAAGGCGTTTAAACAGTGTGGAAGAAAGGAGAGGCATATGCATGCTTGTTTACATTTCTGATTTGACATGGCAAGTTGGCAACTCCCACGTGATTATGTTGGCATCCGGCACTTCAACCCCCTCTAAAAGGGAAATAAAGAAACAAAAGCAAAACGAATTCGTTCTATGGTCTGCCGGATCGCCAAAGTAAGGCAATTGGATTTTAGGAACATTGGTGGATCGAGAATTTTTGTTTGCAGGGTTTGGACCCGAGACATGTTTGTTTTGGAAGTAAATTGAGGATTTTTATGTGAATTTTAAGGGTGAATCCACAGTTTTAGTTGGATTTTTTAAATCGCACCGCGCGTGATTTAATGAATGTGACCACACTAATGTACTTGTGTGTGCCTCTTAGAAAACTGATGGCTCTGCATGTGCCAGACGATCTGAACGGATAGAGTTTGGAGGGGCAAACCCAAGATTTCAATGGTTAAGCTTCATTGTGGATTTTCACTCCTTCAACTAGGGCATTATATAAGTATATGACTCAGAGGATCCGGCGGACTCATGTTGAATAGGTAGTCTCACAGACTACGCTCATTATCCCTTTTGATTTATTTATCCTTAAGTGAAGCGTCTGCCTCATCCTCTTTCGAATCTGGGCCCTCTAATATCTTGCATCGTGACCGTCCACCAACTGGCTTCACCAATTCTAATGACAGAATACCAGTGAAGTGGACGCGAAGAAACGAAGCGTACGATATTATTGAGTCTTATTATGTTCTTAACCCCCTCCTAACGGCCTCTTGATGTCCTTTGAAACCATATATAGATATGAGGTCCCTCTCTGACACTCACAGCCTCCATTGTCCCTCTCTCTCTCTCTCTCTCTCTCTCTCTCTCTCTCTCTCTCAAAAACAAATACATTTCAACATACATAGATGGCTGTGAAAAGCCAAGAAGCGGTGGTTTTCATGAAGAGAGCAGAAATCGACACGAGAGCGCCATTTGGATCAGTTAGGGAAGCTGTCGCGTTGTTCGGCGAGAGAGTCTTAGCAGGGGAGGACTATGCCAGCAAGCTCAAAGAGGTCAGCCCAGCCCATCTATTTTCTTCTTTCATGTATATGAGAAGAAATAAGATCACAATGCTTGATGGGTTTTTTTTTTTTTTTTTCAAATGCTTGATGGGTTTTTTTTTTTTTTTTTTCAAATGAAGTTATATGGATAATTACCTGCTAGGGATAGTTTACTGGCATACGATGTGGGTTTGCTCCCTACATCATGGGTTCGATACACTCACCCCAAATTTATCTGGTGCACATAAATTGCGGGGTCATGTGTTTACTAGGGGTAATAATCTTGTCTGATAAAATACCTCGGAGATACTTCCGGCAGCCACAAAAAGGGTGATGGCTAATCTATAAATCCCTAATGTGTTTAGCCATTTGATTGCCCATGTACCAATATGCAAAAGTAAAGCCAGGATCCTCTTGGGCTTTCACTTAGAGAGATCCTAAGTTAGAGGAGTTGGATATTACATCGGGCAAACGAGCTGCTCAAAATGAATGCCCTTACGACCTATTGGTTTTCTCCAACTTTATTTCAATAGGATTTTTACTATAAAATTGAATATTTAATTAAAATCATAATTAACACAATCTTATATATGCATTTCCATTAATCACTTTTTTATATGAAATGATCTATATTAAAGGTGTGACCAACTCCTATTGGGGTAATTTTTGGAAATATCACATACAATTAAAGTTCATTTATTTTGAGCGGCTCGAATTCTAACAATAAGTGGGCTTCATTGTAGAGTTGTTACTATTAGTTCTCCACTTGCCACCTATGAAGACCAGTGGGCCAAAGTTTTTTTAAATAGAAAAACCAGACCTCCCCTTTAACAATACACAATCATTGCTTTAGTAAGTCAATTAAGGTGTCCTTTGCATATCTATCATATATCCTTCACTCGTCATTTCTTATCCTTCACCCTTCATGCCTCTTTAATAATTTTTCGGTGTGCATTTCACTATGAATTCTTATGTATTTTTTATAAACTGCTCTTTAAATGATTTTCCACTGCTTTTTAAAACTTGTTCGTTTGAGAGAGAGAATTCCAAAAGCCATTCATGTGTAATGGTCTTTTAATCTTCCAAAATTCGAAATGCTCCTTGGCATTGGCATGCACATATTGAAGGGAACTTGGAATTCTCCCAACATATACAACTTTTCAAGTCCTACCAATCTTCATAAGCTCTTATTAATATATTCATTTATTTGTGATTCTCATTCAATAAATCATCATTATCATCATCACCATCATGGTTATTCTTGGTAATTTAGATGCCAGTGGTGCCAAGTTCCCGTGGCTCGTCAAGGCTAGGAACCATAACCGCCGAGCTCGAAGAGACTAAGGAGACTCTGAGGAAAGCCCAAGAAGAAAGCTCATTAATGGTGAATTGCCTCACCAACCTCAAAGAAGAGCTTGAACTAACAAAGAGAGAGCTCCAACAGCTGAAAGCCAGGGAATCCGAAAAACAGCCCATCGAATCTGAGATCGAAGATCTAAAGTTCGTCGAAAATGCGACGGAAGTCGAAGTGCATCCTCCAATTTTCTCCCAAGAAATAGAATTCCAAAGAAGAAGAAATGTAAAGTTCGCAGATGCACCTTCAATAGCTCGAGTTATGACAGCAGAGAATGGTGCAGTGATGGAGAGGCACCATTCTCTTGAGCATAAGAATAAAAAGAAGAAGACTTTGATCCCTTTAATAGGAGGGATTTTCTCAAAGAAGAAGGGATTTCAAGAGGTTGCATCTGCACAAGCTAGTGGCTCTTAGACATACATAAATTAAATTAAGTCCCCATTGAATTGAATAATCAGCTCCCTGGAATGATTCTTCGCTTGTTATTTTTGATGTTTTACTTCTGTTGATCTGGTTTAGCATTTGGGACTTGGAATTAGAATCTCAGAAAGTGATGGTGCAATATAATTAATCATATCAGTTGTGCTTTTCAAGATCTTGTTTCATCAATTTTCGCATGCTTGTTTCACTTAGCTTTAGTGAGCCACTCTCTGAGAAGAGGAGCAAAAAACTCACAAATCCCATGAAACAAAAGGGGGCCATTTTCACCAATCTTCATTGTGTCTCACTAAGTCACTGGTTGCATGATTAGGAGTACATGCAAGAGATCCAGGGTTCAAGGACTGGTACCATCCTCTCTTTATCTTAAAGGGGGCCATTTTCCTATGATTTAGATACCCAACATACAAAAGATTGAACTTTTATCATCATCTGATTCCAATTTGTGAATTGGCCCGTTGTGCAAAATCCAGACATAACACTTTTGCTAGTAGAAGGTGGCCAAGTTAGGCGCCGAATGGTTTTTTTGTTTCAGATCCTAGTTTTGAAAGGGTGATGGGTCTCACTATTTATGGAAGGTGCAAGAAATTTTCTAACATCCTAAGCCTTTTAATTGCCGAAGATCAAAACGTTGAAATTGTTGAAATTGTTGAAAAAAGGCCGACCAGCTGTGGAGATTTAAGACAGAAGATTTCTTATTTGCTCAGAGAATTTCGTAAGAAACCATAGGGCTGTTTGTTTCATGTAATTGAAAACATAAGAATTTTTCTTTTAAAAAAGAACACAAAGGAATCATTACACTTTTATATCTATAGTAGTTAGAATTTAATAAGTAAACGTGAGTTTTCAAAAATAACCATCAAATTATCTCTAGTCTAATGGAAAATGAAAACATAGCCACCACACTAGTAATTCAAATTCTAGAAAAGAGAGGATTACATTTACATCGATGCCTTATATCCTACACAGTACTCCACCTCATATCCTTCACCCCTATGTCTTTAATAATCTTGTAGTAGAGCTCCATCGACCTTGAATTCCTATGTAAACCATTTCTATATATTCTATGCACACAAATAGGCCCATAGTATAAATTTTAGTCTCACAGAGATAATAATTCTGCTCTCCCCTTCATTGGGTAGTGAGATGGGTTTTATAGAACTCCAGAATTTTTAAGAATTTTTAAGGGAGGCTACTTGCCACTTAGTACTGAATTCTTAGGATTTCATAATAAAATAAAACTAAGTGAGAATGAAAGGTCTAAGGTGGAGATCTATAACGGACCATCACTTTAATTTGTGGGATTTAATTTAAGACTATGGATGGACAATAACTTCTCTACCTAACAAGGCATCATTTGTTAATTGCTCTTTGAAGATAACCGTTATTTCTTGATCACTTATAACCCATTTGATAGAAAGGTATTGCGCGCAGAAGCCCAAAAGAAAGAAGAAGAAAAATTAAACAGAGGGGCACAAATAATTGGACTCAAATGTCCTTCTCCTTCTGAAAGCTCTTTTTTTATATCAGACAGATTTTGGAAAATGACAATATGATATTAACTTCAACCATCATATCAATGTTTTGAATCAACTTCCAAAAACAGGTTAATGTTCAATCTCTTTTTGTTTCTTAAAAGAAATTATATATATAAAAAAAAAAAACTACAAGAAAATCCTAGATGGATGAGTTAATTTGATATACTAGTTAAACAAAACAATCTTCAACAAAAAACATGATTTTGTGCATGATTTCATTTCGAGATAATAAAAGGCAAAGGGTCATGAAGATGGAAGTCCCCAAAACAATATTCTTTTCATGATAGAATGCAACCCAACACCATAAATATCCATATTTTAGACACTGCCTTTTTAGTTTTGACCCTTTAAACTCCCAAGAGAACTCACGATTTGGTATGGCCTATCTTGTTGTGAATATTCCAAGCCCTCCTTTTTCAAAAGCAGCCACTTCATAGAAACAGGTCGTGTACTCCCTTTCCTGCAGTACTGTAGCAATATCATTTCACCAATGCAAACATCTAATCAATAAACGAAGAATAGCATTCTTGGTTATTTCATTTTGGGCAGTATCCAAACTTTGCAGCCCAAGCACATTGATGCCTATCTTTCCTAACACACATTAAGAAATGAAAATAAGCATTCTAATCAAATAAAGCCCACAGCTCAAATGGGTAGGTAGGTCCAAGACAAGAAAAATAAAAAGATGAAGGTTGAATATCTATGGTTCAAACCAAAGCCTCAGACAGTGCCTCCTGAGAGGACTTGTTGAAGAACTCAATGCAATCTGCAATGGCTTCAGTGTAATGGGAGTTTGGCGAGTAGTGATAGGAGCTGCACGACGTCTTCGGAGGATCAAACCGTTCTCCGGTCCTCTGATGATGGGGAGCCGACTGCCTTCTAGAAGGAAGCGACAAGACTAAACGCACGATCATCTTCCTAAAGCGGTCGAAGAGCCTCATGTGTGACAGGTTCACTTTGGGTGCAGCCCTTGTTCTTGCCTGGTGACCTTCTTCCCTCACTTGGGTCACAGAGCTCTCCCTTTGTAATTTGTACATTCGTTGGGCAGAATGTACACATCCATGTTTATTAGGCTGTAGAACATATATATACATATGAAAGGTAGTGGTTCAGCAATCTTACATATTCTAGTTAAAAAGCATCTTACATTCATTTGAATGTAGAACAATAAACAGGTTGTTTAAAGCCTTTCTAATCCAATAAAGCAGACGTGAGAAAGATTAGGCTCATAGGCCATGTGCCCAAATCATTAACAGTACCTTTCTCTGTCCAACAAAATGATCTGTCTAGTAGGATTGTTATCTTCAAGTTTAGATAATGTGATAGCCTCATAATCAAACCTAGGCCTGTGCTAGATGCCACAACTCAACAAGTAGGGCCCATCATTCTGAAATCAGGAAACTTAATATAATGGCCCACAAATAGATGATTAAGAAATCAAGAAACCACCATCTATGCCAAATATTAGAAGTGCTTACTATGGATCCCATCATGTTGACTGATGGATCATGGAACCATGGGCCCCACATGTTCAAAATAAGCCTCATGGGTATCAGGTACCTTTGAGGTTCATGTATTCCCCACATAAAACATTTGAGGGATTGTAAGATGAGTAGTCCCAAGTCATGTTGATTTATGTCTAACAAGATTGAATGTTTTTTTGTATTGATTGATGTGACTGAGGCCTAATTTATAATAAACTTTGGAGCCCACCCACTAGGCAAGAAAGTGTTGGGATTTTTTAAATGCACCCACCCTATTCAATATCCACACCCACCCTATGCCTATATGACCTGACCATTTGCCTTTTTCTATTGTATCCACATGAGAGAGAGAAACACCATTTGCTTGAGTGATGTGACCACCTGAGAGAAATGTATGGGAGGGGGTATCAAACGGTCTTGAGTGACTGTGACCATATGAGAGAAATGTGTGGGACAAACGTTGGGCCCCACTTGCTGGGAGGGGTATCAAGCGCCCCACTTGCTGGGATGGGGTATCAAACGGTCAGGTGGTCGAACAGTGGGCTCCACTTGTTAGGATGGGTATCACGGTCAGGTGGTCAAACAGTGGGCCCCACTTGCAAGTCTTCAAAAGGTGAGCCCCACTTGCATGCGAATGAAATCCATTGACCGTGAGCTGACTTATCCAGAGGAGGTTCAAAATCATTAATGGGCCCCGCTGGTGGATTGAAAAAAGGCTGGCCTCTCATTCACAATATAGAGGATAATGGTGTATGGTCCACTGACTCACCAAATTCTAATGATAGTGTAAAATTTCTTTTTTAATAAAGAAGAAGATAAAAGGTCTGTAAGGTGTTCATCTCCGAAAATTCATCATCCATCCTACTAAATTTAGGTACAATATTAACTTTTATTGGGGATGTGTTTCTTTGTATGGTAATTTGAATTCATAAAAAAGGATTGTTAGAGATGATTGATATGTAAGGATGTTAAAACGGTGGGGGTGAACCCAAAAAATTCTCTTTTGGGGGTGTAAGAAAAAAATTATTGGAAAGGGGGAAAATGTTAAAAAAAAAAAAACATATTAAAAATAAACATACCCTATATGGCTATGATCTGACATGACCATTTGGTGGATGTGATTGTAACCACCTATATCTACCTCATCTATCTCTCTCTTGACTACTTTATCTTTTCCTACTTACAATCACACTCCATAAATCATGTGGAATACAACCAAATTGGCCATGCAACGTCCCATCCCTCGAGCCTGATGTGGTCTACAGACCAATTATGGTGGGGTTTTTACTTTTATCTTTGTATGTCGGTCCAATACAATATTGAAAACCCCACCATAAAAATCCCCAGCATAAGTAAAAATTTTGAACAAAGATAACAATCCCACAAAGATAAAAACCCCACTATAAAAGACATTTAAAACAAATTTATTCAAACATATTAACACATATTATATTGGCTAATCTTCCAACACATAGAGCCCCAGAAAACGAATTCTTATTTCACTCCTTCCTTGCACGTACCCAATACAAGAAACCATATAAAATTCACTCACTTTTTCTATACTATATTGCTTTCATCCCGATAGTATAATATTATTTGGACCTTAGCATATAAAGCAAATTTTTTTTTTTATTTCTTTAAGGCTTTGGCTCTCATTAGTTTAATGGAAGGTTGCTAGTGGCCCACTGGAAGTTCATTCCCCACACCCATTTATTGTGTATTCAAATCACCTGATCCAAGCTTTTGACATGGACAAAAGCAGGGATCTATATCAGCCTGGCATGGGTGCATACAGTAGCACACATCGTGAAAGGCAACTGCATGCCTCACCCTTAACACACGGATTTCAGGGCAATCACATCATCATCTTATCAAATCTATGATGAAACAAATACATTAGCTTACACAGGCCTGACATGTAGAGTGGGTGCGAATAGCACCTCCCGAAAGTGTTTTATGGTGAGATGGCACAGGAGTGATCATGGTGAGGGAACAAAATCTTTGCAACCAACAGTTCCTGGGCATGCTATGTCATAAAATAAAGTTTAACAAATGGAGGAGAATTTTTCTCAGTCCTAGGGAAGAGGGAAGGTCAGACAGTTCAAGCCTTTTATTAGATGTGAGGGCCATAGATGATGATATAAGTGGCAGAAGATAATGATGACAAGGACCCACTTATATATCCATTAAAAGTGGGATGGAGGGAAGATGTTGCCTTTCATGTGCTGTTGCCCTAAGATTGACCACTCAAATATGCTTTCTTCTTGGCACACCTTTTCAACTGTCAGTCAAATTCCTTTGTGGTAAAATTTATCTGAGTTCAGAAGTGATTAGTTAAACATTAAGATAATTTAATTATTCCATCCTAAGGCTGACAAGGTCTGATATATCTGATGCATGTTTGACCTGCATGATGGGACCAACAAACTATATATACTGGTCATTCACAGATCAAATAAATCTGACCTGAAGTAAAATGAGACGGGTTAGGATTGACCTGCATATGTAGCCCATTTAAATAAGTCAGGTGGTTGTCAACCCATTGTCAACCCATGTATCTAAACCAATTTAAATGGTAAGGTGTTTGATATTTTGTACTTTCGGGTTTTTATGTTTTGGCCTACAACTAAACTCCAATGTAACCTTAATACTTAAAATGGATTGGGCTTGGGTCTAACATCTGCAAGTAGTGTAGGACTGGTTTCGGTTATTAACCCACATTGGATGCGGGTTATGTAGGTCGGGTTGGTTTGACCTGCATCAGGTGCAGGCTAAGTTAATTGACTTAACAAAGGGTTCAGATGTGTGTTAACCTACAAGCCCTAGACAACCCAAGTCAACCTAACCTGTTTGCCACTCCTCAATCCTATGCAGTGGATGTGAAAATCACTTGAATAAGATAAGTTCAAACGTCTGATCGATGTCCAGTAAGATTGATGGATCAGATTTTTTACGGGAAAAAGGGTTCAACCATAATTTTAAAATTTTCATGTGATAGGGCCCGCCTCGGATTGTGCATTACTTTGTTTATCCAATGGCCTTCATTGTTTACAAGCGTGCACAATATGATTGATTCCAATGAATAAAAACGATTACCCAAAACTCAGTCCTTTGAAAACTTATTTTCTCAATTGATGATCTATCAGTTATCTTGGTTTAGACCCATAAGATTAGCCTGCTTGATCGACCTCACCTAAGGTTTATGAATGAGTGATTCTACTCTGGGCAGTTTGTCCAAGTTCATTATATTTAGTGATAGGAAAATAAATTTGATGATGATAGTCAATCTGTGGGCCTGGAAGCCAACGACAGGCCCAGCTCCGTATCTAAATATTATGGACCCTTTTTGGCAGTGTATACAGCTTGTTATGCCATCGAGCTGGGCATTTTACGATAAGGGGTTCAAAGCACAGCCCACTTCTAATCAGGCAAGCCCAGGACCAATCCACCAGCCTAAAAGCAGTCCAAATAAAGGATACTGGCAATGGGCCAAGTTGTGTCTAGTCTCCCTAGTGAGTGCTCAAGGCCCACTGTATTTTTGAGAGAGAGAACAAAATAATATACCCCCAAGAGTTTGATGTATCATAGTTATTAAAGAAGTTGGGAGCATTTCTGACGGGAATTCTCAAACTATTCCTAGAAATTCTGAATTTCCTGTTGATTGGATTTGAATGGTGAGAAGTAGCAGTGTCAATGGCCATGTAAAAAATCACTTTTAGCAAAGTTCTTCAAATTATGAATTTCATAATACTATTTCTGGCTTCAAGTATTTTGGATTTCTACCTTGGGGGATAGCATTTTGAATTCTCCAAATGCTCCAGACAAGTTATCCTCAAGTGCCTGCAAACAAACAGAAATTTAGAAACAAAGGTGAGGTTCCTTTTATTGGCAAGTTAAGCTTTTCAAGTTAGCTGGCAACCCCAAGGGGTTGGCAGAGTGGTCAGGACTACGGTTCTTTCCTCTTTTAGAAGTAGAGGTCTTGGTATCGACCCCTGATTTCCCCCTCTTCAGGAACCGAAGGTTGAGTCCACTTGTGTTACCACCTAGGAGCCACAGGGGTTTTACCCGACTTCTCTCTGGGCCCGGAGGAAATAGTCCAACCCAAAGGATTGGGAACCCTCCGTCAGAGAGGAAAAAAAAAAAAAAAGTTTGGTGCCTATTGTTTCTTGTTTCTTGAGACCGTCCTGACATTGCAGGAGATTTGTAGCCACTTGAAATAGCAGAAGTGATATCAGAGATCTGACTTGTACTCAAAAATGTAAAATGTGAATGTACTCTTCGCCCCTATCATTGAGATTGTAAGAGAAAAACTACCGAATCCAACGATCTACAATGCAACTATTCTTCATGTACTGCTTGCAGCATTCTTTATGTGGTGTGAACAAATTCCTGGCTCTACTGAAGACTCCTCACTGTCACTGTCACTGGGATATAAAGAAGTCGGGTTCGGTTCGGGTCAATGGTGGACTGAACCTGGACCCTTAAATTTATATGTCTACACTTAGGCCTGACTCTAATGGTTAGCTGAAACTTGACACTGGGCCCTGCTCAAATGCTTGCATCAAATAGTTCATGTCACATGTCGGGGAATACCCTAATCCCGGGTGATTCGGGAACCTAAGTGTGACCCATACAAAAAAAGAGTTAGTCACTAACATGTGCTGTATAGTACTTCAGTACAAAAAATATGTATAATGTATAGAAATGTCCAATCTGTAAAGATTGTGGCAAGTGGATCATATGCTTTGTACCATAAACCAGAGTCAAAACTAGCAATTGTCTTCTTCTGGGAAATAATAGTGACCAACCTACCTACCTTATGATCACATGCATAGACTATATAAAACAGGTCTTATGGTCAATGGCAGCCTGTCGTCCTTACCTTGCCTCAATATCTATGTTCTGTTCATATGGGTTTGGGTTCTCTATAGAATTTCTTCTGTTGAACGTGGTCGGATGTTTAAATATCTATTTTAACTGCAACTTCTTATAGACTTGAGTTCACCCTTCTTTAGACGTTTTCTGCACATGGGCCATCCAATGTGGAGCCCATCATCTAAATGATCTGGAAATACAGACAAGAAATCCAGGTAGATGAATGGTGGAGATTCATTCCTCATTTCATGTTCCACATCATATGAATGCAACTGCCTATTATTGAATATTCCTGTAAGGCTTTGGAATGTGGAAATAGGTTTTGATGTCTGGTTAGAGCCCTTTGTGGTGTATGGTCGGTCGATTAGAAAAAAGGATACGTTCAAGGCATCTTATCATTGAAGGTACATCCGGGCACATGAATGCATGTGCTCTCTCCTTCTGCCCCAACCCCTAATGGCTAGCTAGTGCTTAACTTGGAATTGGCTCGAGCTTAATCCAACTTGAGCTTGACCCGAATCTTAACTAGCTAACTCAAGCCGAATTTAGCAAAAGTAAAAATATGAATACATAGGAATGCAAGGTCAAATGGACTTTGTTTGACCATCTAAATTATTACCTTTCAATAGGCATATGTGCTTCATTGAATTTCTAGAAATTATAAGACTTTTTGTTTTTATAAGTGATTAAAAATAAATAATCAAAGGTGTATATTTAAAATTGAGTACAAACACCTGAATGCCCACCCATCTGTCTTATATCCTTCACCACTCACGCGATATATGGCCCTTAATGAGCCTTGCGTACTTGAGCTAGGCTGAGTAGGACACAGCTTGAGCATGGCAATTTCAAGACAATGAGCCAATTTTGAACTGGAGCTAAGCCAAGCCATTTGTAACCAAAGTTGTCTTATTGACACACCCACTCTATATGAGGAGGAATGATATATTACAAGTAGTGCTGACAGATCCCATGCAAGGTGGGGTGGGTGGTGGAGGCTCATATAGAGGTGTTGAAGAAAGAGGAGAGAAGAGGTGGGGGAGATGAGAGGGAGAAAAGGGAAGACCAAGGCTGGTGGTAGCTTCTGCGTACCAGGGCTGAGTAGCAAACGCGCGTCGCCAGTGTCGCTGTTGGAGCGATTCCGCCAACTCGTGTTTCGACTCATCATGTTGTCAGCTATTTCCAAGACTAAGCAAAACGAGACCTGTTGTGACAACGGGTCACGCCCATATCCACGAGGTGACTCACATTACAGTGAGGCCGTGGCAGATTGTATAGAGTTCATTAAGAAGACCGCGTCTGAAGAAGGTGAAACTGCCTGAGAGTTGAGAGACTCTGACCCAATCCAATGCATTGCCAGTCATGTGAGGGTGGAACTGTTTGAAACTGTAAGATAGAAGATGAAAAAAGTTTTAGTTATACAAGCATTTTTGGATTTTTTTTGTTTTTTTCGTTGTTTGGGTGATAAATTTTAGTGTTAGAAATTGTTGAACTTTCAAATGTTTGGTTTTTTTAAATTTTTTTTTTTTTATGGGGTTGGTACATTTGGAACAATTTGGCTCTACAGTTATGGATTGATTATTGCATTTGTTCATTTTATGGAACAGAGTTCCTGGAAAGTGTATTCATAGAAGTGGCTGAAATTGAAGTTAAAATGGAAAAGATCTGTTAATCGCTGTCAACTAATTTCTCACTTCAATGAAAATTGAATCAGAGGGAGATTAATAAATCAAATCTTTAGAAAGTCGAGTCCATCTACGTCTTCATCTTATATCTTTCACTCTTCACATCTTTAATAATATCTTATTTAAAACTTATTTTACCATAATCTCCTGAAATTCTGTTCCATGTAAACAAACAAGAACCTAATCTCTTCAGTCATCTTTGTGAGCTGAGCCTGAGCAATGCACATTCAAACGCCTGGCATTTGACTTGGTTTGGCCCAACATTGGAGCACCAAGCAAAAGATATCTTGTAAATGGACTGAGCCTGGCTCTATCTTAAAGGCCATTCGCTATTTCTAGGGGATAATACTTTAATCGGAAGTAATATTAGAGGGCACTCCATGCCTTGGCATGAATTCATCTAACAGTTCGAATTTAAGAATTGACACCTTTGGTTTGCCAATAACAAATGGGACGGAGAGATATATATGTGAGAACTAGTTCTCACTTGAATATTATCATATATATATATATATATATATATATATATATATATAGATATATGATAACACAGTTTTCTAGTCCTTTGGACTAAAATAATCCCTATGGCCCAGGAGAGAAAGCCGGATAAAATTCCCATGTGGCCCCAGTGTGATAGTACAATTTCGAACCTACAACATCCGGATGCAAATCGTATTCCTAGGCCAACTGAGCTACCCCTCGGGGTTAAGAGAGATGATCATATATGCACATGAGTGTGAGTCCTAAACATATGAGGTCATGGTTTACATCATAACAAATCTTTTTATTTCATTCTAATCCACATGATAGGCTGATTGAGTTGAAACCATGGCTTACATCATTGGATTGAATCATGCAATGGGCCAAGCTTGTAATGAGTTCAGCAACCTCTGCTGGAGTAAAATTTGAAAACATCAGAGGATAACATTCCTTTCAAGACACTAAGATTTTTGAGATATGGACCCCTCTTAGAGCATCACTTCTGTCACTCTTACCCCAATGGTCGGCCAATAATGTAGGCATTCATATCCAATGTCACAAATATCTTGCAATAATTTGGAAATTATCCTGACAGTTGCATAGATAGATATCTTTGGATATTATTGAGATATTTTCATAATATCAAGAAAACTGAAAATTCCCAAATATGCAATAAATTGGAAAAATGGAAATATCTATAAAAAAATAAAAATTAAGCCTTAGCCCATCCTAATAAATTGAGACTCTGTTTTGTCACACTCTGGATTTGCCCACGACAACCTTTTAATGCCACTGTTCGAACCAGCATTCAATAAATCTCACCAGTGGTTGTAATATTCCATCACTTCTGTATTAAATTAAGGGAAAAAAAATCAAACCATAGCCCATCATATTATGAGCATACCATTCTGCCAAAACAACTATGACAGATTCCGATACAACATATTCTAGGCACTCAAACCTCCCCCCTCATGTTTGTAGTAATTATAGAAAAAAAAAATGCAGAGACCTTTATATAACACATACAACCCACTCCTTTCCGCATGACCACACAGCTAAAATAAATATTGAAATGGTGTGGGAACAATCCAACTCCACTCAGTTGGACGGAAAATACCCTGGGTTATAAAAATTAAAAAAAAAAAGAGTCAAACCCCAATTCTTCATGAAATACCAATCGAAAAATAAAGCTAAGAATATGACATAGCCTTTTGCATTGATGGATGACGCATCAAATGTCGGGCATGTGCAACCTAACCCCGCTTGCCTTGAATTTGGAGGCGACCTTGTTCAGGATGGGCTGCCCTGCCTGCAGATTGCCTTTCTCCTGCTGAAATACCCTCCACAATCACCCTCCCATATGTATTTGACTGTGGCTTTCTGAATCGGTCTCTCTCCGGCTTGGTCAAATCAAAAGTAAGTGGTTGGATGCCTTGCAAATCAGGGTCTGGTACAAACCCACGTGGGCGTTTTCTGTCATCCATTTTCCTGAAGGTGATTGATATCCTAAAGACAGAATTCTCGACAGAATAAGAAAGCCATTCTAACAGAACCTATTAACACTATAAAATTAGCTATAATGTATCACCTTTTATTCGGGACTGCTGGTACACAATGCTTTGCAACATCCGCTCCATTTCCATTCAAGACAAGTACTGACCTGCATGATCAAAATAACAAATTCAGCTTATTACAAGCATGCCGGATGATAATAATGAAACACCTAGCAAATACAGTTCCTATCAGCAAAAAGAATCACTATTAAAGAATGCAATCCTGATAGCCAATTATGATGCCCGAATGCTTGTAGAACCAAGCGTATCTGTGCCAGACCGATGCAACTCTCGTATCACCAATACTTCTAGGGTAGAGTTCAGCATATCCCACTTCCCGAGTCCATTATTTCATATAGTTCTTTTATTTTCTTAATTCTCAAGAAAAAAAAAAATTGTTAAGAAGGAACATAAACAATGATAGTTTCGTTAGCTCAAAAGCAATCTAAAGTGAAAAAATTAATTGAACAGCCGTATCCATATCCATGTCCTAAATTTTCATGAGTGCAGAGTTGTATCCTCAAGCCCTGAATTCATGTCCATACCCATATCAATAGTTGCATCCATATATGGCCATCATAGAAGGCAAAGGGAATGAGAAGGGGGCTCTGCAGATACAACCAGGGAGAAAGTACGACTGGTTTTGTTAATCAAAGTGGTGTGCTAAATTAAAGAGAGACTCCAATTTACATCTCTTCACCAGTGAGGTTTATATATGAGTGTTACAATATAAATGGTTTTATTATAATTTTATAAAGATGGTTTTATCTGTTGACTTAGATTTTTGAAGCAGCGCAGGGAAGGGAGGATAGCCAACGGGCTAAACTCCAAGCCAAAAGGCCTAAGGATAGGGATCCATGGGATCTACAATGTCCTGGTCTCAGACCACAGACAAGTAACCAAGAGGAAAACTCAAGAGAAAATTTTATTAATCAATACATTGTCCCTAAAGAGGGATTACAATCCTTTATATAGATTCATACTCTAACCTATTCTTGGAAACAACTCTAATTAAAATAAGAACTAAATCAAATAAGAGAAACTTTCTAATTAATCTCCCAATTATTCCTAAAATCCAGCTAATACTAAAAATAAAACTCTTGCATGATTTGAAGATCTTTTTATGGGCTTGGGCCCAATAGGCTGCCAGACCAAAGATCTTGCCTGCATCAGTTCCCCCCCTCTTGGAGGGAACTCGTCCTCGAGTACAGTAGATGACCGCCTGGGTCGAAGATCAAACGCACAAACTTTCGATTCTCTTGTCGATCTTCATATGGTGTGTAAGCTTCAATTAAGCGTTTACTCCACAAAAATTTTAGATATTGCCTCTTTTGATGGTGGGATTTTGCATGGACTCCCGCTCGAGCAAATTGATGCTTCGATTTCTGAATTTGTACCATCTACTCACAATCTTCTGATATCAACAGTCGATTCCCGAAGATGAAATCAATGTGGGGAACCTCAACGATTTGATCTTCTTTTCCAACCTTCGAAACAATAGCCTGTTCTTCTGATGATTTAATTGGCTCTTCAAGAATTGAATTTATGATGAAACCTACCAGTTGATCGGGCTCTTGGTAGACTACTTTCAATTCTTCAAAGTTTGCCTTCAAAGTTTGCCTTTTCTTCCTTCAGTGCCTGCACTTCTTGATCATCATTGTTAATAGAAAGGGAATCAATTTCTTTGTCTTCCAATGTACCTAAAGTAAGATCCGGTGGAGGTGGTTTGTCTATCACTTCATCTGAATTTGCTGGGAAACCATCATTTTCTTGCTTTTGCTCCTCAACATCAGCTTTGATAATCTCCATCACCGGTTCCATCATATGGACTTCTGTGGTTTGCGGAGGCTTTTCTTCTTGCATCTTAGCTTTTCACAAGTGAGACCGTTTAAGCATGCGCTCAACACAAATTGCTTCCCAAAATGCCTCGTGCATGTCTTTGCATTCTTTCTTCATATTTTTCAATATGCTCGGGTGCAAACCTTTGAGAAACTGATTGAAATCAAGTGTCTTGCCCAAGTCACATAAATAGTGTAGCCTTTCAAAGTAATTGGCATAGTGTTCGATGGACAATTTCCCTTGTGTCAAATTAAGATACTGCACAAAATAGTCAGTGGGCTTCAATTTGGCTTCCACTAGTGGGGAGAATGAATTTCTTCCATGTATGTCCTCCATTAGGAATTTCATTTCCTTCCATGTTGGCGGATGTTGATATAACTAACATTCTACCTTTTTCCACCATGCTTGTGCATCTCCTGGAAGCTTTCTTTTGGCATAATCTTTACATGCATTATCTCTCAATTTACGCCATTGAAAATACTCTTCGAGTATGTTACTCCAATATAAGGAGGCAGTTGGATCTTTATTTCCATAAAACAAAGGAACTTCTGGAGCTTCTCTATAAACCATGTTTCAAAAGTTACCTTGATGATCAATGCCAAGTAATGTACTGTTTGCTGCTTTGATAATGCTAAATGAAGTGACAGAGAATGTACAACTCTTGAATGAGGTGGGTCAGGGAGCAGAACGCAGGTTGGCTGGACCCAATCTGGGCTACAGGTTCAGGCCTATGGCTCAAGTTTCCCTTTTTCCTTTTGGATCGAGCTTGATTTCAAGCCCACAAGATGGGCCTGTTGTCTTACAAGTGTGGGACACATGTGAGCCAAAGGATTTTTTTTACCTCCAGCTCGATGCAACGAAGAAATAGAAAAGAGGTTTCACCACGTTCCATTGCTGTTGTTGGACTTCGACGAAAAGGAGATGGAGATGACGGATGCAGTTCAGTGTGTTGTGCAGACAATGGTAATGAAGCGATGAAACTGGGCGATTGCAAGGGCGATAGTGGTTTTGCTGCGAGCACTTGCCGTAATGAAGCGATGAAGCTGGGCGATGGTGGAGCTTGCAAAGACGGAGACGTTGGCAGTGGGGTTAGTGCCAGTGGTCCGTGGCTTCCGTCAACGAAGAAGAAGACTAGGTATGCTTCCGTCCTCTGTCCTCTTTCTTCTTCTTTTTTCTCTCTGATTTTTTTTTTTTTTTTTTTTTTTTAATCTGGGGTTGGGCAATGAAGGCTGTGGGTTTGGGGTTTGACCGAGGAAAGGTTCTGGTTTGGGGTTTTGAAATGGAATTCGATTGATGATGAAGGGATTGGGTTTTCAGTGAAGGTGTTTTTTTTTTTTTTTTTTCCTATTCTGGGTGTGGGATTGGAATGAGAAGGGCTGGTAGTTCTGATTTGGGGGTTTTTTTTTATTTCGTGGATTGGGAATAATTTCATAATTTAGGGTTTGGATTGGGTTTCGCTAGTCACTGGGTGGGTGGATGGAATTGATGAGGATGGATTAACGATAGTGAAGATGGGTTTGGGAATGGAGGATGTGTTCTGTGGGTTTGGAGAGAGTTAGATTAAGGGTCGATGATGTGAGGCTTCAGTGGTTGTTGTGGATGGGAATGGGGCTTGTGGAGTGGTTATTGTTTAGGAATCTGGGAGAGGTGAAAGGGCTGAATGGAGGAGCGTCAGAGATTCTGGGAAGGCTTCAGTTAGGGATTGGAAGTGGTGGGGATCATGACAGATGCTAATGAATGATGATGACCAATGAAATCAGATCTAAGATGAGCGGACGGGTTACCTTGATCGGCAATCAAAACGGCGATCTGAGAACGGATCTTCACTCTGATACCAATTGAAGCAGCACAGGGAAGGGATGATAGCCAACAGGATAAACTCCAAGCCAAAAGCTTAAGGATAAGGATCCATGGGATCCAAAATGTCCTGGTCTCACACCACAGACAAGTAACCAAGAGGAAAACTTAAGGGAAAATTTTATTAATCAATACATTGTCCCTAAAGAGGGATTACAATCCTTTATATAGATTCATACTCTAACCTATTCTTGGAGCAACTCTAATTAAAATAAGAACTAAATCAAATAAAAGAAACTTTCTAATTAATCTCCCAATTATTCGTAAAATCCAGCTAATACGAAAAATAAAACTCTTGCATGATTTGAAGATCTTTTTATGGGCTTGGGCCCAATAGGCTGCCAGACCAAGGATCTCGCTTGCATCAATTTTCCTTCAAAGTTCAAAGTGAATTGAGTATGCAATTTATTTTTTTATTTTAATGCAGCTTCCACCTTATTGCCCTTGAGTCCAATAAAACTAGAGCTGATTTAAGGAGTCCAGGCACCTTTGAAACGTCTCGAACCAAACTTCTTTTAGGGCATTTTTCTTAATGTAATTGAGTACCTAGGATTATATTTCTATAAGTGGTTAAAAATGAAGAACCAAAGGTGAATATCCAAAAAACAAAGACCATCAAATAACCTCCCCTTTATGGAAACTGAATCGAGGGAAGATGGAAATTGAATACCCAGCCATCACCCTAGCTATCCAATACCTATGAAAGTCAAGGTCTCATCTACATCTCCATCTTATATCTTTCATCCCTCACCTCTATATTAATCCTTCAGAGGAGCTCATTTCACCATGAATTCCTATATATTTAATTCCTATGTATTTTACGCAAACAAGCAGGCGCTTAGTTAAAAGACAATAATTGGTTGGTGGCAAACTTAAAAATAGATCTCCAAACAATCAATTGAAATTTGTACAAAGCATGGTAGAGGTAAGAGGATATCATGAAAAAATTAACTATATAAATTGCCAAATTTCTTACAATAGATCTCCAAACGATCAATTGAAATTTGTACACAGCATGGTAAAGGATATCATGCAAAAAAAAAAAAAAAATACAAAACAAAGCAACAATTTCTCCCAGCGTATACCCATTGCAACCGAAAAGCTATTGCACCACATGCTAAGAAAAAATTGCAGTAATTCCAAATCACTATATAACTATCATGTACACCACATGCCTTCACAACATATTTTCTAGTTAAGTGTCAGAAAGGAAAAAAAAAAATGAATTGACTATTCCAAACAGACTTACCCCACTGGCAAACGAATGGAGTATGAACCAGAAAACTCGCCCGGCCCTAAAATCTTTAAGTTTGATCCAAAGACTATATTGCACTCGCTGAGAAATGAAACAGTACAAAATGGGCGGACAAAATCATGGTTGTCAATATGCGGTGGGATACAGTCCCCTTCTTCATAAATATTGACGATGCAACTGTCAGGGATACATGATGGAGGAAGTACGTGCCATCTGACCAGCCTCTTTATGATCACCTTGAAAAGACCTGGTATGGGATCAACAACCTCATTGCGTAGAATACCTGGGGGGTTCCCCTTTCTATCCTGTCATAACAGATTAATAAGAACAAAAAGGGGGAAAGAAGTATTATTTTAATTTTAATTTTTTTTAAAACCAGCATACCGGTGCATAGTTGTAGCAACAACCAAACTGGATGGTCACACGCCCTTTTCCCCGCATCCACTTCGGGGGTTCAGAGTACGTACGCTCTGCAAGAAAAATATAAAGATTAGATGATACTCCACACACACACATATATCAGGGAACTAATGGATAAAGGTACTGAAATAAAAATAAGTATTCTTAGGTACGAATAAGAGGTGTAAAGAGGGAGTAACAATTCCTACCGGCAATTATTGAAAAAAAATAAATAATCAGATGTTATCGAGATAGTGTGTCAAACTCTTAAGGGTTCTTGTCAACAATTTTCCTCCCTACTGTGAAAATAGTTTATTTTCCTAAAGAGAATTGGAGTGTCACTAGAAAAATCTTCAAATGTAGGGGTTTAGTTACAAAGACGAAGTACAAGAACTGTTCTACAATTGGGGCAAAAAAAAGAAGAAGAAGAACAGGTGAACATACAATAGCACCCTTTTTCAATAGTTCAACTTGAAATATTAACAAACAAAAGAAACTTTAAAAAGAAATGCAAGAGGCATTCTTTATTTAGAGCAACAATTAAATTTCACTAAGGCAAGCAAGAAAGAGTTAAAAAAATTTAACAGAACTGTGTAAAATGGTAATGGCGTGGTTTTGAGTAATTCCACCTATTCTGGCCTTCATGGCAGTCCTTCACAAACTAGTACCCAAACATCATTTATGCATACCAAAAGGAAAGCACATGCAATCCATAGAGGACCAACTATTTCCATCACCGTTCTTCTCCCGAAACACTCCTCCAATGTTATATTAAATCAGCTGGATCAAGGACCTCAAAACTCTCTTGTTGAAAGCCCAATAAAATAACATCATTCACTAGCCTTGCCCAGCACTACCTCAGTGATATATGATTAATACTGAGTATGTCTAGCATCTCTTCTAAATGGTCAAGGAACTGCAATCAAAATCAAGTCACAAAGAAACCCCACACGAATTGGACTATGCCCATGATCCACACACTAACAAATTCTGAACATATTTTAGCATCACCATATCCACTCCCAAAAACCAATGGAAGAAGCCCCAAACTAATATCAAAGAACAAAGGAAAAGAAGGTTGGAACCATCTACTGAATGGAGACATATAATACAAAATCTTCACTGAACAACAATTTGGAAGATCCAAACAAACCATCCAACACAACATAATCAACTCTAGGAGCATAAATTATCCACCTGCATGATGTGATGACTATAAATGATTAATTGTATCTGGTCAATAGGAAATAAAAAATAGGATCCGGGCCCAAATTCAAACAACATAACAGTATGGAGACAAAAGAACCCTCTTATGTCCAAAGAGAACGGTGAGAACCTTTGGTTCCTCATCCCTCGTATCAGAAGACAAACAACTCTTCCAGTAGCCCTATCACAGTTATCTAAAACCACTGATGAAATATCTGTTGCAAAATTTTAGAACAAAGGGTACTGCGGTACTACTGCCACAAAGATGCTAGTTATAGCAACATGTCAAACAGATTTTGTTTTGAATACAATGTATTTAATGCCAAACATAAAAAAAACATAAACTTTTTTCCATCACTAAACACTTCCTTTTACAGAGTTTACCTGCATGGTTGTTGTGGGTATTCACCAATCGCCACCCACCATCACCAGTATTGTTCTTACAATTAAGAACCTAGCACCAAAGCCCCAATCTTCAAACCCATAAGCCATAACCACCATACCCATTATCAAAATAGAGCAGAGCATGAAGAGGCAAATCATGTGTTGGCCAAATGTCTTGAGAAAGAAGCAACCATGGAAGAAAAGATAATCACCATGTTGACTAGCTAGAATCTTAACTTCTGTTTGAGGTTCTAAGCGTACATCACTCATAGTTTTCGATTCTATTCCATTCGAGTTGGAATGCCATAATGTCCCAGCCAGAAGCGCCTGTCAAATTGGTATACACCCACACTCCCGGAGTCCCTGGATGAAAAAAATTCCCACAAATGGCACTTTTTTAATTTCCTATTTATCCATTTTTACCTCCTGTCAAGGCTAAAAATAATGTGCATATGAATAGCTTAACCCTCCTAACGAAACAAAAGGGCTTAAAAGAAGTAATTTACAACCAAATAGGCTTTAATAAATCGTAAGTGTGACAGTGAAACTTGGACAGGTTGGATCAAGTATTTGCTCAACCCAAGCCCAATCCATACAGTATGTAGGTAAACCCAAACCTGCCCCAATCCAAATGGAAACTGAACATACCCAACCCAAATTTCGAGTGAAATTCAACGTATCAAACAACATGTATATAGAGGAATTCTAGAAAACACCCTTTTCAAAAAGGGGCATTCCTGCCCCCATGTAACGCCATCCAATGAGAGGAGTTTTCCAAGACTTTTTCTCCATTCTCTAAAAAATGCAACATTAATTTCCCTGCCTTACTTTTTCTCCTCTTTAATAGCAACAATGATTCCTTATGTCTAAGAAGTGTTTACACATTTTAAGTTTGTATATCCTCTTTTAACCATGGGTCCCATTATTTAGAAAGGTACCTACAAAATTAGGAGATACACGGTTCTTACAAGTGGGTCCAACTAGTTATAAATAGGGGGATTGGTACGTACCCTCACCAAAATAATTGCCCAACATCTTGCTTTTAAAAAGGATAATAAAGTAGGAAAGTTGATCTATCTTATCTTTTTGAAAAGAGAAAAAATAGGTGTTTGTTTCATTTGTTTCTACATGTGAGCAACTTCTCATTAATTTCTTTCTTCATTAACTCCCAAGAAGATACGTATGCCACCTCAACTCCTTCCCCCTTTAACTCCCTTCTTATTATTCAATGTAAGGGGGCATTTTTTGTGCTAGAAACGCCCGGGCGTTTTCTAGCGCTCCTCGTGCGTGTGCGTGTGCGTGTCACCCAGGTCAAACTTCCCAACCCAAAGCACAAACACAAATTTGAGCTGCATTCCATGCAATTTCAAAATCTAGGTCCAAGCCTAGTCCAAATTTTACTTTTGGTCGAGGTTGGGCCATGCAGGTTCAAGTTTGGGCCAACCCAGGATGCACTCCTACATATATGAGCGTAACTTCTTGTCGTGAATTTAACATTTATAATTTGTTAAACTTGGGGCAATAATATTTACATGTGACAAACAAAAAGACAATTACAGAGCAGATCTGAATCTGTAAAAATGTCATATTTATGTAATGTTTGAGAAAGAAACGATATTAATATCAGAATGTGTGTTTCTACTACTTTTTCTTAATTTATTATATAGATATATCTATATATCATCAAAGCCTCAATCCATCAAACTAGGGCTGGTAAATGATCCAAAGACCTCCATCTGTGGCTCCCTCTTTTTGGTATGATCAATCTAATCTCTTTGTATACACCTACCCCCTTGATCTTGACTCTTGAGTTGGCACTGATCTTAATTTGAGACCGACCTGGACATTAGTTACGATTGGATTTTATAGCAATAAGTTCGAACGATGTACAGCAATTAAACCTAAAAAATAAAGCCTGGGATTATTTGACTTCATTATTGAATAGAATCGTGGGTTTTCCCTCAGAGAGGTCCGTCCTCTTGTTGAAGTCTCCGTGGAGATAATTTCAGGTGTCTATTGACATGTGCTTTGGCATCCACGCAAGCCCTAACGCTAGGATCCGCCTCACTTGGTTCATGCACCCAAGTGAGCCCTAGAGGAGGAGAGATTTTTGTCATGGAAAAAACAGTCGGGCATGGTTTAGCTAAATAATATAAACACACACATACCCACGCACGGGCGGGCATGCACGTGAGCGTGCACGGCACAAATTTCCGGTCACATTTTTCCAAAATGGAACACCGCGGCATTCCTTTCTAAAAGCAAACTCATAGGCCACTGGAACAAAATCAACAACCATGACATTGCCGGCTCTTCAACAAAATGGTTAAGAAGCCGAAGCTGCTATAGATGGGATTTCTATGTGAAAGTTTTTTACATCACTAAAAGGGAGGGGAAAAGAACTCATGACTGAAATTTCTCAGGTAGAATTGATGAGGACGTTGTATGTATAAATGGGAAGATATTTATGGTAAGAGAAGAAATTAGAGAAAAGAGCACCCGAAGATAGAAAACCTATTTACACTCTTCATGCATAATCTACCTGAAAGAATCAATCATTCAAGGATTTACAGGATCTTTGGGATGTTGAAAGGAGTGATGAAAGAGAACACGGGCTTGTCTGCAGGTTATAAAGGAAGAAGTAATTAAGAGAAGGGAGAAGCTGAAGATAGAGAACCTATTTTTGTCGTTCTTGGATAATCTAACAGATATTCTAGAATCAATCTCTCCAGGTTATAGAGGATCTTTGGGAGGCTAGGTTTTTCTAGGGACATGTTCGCTCCCGAAGGCAGAAGAATCGGAAAAGGCTCCTGATTTGGCTCCATCCGGTTTAGCAAGCCACAGGGGCTCTTTATGCGGGAGCAGGCAAAGAGAAACAATGGATGAAAATCAAAGGCAGGTGACAATGGGCGAACAAGAAACCAGCATATTGGAAGGATGGGAGAGTAAGAACTGAATACAGAGGTTATTAATACTATCATGTTAAAGCTAACGACTAGCATGACAGAACCTTTTTGCAGCAGAAACCAATAGTGTTTATTATGCATTCCTAAAACAAAACAAACCCTAGGAACACAAGATGGCTTACATGATAAGGAGATGGGATTCGATGTTCGCTTCGCTCATTAAATATAACTAATTTTCACAATCACAGATCCCAGGACCAGACTGGCATGGTAATTCATAAGTAACAACTTGCAAATCAGGAATTAAAGAACAGAAAAGCACATAAATTTACCTAATTCTCTCATTCAATAGAAGAACCAAAAGACAACAGAAAAAGAAGTTCAATAATAAGATCTTACCCTTCAATTCTCCTCTCTTCCCCATCTCCTGAATCGAGTAAACAAAATCGACAATCCGCCTCTGTTCCAGAGCGCTGAAAATCCCAGTGTGTAGTTCAAGCCCATCAACAACATTCACAATCTTTCCTTTTATTCTCTCCAAGCAGATGTAATCCTTCTTCCTCACCACTCTCGTGAACCTAATGTGCTCTCTCCGATCTCTCGACAAGAGAGGCGGTTTCTCCTGCACTTTCGCATCTGCCTCCGCCGCGTTGCTATTTGAATCCCCTTCTTCTCCTTCCTCTTCGAGCTCGTCTTCCTGCGCCATGTCAGCCCACGACATCCGGACAGACGGCGACGGATCGCCGGAGGGGACACTGCCCGACCAGTCGTTCGCGCCATCTTTCCAGCTTCCGAGAGAATTCGTGTCGCAGTTGTCTTGATTCTCATGCGACCCGCCATCATTCGTACTCAAGTTTGCATCTTTCCAACTTCCGAGAGAATTTGTGTCGCAGTTATTATCGTGATCATGATGCGATTCAGAATCCTTCAAGGACATGTTCGCGAAGTTCTCGGAGTTGGATGCATCTCCAGAAGAATCTGCAACAATGAAAATAAAGAGTGAAAAATGGGACGTGGATAGAAAACTCTAACCAACCCTAATTCACTGACTGAATACTAAAAAACAAACTATGAAATCAAATTCGATTTCAAGAAAAATCTATTGAGAAACAAGGGCAAGGGTATGATCAAACAAGATAATCTGATCGATCGAATCTGATAGAAACCTGGAACGATAGATCGGATGCGATTGGAGAGGGTTTTGGTGCAATCAACGCAGAGATCTCTTGAGAGAAAGGGAAGCCAGGTTGTGAGGAATTCTGCAGCGATTTGGAGCTCTGAAGATTGATAGCTGAGAATGAATGGATCGCCCATCTCTCTCTAACGGGGAGAGAAGAGAAGAGACCTTGGGACTGAAGAGAATTTAGAGAGCTGAGGGTGGGGATTGTGTCTGCTGTTTGGTTAGAAAATAAAATCAGAAAGGGGAAGAAGAGATGGATGTGGGTGTCTATATATGTAATTTCTATCTCATCCGAGGGGTTAATTGGAAGATTGGAAGATTGAGTTTGCTTTCTTAGATCTCATCCTTGCAAAGGTTCCATGTTTTATTCCAATAAACAAAAGGAATGTCTTTATTTTATGTTTTTTTATAACAAGAAAATCTTTATTTTTTAGGGTTGCACTTGAAGAAAACTTGTTATAATGATCCTAATTGTCCTTTTTTTTTTTTTTTTTCAAAATGGTTGTAATGGTTTAATTATTTGATGCATTTTGGGCCATTAATCATTTTGATTTGACGTCACTATGTCAAAAGCCACAAAAAAAATAAGTGTTTGGAGCTGACTTTTGATTGAAAAAACAAATGTTCAAGTCATTTCGACCGTTATTACAATTGGAGTAGTGGCATTCTTGATAGATGTGGGTAGGTTGCATTTTAGATGAGATTGGTAGATATTATCTTGTGGTTCTTCCTAGGTGGATGGAGAATAAGTTTTGTTTTATGAAAGAATTAAATATATATAATTATTATAGGTCCCAATGGCCCGGCTGATATAGATGTGTTTGTAGAACTTTATTTACAAGGTTTAATAATGTTTTACTCAAATATAAATAGGTGTTCACTTTTTCTTCCAAGTTTCATAATACTGACAAGTGTGGTGTGTGGGGATATAAGTTAAAGGGGTGTAAAATTCTTAAGATAAAAAAGTGAAACGCCACAATGTAGCGTGCCTATCAAAAATCTGATCATCTCGAAATGAACCCACATTTTGTAAATAAGGTTTTCCTAAATTTTATTTCAATAGGAGTTTACCACACAATGAGATTGATCATATGATGAATATAATATGATTAATAATGTAAAAAAATTGTTTTAATCACGTATCCATTGTATGGTAAATCTTATGGTGGGGCCAACTTCTATTGAATCAAAACTTGAAGAAATCTCATGCATACGTAGCAAGGGTGTTCGTTTTAAGCAATCTCATGTAGAGTTCCTCTCTCTCCAACTTAGGGATTTTCTAAGTGTCTAAGACTTCTTTCAAATCTCTTCTAAAAATAAAGAAAAAGAAAAGAGAGAGAAAAAAAAAAGTTCATAGCATTTCATCAAGTAAGAAGCATTAATTCATGGATCCAATTTTTTTTCCCCCAAGAAAACACGAGCATTGCCCCCCAAGTGTTTTATTGTAGTTTAAGTGACTTGTGTACGCCCAAATTATTGAAGTGGGTGACTTGCGCATGTGGTATTAGGGCTAATGCGGGTGCGTATTTATTATAGGCAATTCGGTAAAAAAAGAAAAAAAGACATTATTCAAGACTTTGGTGGGACGTATCATATATTTTTGGACTACTTTCTAGATTAAGATTTTTTCTCATAATTGAACTACCCTTAAAGAAGGAGGACTACTCCCCTTATTATTATCAACAATACGGATTTGTTTGGGTAATTCACCTGTAAAGTGAAACGAAATAAGGAATTAATTTAGAATACAACAAAAGATGGGTGATAAAAAAAATACTAAAATTCAAATACCACCTCTTTTTTTTTAAGTCAAAAAGTGATTCCTCACAATTTATTAAAAAAGAGATCAAAAAATACCAACATTGCGCCGTTTTGTACTCCAAAAAATGACAAAAGACCAGAAAGATGAGTTTTTAAATTTGGTGGTTTATGATTTGGAGTCTATATATATATATATATATATATATATTGTGAGTTTCGGCGGCTATTGGCCTTTTTGTTGATAAATGGTGCCTATCTAAAATACTAAGGGAATGTAGTCTCCCTTAGTATGTTGACAGCCGTCTGCAGTCTGCATCCCTTACTATGCTAATAGCTGTATGTATTCTCCCCACTCTCCTTTACTCGCATAACTACCTCAACAAAATTGTCCGATAACCCACTCTCCACTCCCCCTCTCCTCTAAACTTCCAGATAACCCCTCAACAAAATCGTCCTCTCTTTCTATTCGAAGAGAAAGAGAAGAAAAATACAGGAGCAGCAGAAAAGGGACTCCAATAGCACCGCCACTACTAGTGGTCATTCTTGAACTCCATCTTCGTTGTAACAAGAGCGCCTCTACCATTTGTTGAGAAAAGGTATGCATGGATGATGGATGGGGGTTTTCTCTCAATTTTCTCTCACTGTTATTCTCTTTTTTCTTTTACTTAATTTGTTTCATTTCATGGGTTTTGGTTTTGATTTTGATAGGAAGGAAAATAAAATGGAACGGCTGTTGTTCTATTCGATTTGGACTTTCGAGAGGAGTTTATATATATATATATAATTGATTCACTTGGTGTTTAAGAAGATTTATCTGTGAGAAATTGTCAATTTTACTAATTTATTTTTTACATATTCTTCATAAATTTGGAAGGGCCTAATTTATATTTTGAGATTCTTGGATTTATTGTCTTTCCAAATAAAACAACTTAAAAAATTCTGTGCTAGGTCTAAATGCAGGCCTGTGATTAAACTTCATGTTAGGAAGTGGATAGATGAGTTCGAACATAAACCATTTATATATGACACGCCAGTATTGGAGCATGACACGCCGGTATCAAAGCATAGCTCACGTAAAATACAACTAGCTTAGTGGTTGAGATAGTGTGGAAACTTCATCCCCGAAAGCTATATAATGATAAAAATTGTCGAGACATTGCTACCAGCTTGGGATGCTGCAAAAAGGAGGATATTTGAAATTTTGCAACCATGGCATGCGGTGGAATTTGTCGACTTATTGCAATCATTTGAAAGATTTATTCAGCCCTCATGGATACAGTTCAGAAAAGAGAAAATGGTTGAAGGAACATGTGTTAGAGAACGTTTGCTGAAGAATGAACAGTTGTTCTACGATCTCAAAAGAAGAGGATTTGAACTGAATATTGTAGATCTGGTATGTTCCATAATAAGCACTCTACCACCTCCTTGACCGGTGCAAGACATCCACGCTAAGCTGAAGACTAATTTCATAGACATGAGGGAATTAGGGGAAATGTTGGAAGAAATCGAGTTAGACCTTACAACGGTGAAGGCTTTATAAGATTTAAAGGATGGACTGAACAGCAACAACACCGTATGAAAGGAGATCTCCATATTCCAGGTAAAAATGTCCTTTTATGAAGACTATTGAGATAGTTTCAGTTGAATATTTTCCATTAACATAATATTTAATTAATTATAAAATTTTTAAATAGGTTTTTATACACCTACAGGTCCACTGCGAAGTACTTGAAAGATGGAGTTAAAACTACTCGGCATGAATAGTTTGTTTGATATTGCCCGTGTTAAAATTTGTAAATATTTTAGTTTTTTAGAGGTTGATGTAAACGTTTTAAAATTTGAATTCAGTGCCTTCTCATTTGTATAATTCGTACGAATGTGTATATTGTGAACCCTCTGTTATTAAAATTACATTTACTCTCATTTACTATGTTGTTTTATATTTAATGTGTCTTTCATTTGATTGTTTTACACATGCCCAAGCTTCAACAAGCTCCATTTATACCTCACGTAAATAATAAAATATTTGGAAAAACTCATAAAAATCAAATTAACAACAAAGAAATAACTAAACAGTTTACTAAATAAATTATTTAATAAAAATAATACATGTTAGTTTGTGTATTTAATAGTTATGCGGTTCGTGCATACGTACATAGCACGGGGTGTTGCTAGGGTATAATCAAACAAGATAATCCGATCGGTCGAATATGATAGAAACCTGGAACGATAGATCGGATGCGATTGGAGAGGATTTTGGTGCAATCAACGCAGAGATCTCTTGAGAGAAAGGGAAGCCAGGTTGTGAGGTATTCTGCAGCTATTTGGAGTTCTGAAGATTGATAGCTAAGAATGAATGGATCGCCCATCTCTCTCTAACGGGGAGAGGAGACCTTGGGACTGAAAAGAATTTAGAGAGATGAGGGTGGGGATTGTGTTTGTTGTTTGGTTAGAAAATAAAATCAGAGAGGGAAGAAGAGATGGATGTGGGTGTCTATATATGTAATTTCTATCTCATCCGAGGGGTGAATTGGAAGATTGAGTTTGCTTTCTTAGATCTCTTCCTTGCAAAGGTTCCATGTTTTATTCCAATAAAAAAGAAAGTCTTTATTTTATTTTTTTTATAACAAGAAAGTCTTTATTTTTTAGGGCTGCACTTGAAGAAAACTTATAGAAAACTTGTTCTAATGATCCTAATTGTCCTTTTTTTTTTCTCAAAATGGTTGTAATGGTTTAATTAATTGATGCATTTTGGGCCATTAATCATTTTGATTTGACGTCACTATGTCAAAAGCTGCAAAAATTAAGTGTTTGGAGCTGATGTTTGATTGAAAAAACAAAAGTTCAAGTCATTTCGGCCGTTATTACAATTGGAGTAGTGGCATTCTTGATAGATGTGGGTAGGTTGCATTTTAGATGAGATTGGTAGATATTATCTTGTGGTTCTTCTTAGGTGGATGGAGAATAAGTTTTATTTTATGAAAGAATTAAATATATATAATTATTGTAGGTCCCAGTGGCCTGGCTGATATAGATGTGTTTGTAGAACTTTATTTGCAAGGTTTAGTAAAGTTCTACTCAACTATAAATAGGTGTTCACTTTTCCTTCTAATTTTCATAATACTGACAAGTGTGGTGTGTGGGGATATAAGTTAAAAGGGGTGTAAAATTCTTAAGATAAAAAAGTGAAACACCACAATGTAGCATGCCTATCAAAAATCCAATCATCTTGAAATGAACCCACATTTTGTAAATAAGGCTTTCCTAAATTTTATTTCAATAGGAGTTGGCCACACAATGAGATTGATCTTATGATGAATATAATATGATTATAATGTAAAAAATTGTTTTAATCACATATCCATTGTATGGTAAATTTTATGGTGGGGCCAACTTCTATTAAATCAAAATTTGAAGAAATCTCATGCATACGTAGCAAGGGTGTTCATTTTAAGCGACCTCATGTAGAGTTCCTCTTTCTCCAACTTAGGGATTTTCTAAGTGTCTAAGAGTTCTTTCAAATCTCTTCCAAAAATAAAGAAAAAGAAAAGAGAGATAGGCATTAATTCATGGATCCAATTTTTTTCCCAAGAAAACTCGAGCATTGTCCTCGATCCCCAAGTGTTTTCTTGTAGTTTGAGTGACTCATGTACGCACAAATTATTGTAGTGGGTGACTTGCGCATGTGGTATTAGGGTTGATGTGGGTTCGTGTTTATGAACAGCAATCTGGTAAAAAAAGAAAACTTTGGTGGGGACATATCATATAATTTAGGACTACTTTCCATATTAAGATTTTTTCTCATAATTGAACTACCATTAAAGAAGGACGACTACTCCCCTTATTAATATCAACATTGCGGGTTTGTTTGGGTAATTCACTTGTAAAGTGAAACAAAATAAGGAATCAATTTAGAATACAACAAAGATGGGGGATAAAAAAATACCAAAAATTCAAATACCACCTTTTTTTTTAAGTAAAAAAGTTATTCATCACAATTTATTAAAAAAGAGTTCAAAAAGTTGGCTTTTTGTACTGCAAAAAATGACAAAAGGGTGGGAAGGTGAGTTTTTGAATTTGGTGATTTATGATTTGACCTCTATATTTTTTTTGTGAGTTTTGGCTGCTATTGGGTTTTTTTTTTAATTTTTTATTTCCTCCTGCTATTGGGTTTTTCTTTTTGGTAAATGGCGCCTATTGTTAAAGAGAATGAAGTGAAAACCAAAATAGGAAAAAAAATCTGCTACAGTTTGAGAAACAGAGATAAGAGGATAAGGCGCCTTTACATCCACCCAAACAAGAGAGAGAGAGAGAGAGAGAGAGGGAGAGCATGGAAGCTAACATCATGCTCCTTAACAGTACCTTTCTCCTCCACAAGCCCCCCTCTACTACCCCTACAAGCTTCCTCCGTTCCACCTCCAGACCACGCTTAATTCCTCCTCTTCGAGCCCTCAACACCAACGACAATAACAGCAGCAATAGCAACGATGCAAGCCAAAGTCCCCCAACACCATCAACCCCACAAACAGTCCAGATCCGCATCCGACGCGGTTCGAGAAAACGGGCAAGGCAACAAGAAGACATGAGCAGCACCAGCAGCTTATCAGGCAGTCGTCCTTCGCCTTCACCTCCCAAGGACTGGGATTCAATGACCATTGGAGAGAAAGCAGTTGAACTCTACGTGGGAGAGAAGGGCCTGCTCTTCTGGCTCAATAAATTCGCCTATGCCTCTATCTTTGTCATTATCGGTGCATGGATTCTTTTTCGGTTCGTGGGTCCCTCTCTCGGCCTCTACCAACTTGATTCCACTCCTCTCACCCCCTCCACCACCATGTTCAAATCCTCTCCTTAATACATCAACATGAATTTGAACAAACACCCACCATCTAATATGTTTTGTCTCCTATGTGTTTTCCTTTTTTGGTTTTTTACTTACATTTGAGTTATGAATGGAAATAGCCACCACATTCAAATCAATCTCAATCTTCCTCTACTACTGCTTCCAAGAGACTGGCTCGCGATGTTTCTGCAGTAAAAATCATCATAGATTTTAGGGGGTGCATCAGGTTACAGGTATAAAGGACCATGTCAATGTCTATCATTTTGGCTTTGGTAAATTAAATGCACTGTTCTTATCTTTGTGGTATTGTTGTCATGACTGCATGGTTAAAAAAGTGAATTGTATCTGGTATGACATGTCATGGTTCGGGAAAGAGTAATTAAAAATTAATGAATGTCAAAAGATCAGAAAGGGAAAATCTCACTACAAGTACTAATATTATCTGCTCAGGTATCTACCCTCTGAAAATCATAGGATTGTTGTCATGGGCATTATAATGAGATGTAGAAAAAAAACAGCACCTAGAAGAGGTCTTGGCACAAACATATTGTCGAAGGGAGGTGCAAATGACATAAACATGAAAGATAAAAGGTGTCCCAGAAACAACAAATGGCAGGGGAACACTCAGAAAAGCCATGAGAGTTTTGGGCGTGGAACCATTGAACTACAAGGGCTGGTTAGATGCGTGGAACAGAAGGGCTTGGATTGAAGGCTATAAAGAGACCAAGATGTCAAAGAGGATGCTAAGCCACTTTGTAGTAGGTACTTAATCAGGGCATGGCACATTGGCACTATGGCAGTTCAGGGTAAGTTGAAGGTGGCAGAGATCTTAGGCAGATCTTACTTCGAACAATTCCAAGGAAAAACCTTTGTAAAAACATCTGCCATCAGCTTCCCTCTTTACCTTGATAAAGTGGCAATCGATTTCTCTGTGTTTGATACGCTTGTGGAAGACCGGATTTGATGCAATGTGTATGGCCGCCTGATTATCACAATACATTGTAGTAGGAGGCATTGGAAGGCCAAATTCTCAACTGAGTCGTTTTAACCATACTACCTGAAAAAACTGTATAGATCAACGCAAAATTGCCACAATATCATCAACATATACATTTACAATTACAATTGGCACTCTTTAAAGACTCCTCTTCACAAAGAGTGAACGACTTGATTGACACCTGTTCCCTATAATGCTTATATAGCCTTGCTAAATTCATCAAACCAAGCGACAGTGAATGCTTCATCAACCTACAGATAGCATTCTTCACGTTGCATTCCTTCTAATCCTCCCTTGATGAAGAAATGCGAGTGGCAGTAGCATGTAGACTACTAAAAGCAGATTATAGTGCAAGAAAACTTTCTTCATATCAAGTTGACACAATGCCCATTACACATGGGCAATGATGGAAATTCTCTCTCAAACTAGATTAATCTATGCTGGCAAACCCTATGTTTCTCGATAACCTTCGCTAAAGATTTAAGTAACCCCTTCGCCACTAAGCGAGCCCTGCATCCTGCAATTCGCCAGTAAGAACTTTTGCTATAAAAGATAGAAATATCTAACTACTGCTTCAAGCTCCAAATATATGGAAAAAGTTTTGATAAACAAATAAAGGGTTATCTTGAAACCGCCCCAAATTTGTCCGGTGTGTGTTTGTGTGGGTTTAGCGGGCGCCACACAAAGATATCCATCATAAAAATAAAAAAAAAATTAGAAAAACAAAAAATAAATAAAGAGTTACCTCTAATACGTTTCTACTTTTCCTTTCTGTGGTCTCGTTCCATTATTTGGTGTGAGGACTTGGAATTTGAGAATCAATGCTATGTTTCTACGAATAATACCAAAACTCATATGACAAATATTCCATTCCGTTGTCACTTCTAACAGCATCGAGATTCTATGAAATTAATTTACTATCCATCTGTGACACATACCAAAACTCAAGAGAGAGATCATCTATTGTTCAACAAATACATGGTAAACCATGTCATTCGAGTAGAATCATAAAAAAGATAACGAAATACTTATATCCATATAAGCAAAGGAACCAAATGAAATAGAACGGTGACTGCTCATTATTAGAAGCAGGAAATGATGTCCAATGTTGCTTTGCTAATACATAAGTTCCACAGTCCAAACTAATTGATTCACAGCTATTTTTAATGCCCTAAAAGTTCTTATATCTCATTTTTTACCCTAAGTCACTTCACAATTAAAAAAGACTGAAATGAAAAAAAAAAAAAACCCACAGAATATACATATATATATATAAGAAAAAAATTGTGAAACAAGAAAAAACAACTAAATTAATATTTCTCCTCTGCTGCAGAATTTTGCCATACATCTGGTTTTACCCCTGTGGGCGATAGAATGACCGGCTTCTTTGCCTTACAAGGGTTTGGTTAACCCTCATTTAACCAGGTTTGGCTAAGATTGATATTCTAAAACTGATTATTAAGTGAGTTAGATTTAGGTTGGGCCTATTCAAATTAGCTACAGTGGTCAAGCTAACGTCAACTTGACCCATTACCACACTTAAATGATAGGGCATGCCGAATGACGAAAACCAGTGTCGATTGCTCATAGATGAAACCAGAGTAGGTCCAAGATATTGCACTATGATCATTTAATTGGACTAAGATTAGGCCTCCCTCAGATTGATATTCAAATCCATTTATTCCTTGAGCCCCATAATTTATACTAAGATTATTTGATCTAACTCATGATGAGCTAAATCAAGCATTTTATAGCCAATCTTCTCTTACTGTGTTTTCATTGTCATAACCATTATTAATGTGTCGCCTTTACAAGTTGGATGCTGATTTGAGTTTTACAATTCAATTAATAAATAGGTCCAATTCAGATTGGGCCTGCACCTATTTTCCATCCTCAGTGATCAATCCCATTTGGACCCAGCTTGATCCCCCATTTCCGCTGTTGAGCAATCTGATTTTGATTGTTTTGGGTGTTACGTGTATAAATTGCTAGATTCGTTCCATTTGATTTCAGTCAATTTGGCGAGCCCGACCATTTTTGTCATCATTTTTGTGAAACTCCATGTTTCTATTAATTGCATTGCATGGATCCCATGACACTTCCAGGTGAATAGCATGAAAAATCAGGGTGAAATGACTGAAGTCAAGTAGGCAATTGAAATAGGCAAAGGGGCTTATATAGATTAACTTTTACACTAATTACACTTTGGTTAAGGAAATAGGGAGCAGGAGACAGATTGACCATCTTCCAATGAGGCATGCAGACTATTAATTCTCTATGAACTTGCCATACAGGAGGATCTTGATTAACAGACTGCAGGGATTGAAAACCCCGCATTGCCAAAAAAAAAAAATCGATTCTAGCAGGTGAAAATTCCTTGGTTCCATCATCCATTAGCATCGGATTCCTGAGAAGGAAACCCCGAATGCTAAGCAACGTACAAGGCAAAAGTTATCTTTACAGGAAAGTTCAAAATAAAGCTCGCATGTAATTTGATAAAGAAGCCCTTTTTTCTTTTACTTTTTTGGGTAAAGGATAAAGAAGCATTTGATTAAGTGAAATGGCACTGGATAATATGATGCATGACAATAATTCATTCTTCACCTGACTCAAAGTTGGCATTGTTTTGCTTTTCATCCATCTGGATGATGAAGATCATCCAACAGTAGAACACTCGAACCGGCTAGGTTGTGCGGTTGTGCCAACCGAGTCACCCTAACTCAAAGCCATTGAGCTAAACACCACTTTAAGTGAGCAAAAAAAAAAAAAAAACAAAATCAAATTCACCCACATCATTTAACCCAATGTCCCTAAGATTCATTTGGGAACATAAACATCAAGCTTTAGCACTATGGTTAAGATAACTTTAACCAGTGAGGTCTAAATCCCATGGATGACACGTTACATGCACAATGATACTCGTGACGTAGTCCAAAACAATTCTCCAGTGTGTTCCCCTGCATCAAATATTGCTTTTCCAGAAGAGATGCTTTTCTTTTTTTGGATCCTAAAGGACTCCCATCCCATGGCCTGGTGAACCTGTTCCCAGCCTAGCTTCCCTGGCCTGCTCCTGCAATAAGGTCAGAAAGGTTGCAGTCCACTTTCATACAGAGGTAATCTCCACCTCAAAATTGCACTTTCTTTCTTCACACCTAGGGTGGAATACCCAATTTTAACTTTCTCCCAATGGTAGTATGTGGGCAGAAGCAGTTAATTGAAATAAATCAATCAATAGATTGAGGGAAGACAATTCAATCAAAATTCCTCATATCAAAGTCGCTCTAGCATATAAAACAGTCTTAAAAGCAAGCTGGCCTTGCAAAGCAGCAGAGAGCTTTCACTCCCAAAACAAAATAAGAGATCAAATCCATTGAACAAGAAAATACATTCCAACCCATATCCTTTATGAAACAGAGAAACCTAAGAAAACAGTTTCCAAGCAATTCCTTTCCAAAACATTTGTAATATCATGAGATGATATAGAAGTTTCTTAACAGAATACTGTCTGTCCTAAAAGCATGCTGCTTTATAAAACAGCAAAAAAAAAAAAAAACTTCACTCTTCCAAAGCAACCTAACACCCTCAAAATAATTGGGTCACAAAATTCTCATGCACAGGACGCTGACTATGCCACACTTACCTGCTGGTTAACAGCATCCTTCTGAGTTTTACACCTGCCAGGAAAAGTTTCCAACATGAAACAAAATGATACATTAATGAAGCATTTTAAACACGTACAACACAAAAGCATGTCTTACAATTTACTATGACCCTGGATAGCAATAAACAATATGGAGACAATCATAGGACATAACATATAATTATCAAACGCCAATAGACAGACTCTTAGACACAATGGACAGTTGCAATTTGATGGAACGCGTTGAATTGAGGAATTTCACTTGCCAGAAAATTGGAGTTGAATTCAATCAATTCAGTTTTCTCCCCTCCACGGTAAGATAAATGCAGGTAAATATAGTCAGAAAAGAACAACATCTAATTAGTCAGACTGAACCAATAACCCTAGGATAGGATTGGAAATTGGATATCAATTTAAGGAAAGAGGATCAAATGGATAGAAAGATGCTTATGTATACAATAAAGCCTCTGCAGGTAAGATCCAATCATAGCAAGGCATTGTTTTGAGCAGATTAAGTAAAAGCCACCCTGAATACATAATTGTATGTAGACAACAGACGCAAAGCACATAAGCTACTATTAGTATTGGTATTTATTTCCCACCACTCTTTGCTGTTTAGTGTGCTTAAGGATGCTTCAGTTCAGGATTTACATTGATATCCTGGGTGGCCGAACTGTCTGGACTTCCACTTCTGAAGGAAGATAACAGACAGAATAAAATGTGCTGGCAGGTCTAATGAGGCATTTGGATGGCATGTGCTTCTTTTTTAAAGGGTGCTGACTCTTCAATATGGGAACACGTGCACTTGCCTCTAATTGGTGTGCACTTACAATATCACAGTTTTTTTTACATATTTTCAGATTTTATTTTTACAATATCACAGTTTTTTGGGTTCTTTCTGATATTTCTGTATGGACAAATATGACAAAAAATTTGATGCTATCACGTTATGGGCCAGCCGATATGCCCACCAATACGACTGTTTCGAAGCATGAGGGTAGCTGATGATAAATTACTCCCTTTTTCTTCTATTAGCAACCCATCTGATGATATATTTCTTCAAAACGAAATACAAATGAGAGAAAGAAAGCCAAATATGAAATTATATTCAATAACTTATCAGGTCCAAAAGCATGTCTTGATTTGTGTTTATAAAACTCCCAAGTCAAGAGTCCAGACACTCCAGAATTCTAGTTAAGGTGTGTTTATAGCAGGAGTATGAGTTCAGCTAAGTCATATTGGACTCATTCCTTATTCGTTGCATGGACCCAAACTAGTCTCATGAGACCAAGCCAAGTTTGGGTGCAATTGGGCCAAGTAGTATCAGATTTGGTGGTGACCGAGTCGGCCACCAATACAGGTTTTAAAACCATACTTTGATGGAAACCCCAGGTCTGGACTCCATACCACATATCTGTATCTACGTGATAAATATCAAAGATAGATGTACACACATCAATCAATAACATAAAAAAATGTGGACAGCTGATCTCCCTAATCGCTTATGATTAGGTTTCCAAGTATATTATTGACTACCTTCCATGTTTGAATTAAAAGCAGAAAAGCAAATTCATAGGCACCAACCTGTTACAATGGGATCGAGATGCATAGTTATGATTGTTGCAATTTGTACACATCCAATCTCCATCACGCCATTGCTTTGCTCTGCTGAGAGAAGAGACAAAACAGTTGATGGAACAGAAATAAAAATAATTAAAACATTCAAAAAATTGAATGGTAATCAAAAGATCAAATTTAGATGCATTTTCATCATGTATTAAATAATGACGAAACCCCAAATATTAAGTCACAGGAAGCATCTGGCTCCAAATATCTTACAAATTACAAAAGCTCCTCTATAGAATCAAATTGAATAACTCCCAATAGAGCATTATACTTGCATCAATTCCTAACATTTTATGCATACCATCAAGTAATACCACAAAATAGAGAGTAAAGCAAACATTACCCTTTTCCAAGAAGTGTCGGCATTGTAGTCAATTGTGGTGACTGCACGTGCATTTGAAAATTTGGTGCTGCTGCAGAGCTCCCACTTGGATATGAAGTATGCATTCCGGGTGTTTGATCAATAGTGGGACCCGTCATTTGCCCATAACCCTGGTATGAATGCTGGGGACCACTTGTCTGAAATTTTCGGGAAAACGGACAGCAGAACATCAAAAGCCCAAACTCCAAAGGAGATAAAACTGCAGTAATTTCTAGAAAATGATCGTACCAGAGAATGGTTGCTCATTTCCCCTGCATTTAGTCTCTTATTGTCCCAATCATTTATAAATTCCTCAGATGCGAGTCGTTTTGTTCCTAGGGCTTTATACCAAGATAATCGGCAATCAATCAGTTCCACAACATAACCCAAATGTGTATATGGTTCATGCACTTCACATGAGCCATGCAGAAGAAGACAGTAAATGTTCAGTTGCAGAATGTTCTTTCTTCTAATTAGGATGGTCAATAAAACAAATATCGAAGATTTCTTTTTATTTTTCAGACTTTATTTTCCTTCTTATATCTCACAGTCACTACCTGCCATACTTCACTAGCTATAGTTCATGTGCTCCATCTTCCTTAGTCTCCTACATTCCTCTATCTTAATCTCGTCTCGCCGATGTGTTATTACTTACTGCAGACTACTCAAATTACACACCATGGAAGACAAAGAAAAACAAAGGACTTCATAAATGATATATTCCATAGCATCCACTTGTTTAAGGTATCAAGTAACCAACGTTTCATTTCAATCCAGGATGCGACACATTTGATGGCATCATCATGGCAGTTCTGAAAATTCTGGAAATAATGTCACGCTCTGACGTGAAATGCTCTATAGTTTTCGCATGGCATGCGAACAGGAAGAATAGATGACATCCAGCAACCATTCTTTGCATAGACACAAAATATAAAAAAATGCTTCTTACTTGGAAACAAATCTGGAACTGTTGAGTTCGCCACAGCTGAAGGTGCGCTAGATGGCATGGAAGCATTGCATTTTTTACACTGCACACATAAGGCACACCTGGATCAGATACAGAATCGTACATATAATTTCACGCGTTTGCTTTCTTAAAAAAGATAAATTTCATGATAGTCAATCTGGACGCTTATGGACAACAGTGAAGCAATGCTGACTAGTGCCAAATCAACACATAATCATTGTATTCATTTTCACAATAGGCAACTTCATGCTGTACATGCAGGCAAATATTTGAATAAGGTGATGCTACCAAAGGAAGAGGTTACACACAATCAGCCATCAAAGAGATAATGGTGCTCACGAGTTAGTTAAATGATTGTTTCAGACAAGCTTACCTGAGCGCGAGAGGCATAGTTATGGAAGCCACAGTTGCATATCCAATCCCCATTACGCCAGCCTTTTGGAACCATAAGAACCTGAGATGCATTGTTTGCATATGGAAATGCAGTACCATTATTTCCACCGAAAGACCAACCAGGAGCTGAATGGAGTGGATACTTATTAGACACTCCATATGGCCAACTAGAATTCAGTGGAAGTGACTGCTGAAGATTGGAATTGCCTGCCATCCCAGCATTCATCTTGAATCCCAGTCCTCCATGTGCCCTGGCAAAATAATGTGCATGAGTCGGGAGAGAAGCTCCAGGCATTGCAATTGCTGGGATTGCTGCCACCTCCTTTGGTTGCCCACACTTTTTGCATTTCTCTCTTGAAGCATAATTGTTGTTACTGCAACCTATAGATCCATTTGCCACACAAATCCAACCAACGGTGCAACGAGCCAGGACAAGGCAGCCAAGAATACGCACACCAACCAGCCCATCCCAAACCAAAAGGAACACACACAAAACACACGCACCCACACCAGTCATACACTCAACCCAATTGATTGCAAGCTCCAAACTTCAACTTGACAGAGTAAATACAAATTTAAAGCACCACAAAAACATTCAGAATGACAGGTTGCCGCACTTCCAATCAAGATTTGCAGATTCATCAAACTATATATCAATCGAATGCATACAGTAATAAGTAACAACTTTCAATTTCTTTTAAACTATATCCTAAATTCAATTACTAGAGCAACCTGAATATCCAATTCACAGGCTCATTCTCGCAGAATCTACTCTTTGTTCAACATTGGTGCAAGGTAGAAAGTACCCATGGTGGTGAAACATGGCCAACTTGCAATTGCTTAAGAACTGGGGATCAATATAGTAATTTATTAGACAATGACAAAACTAGTTAAAGTCTATGAAGAACCTTAAAATAACTTATCTAGAGGGAATAAATTACCTCGTCATGAATAATATAAAACAACAAAAATCATATTCAGGTACCTAAAGTAGTCAGATTATGTTTATAAGAAATCAGTAACATCTAACATGTTTAAATAACATATTTAGAGACAGATGAATACAATTATATCATCAAAGTGATATCCCGTCTATCAGGGATCGGCTTTCTGCATTCTACTTCTCCACACAACTCTCTTTAAATTCATGTTGTATAAGTCAAAATCAATCATATCTTTCTTTGCTCCATTTGAGGTCTTAGGTGCGCGCCCCCTACCCTGCCCCCCGCAAAAAAAAAAAAAAAAAACCACCACTCTCACCCCTCCTGAAAGTGAAAAGGGCTGTCTCTAGTCTTTCTATAAGAGCTAACCCATTTCTTTTTATATAATCATTGTCTGATTCTAACCTTTTTCCTGTAACTCCTCATTTGCATCTCAGCCACACCAATTTTAGCTCCTCCTTGCTTCTTAATTGCTTCGCATTTGACAGCAAACAACAAATCAGGTCTAGCTGCCGTCTTATGAAACTTCCTCATAATCAAAGCGGCATTCAACAATCGCACAACACTACACTAGCTTATCTCCATGTTATACACCCTCAATTGATCATATTTGCGAAAATGCTCCATTCTACTATACAATTACGCTTAAATATTGAAAATCTATTATGTTATGGCACTAACTTGTTTTCCAATTTTCAAAATGAAGGTACTTTTGAACCATTTTAGATGCCGGAATAACATCCAGATGGGTCCAATGGTGAAACTATCAAGTAAACAAGCCACTTTAACAAGGACATAAGACTGTTCTGATTCCTTGCGGATGTTAAAACAGGCATCCAATAAAAAATGTTGCAACAGTCATTATTTTTTTCCTAAGCTTGTGAATTATATCAGTACAACAGAAAACAACATTCCTCCACTCCCACAGCACAATCTCAGTATTAATGTCTCTGTGTGTGTTTATAATGGTAGTATTAACGTGTTTGCAAGTGCCACTAATAAAAGTTTCCTTCCTGGGGTCATATTCATACATTATAGCAACATAAAAGCACTTGAAGCTACTGATACAACTTATATAATAAGACTTCTCCCAATAAGTACTCCCGCACCAATACAAACACCAGCCACACCCAATTTTCAGAAAGCGAAACCATCCTTGTCGTATTGAATCTGATACAGATCAAATACCATCACGAGCACCCAAACACCAATAACACGATCATCACATCATCATTGTCATCCGGGCCTTATCCCATCAATCAACCAAGAACTATATAATTCTCGATTTTATCACCACAGGTGCATCCAAACGCGGTATAGGACATCAAAAAACAGATCAAGACAAAAAAACGATGAAAACCTAACTGCGTTGCAAAATAAACAGGTTGGAATAGAGTGAAATCTAAAGCAAATGAGATCTGATGGAGAAAGAGAGATCGAACCAGTGCAGATCCAATCGCCGATTCGCGGGAGCCATTTGGAATCGGCTGGGGTTTTGGTGTCGACGAGAAGGCGAGGCTGCTTGCATCGATTGCAGAAAGATCGGAAGGCGTAGTTCCTGTTCTGGCATCCTCCGCATTCCCAGTCTCCTTCTCTGCCTTCTCCCATCTCGGACCTCTCTACCTGGTTTGCTTGCTTTTTTGGAGTCTGCAGAAGATCGAGAAAGCTAGGGTTTCGAGATGATAACAGATAGAGAGGGAGAAAGGAAGGTGAGGCTCGAGAGAGAGAGAGTCCGCAAGAGAAGTGTGATTCGACAGGCTCGTCTATAAGCCAACTCGCGAGCCGGGCATTTATTAAAGTTTGACTTACTGGCTTCGCCCAAATAAACCCGCGGTTTTGGTTTACCTGTTTGGCAGATACATTATTAAAGTGAAGTGAGGTGAAATCAGAAACGGTCGAAACGTTGAAAGATTGAGCCATGAGAGTGTCATTCTTCTGTCTTTTTCACCCCTTTCTATTTTATTTCTGATTAGGGTTCTTCTATCGGACAGATCTTTCCTTTGTTTTTTTCTTTTTTTTCTGTCAGTGAATAATTTGCCCAATCTATGAATCTAATTCGAATGGCCGATGTCGATTCAGGAACAATTTTATTACTGCTTATGATTATGGAATCTTTTTCATTTTCATTCGATTCATATACTTTCTTCAATACAAATAAGAAAATTAAATTTACGTTTGCAAACTCTTTTATTTTTCTTTTTAAAAATAGAACCGTTTAGATAATCCATCTTGTTTTTTCTTTTGAGACCTTTATAAACTGTTTTGTAAGAATACAAAATATCTAAATTTTCCATTTCTTAAAAAAAGTTGAAAAAACAGTATTCTTAAACTATTAAATGATGGAAAATAAAAATAATATTAAACCGCTCAAGATAAAAGGCCATCATATTATGATTAGATCCATTCGTATCTTATTCTCTCTTAATTTGATGTTTGACTTCATTTCATTCTACAAGTAAAGTTGTCAAATGAATTATATACAGGTCATGGTTGTTTGCAGGCAGGCGTAGAATCAAGTAAAATTATGTGTCAAACTAAGATTTAAAAAAGGGGCCAGCTCTCCTAAACTGAAGCTTAGGATAAGATAAGCTGAAGTAAGTTCAATTACGTGGTTGAGCTCACTTGGGGACCCATATGGGGCGGGGGGTGGGGGGGATTTCAACGACTCCCTAGGACTCTCATTCCTGTAAAAAAATCAGCCACAACCGTGGTTTCTATCATCTCCATCTAAGCATCAAAAGTTTAATGGTCAATGTCTATTCGGATCGGTGCATAGTTGATCAAACGGTCTAATAAATTTGGATCTGACAAAAAGTTTGTGGGCATGTGCAATTTTTGGGGGTCGTATGTTTGGTCTATTTGGATGGACCAAGGATGGTCCCTACAAGCATTAGCTTACGGAATCTTATCCTAGGCTTAAGCTTAGGAGAGCCTCGTCCTTTAAAAAATGAAGGGACTTGGAGGGAAAATTGCCTTTTTTTTTATCATTTCCTTATTATTTAAGCATACTTCTTTTATCATTCTCTGCTTTTGAATAGTATCTTATTTTTTACCATATTGTGATGCAAGAAGTATCATTTTTGTCATTTTGTGATTTCTCCTCCAACTCCTTTTGTTTTTCTTTTCTATTGATTTGACACTTCATCTTATTTCATTATGCTCTTCCCTATACATAAATTATATGCATGAGAATCCTAATACTTCTATTTTTACAAGCTTAAAAACGAATAAATAAATTAGATTTCTAAAAATAACCATCAAATCATCTTCTTATGCATAAAAAATGAAAACGCCATTGGAAATTTAAATAGCAAGTGAGACTTGCACCTATATTGTTACGCTAAATCCTTCACCCCCCTTGCCTCAAGTAATATTTGTGGAGTCGATTTGACCATGATATTTTCTATTTTCAACCCTATATTTATTTGCTTTTACAAAAAATGCTTTTATATTCTCATCGATTTTTTTAATGTTGATTTATTTTGAAATGTTGACTTTTCAGTACCAATAGATTATACCCTCTTAATAATTTTATTTGGTAATATTAAAGCGTAAGATCTATTATCCCATCATGGTGATCAAATCCAACTTCTATCACTTCAAAGGGAAAAAATGAAATTGCTCTTGCTTTGGATATTTTGATTATTTTTTACTAATATTAGTTTTTGGCCTAAGTTACAACCGCTCTAATAAAAAATTCCAAGCTGCTCATTTTGTCTCTAAATAAACTAATTAAAGTCACCGTGTGTGTGTGTGTATATATATATATATATATATTAGCGTAGTTCATTTTCATAGTTAACTTTAACCAATAAAAATTGTTGACGTTGGCAGTAGACGAGAGTAATTTTATTCTTTTTCGCTATTTTTAATAAAACCTTATCAAGAATTATCTAAGTACCCTTTATTTTTCCCCAGATGCAACAAACTCAAGATAATACGACAAACGTCCAATGCACTGGTGCTTTGATCTTGAACTCTAACTATTGGTGTTCCATTCACATGCGAGTGAGGCACACGACAAATAATAATAAATTTTGCAAAGCTAATATTTTCAAAATAGGTTTAGTTTCACATATAAAATTGGCATGCAAATCTTTTCTTTTCCATATGTTTTTCCCGACTCCCACACCCCTTTCACCTGGATAAAGCTGGAGCCCAATGATCTAATGCTGGAGCCCAACCTGTCAAAACCTAACAAACCCTCACAACATCACTAGCTGGCACTAAACGGTAGTTGACGCACAAGGGAGCGAGATCCCGCACATCGAAGAGAGAGTGATAAAGCAAATGAAAACTCTCTTTCTTCCCGTTGTCTCCTTTTCGATCGAGACGACCAGTCCTAGCTCAGAAGGAAAGAAGAAAAAGTACACTTTTGGAAGGAAAATTCCAGCTCTGATCATCCATTAGGTGCAATCTCCAACGATTTTCATCCCAGACATCTCATTTTCGATCATTGTTACTGGCATTTTTGATAGATCTTCATTCCTTCGTTGTTCATCGCGATTTCATTAGGGTTAGGGCTTGGTTGATCGAAACCAAGTCGTTTCATCTCCATTTCGATGTTTCGGCTGCGATCTAGGCCAAATAACGCATATTTTCCCCTAAAGTTTTCTTTTTCTCCGCTGCACAAGCGGTGCTTTCGACTCGAATCATGCCTTTTTCTGTTTGGGGTATTTTTCACTGATTTCGTTTCATCGGTGTTTTTGATTTTTTTGTGATGTTGCTGTGTATTTGAGGGTCTGGGTTAATCTGAAGCTGGTCTAGACTTGATTCCAGTCAATGCTTTTCGTATCAAGGTGTTTTTTTTCAGTGGCAATGCGATTCTATTGGAATTGAAGAACGAGAAAAGTCGTACAGTATTTGTGACATCTGTATAGCTTAATATTGTTTAGTACTTTAGCATGGGTTGGTTAAAATTTTGAGTATTCAAGGTTTCTAATTTATTCCAAATGCTGCAATGATGAAATGTTCGGTTGCAATATGTGGCAATAGTGATTTTTTGTTGTTGTTGTTGTTGCAAACTTTCCAATCTGCCTTTGGTTGGGCATAAGAGGGCTTTTGCGTGATTGGGAAAGGAGAAGAGGGGTTAAATGGTGATCAGAGCTATGATGAAAGGATTTGAGTCCCAGATGGAAGGATTGATTTATAAGCTGATATTTTGGTTCATAAAATAATTCAGAAGCTTATACACCATTGTAAGTTATGATGCCTAAATATGACATGGGCTGGCAGGGATACACCATGGTTTTGATAGGAATGTGGCTTTTGTTTGTATAAAAAAAATGAAGTATGGGATGCAATAGGACATGCAAAAATAGACTATTATTAAATATCTGGTAATTATAGGTTGTAGCTTGTAAGGTCCTGTGTAGAAAGGTGTTTAGTTTGATGAGGCAGAAAGTAAAGTGTCCTAGATCTTATTGAGTTAGGGTAGTGTATTACATGGAATATTAGAATTGACTAAAATAATGCATTGACCCTTTTCTTCTCTTTAGCATTGAACATCTTTTAAATAAGCAACGACCGATTTCACAACAAAAAGAAATGGTGCAATAAGAGGGGCACTTCTTCCTTGCATTTGGATTCTCATGAATTTTGTAACAAGAATTATTATGAGATGTATGCTATCTCACCTCCAGTGTTCTAAAATTGAAATCACATCTTTAACACACACTATTTATATGTAAGATGTGCCCTAATTGTAAAATGTATACATTTACAAGTTGGAAAAACGTAAAACATAACATTATAAAAAAATGTAAAACATAAAAAAATAAAAGACATTTTTATAATTCATCAATTTCCCTTTACACCATTTAATATCATGAAAAATGGCAAGATTATGTCATACATATAAGAATCCGTCTGGCATGGATCTCTAAGAACAGAGATAATAACTAATCATTTTTTATATAAACCTACAATCCTGTATAATTAATGTATACTGATACCCTAGCCAAAGCCTCAAAATAAAACCGAACTTTCCATGTCCAAATCTCTCTCAACCTACTCCTCCCCCCACACACAAAAAAAAGAAAAAACCTTCTTCTCCTCTTTTCTCTTGCGAGGATTAACCTGTACATGTCCAATGTCGTCGTCGTCATTGGAACTTAATAACCAATTGAAGGAACTACACAAACTTTGTATATTGATTCAAATGGGCTCCAAATTGAACAGAATACATCCCTTTATAGGGGGGCATGGATGCCCCTTCTTTTTGTTTCTTTTTGCATCGGATATCCTCTTAACTTAAAAGAAAACTAGAACTCTTCGTTGTCTTGGCAATAAACAAAGAATTGTATATTAAAACAGATTCTAGAATGAATTGGACGTGTGGCCCTGTTAATTGACATATGACTTAAAGTGAAAGGCAGGGCCTTCCTCTAGGCTAAGCTTGTTGACCAACAGTCCCTTGGGCTTTGGGCCTGGATTGCATCAGAATGCTAATGGAAGTTAATTGTACAATTTTTTAACACATTTATTGATTTAAAAAGTCATTGGAAGAAGATGGTTTTTAACTCAAGTCCTACTAAAGTGTCTTGAATGGTGATAGCTTTCATAGAGCATTTTGGAGATGTTTTCAACCAAGTTACATAAATGAGATAATATTTCCAGTTGAAACAAAATGACCCTCAATAAACAAAGTGATCAAGAAATCTATAATTGTTTGAGTTAATCGTCACAGTGGGCATGATTTGCTAGATGGAAAATGGTGATTTATTGTCCAATTTTTTTTTAGTAGATGAGACGAGAGAAGGAGTGAATGCTAAGCTAGAAGTATGGCGGAAAACGTTAGAGACAAAAGGGTTTAGGCTAAGTCGATGCAAGACGGAATATATGGAGTGCAAGTTTAGCCAAAGTAGGACACTTGGTAACATAAAAGTAAGCTTAGGCACACAAAAGATTGTAGAGAAAGAAAACTTTAGGTACCTTGGATCGATGGTGCAACAGGATGGAGGGATTGATACTGATGTAAGTCACAGGATTCAGGCCGGGTGGACCAAATGGAGGAGTGCTTCGGGGGTCTTGTGTGATCGGAAAGTCCCCCTCAAGGTTAAAGGAAAGTATTATAAGGTGGCGGTAAGACCAGCATTGTTATATGGATCAGAGTGTTGGGCAGTAAAGCATAATCATGTTAAGAAGATGGAAGTTGCGGAGATGAGAATGCTAAGATGGATGTGCGGGATCACAAGGAGAGATAGGATTAGGAATGAGGAGATTAGGGGCAAAGTAGGAATAGCACCGATTGGAGATAAAATGAGAGAAAATTGACTAAGATGGTTTGGCCATGTTAGAAGGCGTCCAATGGAAGCACCTGTTAAAAGGTGTGAAGGCATAGAGATTGCCAGGAGTAGGAGAGGGAGAGGGAGACCCAAGAGAAGTTGGAAAGAAACTATTAAACATGACCTTGCCTACATGGATCTAACGGAGGACATGGCCCTAAACAGATTTGATTGGCGTCGTCAAATCCATATAGCCGACCCCACCTAGTGGGAAAAGGCTTGGTTTGGTTTGGTTTGGTTTAGTAGTGAGACTGTCCTTTATCTAACTTCAGAGCAAGTTATTATTGGGCTTGGGCAGGGAACCAAACTTGCCGGTTTTTTTTTGGGGGGGGGGTGGGGGGCGCATTTTAAAAAATGAAAAGGGGGGGTTTCCATTGTTCTTTTTCTTTCTTTCTTTTTGCGTGTGTCCAATTTTTTTGGGGGGGTGTTTGGGTGTTGGGGGGACCCCTCTAGTTCCGCCCCAGACTGGGCTTGCTTATGCATATCTTCCAATGGTTCGAATGAACACCAATCATTTGGAACTTGTTATCTTTTATGTTGAATGCAAGCCCGACTTCATGGCCAATATGTTCAGGAGTTTCAACCCACATAACTCAAGGCTGTTTCTTCTACCCACTTAAAGAGCTACAGTCTACATGTCTTAATCTGTCATTCTGAAGTTTATTTTCTCTTCTTGATGCTTTAAAGTTCATTGGTTGTGCACTTGTGTTCAAAAGAATATGCTTACTTCAAGAGGATTAATTGAAGGAATTGCCTGCAATTTTGTCACTTATACTTTAATTTTAGATGTTACATGCACTTTTTCTCATTAATTTTTTTTCTTCTTTTTTTTTTTTTTTTTTTTTTTTTTTTTTTTTTTTTACATTAAATTCCTGTACAATTGGCTGGTTTTTGTTGTTGATCCACTGAAATTTTTGACTTGATTATGTTAGAGAAGGATATGGGGGATACCACGGAAGAGGGAAACTTGTCAAGTTTGAAGTCTCAGCTCTGTCAAACAAGTACCTTGTGGAAACAGGAGTTGGAGCGACACCAGTCCCAGGTGAATACCTTACAAGCGAAGATAACAGAGGTAAAATCTTGTATCAAGGACTCGGAGGAGGATTCAAAGAAGGAACAAGAAGTTCTTTGGCGAAGGGTCAGAACTACTGCTACACTATTGACTTACTTGAAGTCGAAGGCAAGAATTATGGCAGTTCCACATTTAGCCCATACTTCCTGTGGGATCAAACATCAAGAGGGTGTAGGATTTATTGATAAAAATGGCACACCATTGTCAGATTGGTCAAAGGATATCGACCTTTCATCATTTGAAAGTCTGGATGAGGAAACATGGTTGGGAATCAATAACATGATTGGATCTTCTGATGAACATGATGGGATATATATTGGGGAAATATTTAAGTTAGTACGGATGGTAACGGATGTGATGGAGGCTCTTGTGAAGAGGGTTATAATGGCAGAGATGGAGGCTGCTGCTGAGAAAGAAAAGGTAGATTTAGGTCTTGAAGAGATTAAAAAGAAAGCACTGCAAATTGAGACCATGTCGGCGAAGGTAGAAGAAATGGAAAATTTTGCACTGGGTACAAATACTGCTTTGAATGAAATGCGTCAAAAGGTGGAAGACATGGTGCAAGAAACAACTAGACAAAGACAACGGGCTACAGAAAATGAACAGGAGCTTTGTCGCGTGAAACAGGATTTTGAGGCATTGAGATCATATGTAAGTAGTCTCATCAGTGTGAGAGAGACACTTCTTTCATCAGAAAAGCAGTTTCAGACAATGGAGAGGCTTTTTGAAAGGTATCATATATCTATCTATCCATTCATCTATACACACACATACTACTTTGAACATGCTTCATAAATGTAAAGTTCATTTCTAATTTGCTTCATTATCATGGAATCCTTAAAACATTTTTTTCCAGTAGCAATCTACAATTTAAGCTTCTTTAATTTCACTCTTTTCTGTTTTTAAAATTCTTTTTGGAAGTAGTTGTTTGTCCACAGCTGGCAATCCTGATCATATGCATATGTAGACTTTTTATTTTTATTTTGGTAGCATGACTCAGAAGGCTGCTTTACTAAAGGAGCAGCAATATCAGACTTCATTCTGAGTTGTTACTTGATGGTATTCACTAAATATGTCAGTCAACATACCTTCCATTACTTGATGTTATTTTCTGTCAATGAACTTAGTCGCGTCTGTTTGATCATGTCTACATGTTCTTATTAGTCTCGACAACATATATATATATTCATGTGCATGGGAGATGCTCCTATGAGACCATCTCTCACCTTACTATGAGAGATATGGGTGGGGGCTCTCACATTTAAGTTGTTGGCATCGGATATGGATGTGAGGACCCACACCCTATCTCTCATAGCGAGGTGAGATATGCTCTCATAGGAGCATCTCCCTAATATATACATATATATATATATATGTATATAGTCACACACATATATATAAAATAAACTTACTAGTGATGAATGATTAGGCTGTCTGGCTATCTACAGGGATACATGTTTCATCTATTCCTCTGTCAGATTTGGTTATATAATAAGATCAAATAGTTTTTCATTTACATAAGATCTATTCCTGGTGTGCAAGACGGTACTGCTTATGAAGGTCTTGGATGCAATTGCTGTATGAACGTGCCTGAATGAATGGGTCCTTATATTCACTTGAATTGCTTTAGTTATCACCTGAAAATTTTTGTTGATACACATTAAATTGCAAACTTAACTACCTTTAAGGCTATTTTGACTTTATTTTATTTTATTATTATTTTTGAGTGGCCTCTTTTGCTTGACTTTTTTTGTAAAATTAAACTAGTAATTAATTGACAGTGAAGTTTGCCCTGTCTATAGTCAATAAGAGTGCTGTTGTCAGACTAGACATTAGCATAGTTCAGGTTCATGCAACATGTCTCTCTTGCTCTTTTTCCCCCCTTCAAAATGACTTGGTTCTTGTCACTTGTTAGTAGGACGTAGCTTTGTAAATAGAAGCACAAACTTGTGATATTAACCAAATATTGACTTGCTTTTAGTCTTCATCCATCAGAAATTAATTTTTTAATATTAGTGATGTGGGGAACACCTTGTTTCGCTTGAAAGAATCTGTCACTCACTATGTTTAGCAGCGTCGGAGCAATTTAAGCATTACCTTTTCAAAGATAGCGAGGCTATGGGATGATTCAAAAAAGAAAAAAAGAGAGAAAAAAAAAAAAAAAAAAAAAAAAAACAGAGTAGGATTCATCAACTTCTGCAGTTACACGTTCATTTGCTGACGTCCCTGCTGGTTTAATGTGTGATCTACCTATTCAAAATGGTTGTATTAAAGATGCTACCCACCCTTGATGGCTCCACCATTCAAAGGACAGTGCCCCAACCAGAAACAACCAGAAGTTGCACCCTCTAGTACAGTGTTGGTCTAGCACACTCTGTAGGTTGGAAAAATGTAAAATCATAAAATTTTTGAGTGCCTTTAACTCAAGACTTCTTGCTAATTTGTTCAGTTTAGATGTAAGGTGAAAATTCACTATTGACACACACAAGCAGCAGTGCGTATGCTCATATGTGTGTGTGCTTCATGATATTTTGTTCATTAAAATGAGATTAATTGAATTTCCATTTCACACCATCCCTGTATGATCATGTATCTCCTGATGGTAAATAAGTGCACTGGATTTTATTATTGGCCCTGCAGAATATGGTCAGTTCGTGGTGTACGTATAGAAAACAATGGAGATTCTATATTGTCCTTGCCTAACATTATTAGTCTAAAATTTCATTTTGCACTGAAACATTCCTTTTGTTGCCTATATATTTTTTGATAAATGCAGCTGTGCTTTTTTTGAACAGGCTTGTTGCCAAGACAACTCATTTGGAAGGAGAGAAGATGCAAAAGGAAGCTGAGGTCCAGAAACTCATGGCGGAGAATGTCAGGCTAACCGCACTGCTTGACAAGAAGGAAGCTCAGTTACTGGCAATGAATGAACAGTGCAAGTTCATGGCATTGAATTCCCACGGTGTTTAAATCTGTAACTTTGTGTTATAAAAGTTTGCTTATGGTGTGTGATTGAGGCTGTGTTGATGTAACAATGGAAGCTCCTCCTGTTAAGCCCGTGGTTTTGGACTTGTGCAATGCCTTCTGCAATGGGACGTGGATTTTCAAGATCAAATGTGGAAAGATACACAATATTTGTGACTTGTGAGTGAAGGCTGATCGCCCTTGGGAAGGCAGACTGACATTTATTGTTTCTCAAAATAATTCCTTTAAAATAGAGAAATAAATAAAGGTCTATATCTCGCCTGCTCCATGATGCTCTTCCTAATCAAGTTTTGATCTGTGACCCCCTGTACCGGGAGAAGTAAGTAGGGGATATGGTCATTAATACAACCTTCCTACTGCCAGTTGTGTGCAAGAAACAACCATCCATTTTTTCTAGAAGTCAGTTAGAGCCAGTTATCCATTTGGAGGAGGTTGTTGGGTCCAGCCCGAGGGTCCCCATCAGGGGTGGATCCAAGTACAAGCATGTGGGTGTGGTCCACCTATCAAACTGTGTTGTGCTTCTAAAACTCATATGAAAATTCTGTGTCCACTTCTGAAAATCACATAAAAATTGTGGTCCACTCTCAAAATCCCTATTTGGTTTGCTCCCAAAATCAGACTGCCCATTGGGGTCTGGGCCTGTGGCCCATACAGTAGGTTCACTGGGATGGATCTGGGAGAGGTGAGCTAGTCACTTTCGTAGAAATATGGCCAAAGTTCAGAGACAGTTTCAAGTGCGTGTAACACATGGCTGGGAAAAGCTGGCTGATTGGCCACCTGACCCTAAAATACAGCCTCCAGTCCAGTCGATGAAGGCCTTGTCGGCTCACCTTTCTTCCGTATGCATAGCAACATGACTGACGAGTCACATGAAAGAGAAAACGCACTAATAAAAAACACTAGTGGTGGTGGGTGCGAATATACCTTTTCCTTTCCCACTTTGACAAAGATCTCCTTTCGACAATTCCGTGGGCCTACAAAAGTGGGCAAAAAAAATCTAGCAGAATCATATTGACCGTCAATCAAAAGCCACCCCAATTATATAAAAAGGAAAACCCGAATAAAGACCATCTTTGTCATGTTTGTAGATACTGTGGTGGCCCACTAAATGAACGACGTACAATAGCAGCCATAGATGTCACAGCTGACGTGATGATATCCACGGTCAAAGGCCTATGGCCACCATGCGAACCCCTATCTTACATACTCCGAAGAAACGTGTGGCTCTCAATCTCTTCACGATAAATACTCCCTTTTCTTCGAATCGAACGGATTACAAGGATCTCGGACTCGTATACACCAATCCCCCCATCCCCCCCCCCCACATGGAGCTCTTTAGCCCCTCGGCGCAGGTTATCAATCTGCAAAACCGCCACTCTACAAAAGCTACTGCTTGTAGAAGAAGATTCATTCCAAAGCACTCTATTTACCATTATAACCCTCTTCTAAGTTCTAACTCTCTCTCGTTCTCTTTCCTCTTCATCTCCTCCTCCAATGTCATCTTCTTCTTCTTCTGGTTCGAAGGGTATTTCTGTCATTAAGAGCTCCTTGATAGAACCAGACGGGGGATCTCTGGTGGATCTGGTGGTGCCGGAGAAGGAGAGGGCTTCGAAGAGGGCGGAGGCGGAGGCGCTTCCGAAGGCGAGAATCGGACGGATAGATTTGGAATGGGTGCATGTGATCAGTGAGGGGTGGGCCAGACCTCTGCGAGGGTTTATGAGGGAAGATGAGTATTTGCAGTGCCTGCATTTCAATTCGATGAGGTTGGGAGATGGTACTTTCGTCAACATGTTGCTTCCGATCGTTTTGGCGATCGATGACAAGGACAAGGAGAAGATAGGAACGTCTTCTGATGTTTCGATCTCGTCGCCGTTCTCCGCAGGTCTCTCTCTCTCTCTCTCTCGAATTGATTTTACTGAAATAGATGCTTGGTTAGTGCATTGTTGATTTGATTTCAGGGATGGAAGTATATAGGGGTGATTGTATTTTGATAAAATTGATGTTTTAGTTTTTGGAAAAAAAAAAAAAACTTTTTTGATTTGATTTGATGAATAGAACGGAAGTTCATTTTTGTTCTAATAAAAATCATCTGTTTTGATAAGGCGTTAGAATGGCACTTTAGCTAAATGTGTTCTTCATTGATTTGGTTTGGTATTGATAAATCCAAAATCTTCCCTTTTTGATGCATCTTATGCAAGTATGAAAATATCCTGCATGCTCCCTGTAGTTACAATTAGGTTGGAAATAATCTTGAGATTGGGAAAAGGTCCTAGAGTGGTAATTTAGTCAAAAAAAAAAAAATTTCTGGGGACTTTAAGCAACAGTAAGTTAGTGATGACAAGGGAAAATACATATATGGTAGGATTTGAGATGTCCTCACCACCTTAAAAATTCAAGCATTTTATTGGTGGCCTCAGGGGAGGGGATGGGTTCCTTACATAGTTTCCTCCATCATGGATGAATTTAGTTTAAATGGTATATGTGATGGTAGGCGCGGGATGTGATCAGTTACCTTCTTTCAGGTTGTTCTTTTGGTATTTGGCTATCCTGTTTTGTTTGCATATCTTGGTCTGGTGTGGAGATGCCTTCATTGATGAATGAAATTTTGGTGATTGGGCCTTCTGCCTATTTTCTGAGGTGGATTGAACATTTTGACAATTATGTTTCCTAGCCATGCTTCGTGTTTCAGTGTTGTGAAGGGCGCAAGGCCCAAGCTAGGCTCCTAGCTTTTTTTTTGGAAGTCTAGATTTCTTTTCACCATAGATTTCATTAGGCCATGACTAAGTTGAGAGTTCTGAAGCATTGGTCTGAGATAGAAGGGGTTTCAGGGTGTTTAGTTCACTTAAAAGTGGGATTGTATAGACTTCATGAAGGAGCATGCAAGTCAATTACAATTAAGGTAAGGGCAGGATCGTGCACATTATTAAAAGTGTTTCAGAGTCAGCATAATGTTTAGTATGGCAAGTGTAGCAACTAAGAAGCATATCAACCATGTCGTTAGGTTCACATTGAGGCTCATTTTGGGATGCCTTGGGGTGTGCAAGATTAGGTGTGTGTCTCTCCTTCCTGTTAGGGCCTGTGTGGATGTGGAGAGAACTGGTGGTTAAAAAAAAATTCTACAGTATGAATTTGAACCATGGACAATTTTCTCCACCTTCTCTCCACATCTAAAGAGACCCTTAGGCTCCAAGTTGCGTTGGTGCCTTGATTGTGCCTGGTGCTTTGACCACCTTGATCCTCGAGTCTTCAGTCATATCGCAACTATATAGACCATCTCTTGGAACATCTCAAGTTTGTGTGTGGGGAATTGCTGTGACATATATGAATTCTGCCATGTGAGAATCGGAAGAGGGTTTACTGTGTACTTTTAGGGTCTGTTTGGCATCGTTCTTGTGTTGTTCCCAATTTTGTGATCGGATTAGGTTGTGCTGAGATCAGGTTCTGCCGAGTCCATACTCTGCAGAACTTGTTTGGAAACATTATATTAAATTACTCTACTAAAAATATGATGTACATAACTTTGTTGGTAACATTATAAAAGTTGTGCTCCAAGGAGCAAACATAGGATTTACAATGTGGGACCCCACCTTTTATTATTTGCAATACTATTATTATCATATATGGGACCCACTTGTAGAATTTTCAACATGGTACCCGCCTTTAAAAATTAGAATATGGAACCCATATCCATTGGATTTATAATGTGGGCCCACCTTTATAGGAATTATAATGTGGGCCAATTTTTTTGTAAATGCAAACATGGGATCCACCTATAGAAATTAGAATATGGGCTCACATTCATAGGATTTACAGTGTGGGTCCACGTTTTGTAAACGAGACCATGTGACCCATATTTATGAATTACAAAGTAGAGCCACATTTTTTTGTAATTGTAGACACAAGGCCCACCTTTAGAAATTAGAATGTGGTGCCCACCTTCAAAAATTAGATCATGGGGGTAGCACATTTATAAAATCTATAGTGTGGGCCCACTTCTATAGGAATTATAATGTGGGGCCATACTTTTTGTTAATTGTGAACACGGGGTCCATTTTTTAAAAAATTACAAAGGGGTTCCCACATTTAGAAATCCGAACATGGGGCCATCATTAAAATGTGGGGCCATACTTTTTGTTAATTGTGAACACGGGACCCACCTTTAAAAAATTACAATGTGGTACCCACATTTAGAAATACAAACATGGGCCACCATTAAAATGTGATTGTGGACACGGGACCTACCTAGAGAAATTACAAGATGATGCCTACCTTTAGAAATGATTTATAATGTGGTCCCACCATTATAGAATTATAATAGGGGCCCACCTTTTGTAATTGTGACCATATGACCCACCTCTAGGAATTATAAAGTGGGGCCACCTTCTTTGGGATTGTGAACGTGGGGCCTACATTTAGGATAAATGAGAGGATTTAGGATCTTCAAATGATATTCTTTAAAAGGCAAAATAAGAAAGAAACAATTGTGCCAGCAAGTTGTTTCTTAAAAAAAAAAAAAAAAAACAAAGTTTTTTTGTTCCAATTTTCTTATGCTGGCGGGTTAAGATTTTGAGATTCCTTCCCATGAGAACAAAATTCGGAACAATCATTTACACATACCAAACATGTTTTCTACACCCTTATCTCATGGGAACATAGGAACATCCAAATGGCACGATGCCAAACGCACCCTTAGTTACTTTTAAACCTTGTTTTTCATGCTAGTTTTATTGTGGCATGCAGTCTTCAACTACCATCAATCAAAAAAAAAAAAAAAATATTAACCATCTATTGGAACATAATTCAAGTATGTCTTTTAGGGAAATGCTGTGAGATGCATGAATCTTGTCGTATGAGAATCAGAAGTGTGTTTAGTGCATGCTTTAATTACTCTCAGACATTGTCTATTCATGCTAGTTTTAATGTGGTATGCAATCCATCTTCTCTGTGCAGAGTTCAAATATATAAGCATAACAAAGAAGAAAGAATCGCCAGAACTTGGGGAACAACTGCACCGAGCTTACCTTATGTTGAGGAAGTGATCACTCCTGCTGGAAATTGGCTCATCGGTGGGGATTTGGAAGTAATACAACCTATTAAATATAATGATGGTCTTGATCACTTTAGGCTCTCTCCTCGAGAACCACGCAAGGAATTTGACAAGCGTCAAGCTGATGCAGTATTTGCATTTCAGTTAAGGAACCCTGTTCATAATGGGCATGCATTATTGATGAATGACACTCGAAAGCGCCTCCTGGAAATGGGTTACAAGAACCCAATTCTATTGCTTCATCCCTTAGGTGGCTATACAAAGGCCGATGATGTTCCTTTGGATGTTAGAATGGAGCAGCATAGCAAGGTTAATACCACCAATGCTTCCCTTCTCATGCTTTTTGAGATATCTAATGTCCGTAGTTTAATTCTTGAATGGTAGTTCCATATAAAGACTTACAATGTTAATTTTCGAATCTTCTTTGATATCAGGTTTTAGAAGATGGATTGGTGTGCTAGACCCTGAGACTACCATAGTATCTATATTCCCTTCACCTATGCATTATGCAGGTCCAACTGAAGTGCAATGGCATGCAAAGGCACGCATAAATGCAGGGGCTAATTTCTATATTGTTGGACGTGATCCTGCTGGTATGAGTCATCCAACAGAGAAGAAAGACTTATATGATCCGGATCATGGGAAAAAGGTTTTAAGCATGGCTCCTGGCCTAGAGAAGCTTAATATTTTGCCATTCAGGGTATGTTTATTGATACATGACCACTCTCTTATTTTTGGATTCTGCTTCTTTGTACTTATTTTGATTGCGTATAATTATGGAGTAGTGGATCTAGATCTATATCGCCAATAATTTAAGTAGACACAGCTGCTGGGAAAATTAAATGGCAGGAATTTGTCTGCTTATGCTAGAAATGCATAATTGGGTCCTAGTCCAATATGGTAGATCCATGTCTAGTTTCGGTCTTGGTCTGGGTACATAGAAGACATGGACCCAATCCAAAACCCACTCTAACATTTTGTGGTCTAGTACTCTAGTGGTTAAAGAATAATTTGAAAAATACATGTCATGTGTGCGAGCCCTGGTATATTCATTTTTTAAAATAATTTAAAGCCTGTATTGCCCCATGTGACTGATACATATCAGCTGTATCAGTTACATGTATTCGACAGATATATATATATGGGATACAGGTATTGCACCTGTCCCTTTATCAGACGGGCAGAAAACCGGTATGCTTCAGCCAATACGGAACTTATCAGTCGAAATTTAGAACCATGGTTTTAATTCTCTATTTCAAGCTTTAGGAACAGGCCGTCCATGATGGCCCAGTAGTGTCATTGGTGAAATATGTAGGTAAATGTTGTATTAAAAAAAATCATGTTCAGTTTTCTGATGGCTCTTCATTTTGTATAGGCCTAGGTTGGGCCCACTTGAATTGTGATGGCTGAGTTAATTTTTAAAGAAATCATAATACTGCCTGAGTAAATTAGAGTGGAACTGACTTACCAGTCTTATTTTTCACTAGCACTATGGTAGTCACCAAAATTTAAAATATCTGCATGCATTGGTTAAATTAAAAAAAAAACTCAGATTATATATCCAAATTTATTTTGTAGAAGCATGGTATGTGGTGATTCTGGGAACAGACTACATTCATTTGTGGCCCCATTCTTAAGAATTTTGCATTTAAATTTTAAAACAGTCCTTGAAGTGAGTTTGAAACTTGTATCATTTACAGTATTTAGGAGTGCACCGCCCAAAAGAAAATTAAGCATAGAACAACTTTAATATTTTTACACTTCATTCTGATTTCTGAGCCACAGAAATGACTACTATCAAGTTGTATATATGATTTACTACACTCCTAATAGACACACAATTTTTTGAGCCATATTAATCATAAGTTCGAAATTTACTATTTATCACAGGTAGCAGCATACTACATGATAAGTCCACAAAACTAGGTCATTAAGTCATCATTTCATTAGCATTTGTGGACTTAATTAGGTTTAATTGCATAGAATTGCATTTAATTTCATGATTACATGCATTTGAGGATATTTTTTGAGAAATGGTCAAAATTGGTCAAAATTCATTGAATTGCATGGCTTTTTGAAATTAAGTTTTTCTCATCTCATTTATCACCCCAAAATTAGGCTTTTGGTTTCATCAATGCATATCTTGCTATTTTTGGCACCATGTGCTATTTTTGAAAAGTTGGTTATTTTGGTGCATCACTAGGAATGTAGGGTCCCATACATGGTTCATAATTATTTTTTTACATATGATTAATGTTAAAATTGCCTCTTTCAATTTGTAGGAGAAATCAACATGGGACCTACGTTGATGAAATTTGAGAAGAGAGAAGTCAAATAAGCAAGCAAAGAGAGAGTCCAAGCAGGCTTGGAAGTCCAACATGGGCCCTACACACCCCATTGCATGCCAACATAGAAGCTTCCATTTTTGCACAATTATTCCCGGATTTTTCAAAGGAAGCAACTTAAAATAGCCATAACTCTCAAACCGAGTGTCGGATCGGCGCAATCTAACCACCGTTGGAAAGATCTTTTCGAGTAGATATCCATAGAGCCCAAGATTGCCTAAATCGGAGCTATATTGAGGGAGATATGACCTCGGGAAGTTGTCTGCTACAGTTTTAGGCGGGAATTGTAAGAAATCTCAATATTTGGGAAGTTTATTCCCTTTACATCATCATGCAATTTTTAGAGATATTCTTAGAATTATACAAGCAAGGAGATCTCTCAAATCTAAAAGTCTTTCCAAAGAAAGAAGTTAGCTTGGAGAACAAGAAAGAATCCCTACAAATAAGGAAAAAAGAGACCTAAAAGGATGGTACTTCTTTACTAAAAGAGCTTTGCAAAAAGCATAACAGGAGGCATGATGGAGACCCATAACATATTCCATACGTCCAAGGCTCTCCCTCTCTCCTATTCCTTTCTTTTTCTCTTCCTTTCTTCTTTTCCATTAGTTTATTTTTATTTTTGGTAGCCTTGGGCCATGTCCAAGGATTTATGGTGAATGAGAAAATTTGTGAAGGATAAGTTGTAAAAATGCAATTTTTAACGATAAATCAAGAAGCATTCTTTGTAATGGCGGGCTAATTTTCTTGATTAGAGCTATGGATGAAGATTAGTAATTGTCTTTTTATTTGTTTAGTAATTCTAATTTGTGTTTCATGATTATGTGCTTAATGATTAATAGGCTTGTCTTCGTGCCCTAGGCAAATCTCTATTTTTATTTTTAAAAATAAAAATTAGTTTTTGACTACTCATGCTTAGGTTTGATAGGCCATGTTTAGGATTTAGATCTTTTGATGGTTTATACTTACTTTTGATGGGTGGTGCTTAAAGTATTTTTATGCTTTTATGAGATGAAGAAAGTCTTGAGTTTTGAATTTTTATAATTAAAAAGGGATTTTAAAAGTTAGATTTTCCAAATTAAAAACATTGATTTGTCTTTGATTTGAAGTAAAAATTGGAACAAGTTAGGATTACTTGATAAATAATTGGTGGATGCTTATTGGATTCCTATGCTCTAATCATCTTCATTAATTGGTAGATTTCAAATTTCTAAATTAGTTGCTTATTTTTTTTATCTAAGAACTTAAAATTTTTCTTAATTGTTAGTTAATTAGTTTTCATAATTTAAAAGTTTCTTTAATTAGCTCCCTGTGGGTTCGACCCGTTCTTGCCACTGTCTCATCTAGACACCCGTGCACTTGCGGTATTTTATGATTGATATTGATCACATCAGGACATGGTGGAAAAGAAGATGGCATTTTTTGATCCTTCACGTGCTAAAGATTTTCTTTTTATCTCCGGCACTAAGGTAAGAAATTATTGCGTATTAATGCCTGTGTAATGTAATCATTCAGATAGAAAAACAGGTGCCTGTTTAAGTAACTGATGTACCTATTGGAAAAACAGAAAAAAAATGTAATTGATTACTAATATCTTCCAGCGCTTGGTGCACTGGTAAGACATCCTTCATTGTGGAGGGTGGATCATAAGGGTATGAACCTATGTAGGTTGTGCTTATATTCTCAATAGGTAGCCCCATTGCCCTGGCCACTAGGGTAGTATATCAAAAAGGTGCTTGTGTAACTCATATGTCAACCTTACTACAGCCAAGAGGCAAAGAGTTGTGCACCACTGCAACTGTATCGTTTGCTGCTTTGCAGGCAGGATGACATCTCAACTTATCTTGACTTTTGATTTGATGGTCCTAACTTCCGGAAAGTCTTCCAGATTGTGGAAGAACCCAAGTCCTAACTGGTCAATATCCTGTGAATAGATGGTAAGATTTGAATACAGCAGCTGCCCACACAATTTAAATTAAACAAACATATAAAATAGAGGATGAAAGATGCAGGGATCTCCGAATCTGGAGATTGTGGGGTGTCATCCATGGTGAATTCTATAACATCGATGATCGGAATCATGAACCATGGGCTCCATGTGTGTAATAAGGAGTCAGAACAATGACTATACATCAGCTGTTTCGAGACACTGTAAAATTTCTCAACTATTAATCATTCACGAGCATAATTGGGTTTTATGAGCATATTTTGAATCCTCTTTGCTTTTGCATTAAGAATTATATAATTTTCATGCCACAGTTGCGTACATTTGCTAGAAACGGTTTCATGTGCCCTGGGGGATGGGAAGTGCTGGTGAATTATTACAAGAGCTTGCAAGCTGAAGAGACAAGTCAGCCCCCAGCTGTTGTTTCTGCTTAGACTAATATCCTGCGGCAATCACTTCCATTAAAATCTGACAGAAGGGAGAAAAAAGAAAATAGAAGAAGAGTGACAGCTAGTATCAACAGCTTCTTAACCAACAGTGTAAATTGAGCCTTTAGGTTTTGAAAGACCATCCTCTGTAGGTGATTATGGTAAAACCTGGCTAATATGTATCAATCCTCTCTTTCTGGGGTTCCCAGTCATGCCTTCCATTTTACTATTTTATATGATTTATTTGCCCAATTATTTGTTGAATTAATAAGCATGAGAAATAGTGTGATGGCTGTGCCATTGTAGAAGGCATACAGGGGACAGGGGTTTTTTTTTTTTACTCTTTTCCTTTTTGTAATATGTGTGACATTTCTTTCAATTATGTTCCATTCATTACAAAGGTCTCTGTTTAAGAGTTCTTAATGGAAGTTAGGAGGAAACTGAAGTAACCGACTGCAATTCATGATTGATATCAATTCATTGAGTAGATGTTTTCTGTTTTACGAGTGTTGTAGAAAGTTGTCTGTGGATGAATACAAGGATTACTAATAAAAGGAGGTGAGGGTTGAAGGATATATAGTAGTCATGCGGAAGGGGACTTGACTCACTTGACTCTCTTAGAATTTGAATTACTAGAGTGATAGTTGGATATTCATTTCCAGCTTCCCTTGTTCAAAATGGAGGTAACTCGATGGTCATTTTTGAATGTTTGCCATTGGTTCTTCATTTTAACCACCTATATAGAAATACAAAGTCTTAGACCATCAGAGAAATGGAAAGTAGAGCTTGTAAAAACAACAATGGCCGGTTTCATACAGTAGTGGAGCCTACTGGTCCTATTAATGGACTGAACTCTAGCCCAGGTTCCACTTAACATAGGCTGTCCAGTGGGTTAGTCCTTTTCAAAATATATGCCAATTTTATGAGGGGTGGGGCCAGGCCATTGACGACCACAGTTGGGACACCATATCCACATGGTCTTTTTTTTTTTTTTTTTTTTGCCATATTGGATGGTCCGAAGAAACTTTGTCCATTATCCTCATTGAATGTAAATGTGAGGTGAGGCCTCTATTTTGTGCCTGAGTTGTGGTCCACATGAAGTGGGCTGCACCTGTTGCACATGATCCTAACAAAATAAGTTTCTCTTGCTGAATTCCACTTCCTTTCCAGTGTATGATCGCTTTCTACTGAGTTTTGTTCTTTTGGTACTCGTTCCCATCATTAATTTAAATTCCCTTTATTTTATTATTTGGATAATGTTGATGATATAGATGATGTTATCAACATGTCTATCCATATTTATTTGGTTGATAAGTCACCCAATTGAATACATAACCATCTTCTCATCATTTTCATTTTAATGTTGATGATATAGATGATGTTATCAACATGTCTATCCATATTTATTTGGTTGATAGTCACCCAATTGAATACATGACCAACTTCTCATCATTTTCATTTTAATTCTGCTCTATTATGGAAGCACAGGCAGTCTCCATAGGGAGAGATGAAAGCCTTTTGACCTCATCAATGATTTGGTCTCAATAATCAGATAATCTTATCCATCCATTCAATGATCTAAACGGGGCCTAGGCAGTGGATCACATTCACCCAAAAGACCCAAGTTGAGAAAACCTGAAAAAAATTAATATCGATCACCATGACCTGACCTGAAACCAACACAACTACATTCCCATATATCACCATCTTATTTAATCTGGAAATGGATGGGAAGAGAATAAAACGGTTGGGATGATTTCTCTCAGGCCTACTTAGTTTGTTGTCTTTACGAGGGATCTTGGAGGCAAGAGTAACATGGCCTTTATGAATCATTTGCCCAACAGAGAACAACAAAGGACAGGGTCACCATCATTTCTAAACACCCATTACATTTGCATGGGAATGGTGGGTCACCTCTTGCTATTTTTCTCTCATTTCATCCTCAGTTTACTAACCAATCCAATTCACAGAACATGGAGGGGTTCTAAAGGAATGTGCAACCCCAACTCCATTTGGCAGACCCATCAACTCACATTATTCATTTTACTGATCTTCACAACTGTAAAATAGATATGTTAGAGAGGTGTTGTCTGAACTTTTGTTATCATGGACTGCCCCACAGCAATCAAGGTGCCTCTGGGCTATTTTATATCCTTTGGAAAAATACCTCTGTGGTGTCGTCTAAGGTTCCAAAGCTGAAAGCACCCAAGTAACTTCTACTTTTGTATTTTCAGAAGATAAGTCATTTTTCTATGAATAATCATGTTGTCAAGGACAGCCCAAGTGGGTTGTAGTGTTCATCCATCATATGATGGACCCCACTATAGATATTGGATTTCCCAAAATTCCCTTTTAAGGGCCTGCTTACTTGCATTAGATTACATGGTGAAGGAGGAACTGATGTAGAGACCTAGACTTTCTGAAGATTTGATGATGGGTGAGCACCATTTTCATCCTATTTCGATTTAATTTCTATTAAAGAGGTCATCATTTGATGGTTATTTTTTTATATTCACCTTTGATTTTCATTTTTATTCACTCATGATATGACTTTCTCTTTATTCCAATCCTACATATTTTATGCAAACAAATAGGCCTTTAGTTTACAATCCTAAGATGGATTTGCAATTTGGGTGGTCCCAAATGGCCACAAGAGAGCCCCACTTGATACATACAATTAAAAGATTCAATTTCCCTATTTAAAGAAACATGAATTAAAGTTGGCAAAACCTCATGTAAGCATCGGTGTTTATAGTAAGGTAAGCACCATGTTCCTAAAATATCCAGTGGGCCGACTTGGGGATCCATACGAGTAGAACATAAACAAGGACCTCCCCGATAGTCTCCGATTTCAAATTTGGCACCCATTCGAAGTAAAATTATATTAGACAATAAAAACTTATCGACTACTGATCAAGTGGTTGAAATGATGATTTGAGGTAACATCACCATATATAGTTGCCTGCCAAAGAAAGAAAGAAAAGGGACAGAATAGTTTGGAACTTGGAGGTGAGCATTAATAGCAGCCAGGTTTCCTCTTTTCTCAGCCTTAGAACATGGGAATAAATTGATGTATCACAACCTAACCTGACCACTGCAATTGTGGCTCCAATTAGAGATGGAATAGTATTTGATTGAAACCCTTCCAACTTTTGGTGGGGCCCACCGGCAGCGCAACAAATGGGCAGAGCGGTCTTTCTTGGAATAGACCAGCAGGTCTCATGCAATGGACGCAGTGGGGCCCACTTATAGTGGGGACCTGTAAAAGAGAATGTATGGATGATTGGGATTGTTCAAGGGGCATGTCTTTTCCATTATAATTCATTCATTCCGTCACGGAGGGAATACGTTCCCGTACCATTAGGGCTAGATGCAATTCATGAAAAATGGACAATTCAAATCATTAAATTGATTGGATGAACGTAGCTATCTAATCGAGGGCCATAAAAATGGAGTGTTCGGACCAACTATGTCTGTTTTAAATAATGGCTTTGAACATTCATGTGTTAATTTAATCCAAGTGACAGACTCATACGGTGCCACAGTTTTTCCAGGAATACAAAAGAAGAAATCAACCCAATAGGAATAAAAGAGACTCTGGTCACGTTTGGCAATCTTGAGGGAAAAGATTTTCAGTTTCCCTAAAGATAGGAAAAACCCATGTTTGACAATTGTAAATTCCTGATGATTTGGACGAATGAAAATCTTCATTTGTTAAAAGATTTTCAAATCCTCCCCCCTCCCCCCACCCCCATAAGATTTGGAAAATCCTCACTTATATAGATTTGCACACAGAACCCTAATCATCAGATCTACAGATTCCACACCTATTACCAAACATGCTCTTCAGGACTTGTTTAGCTCTACTTATTTTTCTTTCCAAGTTAGAGAGGAATCCTATATTGCAACCCCTCTTACTAAAAACCGAAATCTTTATTTCTTTCTCTTTTATGAGAAAAATGTGATGCACCAAACAATAAAGGCTGCGGAAATCACGACAAACCTCTCGTCGCAAAATTCTCCCACCCACAAAAATTCCCTTGGAGAATTGTTTTCCCTGGTCTCACTTTTCTGCTTTTTAGCACTTGATTAATGATGAAAGCCCACTCCTTATCTCATAAATCTCATTATCACTCATCAATATGGATGATTTTAATGTTTTATATGAAGATGCAGATGTCTTTGGCCACCCCAATCAATGGTACTGTGTGGAAAATCGACATTATTGTCATAAGGATTAAGGACGGTTAGGATAACTCCATTTGTGCCATTTTGGTTGGGTCCATCCCAAAAGCGGCTCATCAGATTGGGGCACATTTTAGTTGATAATTTGGAGAGAAGCTTTAGATACTCAAGCTAGAGAACCTCACAAGTATCAAATATAACACTAGGGCATGCTTGTGCAAAAGTTTTTCCCCAAAAATACTATCACTATTTCCACAGATAAAATTTTCGTAAGGGCTTTTTTTGTATAATGCCACTGAAGAGGAAACTTGAGCCCATTATCAAAAAGGCCCAAAATCCACGCCCGTAAGAATTTTACGGGCCGTCACAGTCTAGAATGCAAACAGATCCATTAAGTCCATTGGGTTATTCAAGTACCAGCTAGGGATCTGGTTGGACCCAAAAACCCAATCCATTATTCTTTTCAATAACTGTACACCAAAATGAGCTCCAATTGTCAATAAACTTGAAATTAGGCCCACTTTTTTGGGGCCCTTGGGTAGCCAAGAAAATGAGTATCTAATCTCACTTATACTTATAGGATGATGTTTTGTACAGGTGCATAGAAAATACTTATTGATAAAAGTTCCAAACACAAGGACACTTGTGATAATATCAAAGGTGTGCGTGCCTAAAAATTACGGACTTAGTTTAGATGATGAGGGGGATTAGAGAAATCTCGTTAATCTGATCGGAGAAGTCACCAATGCTCCTGAATCCTGAAAAAGGGAAGGAAGAGCGGTCAGGGCCCGAGGCTGCTATCAGCCAAAGGCACTCCGACGCCTGAGTTAGTGCAGTCACTGAACTAGGGTGAAGTGGAAAATAAGAAGTTAGCAGAATAACAGTGCAGGCTGTATATTGCATGTACCTGTTCATGACTCTTCATGCAGGCATATATAGAGGAGAGTAGAAAGTTCCATAGTGGAGGTAGGTGAGGATACTTGTCTCATCAGCCCACACCTGGGATCCTTAGTGGGGGTAGGTGAGGATACTTGTCCCATCAGATCTCCCCTCAAATCCCTCACATAAATGTGGATGTGATCTGCTGATAGGAACGAGCCCTTATCAATGGCCGGCGGCCACCCTACTTGTCAGGAACTCCCTATAAAGCACCCGTCTCATCTCATAATGGGGATTGGATGCCCAGTGTTCACCTCGGCCGAGGGGCAGAACTGGAGAAGGCACCGAGGTCAGCTATGCCTGAGATCGGACAAGGATGCCAGCGCGAGACTGAGCTCGGAAGGTTGTGGTCGGTACTTCTACCAGGACCAATCCCACCTTGACAACGGCTGAGATGCTGCTGTGCTGGAGAGATGGGGGGTTAAGGCCTTTTCTAATCGGTATCGTACCGAGGACGGGGTAACATCGGTTTCGGTAGAAATTGTCCACACAATTGCCCCCTGCTCCTGACTTCGTGGGTCTTGACGACGCCACGGGGTTGGGAGTGATAGGATGAGGATTTCCCGGAACCGGTCCCGTAGCTTATGAAAAAGCATGGGGCGTCGTTTTGTTTTCCGAGGCGCATTTAATAGCGCCTGGCTGTCTGGAGGCGGTTTAGTAGCCCATCCATATCATCATGAAGGCAACGCGGTGCTGCCACGTGTCACGTCCCTGATGGTCGTGACGTCTTATTGAGGAGACGGGTGGCGTGCTCGAGGCTTTGTCTGCACGCGCCTTTCGGGATACGAAGAGATCTTCGTCTTTGTATAAAGACCCTCGTCCTGGAAGGAGGACTACTTTCGCTGTCACTGTGTTTGGAGCTTCTGCCTGAGATCTGCCTGAAGCCTCGTCGTCCGAGAAGTCAATTCGCTGCCTTTGAAGCTTCGAGTTTCCGTTGTCCCTTCATCCCTTCCGGCCCTGTGTCCCAGTGAGTCCCTCTTTGCCCTTCTATCATTTTTGCTTCTCTGGGGTCTTTTCCTTTTTTTGGGGGTTCGTGCTCTCTGTCCTTCTTCTCCGTTGTCGTCACCTGTACTCCGGTTTATGTTGGGGAAGATTGTAACCATTCTCCGCTATGAAATGAAATTGGCCTTGTTTCCAATTTTGAACATCTATGGCGAATTTTTCTTTTCTTTTCTCTTTCTTTCTTTATGCGTTTGGCTTGACAACCAGAATAAATAACAGGAAAAAGATAAAGTAAATGAGCTCGGTCGCAACCGTGCTTAATGTAGTTAATTTTGTAATCCGAAGTGCCGTATTGATCTTGCAACCATAACAAGCATCGTTCTTGGTAAAACTAAGGGTGCTTGGTCCTATGACCAAGGCTAAGTCCGGTTTTATAATCAGAATTCGACTGGTCCATTGACCGGGCCGAAGTAGCTAACTATGGTAACCGAACAAAGAATACAAGCCGATTCCGTGACCGAACTGTATGCACATGCCGAGTTCCATAACTTGGCCATTTTCTTCGAGAATAGGAGACAACTTGGAAAGTAAAAACGTATTCTATAAAAAGAACTGGTTTATTATCTTCCAGAATCCGATTACATCTCAAAAGTAAAATTTCTTGAGGTGGGTGGCATTCCACGGGCGTGGCAGCTCTCTACCCTCCATGTTCTCAAGTCTATATGCGGACTGCCCAGCTACCGAAGTCACCTTAAATGGCCCATGCCAGTTCGGTGCAAACTTTCCTTCGCTAGGACTTCTGTCTGCTGGAAGAGTCTTTTTCAAGACCAATTCTCCGGGGGAGAACTTTCGCTCCTTGACCCTTTGATTGTGCCCTCTAGCCAACTGTTGTTGGTAGGAAGCGAGGCGGATGGCTGCGGCATCCCTTCATTCCTCAGCCAAGTCGAGCTCTGTGGCGAGGTTCGCATCATTTTGGCCTTGGTCGAACAGCACCGACCTGAGGGTCGGGAGACCGACCTCAAGTGGGATTACAGCTTCCATCCCGTAGGCTAGGGAGAAGGGAGTTGCCGAGGTCGAGCGCCTTGGGGTAGTCCTGTATGCCCAAAGGACATTCGGAAGTTCTCCTACCCATCTCCCTTTGGCTCGGTCTAGTCTCCTTTTGAGTCTATCGAGCACCACCTTGTTAGAGATTTCAGCCTGTCCATTGCTTTGGGGGTAAGCTGGAGTGGAATAGTAGTTCCTGATCCCAAGGTCTTGACAGAAGCTCTTGAAGGAGTTGGAGTCGAACCGAGTCCCGTTATCCGAGACCAAGGCTCGAGGCACTCCAAATCTTGTCACAATGTTCCTCCACACGAAGTTTTTGGTGTCCTTTTCGGTGATGGAGGAGAGGGCTTCAGCTTCTATCCACTTAGTGAAGTAGTCAGTTGCTACGATCAACCATCTTTTGTTTCCTGGAGCTCGGTGGAGTGGTCCCACGAGGTCCAGTCCCCATTGGGCGAAGGGCCAGGGGCTGGAAAGAGGGCTCAGGTCGTGCGCTGGCTGATGGAGAGAGTGAGAGAACTTCTGGCACTTCTCGCACTTCCTGGCGTAGACCTGTGCGTCCTTTTGCATATAGGGCCACCAGTACCCCTGGCTGATAGCTCGGTAAGCGAGTGACCGACCTCCGATGTGGCTGCCGCAGATCCCTTCATGGATTTCATAAAGGAAGTCCTCGACTTTGCTTGGATGAACACACTGGAGGTAAGGGGCATTGTAGGACTTTTTGTAGAGTTTGTCATCCGGAGAGAGCCAGAATCGGGCTGCCTTCAGCCTGATTTTGTGGGCCTGGTTCTTGTCCTCGGGCAGCTGGTCATTCTTGAGGTAGGAGATAAGCTCATCCATCCAGCTCGGCCCGAGGTCAATGCACATAATATGCCGAGGCGGTTGAAGTTGTATGCTAGGTCTGTCCAGTGCTTCCACTTCGACAGTTCTTTTTCTTCCTGCCTCGACAGCAGAGGCCAGGTTTGCAAGGGCATCGGCGTGAGAGTTGGAGTCTCTGCTTATCTGCCTGACTTCAGCCTTTTGGAACAGAGATAGGAGTTGCTTGGTGTGGGCCAGGTAGGCTGCCATCCTGTCATCACGGGCCTGGTAATCCCCATTGAGTTGGCTTGTGACCAGCTGTGAGTCGCTGAAGATCACCAGTTGTTGTGCCCCCAGGATTTTTGCGCTGCCCAGCCCTGCAATTAGTGCCTCATACTCAGCTTCATTGTTAGATGCCTTGAAGTCAAGAGTCAGGGCTTGCTCAATGACGAGGCCCTCCGGAGATTGAAGGACTACGCCAGCGCCAGCCCTTTTGGAGGTGGAGGACCCATCGACGAAAACTTTCCAAGATGAGTCGAGGAACTGTTTCCAGGACCGATCCTGCTTGGTCTCGGCCGAAGTCCTTGCCTCCTTGTCCCCCAGTTCGGTGTCGAGATGGCTCGGTGCCGAACTAGGAGAGGTGAATTCCACAATGAAGTCGGCCAGTACTTGGGCTTTGATGGCCGTTTTGGGCTGATAGTGGATATCGTATTGCCCGAGTTCGACAGTCCATTTAGACACTCTTCCTGAGAAGTCTGCTCTCCTGAAGAGGGACTTGAGTGGGTGTTCGGTCACAACCACTATAGAATATGTCAGGAAGTAGTGGGAGAGCTTGCGCGAAGCACTAACGAGTACAAATGCGAGCTTTTCCAGTGGCAGATATCTTGTCTCGGCATCCAGCAGGATTTTGCTTGTGTAATAGATGGGCCTTTGCTGCCTGTCATCTTCTCTGACGAGTACAGAGCTTACTGCATGATCCAAAACTGCCAGATAGAGGTATAAGACCTCACCCCGTCCCGGCGTGGAAAGCAGGGGAGGGGAGGAGAGGTATATTTTGAGTTCCTAGAGAGCACTTTCGCACTCCGGGGTCCATTGGAACCCGAAGCTCTTTTTCAAGAGCTGGAAGAAAGGATGGCATTTGTCTGAAGCTCGGCTGATAAAGCGGTTTAGTGATGCGGCCATCCCGGTAAGTCTCTGAACCTGCTTTGTTGAGGTCGGACTCTGGAGGGCTCTGATTGCCGAAATCTGATCGGGATTGGCCTCGATTCCTCGCCTAGTAACCAGGCTGCCCAGGAACTTGCCCGAGCCGACGCCAAATGCACATTTGGAGGCGTTCAGCTTGAGCTTGTACTGTTTGAGGATGGAGAATGTTTGATGTAAGTCAGTCAAGTGGTCCTGTGACCGTTTAGACTTGACGATCATGTCATTGATATATACCTCGACCGTCCTGTCGAGCTGGTCCTGAAACATCCTGGTCACCAGCCTCTGGTAAGTTGCACCCGCGTTTTTTAATCCGAAGGGCATTACTTTGTAGCAGTAGGTGCCCCTGGGTGTTATGAACGCGGTTTTTTCTTGATCAGGCCCATGCATTGGAATTTGATGGTAACCTCGGTAGGCATCGAGGAAACTCATTCTCTCATGCCCGGCAGTGGCGTCGATCAACTGGTCTATCTTGGAGAGGGGAAAACTGTCTTTGGGACAGGCTTTGTTGAGATCGGTGAAGTCTACGCAGACCCTCCAACTCCCATCCTTCTTTTTCACCACGACCGTGTTGGCTAACCACACAGGGTAGTGGACTTCTCTGATAGCATCAGCTTCTAATAATTTGTTGACCTCCTTGGTCACAGCTTCTGCCTGGTGGGTGCCCGGCCTTCGGATCTTTTGGACAACAGGTTTATGCTTGGGATCGACATTCAGCTTGTGGCTTATGACCTAATGGCTGATGCCAGACATTTCATATGGGGTCCAAGCGAAGACCTTTCTATTCTGCAACAGGAAGTCGAGCATCCTGGTCCTTTCTTCGTCAGCAAGCTGGCTACCGAGCAGGAAGAATCTTTCTGGATCGTTGGGATCGATCCTGACCTGGGTGAGGTCTTCAACACTCTTCTGCTCGGGAGTTAGGCCCACAGCGTCGAGCTCGGATTCGAGCTCGGTCATGTGGATCCGTTGTGGCTCTGTTTCTCCGGGGACCACGGCCATGAGACACTCCTTGGCCATATCTTGGTCATCGCGAACTATGATAACTTCGAAGCCCCCGTCTTTGGTTTGTAACGGGAACTTGAGCTTTTGGTGATGGGTCGAGGGTACGGCCTCCATGTTGTGAAGCCAGGTTCTTCCCATGATGGCATTGTATGGAGATTGTGCATCCACCACCAGGAAGTTTGCTGTCATGGGGGCTCCTCCGACCTCGACCTTAAGGGAGATCTTTCCTTTTGGATATACTGTCTTGGAGCTGAATCCCACCAACGGGGTGCGAGCTTCCTGCAGGTCCTCTTCTTTCAGGCCCATCCTTTTGAAGCAATCAAAATAAAGGATTTCTGAGGAGCTCCCGGGGTCCACTAGGATCCTCTTGACATTGAAGTTCTGTAACCTCATAATCAGAAGAAGAGGATCATTGTGGGGTAGCTGGACCCCGGCCAAGTCTTTGTCAGAGAACCAAATTTTTGGCCTCTCCACACGTGCCTTCTTTGCCGAGGAACCGAGCTCGGCCGTCATCACATGCTTGCTGTGCTGGGCCCTCCTGGCCTCGGCGCGGGCCCGGTCGCTGCCCCTAGGGGCAGGAGCCAGGTGAATGACGTCGATGGTCCCTATAGGCTCACCGCTGTCTTGGTCGTCGGGGAGGCGTTGCTGAGCATTGTTCACTCTGCCTTCTTCCCTGACGTGGTCTCTGAGATGCCCGTCTTTTACGAGCCTTTCGAGGTGCGCCTTGAAGGCATGGCAATCCTCGGTTCTGTGTCCTCTATCTTTGTGGTAGGCACAGAACTTGCTCTGATCTCGGGAGGTGGCGTCCCCTTTCATAGGCTGGAGCCATTTGAAGAAGGGCTGGGCTTGGATTTTGCCGAGGAGCTTGTAGATAGGCTCCTTGAAGATGGTATTGACGGCTCTATAAGAGGCGCCACTCGGTTTCGGCCTCGTGCTGCCTCCCGAGCTGGGAGCAGGACGTACTGCCGAGCTGGATGGCTCTCTATTTCGATCCGCCTCTTTCTTAGCAAGCCTCCTTTCTTTCCTCGTGGGACAGCCCTCCGGTCGGCTCTCTGGCCAAACATTATGGCTCTCCCGAGCTCGGACGTCGTCCTCTTCCTGCTCAACGTACTGGTTCACCCGGGCCATCAGAGCCTTCACCGAAGGTGCGGGACGACGCACCAATTTCTTCCGAAGCTCATTACCCGGAAGCAAAGCTTGTTAGAAGGCAGTAATGGCTACGTCGTCGTTGGAGTTCTCAATCACGCTGTAGATGGTCCAGAATCTTTTGGCGAACTGAGTGATATTCTCGGTCGGCCTCATCTTGATTGAGATCAGGTCGGCATCAGTTTTCGGGATGACCCGGTGCGCTTGAAACTTCTCGACGAAAGAGTTTTGGAGCTGTGGCCAGCTTGAAATCGATCCCTCGGGAAGTGTACAGAACCACCAAAGCGGGAGGTCACCCAAGCTGGAGGAGAAAACCTTGCAATCAAGGTCGCCGTCGCCGCTGAATACCGTCATCTTCTGGGTGAAGTGCGGAAGATGAGCCTCGGGGTTCGACGTCCCGTCATAGAGATTGAAACGTGGGACGCTGAACTTATCAGGGAGGGGATGATCTCTGATTTCCCGAGAAAATGGAGACGTGCCGTGGATGTCACCATGTTTGGTAGTCAACCGACCTCGAGCGAGGCCGGCCTGCTCCAGGCTCTGCTGTACGGCCAGCTTAATTTGCTGATCGATATAGTCAGCCATGTCGGGGTCGGCCCTGGTCTCCAGCCTTTGTTTCTGGCGCTGCTGCTGGTCGGCGCTGGCGTGGGTGTTACTCGAGCCCTCTTCGCGAGCTCGGGCGCGCCTTTCATTCAGCTGATCCCTTAGGTCTGGTCGACCCCGAGGACCCAGACGAGCTCGTTGCCGAGGTGGAGGCGTGTGACAGGCTTCGGGCGGGACTTGGCCCTTTGTTTCAAGCTGTCGCTGAAGCTGGAGGATCTGCTCTTTTTGTTCTTCGATGATGAGGTTTTGAGCCTTGATGGCTTCGGCTTGGGCCTCAACATCGTCCTCCAGGGCCATGTCGTCGTCACCTTCATCACCGAGGTGGACGTGATCCTCTTCCATGTGGTCCTCGTGAGGATACCGACGAGGAGGAGACTGCACAGGAGCCCCACTTCGTTGGGGTCGTTCCTGGGGAGGAACGTCCTTACGAGGTGGCGCGGTGAAAACAACCTCCAGACGCGGACGCTCCGCCTGAGAGGTAGTCGGTCGGGCCAGTTCTAATACAGGACTGCGCCGAGGAGACGCTGCTGCATCTCTTGACGACGAGTGTGTCACCATGACGGGTGAACCTACACTTCGAATACCGGATTCTCCCACCCTCCTTGGGGGAGGATTGGGTGGCGCTTGCCTGGTGTCTCTTCGCTGGTTCGTCACCAACGCTCCTGCCTGGTCTGTCACCAGTGGAGGCGGCATGAGAGGCAGGAATGTCTCTGGTTGCTTGGACCTGGACGGTCTAGCAACGCTTTTTCCCTTCTGAGCCTTAGGAGGCATGGCTGTTAAAATGAAAATATGGAATTTTCAAATTCGTTCCCCACAGACGGCGCCAAATTGTGCGTGCCTAAAAATTACGGACTTAGTTTAGATGATGAGGGGGATTAGAGAAATCTCGTTAATCTGATCGGAGAAGTCACCAATGCTCCTGAATCCTGGAAAAAGGAAGGAAGAGCGGTCAGGGCCCGAGGCTGCTGTCAGCCAAAGGCACTCCGACGCCTGAGTTAGTGCAGTCACTGAACTAGGGTGAAGTGGAGAATAAGAAGTTAGCAGAATAACAGTGCAGGCTGTATATTGCATGTACCTGTTCATGACTCTTCATGCAGGCATATATAGAGGAGAGTAGAAAGTTCCATAGTGGAGGTAGGTGAAGATACTTGTCCCATCAACCCACACCTGGGATCCTTAGTGGGGGTAGGTGAGGATACTTGTCCCATCAGATCTCCCCTCAAATCCTCACATAAATGTGGATGTGATCTGCTGATAGGAACGAGCCCTTATCAATGGCCGGCGGCCACCCTACTTGTCAGGAACTCCCTATAAAGCACCCGTCCCATCTCATAATGGGGACTGGACGCCCAGTGTTCACCTCGGCCGAGGGGCCGAACTGGAGAAGGCACCGAGGTCAGCTATGCCTGAGATCGGACAAGGATGCCAGCGCGAAACTGAGCTCGGAAGGTTGTGGTCGGTACTTCTACCGGGACCAATCCCACCTTGACAACGGCTGAGATGCTGCTGTGCTGGAGAGATGGGGGGTTAAGGCCTTTTCTAATCGGTACCGTACCGAGGACATGGTAACATCGGTTTCAGTAGAAATAGTCCACACAAAAGGTAATATCAAGGCCACCGTAGACAACCTTACACAAGCATTCATGGGCCTAGGTGAAAAGCTGCAAGCCGTAGTAAAGAACACATGGTTTTCTGATGCTTTGGCCTTTTTAGGGGTACTGATCACGATATGGTACTGTTATTCATGTGACTCGATCAGCAGAATTACAAGCTCCCAAAGATCATAACCAGTGTAGTACCTTAATCCCATCGCATAAACTTTACTATTTATTCCCTTTCTAAGTGTATGTTTGGGAGGTCTAATTTTTCTATCTATTTTTCTATTTTTCTAAAATGGATAAAGGTATAATTTATTATAATCTGTGGGCCCCAAACCGAAGATCAAAACCGTTGGATATGCTTGGGAGGCTGAAAATGGCTATGTGTCAATTTTGATCACATCATACCTTGTGAATCTCGAGTTATGCACAAAACAAAAATAACCATTGATGTATTATACTCAATATTGCATTTGTCCATGAGCAGTGAACTGTTTAGTTTTTTTTTAATTATTTAGAGGCGTGTAAAATAAGATCTAAACCGTTAGTACTGTTCACAATATCAAACATGACCATGAGACCAAATTTCACCCGTTGGATCATCACCAATCTCTAGATATGCACAAAAAAGTAAGCCATTAGGTATAATTTTGTGGATTATGTGGGCCCCAAACGCAATATCCAAACTAGTGAGATCTCTTTGGAAGGCTGAGCACATCCATATGGTCAATTTTCATGTCCTAATACATTGTGAATCTCAAGAAATATGTGGAAAAACTCTCAATTAATTATATAAAAATGTCTATTTAGTATAGACCCTTGCATTACCAAACAACTCTTTTTATTTTAGCCTCTTTTTTCTATGGCTCTTTTTTGTATGGGTCTATATTGACTGGTCTTTAAGAAATAGATTCGTGGTCCCAAACATGGCCTAAGAAATGCTAGAATCAGAGCTGGAAATTGGCTGGGCTAATAAGACTTGGGCTTTAGGTCCATCCCTTAACTACTTGTCTATCATCACTTACAAAGTCCCTATCACAATCTCTAAAATCTCTGAATCACAATATCTAAAATTTCTCAATTACAAAAAAACTCTCTCAATCAATCAAGCAAAAATCTCTCAACCAAACAAAACTCTCTCAATCAATTGAGCAAAAATTTCTCAACCACATGAAGCAAAACTCCTTCAATCAATTAAGCAAAAACCTCTCAACCAATAGAAGCAAAACTCTCTTATTCCATTAAGCAAAAAATCTCTTAATCAAAATCTCTCAATCTGTTGGATCTTTAGGACTGTTATCACTAAAAAAAAAAAAAAAAAATCGTGTATCTGATAGAGGGCGGAATTATTTAATTATGCTAACACAAGATTGTTATGTTCCAAATCTTCAAGATTGGCCCTAAAATCCACTTTATGGTCCATTATTGTTACTAAAGATAGATGTAGGGTTGTAAACGGGTCGGTTCTGGCAAAAACCGTTAAGGAGAATGTGGAACCGGATCCAGACCCGGAACCGTTTTGGAACCAGTTTCTTAGCTCTGGAATCGAAACAGAATCATATATGGGACGGGTGTGGATTCAGATCCGAGTCTAGATAGAGAATGATATTAAAAAAATTATGATTTTTAGGAGAAATTTTTGAAAATTGAGGTAATATGTCGGGTCCACGGGTCCGAACCAAGGTGGACCCGGACCCATTTACTTATCGGGGCCTAAATAAGGATCTAGATCCTGTTTTTAATGGGTCGGAACCTCCGGATAATCAAAGACCCATTTACATACCTAGATAGATGATACTCAAGGTTGATGACTCTTCTAAGACTGGCCCAACTAGGTCGAAGCCGGTCTATGACTGTCATGGGCCATCCCTTTAATAAAAGATAAGGCTTCGGCGGGGGGGGGGGGGGGGGGTGGGGGGATGTGGGGTCCTACAGTGTCAATTAGAGGGGCAGAAAGGATTGCAAGGCCAATGGGTTTGGCACCTAACATGTCCTTATGATGATAGTCTACAGAGCCCAAAACCTCCGTGCTCTGTCTCGTCCCCACAGCCCACATGATCTTGTTCTTCTCCCTCTCCATATAAACCCTTCTCACCCTCTTCTTTTCTTCTCACCAACTACTACTCTTTTCATTCTCTTATCTCTCTACAACTTCCTACTTTCTCTTGCCTTTGCACAAATAGAAAGGAAGAAAATGGCCATCAGAAGATCAAACAAACTACCCCAAACTGCAGTCCTCAAGCAAATCCTCAAGAGATGCTCTAGCTTAGGAAGAAAGCAAGGCTACGACTCAGATGAACAAGGCCTCCCCGAGGACGTTCCAAAAGGCCACTTTGCTGTCTACGTTGGAGAAAAGAGGAGCAGGTTCATTGTTCCTATCTCTTATTTGACTCACCCCGAGTTCCAGAGCCTCCTCAGGAGAGCAGAAGAGGAATTCGGCTTCGATCATGACATGGGTCTTACGATCCCATGCGAAGAAGTCGTCTTTCGATCTCTAACTTCCATGCTCAGATGAATATTTAAGAAGAAGAAGAGCTGCTTTTTCTTTTTATGATCTTAGTTTAGTCTTGTTTCCTTCTCTTCTTCTGTTTCAAGGATTCAGATCCAAAGACCCATGAAAATTTTCTGGGTTAGATTTGTATATTGTAAGCTTAACTCACAGCGGTGTGTTGTTTCGCCCTGTGAGCGTTGATTAATAGAAGGGTGATTGACCTCTTTCGAAATACAACCTCTCTCTCTCTCTCTCTCTCTCTCTCTCTCTTCTTCTTCTTCTTCTTCTTCTTCAAGCTTGCTCTCTCTCTCTCTCTCTCTCTCTCTCTCTCTCTCTCTCTCTCTCTCTCTCTTCTTCTTCTTCTTCAAGCTTGCTGTCCGACAAGGTCTATTAAGAAAAGCTCAGATGATAAGACTTCCTGAAATTTAAGTATAACCCAATAACCACAGGTTCTAGGATATTGAACTTGTGATGTGAGAGAGAGAGAGAGAGAGAGAGAGAGAGATCATGCTTTGATTATTCATCCAATTTTTTCATCCATTTATTATAAGAAATTTAGGATAAGTTTATCATCGGTTTTGCTCTGGTGCGGATGTCTCTCACTGTGTGAGGGAACCTGTAAGCCTCACCTGCGGCCCTCTATGATACATCCAATCCTGTCATCCACTACCACTCCTCCTAACATCACCAACCATATGTTTTTTTTTTTTTTTTCACATCGATCCTGAGAAGGCTGACCGCTGGATTGAAATAATTTGAAATTTTACACACAGGTGAATCTCATCCAGATCTTTTGCTCTCCCACTAGGCCATGATTTTGAGGCCCCAAGTAAGCTCCGTTGGGCAGTCTTCACCGAATTCTGTGCAAGAACTCCACGAAATAACAAGGCCTGTCTATATTATGTATGTATAAAAAAAAAGAATGTGAATTTGCTATACTCCATGTATGGTAGTTCCTTCAAGGGAGTTAGCTAGGACCACTGGAACTAGAGGTTGCAATCTCAAACTCTCACTCTCTCCCTTAGAGCCACTTGCCTAAGCAAAAGCCTGACTTATCCAATACGTGGCGGCGTGGGTTCTAAAAATTCATATTTAGAGAATTTGAAGTCCCCTTTCATGAATTTTCAAATCCTTCTCTTCCAGGGAGCATCTCGAAATGCTTAATCGATGAAATTTGAGAATTCAAAAGATTAAAAGTAGCTTTTCTATATATTTAAAATATGAAATTCTGATACAGAAACATGACAATTGGAGTTGCGGAGGACAACCATCACATACATCATGTTCAAATCAAAAATTGCATCTCAAATTCATGTCTCGGATTCTCCTAAAGCAACACACCCTTAACTTTGAAATAACTCTGAATTATTTATGAAAGAAGATATGTCTTACATGAACTTTAATTACTTATTCAACTTCTAGTGTTGGACTAATAAGTGAAGGAATATGCTTTTGGGTCAGAAAGAACATGCCAAATTCTTGACCTTTTTAATCCCATGCATCGGCTGCAACGATGGTTGTCTCAAAATTCAAATTGCGATTCTCTTCTCAAGCAATCTTCATTAAGCAGGACTTTTTCTAAAACTCCAACATATACCCTTCGTTCTATACTGATTTTATGTTTTAATATCACTGACCTTTCCTTCTTCCTGGTAGGGTCCACAGAGAAACACTGCCTGTGGCTGCTGCTATGTGTCCTTTTCTTTACAAGTCCTTTCCTGCTTTCCTTGCAGCCACACAGTCCTCTGGCAAATTGCAATTTGTCCCCTTCTCAACTCCCCTAACACCCAAAGAATATCTTTTGTTACTGCAAGTTGCTGCAAAACCCGATTAAATTTCCTTATCCTCCCATCATTGATCTTCTTTTCCTCTTGAATGGGTTGATGGGGCCATCTCTAAATATAAAAAATGCATCAAATAAAGCATTTAAAATGCATAGTGACAAGATATTACATCATATCATAAATTTCAAACAAGGCCAATTCTCTGTTCGAATTCCCTCTAACCGAACATGCCCTAAAGACTAGAGGAGGATCCCTGACTCAATGGTGAACATGGCTGAGGCCCATCACCAATCACAAGAGGAAGACTTGATTTAAGGTCTGAATGATGAGCAAAGGTGCAACAATTGTCATAATTTGCAGTGATTAAGGATTTCCAACATTGGAGCACTGCAGGAAATTAGAAAAGTGGAAGAATGCAGATGTGCCCAATTGAACTTTTAAATCTCTCTTTTATCTCCAAAATTTACATTGACTCACCAAATGGAGCTATGATCCAGGACACGGTCTAAAAACTGGAATAATGAAAAGGTTCATTTCCATTTTATCTCTCTGTCTTTCTTGATCATTTTTTTCTTTATTGATCATGATAGAGCCTGTTCCATCTACTTTTTGTCCTTTGATGTATACATGTGTGATTGTACATCCGTGCATGTATATAGTATTCCCAAAATCAACCAAGAACATTAAAGGCCACATGCCTTGCTCTCCTGCCCTTTTGCCCCTTCACATCATGAGTCATGATTCATGTTTGATCAGGTAAATAGTCGGTTTTAGCCCGACCCAAAAGTAGTGCCAGTGGGCCACACCTCCTAGGTCTACAGAAAGAAATGCTCACATGAGCAGTATTTATCATATTTATTGCGTTCACATCCATCTTCAAAAAGAAGTTGACGAGACACCAACGTACACTACACTACTACAGTTCCATTCCTTTTCATCCTTTTGAATTTCTAATCTCAGCTCCATCTAATCAATATTCCTTTTCATCCTTTTGAATTTCTAATCTTAGCTCCATCTAATCAATGTTCCCATGAAAACTAAAGAGAAGGCACATCAGCTCAGATATGTAACTTGGTAAAAGAAATATCCGGATCTTAGCTTGGTGTGTGCTTGGATTTTCCCTAAATGAGTGGAAAAGCGTTGCATTTAGTAGAAAATCAAGATTTGACGTACCTTCTTTTCCACTAATACTCTACAAATGTATCCTTAATGTCGGTCTATTTGTACGATATGTAGGGATTCTTGTTCAAAGAAATAGTTAAATTCTCCCAATGATGTTTCAACTTTCAAGGGAGGTGGCTATAAAAAATTAAGAACCCGAACATCAACGAATTATTTAAGTCAAATGTATCAACCTATGAAGATGAATTTTTGAAAACTTTCAAATTAAATAGAGAGATTCAAATTTTATAGGGATGGTCATGGACATGAGTTCATAAAGTTTCAACGATTATAATTCTTGTCAGAAATTTTTGCAAAACAAATATTTAAGGTTAACCATGCCTTTGGTCTCTCTGTCTCTATGTTGCCATAGCTTTCTTTCATTGAATATACTGGTTATAGAAAGTGCTGGGTTTTTGGCTTTCCCATTTCGGTCTTTAAATTGGTGTGCAGATCGATAGGGAGAGGGTGTGGTGCAAAGAAAACATGTTCGGTTTAAAACTTTAATGGGTAAGTCCTTGTGTCTCCTCTACACCAGTTACTTGAGGTTTCTGTCTGCTACATCTCTCTTTTAGTCGCTTGCTCCTTCATTCTTTCTCATTTTCACATGATCCTAGTTTCCTTACAGCAATTTGGAAAGCCTGCCTGCACCCACACCCACTATTTGAATGCTCATTACACGTGTGTCGGTTGAAACCATTCAATCCATGGCGAAGATGTTCTGGCTCAAAAATTGCCTTAGAAGTGGTGGGATTCACCAGAGTTGCTGCTTTGATATGGGAGAAATTTTATTTTGTCAAAGAGATTTATGAAACTTTTTTTAATGACTGCTTTAGGAAAAGGTTCAGGCGAAAAAGGAATTGGATGAAAGTAGTAATAATAGATATGAAAAATTGCAATCATTTTGAGAATTTGGCCTAAGATAAATTGAATTGGGAAAATAAAATTCATTTAGTTTGACCCAATATAGTTTGGAGGAAGCTTTGATGATAACGATGACAATGATGATATTTATGTGGAACCTTATTAATTAGTTTGATGGTAATGACGACGAAGATGATATTTATGTGGAACTATATTATATTTGTGGTTGGAATAGACCGTACATGTTTACCATTAATTAACTTAAAAAACAACAAGAAGTTTTAGCACACATATTGGTTATTTCATCTCATTTATAGATTCACAATGAGAATACACTTTGAGAAGGTTACAAACAAGCAATGTTTTCAATTATCCAAACCATTTTAATGTGCAGAATCTCCCACAGTGGAGTTTTTCTACTCATTAAATGCTTGTCTAAGTTTCTGCACACCCAATCCTGCTTGCCATGAGCGCTTCCTAGTGTGACCGAAAAAAGTGCTTGCCTAATTTCCATCAATTGAGCTTGTAATTTCTTATGTCTCGTTCTTGTGCATGCACCAATTGATGGGAGAGGAATTTTAGCATTTATCTCTCAACCATGAGCTATTCAACAAAGTACTTGTAATCACCATCATTATTTCCTTGTATAAATTTCAGATAGCTAGCTTGTAAAGGATAGGAAGAATACATAGTTTAATTTAACAATTTTTATGTAGATCGAGCTGTTTATCTAACGCCAACCCTCTATTTATATCATTAGATCATTCATTCAAGAGTCATATATATATATATATATATATATATATGTGGGAAGTGCTCCTATGAGAGACACTCTCACCAACTTTATGAGAGATGGGTCGGGCCCTCACTTCCATATCCACTCTCACTAACTTAAATGCAAGGGCCCCCAACTTAAATGTGAGGGCCCCCACCCATCTCTTATAAAGTTGGTGAGAATGTCTTCTAATAGGAGCACTTTCCATATATATATATAGGATAATATTCAAGTGCATCCATCCCTCACCATTTCCTTTTGGGAAAGTTTTAATTTGTATATCTCTTTTGTACTTGAAACTTCTCCAAAAGGGGTGTCCCTCACCACAAATGGTAAGGGATGGATGCACTTGAAGATCCCCCATATATATATATATATATATATATATATATGAGTAGGGCTCTCCTAAGCTGGAGCTTAGCTTATCCTAAGCTGGAATATGGCTGGTCTCACAAATTAAACTTGATTATATCTGTTTTTTGTATAATGGAACTGAAAAATTCAATTCTGATTGGATTTATCTTGATTTTGGAGATGATCATCATCCAAAAAACAGTATAATCGACTTTGATTTTGTGTGACCAGCCCTATTTCAGCTTAGGATAAACTAAGCTGCAGCTTAGAAGAGCTGTCCTATATATATATATATATATTCCCGCATGCCAGACTCTCAAGCTTCAGCAGTAGGTGATGGTACGCATTACTGCAATGCAACCTCTCTCCACCAGAAACGGAAGATATTACACACATTCTAGTGACTAGTGACCAAGGTCTGACAAATGAGTGAGAAACAAACAACTTTCTGCTAAGGTATTTAAAAGAACAGGATAATGATGTACGTGGTAATAATAGTCGATAGATAGACGTCTCTCCATGTGGGTCTGTTTTTGTATTCATTTCTAGGCTATTTTTATTTCTCCGGGGAATTTGTGCTTTTCTTTAGCTGATTCAAAGCTTGGCAGGTGTGACCAACATGTGATCCTTGTCCCACAATCTTCCACTTGTGGAATAATTACAACTCCCCCACGTGGGTATAAGTTCCTTTTTCTTTTAGCTTTTAGCCACAGTAAATACACCTAAATTTATGATGTATCTTGAAGGAGTGAAAATTCTACATCGGATGTTTGGACATGAATGATTTTTTTTTTTTTTTTGCTAAGGGAGGATTTCCAACCTTTTTGTGCTGGACTATTCTCTCCGAACCCAGAGAGAAGTCGGGTAAAACTCCCATGGCCCTAGGTGGTAACACAAGTGGACTCAACATTCGGTTCCTGAAGAGGGGGAACCGGGGGTCGATGCCAAGACCTCTAGCTCCAAAAGAGGGAGGAACTGTGGTCCTGACCACTCGTCCAACCCCTCGGGGTTAGACATGAAGAAATTACTCCCGCTAGAATCTTCATTTAGGAAGAAAAGTGGGCCTTACTTGACAAATTGTTCTTCTCAATGATGTTATTTGGGTCTCTCTCATACAAAGAGAAAACGTATACATGATTTTATATGATTTTCGCGTACGTATAATATGATCTGGGTATTGTAGTTCAATGGATTTGAACAAAGTTCTGGTTATTGGGTTCAAAGGGTTACTTCTGATTTGGAATCTTTCAGTTCAATTGACTTGAAACTAGTTTTGGTAATTGAGTTTGCAGGATTACCAGTGGTTTGGAGTCCTTTTGGATCTTGTCATTGAAGTTGAATGGAGCCGAAGAACAATGTATTACTGATTGGCAGGATCACTACTCCTGTCCTTTGGGATCTGGGTACTGCAGTTCAGTAGACTTGACGGAGTTTTGGTTTTAGGACTACAGGAGACTGTCTGATTTGATTTGTCTTTCCCAGATCTGAGTACTACTATGAGTCTTCTCTGTTCTGGGTATTGTAGCTGTAAGACCCTGCCCCGAGTTAATCAAGATTAACTCTAATTAATCGAAATCAATACTAATTAATTAGGATTTATGCTAATTAAGTGCGGATAATTGGGTTAATGAAGTTTAAGGACTAAAGAGAGACAAATTAATCTCAAGTGATGCATTAAGCATAATGGAATGAATTTGAATGGATTCGAGTTGGTTAAAATGAATTTAGACCTAGATAAAGTGGGCAAAGGACTTTCTCGTAAATACGAGTTTTTCGTATTTCATCGAATACGGGAATTCTTGATACCAGCATGTGTATCTCAACGAGTACGTTAACTTTCATAATAGACTCGAAGCCGTTTGATGAGGATTTCGTCAAGTGGCCCTCCATTTGACTCAAAATGAAATAAGGATAAACAAAAGGGGGTTTTAGTGTGAGAGCACCCTTATATTAGAGTGAAATGTGGAGAGGAGTTCATTTCATAACCCTAGGCTCATCTCCACCTCTTTCTTTCCCTTTCCTTTCTCCATCATCAAGAGAGAGTTTAAGAGTGATTAAAAAGGGGTTTTGGAGAGCACAACTCCATCTTCATCTTCTTCCTCAAGTTGCTTCCTCCATTGTTAGAAGTGTAGAGCTTGAGAAAGGTCTCAAGATCCATTCCTTTGAACCTCAAGTAAGTAGATGAGTACTTTAGTATGACTTTTAAGTTCCATTGGATGGTTAGTGAAGCTTTCTAGCACAAATGGCTCAATGGTTGTGTATTTTCATGTTTTCATGGAGTTAGGGCTTCATTTGGGGGTTTTCATCTTCAAAACAAGCTAAACAAAGAGGACTTTGGGTAGCTAATCTTCAAGAGAGGAAGTATAAGCATTTGTTGTAATTATTGTTAACCATTGTAGAAATGCTTGGAGTTCCATGGATCTAGAGTTTTGTACATTTTATTGAGCTCTGAGTTCTAATGGATTGAATGGAATGATTAATGGATGATTAAATGAGTGGTTTATTGATGGATTGTGTATGAAGAGGGAAATAGAAGATTTCCATTAGGTTTGGTAAGCTTTGAATGTAATAGGAGTAGAGATGAAGGAAGAAGAATCAGATTTCGGACTAATTTTTGAAAGGGTTCCGTCCCAGGTCCGATCGATCGGACCAACTGGCCGATCGATCGGACAAGTCATTAACTGGACATGTTTTCAGTCCGATCGATTAGACCTACAGGCCGATCGATTGGACAAGTCACTAACTGGACGTGGTTTCAGTCCGATCGATTGGAGGGCTCATTTTGAGTCCGGTTGAGATCGACGATTAATTGTGCCGGTACTTTATTTATGATTGAGAATGGACTATAAATGAGTCCTAGAACTAAATGTACCATACTTAAGGACTATTAAGTATAGAAAATCGAGGGGAAGAATGTTAATAAAAATTTATACGAAAGTTTATAACACTCCTTGTGAGTATAATACTCCCTAAATTAGTTCGAAGACTAATCGTGGAGCAAAGTGAAATGATTGAGAATTAAGGATAATGAAGGAAGGACTTCATGGTTAATAAATTGTGGTCTAAACTCCATGGATGTTAACCACGGGGACTGTAATGTACACACTCAAAATAAATGTAATGCTCATCAAGAATAACACGTGCATTTAGTACCGTGGGCTATATCGTCATGGCAGTTTAGATTTAAGAAAGAATTAAATAGAATCATAATTGTCCAGCAATTCTTATTGTAACAATGTATCCCAATCTAATGTGATTGGTATTATTACCCTTCTCTTCTTGTTGACACCAAAAATGTCACTTTGCCTCTTCAACATCAAGAAAGCTGCATGAAGTCGCAACCTGCCATAAATAGGCAATGCAACTTCTCAAAAAATCAAATCTTGTCAGAATCAAACAAAAACTGCAAGATCCTTCAAGATAGCCAAGAGAAGAGTACATATGAAGTTTCGGGCCATTTCAGAATCATTTGGCCTAACTTCGCTTCTCCGACAGCTAAAATGGCGCTCCCGGCGGCGACATCATCGGAGACGTCAAAACTTCGATCAGAGCCTACAGATGACTCCAGCATGTCTCAAAAGGGCTCCATGCCAAATTTCAAGTCAAACCGACAACGTTTGACCCTCCATCAATGCTCGAGCAGCAAAATCAAGCCTCCCGGCGGCGGAAACCACCGGAGCCTTCGCTCATCAAACCAAGTGCATGAGTGGCTTCAACATGCTTCCAAAAGGCTGCACGTCAAATTTCAGGTCATTCCGAAAACGTTTGACCAGGTTTCGATGCTCCGAGAGAAAATCAAGCCTACCGGCGGCAGAGCAACCCGGGACCATGACATCCAAAACGGAGCCCATGGAACGTCTCAAAATGACTCCAATAGGCTCCCCGTCAAATTTCAGGTCAATCGGACATCGTTTGACCGCACATCAAAACTCGGCATTTTCCCCGCAGCAAAATCAAGTGAAGCATCGACGGGACCCCAAACGGCTTCAAAACTCAAACAAAAGCCTATGGTTGGTCTTATTTATTGCTCAGGAGGCTTCACCTCAAATTTCAGGTCATTCCGACATCGTTTGACCAAGTTTCGACTTCTGGCGGAAAATCAGCAGCTCTACGCGACAAAGTCTTCGGCTTTCCCGGAAAATTAGAAACTTTGCACTCTAAAAATGCAAGGATTCTCATCAAGTTTTCTACAGGGAAATCAAGCCAATAAATGAGAAGAAATGTCAAGAAAAATACAGAAGAAAACGGCGACGAAAAAGACCTCAAAACGACCGCAAAACGGGCTCCGAAGGGGAAAAATCCCCCAGGGTCGCAGACCCCTGCGACCATGGCCCATGGTCGCAGGCCCCTGCGACCATGGCCCATGGTCGCCGGTCCATGGTCGCCGGCGACCATGGAGGTCCGGGTCACCGGATTTTCCGCCGGTGACCCGTTTTTCCGTCTTTTTTCGCGTTTCGCGCACTTTGGCCCCTGTGGTTTCCTGAAAATGTGATTTTTAGTGCTTGAAATTGACTCATATCCGACGACATCCGTCAAAATCACGGGTCAACCTCCAAAAGCATAAAATCATCAGTGATCGCTCCAAGATCGCCAACCGGCTGACCAAGAAAGTGCACTTTCTGTCCGACCGATCGTGAAATCGACAAGACAGATGTCACCGGCCCGCTCTTAGCTATCAATGTCTGAAGTTACATGTTCATCCGATGTCGATCAGCATGTAGATCCATCGATGATCATCGCCAGAAGAATTCCAGAAGACACGGCATGGCCCGCGACTCTTCGACTGCTCGGCGACCAATTAATGTGGTTAATTGACTAGCTTTATTGCAGTCATTAATTCATTTCTTTGGACGGCCCAATCAGAAGCAAGCATTTGGGAGTTACAAGTCAATTGATTCATGGCATTTAAACCATGAAACTCCTCCCATTATGGTAATTAAGGTGATTAAAAGCCCTTAATCTCCATCGGCCAATCAGATTCAAGGAAAAAGGAGTTACAAAATCAAGAAATAAATCTTGTAACTCCTCCCATTAAAGCCATTAAGGCTCATAAACCCTCCTAAATGGCTACCAAATGCCTATAAATAGGAGAGCATTCCATTGAAATGGAGATCGAAAAAAGATCGGAAAAAGAATCGGGAAAAAGAATCGGAAAAAGAATCGGGAAAAAGGATCGGAAAAAGAATCGGGAAAAAGAATCGAAAAAAGATCGGAAAAAAGAGGAGAAAATCAGAAGATCAGAAAAAAAGGGATCAGAAAGAATCCAGAGAAAGAAAAAAGAGAGAAAACTCTGCTGAAGTTCTGCACCGGCCACCACTACAAGGTGACAAAAGTCCCTTGGGGGGCACCCCCCCAAGGTCCTTGCCTTCTCCTGCTGCCTCCAATGGCTTAGACGTGGCTTTTCAGCCCGTCTACTTAGCTTTTTATTGGACATAGGACCTTCTCTTGGTCTTTGTCCTCTAAAAATCTGAGGTTATAGCCAAGCCAAGCGAATCAAGAGCATCTTCTGTTCTCATCTGCATGGATGATGGCGAAGCCCATACATGGCTTGCGACCGTCAATCTGAACGAGTCCCCCACAATCTCCTGAAAAGTTAGATCTTCATTTTCTTGCTTTTCATTGTAGTTTGTATTTTTCTAAAAGAGACAAAAATCACAACTCTTGTCTTTCATTATTGATGAGAATTGTAAATCGGCTATAAACGCCAAAATCGGCTATAAATGCCAAACAAAATCGCCTTTCACGGCAAACCAAGAAAATGTCTCTTTTCTTAAATATTTGTGCAATGGAAAATTTGAAAGAAGTTGATTTCCTTTTTACTTGCGAAGGTTGATCTCCGGATTACCACTTGCAATTCCAAGTAAAATAGAAAATCTGGCACACCCACACAAAAGAAATGTTGATGCACGCTTCAGGGCCCGCCAGGGCGCGAAAGGGCCGGACCCGACGGACTCCCACGTTCCGCCGACCCCGGTAGCCGCCCCAGCGGGCGCCACGGAGCGTGTTCCATCAAGCTGGCACACCCGGTGGGACCCGTTCATTTGAGAACACGGTGCTTGGAAATGAAATATTTGCATATCATACTTTTTGCTCTATGCTTATACTTCTTTTCCGGATTCCTTGGCTACTTTCTAGCTGGTAGCCTATGTTGGATTTTGCATCCTAAAAAAAAATGAGATGGGATTTTTTGGAAATTTCTATTTCTTTGAGTTTGTTTCCATTCTTTCTCTTTTCAAAAAAAAAAAATCAGTTTTCTTAGTTTGAATTCAAAATTGAGAAACTTTGATCCTATCCTATCGTTCTTTGGCGCTTGCAGAAATGTTGAGCCCGTTCGACTAAGGTTTTGGGCCATCGTTTCTCTTCGATGAGTTCATTAGAGATTTCAAAGAAAAAAAAATCAAAAAATCAGTTTTCTTAGTTTGAATTCAAAATTGAGAAACTTTGATCCTATCCTATCGTTCTTTGGCGCTTGCAGAAATGTTGAGCCCGTTCGACTAAGGTTTTGGGCCATCGTTTCTCTTCGATGAGTTCATTAGAGATTTCAAAAAAAAATAAAAATAAAAAAAAATTAGTTTTCTTAGTTTGGATTCAAAATTGAGAAACTTTGATCCTATCCTATCGTTCTTTGGCGCTTGCAGAAATGTTGAGCCCGTTCGACTAAGGTTTTGGGCCATCGTTTCTCTTCGATGAGTTCATTAGAGATTTCAAAAAAAAATAAAAATAAAAAAAAATTAGTTTTCTTAGTTTGGATTCAAAATTGAGAAACTTTGTTCCTATCCTATCGTTCTTTGGTGCTTGCAGAAATGTTGAGCCCGTTCGACTAAGGTTTTGGGCCATCGTTTCTCTTCGATGAGTCTATTTGGGATTTTTATAAAAAAAAAAGGGACATAGACCACTAAGGTTAAACCAATTGCGTTCTTTGATCACGATTGATTCAAGAAAAGCCTTGTCCAGAGTGTGGAGACAGCTTGACTGTTCTAGGCAAGGGTCCTCCAAACGGGTTCATTAAGTAATCCTACCCTTACCTGGGGGCAATTCTATCAATTGAGGTTTCATAAGACCGGGTTAGGAGGCCTATGTGTACTCTCTCGTCTTTAAATCTTAAAAATAAAAAAAAATCAAAAATAAAAAAAAAAAGATTTTCAAAAAAAAAATCTTAAAAAAAAAAATAAAAAATCAAAATAAAAAAAAAAAAAAATAAAAAATAAAAAAAAAGGATTTTCAAAAAAAAATCTTAAACAAAAAAAAAGATTTTTTTAAAAAAAAAAAAAAATGAAAATCTTAAAAAAAAAAAATCTTCAAAAAAAAACTCTCGTCATTTTAGATTCAGATCCGAGAAATTGTGGTTCCTTCCCTTCTGGGTACTGGTGCTCGCGGAAATCGTTGAGCCCGTATTCGGATCGGAATACCATCTGCTCTCTTTGATGAATCCAATCTTGACATTTCAAAAAAAAAAAAGAGAATCCCATCTCGTGGATGCGATCTCCAACATTTGTGCATAGCAATACTGGTACGCCCTTTCAGGGTCTACTGTATCTGTGACCGGCACATTTGTAACTCCTACCTTATATTCTTCTTATTTCGAGCAAGCCCTGCTTCTCGATAAGTCGAATTTAGGTTTACAATTGCTTCTAGCAGTCACTGGAACGCTCATTCTGGGCTCACCATACTTGCTGTCAGAACAATTGTACCCTCTATGGCTTTTTGCCTTCCTCATATTGCTTGGGTTATGTCCCTTGAGCGATTTGAAAAGACAACCATAGAAATTCCCATTTATGATCATCATATTCTTGTGATTACTAATGGATGTGGTCTTGTTTCAGAAATTTTGAAACTAACAATGGCAGCCTTAACCATTATCTTCGACGAGAACAAGCACCAACTCATGCTTCAACAGAAGCAAAGCACGCGCACCCATAAGCGCCCTGCCAGCTGCCGAAGCGTCAACTCCCTCGGCAACTCTCTGAACTCCGGGTCGACCTCGACTCCCCGGACCATCGTCTTCGGGACACTGGGACCATTCCCACTTCCCGAAGAACAAACTGCGCCTGCCAAAAGGCAGAAAATCGCCTCTCAACGTGTCACTCCCGTGACACCAAAGGCGAGCGCCCAAAAGCCCGAAGCCCGCGGCACCCCCGCGAAGCCTCGACCAACAACCAACCAGGTCTACCCTAAGACTTGGTCTCCAAGACCTTCCCCAAAACAAAGAAGGTCTCAAACATCCACCAAGCCAGCATACCTGGCCCCACTCAAGGAGAACCAGTTCTACCCTCTTGCCTACATGAAAGAGGAGAGACCCATCTCCAACTTGACTCCCAAGTCAACCCAGCATGAGCCGGCTTGTTCCTACAGGCCCAAAATTAGATCATGCATCACCAGGCCTCTACAAGCACCTGCTAAGGCCTACACTCCTTCAGTTCGACCCTTCATCTCTACAGGGGCCGAACTCGAAAGGTTTAAAGCTTCGCTGCAACAGGCAAAGGACCGGGTCAGCATCCTGTCCTTGCCCAACCACAAAGAAGACAAGCTCGGCTGCTGCGCCCGAGGGAGCACATCCTTCATCGTCAGAGCCCAGCCAGAGCTGACTGAAGCTCAAATCGCTCGTCGAGCACGCCGCCGTGCGTCATATCGACAAAAGAGACTAGAGAAGCAACGGACCCAGCCTCCTACACTTCAAGTCTCCCACAAATGGGTCGAAAAAGAAAGACCCGACCAAGTTGCTGCCGTCCATATGGTTGAAAAAACCAGAAGACGCCAAAAGTCAGCATCAAAAATCCATGTCCGACGTCCGGTGACCCGTAGCGTCACCGGGACACGAAGACATCCTGAAGAATCTCCTGCCCCTTCAAGCCAAGGACGGGAGAGTAATCCTTCATCAAGCTCTTCATAAAAAAGAATGAGCCCCAGCTCGGTCACCAGGACGATTTCTTCGTTCGAATCCCGAGGGATGAACGTCTTGGCTACAAGTTCTGAGCCGCCACCTCAGAATCCACCTCGAGATGATGCGCTCGCACGCATCCAGCAGTTGGAACAAGGCCAGCAGAGGATCGAAACTCTGATGGAAAACATTCTCCTTGTCGTCCAAAATCAGGTGAACAATGAGCCTCCTCCGAATCATAACAATGACGAGGAGAATTGTGAAGAAAATGAGTCACGCGCCCTTACCAAAAAGGACGTAAACAGTATCCTCGCCAAAGCTAAAGAAGAGGATATACTCAAAGAGCATGGGATCAAGCCACCATATCCTTTATGGATGGACTCGGTCCCGTTCCCCACAAAATTCAAACATCCTACTCTCCAAACATATACGGGGAAAGGATCGGCCAGACAGCACGTCATCCACTTCAAGATCTTGACGGGAGCTATCGCGGATCAAGATGCACTCAAGATTCGCCTCTTTGCAAGTACCCTAAAAGGTACGGCCTTCGATTGGTACTCCACTCTGCCGGAGAACTCCATTCAGAACTGGGCTATGCTGGAGACACGCTTCCTGACCCACTTCCAAGGTGAGGATCATCCTGTTACTATGGCTCAGCTCTGCAGCCTAAAACAGGGAGAGAATGAGTCAACTTATGACTTCATTCACAAGTGGAAAGCAATGGCGTACAAATGCTCAGATGTACTGCCACAAGCGTCGCTAGTTGACATCTGCCGAAACAACATGAGAGCTAAAATCCGCTCCATGATCATCGGCAACAAATCAAAGAACCTGGGGGAGCTCCTCGAAGCTTCCATGGAAGCTGAAACGGTGATCAAAGACCTCAACAGTCAGAAATCATCAAAGAAAGAGCCGACTGCTGTTGCAACCTCTAAACCAAAGAAGAAAGAGGTCATCAATGTGCAAACCAAGTCAGCTCCTCAGCAGCCAAAGAAAGCTGAAAACAAAACTGCAGGTAAAAGGCCTGAACTCTCTGATGCCTTCAAAGAGCGAGTAGAAAAGAAATATCCGTTCGATGAAGACGTCGAAGAAATCTTTGAGGCTCTCCTAGCAAATGGCAAACTCATTTTGCCAGAGCCCAAAAGACCGGGAGACGTTGGCAAAACCAACGATCCTCGGTACTGTCCATACCACCAGATGGTCTCGCATCCTCTCAATCAATGCTTCGTTGTGAGAGAGAAGATAAATGAGATGTGGAGGAATGGAGTCATAACCTTTGATAAAAACTATGGGACTGCCTCCGTCAACATGGTGTCATATGGACAAACACCAAAGTCACCGAAGAAGAAGATCACTACTTCCTTCAAGGTGATAAATAGAATTCAAACGTCCGAAGTGTTGGTTCCTTTCCCGACACCAGACGGACAACCTATATGGGTACATCCCGATCTCCTGGAAGATGAAAATTGGGAGATCGTCAAAACAAAGCCAACAGCTCAACAGCGAAGGCAGGCTAGGAAACATCTCCTCAGGCTCAAACGGCAAAAGAAGACCCAGCCAAAACAAGCAGCCCCTGAAAAGGCAGAGGTCTCCTCTACCACTTCACTCGGGGCAACAGAAACGTCCCTTCCAGAGACTTCAAAGGGGGTAAGAAAACTCACTCTCAGTGATTTCATGCCACCTCAATTCAGAGAAGAAGCTATGCAGGGGGCATCATACTCTTGCAACTCGGTAATTGGATTCTCCATTGATGGATACGAGTCCAGCGACACCGACGATGGGTTCGAGCCCAACTACACCGATGAGTGGGAGGAATCCCTTGAAACAGGAGAATATCTCTCCGATGAAGAATGGGTTCCTGAAACTCACCTTATGCCAGTAATCTGGTATAACCCCTTACAGCCACAAGGATCCTGGTCTGATGATGAAGAAGACCAAGAGGCTGTACAAGAAGATGCTGTTAACCCAGCACCTGTCATTGCTCCAGTGGAAATCAACTATGTTGAGCCACACGGAGAAGACGAAGAAGAGGATCTGGCTCCCATGCCTGATCTTGAAGAATATGCAAGGATCTTGCAGCGTCTCGCTCTAGAACAAGAGCAAGACCGCGTCAACGAGATTCCTCACAATCCAGAGCCGGAAGTCCCTGAAGCCCATCAGGTACCTCCTCCCTCAACTCCTGAAAATGGAGAACATTGCTGGATAGACGATCCTCTTACATCCGAGGATGAGTCTGACTCCGAGCAGGCAACATCTCCTATCAGAGCTTCCTGTAATGTAATATATCAGGACTATAGCTCTTCTGAAGCGTCGTCTGATGAGATTACCTATACTCCGACGACGCCTAGCAATGTATCCTCTGGAGCTACCTTGTCTCACGTGACTTTCACAGAGATGACACCCTCTCAGGTTTCTTCTCCTGAGACTGTGACTTCAGGATACACATTCTTCCCGACTCATCATCATGAAGAAAACCCAACTTGGGGTGATGGATGGGTCAACGAAGAAGAAAAGCTGCTGGATGCTGTTCAGGACTTGCTCCCGGAAAATGCTCCGTGCAACACAATCACTGAGGATGGCAACTCTGCTGCAGATACATCCCCAGTAGATGAAAAACGACAGCCTCTTGATCCTGAAGACAATCTTCCAAACGAAGATCCTTCTCAAGAAGCTCTCGAAGTTGGTAGAGGCACCCGTTCGGGCCGGGACTACCACAAGAGTTACAACCAATCTTCCTTTACTTATGTAAATCCTTCGGGAAAAGATGTTGTAAGCGCCCCCAGTGGCAACAATGATGAACATGCAGGCCCTAAGGAGGCTTTCAAGTATGACTTGGTTGAGCACTTCAAACACATACCTGCACGTCTTCACATCCTGGATTTATTACGAATGTCTCCACGCACTCGTGATAATCTCATCTCAGAATTGCAAAAACTGAATGAGGATGTCGACAAACATGCCCCACAAGTCCTCCAAATTGAAATGGACTACCGGGTCAAAAACTCAGAAACCTCCTTAAAAGGAGAAAAAGAGAAAAGCGAGGGATCATGCATCCAATGCCTCTCGGTTCAAAAGGCAGCCTGTGCAACCATCGCCTTCACTAAGGAAGACCTCCTACTTGGCGAAGCAAGGCACAACCGACCCCTGTACTTCACAGGGTACATCAAAGAAATGCCAATACATAGAGTTCAGATCGACCCAGGTTCTGCACTCAACCTTATCTCCACTTCGGCTCTTGAAGAGTTGGGCATCCCACCCAGCAAGCTAAGCCACACATCTGTATCTATCTTTGGATACGATGGGAGCGCTCAAAGGCCTATCGGCAAAATCAGGTTCAAATTGCAAATCGGTGATCTTATCTCTGAGGTCACTGTGTATGCAATAAAAACCCCCTCATGCTACAACATTCTTCTCGGACGTCCTTGGATACACGAGAACGGTGTTGTCCCTTCAACTCTACATCAATGCATCAAGTTCGTCGGCGACGACGGCATGGTACATCGCGTCTTTGCGGACAGAAAACCCTTCAAAGGTAAAGAAGTCCACTTCGCAGACTCCCAGATGTATGAAGGAGAAAAAGAAGAAGAGGAAACAGCACCCCCTGCTGAAAATCTCCAGAAAGATAAAGGCAAGGCTCCTCAAAAATCACCGGAAGAAAACAACCCCTCCGGCAAATTAGAAGAGAGTAGTCAATCTCCCTTCGTCATCTCCCTCAAATCTTCAAAACCTTTGGTCATCACGACTAAAGTGAAGAAGGCGAAACAAAAGTCTGGGGGCAAATTTGTTGTTTCTCTCGTGTCTATCATGCAAGACACAGACTCGGACTCAGAGCCAGAAGACGATGCATCGTCAAGCCAAGCTGACACTCAGCAAGTTCAGCCTGCTCTCACTCCGATGGAGACACCTGCTGACGTAGAAGATCCTACGTCTGCTACCTTTGTTGTTCCGGCAACATCACCAAAGCAAAGACCGATCTTCTTTCATAGATCAGATGCTTCTTCATCAAGTTCTCTGCTGGAACCTTTTCAAAACGAAGGTATGCCTCAACTATCTCTATATAGTCCTGTGGCACAAGCTATCATGAAGAAAATGGGCTTTGACGCTCAAAACCCAGTCGGTTTGGGAGAAAGACGCGGTATTCTCACGCCATTGGAGCCCGCCTTGACCAAAAGCCAGCTGGAAGATTGGAGACTCTATGGTCATGTAGAAAAGTCTTCATATGGGTTAGGATATGATCCCGACACTCCTCTGAGACAGTTGACACAAAAGCTTAAAAGTCGTTTTACCGACCAAGCCTCAACATCTCAAGTCCATGAAGACATCGATCTCCCTGGATATCTCTTTAAAGAGTTACCTGACAAAGATCCAGGAAGCTCATCCAATTTGTACGATTTCTCTGATGATGAAGAGGAATCGTCCGATAATACAGACTTGTGCTATTCTGACCCAGAAGAACCCTCGTCTCCAAAAGAAATACCAGATTCAACAGGCGATTGGGACTATCTCATAGCAAGCCTTGAGGAGATCACCAATCAAGAAAATCCATGGAAAGGAACAGAGCCTTGGTCTGGTAATGCAGTTGAAACTCCAGAAGGTTTCGTTGAGTTGGAAGCCTCCGAAAATATTGTGGAGGAACCACCTTCGAACCTTCCGACAGAAGATTCTGTTGAAAAGATAAACTTGGGAACACCTGATAACCCACGTCCTGTATTCATAAGCAAGAATATAAAGGATGATGAGTTACCCGAGTATATCGCTTTTCTTCGTGAGTTCGTTGATTGCTTTGCATGGTCCTATGCTGAAATGCCTGGTTTAGACCCCAAAGTAGCAGTCCACAAACTCAATCTTCAAGAAGACATCAAGCCTGTCAAACAAGGCCAAAGAAGATTCCGTCCAGATGTGATGGATAAAATTGAACAAGAAGTTCAAAAGCTCAAAAGCGTCGGCTTCATCCGTGAGGAACAACATCCAAAATGGTTGGCCAACATTGTCCCCGTGACAAAGAAAACTGGGCAGATCAGAGTCTGTATTGACTATAGAGACTTGAATGGCGCTTGCCCTAAAGATGAATTCCCGCTCCCCATACCGGAGGTGATGATTGACAATACCTGCGGATTCGAGCGAATGACATTCATGGATGGCTTCTCTGGCTACAATCAGATAAAGATGCATCCCGAGGATGAAAAACACACATCTTTTCGGACTCCATTTGGCGTGTATTGCTACACTGTCATGCCATTTGGTCTGAAAAATGCTGGTGCCACATATCAGAGGGCTATGATGAAAATATTCCAAGATATGCAGCACAAGACGGTCGAATGTTACGTTGATGACCTCGCCGTCAAAAGCAGAAGAAAAGAAGACCATCTCAAAGATCTTCGGGAAGTCTTCCTCCGACTCCGCAAACACAAACTGCGGATGAATCCTCTAAAATGCTTCTCCGGTGTCTCGTCGGGTAAGTTTCTCGGATTCCTTGTTCGGAAAGCTGGAATAGAACTTGACCCCATAAAAGTCAAGGCTATTCTAGAAATGCCCCCTCCAAGAACCCTAAGGGAACTAAAAGGGCTCCAAGGGAGATTGGCCTACATCAGACGGTTCATCTCCAATCTTTCAGGGAAATGCCGTCCATTCTCTCGATTGATGAAAAAGGGTGTAGACTTTGTCTGGGATGCCGACTGTGAAGCCGCATTTCAAGATATCAAGTCATACCTGACCAAACCTCCAGTGTTAGCTGCCCCTGCCACTGGAAAACCATTCATCTTGTACACAAGAGCTCTTGATCATTCTGTAGGCGCTTTGCTTGCACAAGAGAATGGTGAGGGAAAAGAAGCTGCTCTATACTACCTCAGCCGCATGCTAGTAGGTGCAGAGCATCGCTACTCTCCAGTCGAAAAAGAATGCCTTGCAGTGATGTTCGCCGTACAAAAGCTACGTCACTACTTGCTTTCCAACACAGTCTACCTGGTCTCGAGGATCAACCTCTTGAAGGTCCTTGTCACAAAGGCAGGTTCTCTCAATGCCCGACTGGCAAAATGGTCCATCCTTCTATCACAATTTGATATAAGGTATGTGCCACAAAAAGCAATCAAAGGCCAAGCTCTAGCAGATTTTCTCGCAGAGCATCCATTGCCTAAAGATTCTCCACTCAGAGATGATCTCCCAGACGAACCTGTCTACAACGTGGAGACTTCCTCACCAAATGCCTCCTGGGACATGTACTTTGACGGTGCAACCAGGACAAATGAAAACAGAAAGCTGATCTCGAGAGTTGGCATCCTCTTTGTTAGCCCCGACAAATGCATGATTCCACACGCTTTCTCGCTACTGGAACCACGCACAAACAATGCAGCTGAATACCAAGCTCTGATCCTAGGATTGGAACTCGCCATCGAATCTGGTATCACTATGCTGGAAGTCTTTGGAGACTCTCAACTGATCGTCAACCAGATGAATCAGAAATATGAAGTCAGGAAGCCTGATCTGCTGCCTTACTACAACAAGGCACAATCACTTCTGCAAAAGTTTGACATCTGCAACATCACCCACATTCGTAGAGGTGAAAACATCCGTGCAGATGCCCTGGCCGGACTTGCCGCATCAATGGCGACCCAGGAAGGGGAAAACATGCAAATTACAGTGAGTGAGAGAAGGATCCTCCCTCCTCTTAACACACACCAAGCAGTTGCTGAATGCCACCGAGTGGTTGGAAGTCGGATCTTTATCCTTCAAACTTCAATCGGCGACTGGAGGGACCCGTTCATTGATTACACTATGTTCGGAATCCTACCTGAAGATCCAAAAGAACGGGTAAGCATCCAAAGGCGAGCCCCAAACTTTCATTTGGATATCCCTTCGAAAATCCTTTACAGGAAATCCTTCAATGGAGTACTCCTACGCTGCTTGTCACAACAAGAGGCCGAAGAAACACTTAAAGAAGTTCATGCTGGTCTTTGTGGAGCCCATCAGGCAGGTCCTAAGCTCTATGATCAGATAAAAAGGTTAGGCTACTATTGGCCTACCATGGTTGCTGATGCAATGCAATTTGCTAAGCGCTGCCAACAATGCCAAGTTCATGGAGACTACATTCACATGCCTCCGGAATGGCTACATCCTACAGCAATCTCATGGCCTTTCGAAGCATGGGGCATGGACATCATAGGTCCTATCTCTCCCCCTTCAAGCAAAGGTCATCGCTTCATCTTCGCCGCAACGGATTATTTCTCCAAGTGGTCAGAAGCATTTGCGTTCAACGAAATGAAGACCTCATCAGTTCTTCAGTTCCTACGCACCAATATCATTTGTCGTTTTGGCATACCCAAAAGATTCGTCCATGATAACGGACCACAATTCCGGGATCATCGATTCTACAGGTTCTGCGACAAATACAAAATTCAAAGCTGTCCTTCGACTCCATACAATCCGGCAGCAAACGGATTAGCAGAAGCCTTCAACAAGACACTCTGCAAAATCCTCAAGAAAATGGTCTCTAGTCACAAAAGAGACTGGAGCGATAAACTGTCTGAAGCTTTGTGGGCCTATCGAACCACCGTTCGAGGACCAACCCATAGCACACCATTCTCCTTGGTCTATGGATGCGAAGCTGTCGTGCCCCTAGAGGTACAAATTCCTTCTCTGAGGGTATCTCTACAAAATGACATGACTCAAGAAAGCAATGTCAAATTGCGACTCCATGAGCTGGACAATCTCGACGAGAGACGGCTCGAAGCTCGACAAAGCATTGAACTTTACCAAGCACGCATGGCAGGATCTTTTGACAAAAAGGTCAGGCAACGCGCCTACAAAAAGGGTGACTTGGTTCTTGCGGTAAAAAGACCAATGGTCTTCGCTCACAAGTCCAAAGGCAAGTTTGAACCAAAATGGGAGGGACCCTACGTCATCGACAAGGTCTTCTCCAATGGCGCATATGCCCTCCTAAACATGGAAGGCGACAGATGTATGCTGCCTATCAACGGCAAGTTCTTGAAGCGGTACTACCCTTGAAGACTTACCCAACTGGGTAAGAGCAATGCCTGTATGGCCAAAACCTGTTCTCAGGTACTCGCTCGTCAAACCCACTCTCTTTAGAATTTTCATATCAAATGTCAAAATTTCTAGAGATTCAAAAACAATGCTTATTTTTATCGTTTCATTGTTCAAAAACAAAAAAATCCAAGTTTAGGAGCCTCTCCCTGACTTGACCAAAGCTTTCGATCCTTGAACCAAAATTCATGGTTTGAAACAAAAATCCGGATTCAGGGATTTCCACCCTAGTCCACCTTACCTTTTACCGCCAAATGGTTCTAGGTCAAAATTTACGACCCTCGTGTCTTTAAACAAAAAAAAATGGTTTTTCAAAAATCGTGGGGATATGACATCAAAGTCAGTACCCGCAAAACAAAAATTTTGAAAAAAAGCAAGGATGCGACATTCCATCGATACTTGTACCCTAAATCGCAGGGAAGCGACATTTCGTCGATACTTGCAAAATCCAAAAACCGTGGAGAAGCAACAAACCAGTTGATATCCACAACCCAATTCCAAAAATCGTGGAGATGCAACATACCAGTTGCTATCCACAACCCAAATTTCAAAGGTTCGAGAAAACCTCAAATTTCAAAAATCACGGGGAAACGACATCAAGTCAGTACCCGCAAAATCAAAAGTTTTGGGAAAAGCAGGGAAGCGACGCTTAGTCGATATTTGCACCCCAATTCGCGAGGAAGCGACATTCCATCGATACTTGCAAAACCTAACCCGCGAGGAATTGACATTCCATCAATACTCGCAAAACCGAATGAGCAAGGAAGCGACATTCCATCGATACTTGCAAGACCATTCAGCGGGGAGGCGACATTTAGTCGATACCTGCATTTTGAAAGCAAAAAAAAATCTGGCTATAAACGCCAAAACCTGGCTCTTTTGCCCAAAAACCGGCTATCAATGCCACCAAACCGGCTATAAATGCCACAAACCGGCTATCAATGCCACAAAAAATTGGCTTTCACGCCGACAAACCAAAACTTGGCTTTCAAAAATGGCTATCAATGCCACCAAACCGGCTTTAAATGCCACAAATTGGCTATCAATGCCACCAAACCGGCTATAAATGCCGCAAATTGGCTATCAATGCCACCAAACTGGCTATAAATGCCAACAAAACAAACACCGGCTTCCATGCCAACCCAAATTTTGGCTTTTACGCCATAAAATTTCGGCTTCCATGCCAACCCAAATTTTGGCTTTTACGTCATAAAATTTCGGCTTCCATGCCATCTCAAAATTGGCTCCCATGCCACGAACAAAATTTTTGGCTCTTATGCCATCTCAAAAATCGGCTATAAATGCCTCACAAAAAAAAAAACCTGACTCTCATGTCAAAACTGGCTGTAAATGCCACAAAAATCCGGCTTTCACGCCAAATTCGTTTCCCCTACCAAAACAATTATTTGACAAAAGATTTTCACAAAATGACAAAACTTTTGATCAAATCCCATTTAGCAATCGCTTTCATCACAAAAAGATTTGAGTGAGCGTAGGGAAAACAAAAAAAAGAGAGTACCAAAAAATACATGTGGTACCAAAACAAAAAAAAGGAGAGTACCAAAAAAATACATGTGGTACCAAAAAAAAAAAAGAGAAAAGTACCAAAAAAATACATGGGGTACCAAAAAAAGAAGAATGGTTTCTGCTATAAAAAATCAGGAGCTCAGCCAAAAATGGTCTCCAGCCAAAGCTTCAGCTCCTCAAGCAAACTTTTGGCCTCAGCCGTCAGAGTTTCCAAGGCACGCTTCTTCAGGAACTTGCCATGAGATGCTGGCGAATGCCGTAACCCTTCTTTTACACCGGGAAGCTCTTCCCCAGCAGTTTGCCATCGTTCGTTTTCTAGAGTCCTCCTCTCGAGAACTTGACCGGCATCTGCAACCCTGCGGATCAGAGTACTCTCCCTGTCACGAGCCTCTGTTATAGCAGCCCACTTCGCATCGACTTGTGCCTTCAAATGCTCAAGACGTTTTCTGGCCTCCTCAACTTCCCTATCAAGGACGTTAAGGTCATGCCTCAATCCGATGATGGCTAGCTCTTCCTTGTTCTTTTCCCGAACTAGCTGCTTCTTGCTTTGTGTAGCCTCATTCAGGTCAGACTTAGCCTTATCAGCAGGGTCCAAGAACATCTCCTTGAAGAATTGGTCGTCAGGGAAGCCCATGGTCTCAAACCACTTGTCACCCAGTGCAATGATCCTATCAACGGTCGCCCTGGCACCTGTGACATCTAGACCAACCTCTTCGGTATCAGTGAGAATCTCCTGCACATGTGGGATCATGCCAAATCCTGCTTCCAAGTGTCAGAAAGGAGAGTCTTGATCCAAGAACTCAAAACCCGAGCCAGCACCTTCTTCGCAAATTGAAGAGACGAACTGGATGAAGGTTCACCCTTCTCCGCTGATCGGCTGCTCATGTCATGTCCCATCGGAAGAGTAACAAAGGAACTCTTTTCACTTGGAGCCACTGGAGAAGGAATCTCAGCATGAGGTATCTCCTCTATCGCGTCAGAACTGGTTGTAGGAGTCTCTACCTCCGGATCGACCTCTGGCATCCCTTGCTCTGGTTCTGAAGAAAGCAATGGACTCTCTTCTGTCACTTCAAAACCTGCAAATGAAACACAAAAAGGTATGAATATGATCCTGTTCAAAAAAAAAAAAAAAAAAAAAAAAAACCATCAGGGTCATCACTACGAAGTACCTTCTTCGACGACTGGCGGAACACTCTCTTCCTCCATGAACTCGTCGGAAGCATCATCAACATTTGCGTCCATTGATGGTTCAAAGTCATCAGAATCTTGTGGCGAGTCAGCTGACAAGAAAAATGTTAGCAAATCAAGTCGCAGGCACAAAAAAAGAGAAAGCGAAGGAAGTCATACCAGTCGGAGATTCCGGAGTCATTCCAGAGTCCCTAGGTTCTTCTTCAGATGCCATAACCGGCTCCATCACCGCCTCATCGGTCGGAACCTCAGGCATCGCCAAGTCTTCATCCTCTGCTAAAAAAAAAGCAGCAGCAGGGTGAGAAAACAAATCAGAACATGGAAAGCCCTATGAAAGAAGCAGAAAACGAAAAAGGAAGAATCATACCTTCACCAATGGTCTCTTCCCCACGACTCCTCTTCTCTGGAGGCTCGTCGACAGCCTCTGGCACCTCCTCGTTGATGGTAAGAGGGATTTCCATGTCAGGAGAGTCCTCATGTGGCCCCTCGCTGCGATGATGACTCCTCCTCTTCTTACCTCTACGGGTTCGCTTCCTAGAAGAACCCGCCCCACTATCAGAGTCAGGTTTCTCACTTGACTCCTCACTGGATGGTCTGCTCTCGCCAGTAGACTCCGCGGAAGCTCGCCTCTGTGCCGCTTGCATCCAAGCGTCGAGCTCGGCTTCCTCCTGTTCTAGCTGCTCCAAAGCCTCATCAGGTACTTCCCGAACAGCTTCAGAACCAATGACGCCCTGGTCACCGAGAAAGCCTATCTTGTGCTTCTCTCCAGAAAGAAAGGCCCAAACTTCCTCTCGCCGGACGCCATCCGACTTCCCAATGCCTTTTCCAGAAGACAGCTTTACATCAAGCTCCTTCTTGGAAAGCCCCCGATATGCCAAAAAGCTCTCCGCGAACCACTTCGTGAAGCCGGCAGTTCGGAAAGTCGACAGCTCAGGATAAGAAATCGTGGCAGTAGTGTCTTCAGCACTATAGAAAGCCCATGCATTTCTGCCATCCTGCAAACCCCCAAAACGCTTCACCATACTCGAAGGCGCTCCAACAACGCCTTGAGAGAAGCCCAACTGAAGCGCAAAACGAGAAGGTACATACGGCTGGATGTCGACGAAAAGATGTCTACGGTACACCATCGTGCCGACTCGTATGCTGAAAAGCCACTCTTTCTCTGCATTGGTCAAAGAGTAATGCCTTCCCGACCCTGCTCTGGTAGAGTCTCGGGAGGCACCAAAATCAAAAGCCTTCTTCCGCAACTCCGGAGAAAGCTTAACTGAAGACTGCCCCATCTCGACGTCCCTGAACCGTCGGATCCTCATGCGGGCAAACAAAAGTGATTCGGATACGGCTTTTCCCTTAGCCAATCGAATCATCAGAGGATCATCATCCTGTGCAGCACCCAGCTGGTGGAAGCCAGGACAGTGGTATACAAACCACGAATAAAAGATATGGGCTGAAAATACCCTATTCATAGGGAGCCCAAGCTGAACCAAAAAAGCAGCAGCCTGCAGTTCGGTACACAGGTAGGAGTAAAGAGCGGGCACCAAAGCAAGCCGCTCTCCAAACGCCATCTGACAAGCCGGAAAAATACAATGCGGCCTGATGTGCGTCCCATCTCCACCAGCAAAAATAGCCTCACCCAGCCAAAAAGTGAGGTAAACAGCAAGATCCCTCCGCAGTGTAATGTCAGAACAAATGGCATCTGTGCTCGCGAAGAAACCCTTCAACTCTTCCTGCATGGCCGAAGTCTTCTTCCTGTCTTCCCGGGTCATGCTATCAGAAGGTTCTCGACCGTCAAAGGAGTTGAAGAATGAAAAGCCACAACTCTTCCAACTGCTGGATCTCACTTTCGAGCCCTCCTTCAAAAAATCATAGAAGGCGACGAGCTGAAAGTATAGGAGCCTGAACTCCTCTGACTGCTCCTCAAGGACGCTGTCAATCGGCATGAACTCCTCGTAGAGTTTGCCAAGGATGGGCAATCCAGTAATAGCACTCAACTCCTTCAGAGAAAAACCAATCTCACCGTTCGTAACAACGAAGGTATTGGTCTGAGGGAGGAAAGACTCCAACATAGCCATGAAGGCATCATCGGAAAAAGTCACGGTCTCCCTGAAAGCGCGGACCGCGTCAAAAATCCCGGCTTCCTTCAAAACGGCGCCCCCAATCAGCAAGGTGTGGTCAGTCCATGACTTCCAATCGGAGTCAGCATTGAAACGGCCACGAAGTCGAAAAGGCTTCACCCAGGTACTGCCGTCACCGCTGAAAACGCCAAGGCCCACCGGTCTCAAATCGACCGACGGATAATCAGAGCCCTGGTAGCCGCTGGCTGGCATCAACATGTCCATACGGACAGGTGGCTTCTCCGCAAAACCGGAAGGTCCACCAACAAAAACCCCTGTCTTGATCACACTGGTCCTCTTCACCCAGCTCGGAGGATCTTCCCTCTTAGGGCACGTGGGAGAAAGGCTCAGGATCGAGATGGTCCGGTCAAAAGACGACCGGGTAGAAATAGTTCTCTCTTCACCATCAGCTGTGTAAGAGAACTGAAAACATCTCCTTTGGTATGTCAAGTCGTCAGGGACTGCATCTCCAAAGAAGAAGGTAGGCTTGGGCAAAACCCTCAGATCGTCCATAACCCAAGGACGGTTGCTTACCATGATCTTATAGAACTTCTCGTCCTTGAGAGCGATCAATCGCTGTCTCATCTCATCACGATTGAGGGAATCGCATTCTTCCAAGTTCTTCTCAATAAACTGGACCTTCTCCCAGGCCTGCTGAACGGCCACATTAGAAGATCTGGTGGATCGACGAGGTACGCTTGTAACAGGCTCTTTACCCTTGTTCGCTCTGGAGGAACCACCTGCAAAGGTTGGAAAAGAAAAAGATCGTCATCAAAATGACAGGATTTCGCTAAAAAAAGAAAAAAGGGTCACTTTGTCCCACCAAAAATCTGGCGAAATTTTGGCATGACCCCGGGGCAATTCCAAAGAAAAAGGAAATACCCCGAAAGAAATAGAAAGTTTTGAAGATGGGCTCAACATTGCTGCGGGCTCCGAAACTCCAAACTTTCGAAACCTCAAAATCTCCGCAAAATCAAGAAGGGCTCAACATCGCTGCGAGCTCCAAATTCCCAAATTTGCAAAGATTTTCAGGTATGCTATCATGCTCAATCTACAAATAGTACATGCATGAACATCTAGATTTGCACAAAAAACGCATTATCATGATGAGCAAAAAAAAAAAAAAAAAAAAAAAGAAGAAAGAAGAAACTTTCTCGAAAAAAAGGGGGAGAAAGAAAAAAAAAAGAAACTTTCTCAAACAAAAAAAAAAAGAAAAAAAAAAGAGAAGAAAGAAAACAGCAAAAAAAAAAAAAAAAAAAGGCCACGTGGCCGTACGGACCAGATCCGTACGGATCTGTCCGTACGGCCCACAAAAAAAAAAGAGAAAAAAAAAAAAAAACGTGAAAGAAAGAAATCACGTGGAAAAGAAAAGAAAAAAAAAAAGAGAAGAAGAATAGAAAGAAAAGAAAAAAGAAAAGAAAAAAAAAGAAGGAAAAAAAAAGAGAGAAACTTTCTTTTTTTTTACCATCCTATTCTCTACATAGAGTTTTCTTGAAAGAAAAAGAGAGAAAACTTACTTGAAGCCATTGATGGAGAAGAAGAGGGAAAAAGCTTGAAGATCCTTGAAGAAGAAGCACTCTTGGTCTTGGAGCTCTCTTGAGATTGTTGCAAAAGAAAGCAATAAGAGCAAGAGATCCTACCTTCCTTTGCTTTTATAGGAGAGAGCAAATCAAAGAAGGAAACAAAGAAGAAAGGTAAGTGTTACTAATTAAGTAACCTTACCAAAAGAGAAGGAATTAGAAAGATTCTTTCCCAAAAAGAAAGATGTCTTTGAGAGATTTCCTCCCAAAATCAATCAAATGAGAGATTCTCTCCAACAAAAAAGGATATTGGAGATTTCTTCCCAAAAAGAAAGATACCTTGAGATATTCTCTCCCAAATTAAGGGAATATGAGAGATTCTCTCCCATAAAGATATTTTTAGATATTCTCTATCCAAATGAGATATCTTTAGATATTCTTTACAAAAATGGCCCCACATGAGATCTAAGCCATCCTAAAAAGCTTAAGGTCCCATGGGCTAGCCCATATGAGCCAGGTTTGACCACCTAGGCACTAAAAAAAAAAAAAAAAAAAAAAAAAAAAAAAAAGGGCTTTTAGTCAGAAAAAAATCCCTCTTACCAAGAGCATACAATAATGGTTCCATGCCTCTTTTGAGTTGATTGAACCATACAAAAAATTCCAAGCCCCATGAGCTTCCAAAAAATCAAACCATCCAGCCTCATATACCAAATTGAGCCAAAATCTTGAAATTGACATTTCACAAAAATCCAAACCACTCCAATGGACCCACACAGTCCCAAAGAGTGACCAAAAACCAAATCCTGGTCCCCTAACTTGCCACATACAGCTTGTTAGGTCACAAGACCAAAACCAAAAACCAAATCCTGGTCCCCTAACTTGCCACATACAGCTTGTTAGGTCACAAGACCAAAACAAAAAACCAAACCCTGATCCCCCAACTTGCCACATACAGCTTGTTGGGTCACAAGATCAAAACCAAAACCCGATCCCCTAACCTGCCATATATAGCTGGTTAGGTCACAAGATCAAAAACAAAAACCCAAATCCATATCCCTGATGTCATCTTCAAAACGTTGCCTCGAGATGGTGTGTGATTCCCCTCACTACCATAAAATTCCCCTGGAAGCTCAAAGGCTACTCTACCAAAGGAAAGATTGCTCAAAGACTCTTGGTCAAGACACAAGCTCTCCTTCAAAAATCTCTTCGAGGCACATCGACTACAAAAGTCAAGCAACTCGTCGCTGTACCTCGAGGGGGCATTTGTTGACACCAAAAATGTCACTTTGCCTCTTCAACATCAAGAAAGCTGCATGAAGTCGCAACCTGCCATAAATAGGCAATGCAACTTCTCAAAAAATCAAATCTTGTCAGAATCAAACAAAAACTGCAAGATCCTTCAAGATAGCCAAGAGAAGAGTACATATGAAGTTTCGGGCCATTTCAGAATCATTTGGCCTAACTTCGCTTCTCCGACAGCTAAAATGGCGCTCCCGGCGGCGACATCATCGGAGACGTCAAAACTTCGATCAGAGCCTACAGATGACTCCAGCATGTCTCAAAAGGGCTCCATGCCAAATTTCAAGTCAAACCGACAACGTTTGACCCTCCATCAATGCTCGAGCAGCAAAATCAAGCCTCCCGGCGGCGGAAACCACCGGAGCCTTCGCTCATCAAACCAAGTGCATGAGTGGCTTCAACATGCTTCCAAAAGGCTGCACGTCAAATTTCAGGTCATTCCGAAAACGTTTGACCAGGTTTCGATGCTCCGAGAGAAAATCAAGCCTACCGGCGGCAGAGCAACCCGGGACCATGACATCCAAAACGGAGCCCATGGAACGTCTCAAAATGACTCCAATAGGCTCCCCGTCAAATTTCAGGTCAATCGGACATCGTTTGACCGCACATCAAAACTCGGCATTTTCCCCGCAGCAAAATCAAGTGAAGCATCGACGGGACCCCAAACGGCTTCAAAACTCAAACAAAAGCCTATGGTTGGTCTTATTTATTGCTCAGGAGGCTTCACCTCAAATTTCAGGTCATTCCGACATCGTTTGACCAAGTTTCGACTTCTGGCGGAAAATCAGCAGCTCTACGCGACAAAGTCTTCGGCTTTCCCGGAAAATTAGAAACTTTGCACTCTAAAAATGCAAGGATTCTCATCAAGTTTTCTACAGGGAAATCAAGCCAATAAATGAGAAGAAATGTCAAGAAAAATACAGAAGAAAACGGCGACGAAAAAGACCTCAAAACGACCGCAAAACGGGCTCCGAAGGGGAAAAATCCCCCAGGGTCGCAGACCCCTGCGACCATGGCCCATGGTCGCAGGCCCCTGCGACCATGGCCCATGGTCGCCGGTCCATGGTCGCCGGCGACCATGGAGGTCCGGGTCACCGGATTTTCCGCCGGTGACCCGTTTTTCCGTCTTTTTTCGCGTTTCGCGCACTTTGGCCCCTGTGGTTTCCTGAAAATGTGATTTTTAGTGCTTGAAATTGACTCATATCCGACGACATCCGTCAAAATCACGGGTCAACCTCCAAAAGCATAAAATCATCAGTGATCGCTCCAAGATCGCCAACCGGCTGACCAAGAAAGTGCACTTTCTGTCCGACCGATCGTGAAATCGACAAGACAGATGTCACCGGCCCGCTCTTAGCTATCAATGTCTGAAGTTACATGTTCATCCGATGTCGATCAGCATGTAGATCCATCGATGATCATCGCCAGAAGAATTCCAGAAGACACGGCATGGCCCGCGACTCTTCGACTGCTCGGCGACCAATTAATGTGGTTAATTGACTAGCTTTATTGCAGTCATTAATTCATTTCTTTGGACGGCCCAATCAGAAGCAAGCATTTGGGAGTTACAAGTCAATTGATTCATGGCATTTAAACCATGAAACTCCTCCCATTATGGTAATTAAGGTGATTAAAAGCCCTTAATCTCCATCGGCCAATCAGATTCAAGGAAAAATGAGTTACAAAATCAAGAAATAAATCTTGTAACTCCTCCCATTAAAGCCATTAAGGCTCATAAACCCTCCTAAATGGCTACCAAATGCCTATAAATAGGAGAGCATTCCATTGAAATGGAGATCGAAAAAAGATCGGAAAAAGAATCGGGAAAAAGAATCGGAAAAAGAATCGGGAAAAAGGATCGGAAAAAGAATCGGGAAAAAGAATCGAAAAAAGATCGGAAAAAAGAGGAGAAAATCAGAAGATCAGAAAAAAAGGGATCAGAAAGAATCCAGAGAAAGAAAAAAGAGAGAAAACTCTGCTGAAGTTCTGCACCGGCCACCACTACAAGGTGACAAAAGTCCCTTGGGGGGCACCCCCCCAAGGTCCTTGCCTTCTCCTGCTGCCTCCAATGGCTTAGACGTGGCTTTTCAGCCCGTCTACTTAGCTTTTTATTGGACATAGGACCTTCTCTTGGTCTTTGTCCTCTAAAAATCTGAGGTTATAGCCAAGCCAAGCGAATCAAGAGCATCTTCTGTTCTCATCTGCATGGATGATGGCGAAGCCCATACATGGCTTGCGACCGTCAATCTGAACGAGTCCCCCACAATCTCCTGAAAAGTTAGATCTTCCTTTTCTTGCTTTTCATTGTAGTTTGTATTTTTCTAAAAGAGACAAAAATCACAACTCTTGTCTTTCATTATTGATGAGAATTGTAAATCGGCTATAAACGCCAAAATCGGCTATAAATGCCAAACAAAATCGCCTTTCACGGCAAACCAAGAAAATGTCTCTTTTCTTAAATATTTGTGCAATGGAAAACTTGAAAGAAGTTGATTTCCTTTTTACTTGCGAAGGTTGATCTCCGGATTACCACTTGCAATTCCAAGTAAAATAGAAAATCTGGCACACCCACACAAAAGAAATGTTGATGCACGCTTCAGGGCCCGCCAGGGCGCGAAAGGGCCGGACCCGACGGACTCCCACGTTCCGCCGACCCCGGTAGCCGCCCCAGCGGGCGCCACGGAGCGCGTTCCATCACTTCTCTTACTATGAAGGGAATCATTGAATTGAATTGAGTCGAATCTAGGATTGGATTGTTCACTGAGAAATGTTGACCTTTGAGTCTGGCACTACCTAGCAATTGTACTAGAACTCTAAATGAGTTCATTAAATGAATAAATGAGACAAATGTCTAATCCTACTGCAGTAGATGGTATTTGGGGGCGTTCCGGAGCTCCGTGGTGATGCTAGTTGTCCCTGGCCCGGACACTAGTAAGTCCCACTAATTCCGATCATATCTATGGTATTGATCGATGCCTTCCATTTGGAAGATGAATCCTTCCTTTGAGGGAAGATGGCAATGATGAATCTTTCCTTTGAAGGAAGATGGTATATGATATGAAATGAAATGGAAAATGAATGCTATGGTAGTGTCCACCCAACGTATGACCACAGGTTTAGTTTTTATGTACACACATCCTATTGTAGGAACTTTTCAGACTTGTCTGGTATTGGAACTGTTATTAATAGATGGAATGAGTTTAATTTATGGGTTAACATGCTATTACAATATCTGTTTATACATTGTTGAACCGTCGTGTTCATTAGTGTTATTGATGACATTACAGGCCCGGTTGCCCTTACCGGTGCAGCAGCGCCCCCGGCTGGAGCGGAGGAGACCACTCCGGTTCCTCCAGGAGGTTTGATCGAATGGAATGGCCGGGATACCATTTAATACGGGTATCCGAGTGCGAGAAGGAGTATTATGTTTTTGGAAATATTTTGTGAAGTCATTCTTTTGTATAATCATTTTGGGTTGTAATTAATGGTCATTGATGTAACTAATGGTCATTGCACAATATTTTGGACATGCACTATTTGATAAGCAAATGATGGTTAGTACACATGTATAAGGAACATTATTTTGTATACATGTACATCTTAATTGCTATTGTCAAGTGAAATCGTTTCCGCAGATTTGTGTAATTAACAGGTTTATTGAGATTGTTATCCCTTGTGGATCTCGTTTTTAACTTCGGTTGATTCGGGATTTACGGGAGTAAGTATGGGCTCACGGCTCGGGGTTCCGGATCTCAGGCCCGGGTCGTGACAGTAGCTCAATGGATGTTAGAAATTCTGGTAACTGGATAATTATTTGGGGAGTCTTTTGGATCTGAGTATTACAGTTCAATTGATTCTAAGAAGTCTTGTGACTGGTTTTGCAGGATTGCTACTTAAATTGAAGTATTTTCATATATGGGTATTGTGGTACAATAGAAATGAAGAACTGGTATTTGGGCTTGTAGGAGGATAATGGGCAGGACTGCAATACTTCAGGTGAGAAGTAAACGATCTACAAGACCTAAATAAGAAGACCAAAACAAAAAAGGTAGTGGTGGGCAGAAAAAACAATAATGAGAGGAGCAACTTGGCAGCAAGTTCACATAACAATATTTTGAGAGAGAGAGAGAGAGAGAGAGGTTATGTTCTTGAATGAAAAGTCCTGCATTGACTGACTAACGTGAGAATTTATTAAAGATTTTTCTAGGTCTTTAGCCGTGCCTTGAGCTCCAAGTTGATGCATTGCTTTGGGCATGGGAAAATCTGATTTGAACGTGTAATTGAATTTTGGGAAAAAAGGGAATATTTCAAATATGTCCTTAAGTTTTTGCCTTATTTCAAAAAAGGATATAATTTTTGAAACTTTTCAAATTAATCCCTAAGCTTTCTAGTAAATTTTCAATTAAGGACATCCGGCTATTTAAAGGTATTTTATAATGTCATTTTCCCTCAATATTTTGAAAATACCCAAATTACCCTTCATTGAAAGCCATGACATGGTTTCGGCAGCCACTACATGCAGCCCACCGCTGTAGAAATACCAAGTGTCCTTGATAAACGTAAGGACACCGGCGAGAGAAATGAGGAGAATGTAGAGGAAGTGAAGGAGACAATGGAGGGTAATTTGAGTATTTTAAAAAAAGGAAAAAAGTTGCCGAAAAATTACTTTAAATAGATAGATGTCCTTAATTGAAAATTTCCTGAAAAACTTAGGGACTAATTTGAAAAGTTTTGAAACTTGTGTCCTTTTTTTAAATAGGGCCGAAACTTAAGGACTTTTTTGAAATTCTCCCTTGAATTTTTTAATGAAAAAGTATTTTTATTATTTCTAAATATTTCCTCTTTTTTCGTAAGGACATATTTCTTAATTTTACCTAGTACATCTGGGTTTACATTCATTTGTTTTCATGAACTAAAAGTTTCTAAGAAATATTTCTTGAATTTGTGTAATCAGTTTTTAACAAAATAGCCATATAATACCCCTTGTATTTGTTCGCATACGAGAATAATTTGCATGCGTACAGTATGATCTTATTAAGAATCTTGAGAGTATTAATCCATGAATTCTAAGCCTACAGAGTTTAGGATGTATGCCTAAAATATTTGTGCATTCGTGTAGTACTGGTGAAACGACAAAGTATGCTACAGAGAGACATTGGCTCGCTATCAAAGACATCACAGCATCTAATCACCCACTACAACACCTGCGAGTCATCCAGCCTTATCTTTGTGAGTTCACTTTAAAAAGAAACCGTATCTTTGCGAGTCTAATCATGCTTTCCCTTCATGCACAGGGCAGTTAATGGTCAATTTCATTGTCACCCACAAAAAGAAAAGCTTAGAAAAGGGACTCGGTTCCCCACCTCAGAAAAGTTGCTATCATAAGAAATTCTATGATATCAAAGCTCGTCTGTTGGTGGGATTGCACTTACCAGACCATGCAAGTTGCTAAAGGCCCTATGAAAGGTTCTTAGCAATGAGACCGACAACCCTGTGAAATGTTGGGCTTTGCATGTTAATGGGTGGGGCATATGGAGTACTGATGCCTCATTGGACCGGCTTGATATTGACCACACCAGCATTCACAGTGTCTTTATTCCAATTTTTCTCATGACCCATTCATCACATTACTTAGCCCAGCAGGATCTCAGCAGCAAAATGGTAGGGCCCACAATTGTCAGATGGGCCAGTCCACTAAAATCTTCCAGTGAAGCATCTCAACAGCACAGCTATTGAAATGGGGGTACCCTTAATCTAAGCAACAACCATTTTTCTCGGGACCTCTTTAAACCTTGTCATGAAAGTCTTCCTTAACTGCCCACCAAAGTACCTTTAGTCCTACAGGATCTTCGCATTAAGAATGGTGGGACCAACCATGTTCCAAGGAAATCCACTCTTAAGTCTGATGGGCACAAGGTCATCAGCCAATGGCCCTTCACGCTTGAAATAGTGCCTCCAGGCTCCAGTCCCACACTACAATTCAATGTGGGCTTTCTTTTAGTTTGCAAACCATCAGAATGGAATGAACATGCCTGCTCAAGGTAACTGCAAATATATTTAAAACAAACATAATTTGTTAATAGATCATTATAAGATGTGTAAAATACAACAAAAAAGCAATGAAAGAACATGGAAGGGATGGAGAGCAGAAACAAGAAAAGCAGGACACTCTAACATAAGCAGCTAAAATGCATGAAGAGGACATGTGAGAGCTTAATTTACTAGTTTGAAGCTTCCTACTCTCACCCCTTCACATCCATGTGACATGCTAGTATCAAGGATCCAAAATTTTTGCTTCCGAGGAAAGATGATTTTCGAATACACGACATAAAGATTAGGCAAGTTTTGAAGTGCAAGACAGGTCTAAAAGAATCAAATCAGTATTTCCCAAGAAGTAATGAAAAGTTTCAAATGAGACAGGTTTTTTTTTTTCATGTACACTGTACATCTTCCACACTTACAAAATTCTCTACAATAGAAACATATTGAGATTGTTATTTGATAAGACATCTCCTGCTCACTGCATTTTTCATGCAGTTGGACAAAGCATCAAACACGTCAAACATCAATGACTGCTGCCTTCATAATTCCTATTGCGGTTTTCCACTGTCCTTTTTTTTTTTTTATAATATTTTGAATTGGGACATCTCCAACAATCCATACCTACAAACCAGATACTGCTCAACAAGAAGACTGCTGACGTTTTAGTAGTGAGTCCTAGTGCACACCCTTCCCCCTCGAAAAGAATCGGCTAAGACTTCGAGCATTTTTCTCTGGTGTTGGCCCTGAAGAAGATGTAGAGGAAGCTGACCTGGTAGACCTGTGTTTTGGTTTCTTTGAGCTGATGGGTGATCTTGGAATCAGGCTACCTTCAGTGTCAGATGAACTCATGGGGGCAAGAAAACCCTCTAAGGGTGATTCTTCACCTATTCTATGCACAACAGCAGCACCATTCTCCATCCCTGTTTGATCCAGGTCCTGTAAGCTGTACATGCCTGTTGGATTCAGGTGACCAGGACTAGGCGTATTTTCAAAGAAATCTTCATTTGTTCGAAGCCTTTCATTGTATGGAGAGCCCATATGGTCCACTGAGGAAGGATGCAATGCTTTCAGTTGCCTGCCAAGAAGAAATATTGTCTCCTGACACTCAGCCAATTTCCCGGCTGCTGCTGCTATCTCTTTTTCCTGCATATTAAGAGCATAAATGCTTCAAGATGTAAAGAGGATAGTTGTCTACCCGTTTGTAAATTGGAAGTGTGTTTCAACTGCATAAGAGATAATTGATGTAGATAATGATGAAAATTGAGGCTAAACATAAGGTGACCTCATTAAACTGGCAGCAACACTAATGGACAGAGAAAGGTGATTTTTTTTTATTTTTTATTAATGATATAAACCATTTTAACCCTCGTCTATTTTCAATGAGGACGAGAAGAATCTTTCAGCTATTATTGATATGATTGAAGTAGCTTGAGTGTTCTCAACTACAAAGGTATGAGAGGAGCTTCCATAAATTATTGTGGTATTCTTTTAGATCTTAATAATTATAGAAAGAAAAAAAAAATACAAGAACCTATATTTATGGACCAAAATATCTCAATGTTTGTAATGCTGCCACTTTATTGTCTGATAAACTGATCAGAGTGCAAAAATGTCGTGTGGTAATAACAAAGTCAGTCTGTTTCCATCCTGGCCTTTCTCCTTTAGATGCATCATTGATATTAATTTCTTTAGTCCAAAGCAAATCGTGTCAACCAATTTTCAATTGATGTTATTGAAGGAATTCTTTCCATGGCAGTTTGTTGGGGAAGCCAGAAGTTGATGACGATCATTAGATTATGAGTTATGCGTGGCTGAAAAGTAATTGACCAATCGAGACAGATCCAATCAAGCCTGAAATAAGTAAGGCGATGGTCTAGGTTGAGACGTTTTGAATACGTATGGACTCAATGGTCCAGTTACATACCCAAAGAGGGAGTTAGACCGACAGGTCATACTCCGAAGCTGAAGCTTCAAGAAAGGTAAAATCATGGCCATAGATTGAGCATCATTGATCTTGCGAATTATCATATGTCCAACTGTCCAACAATAGAAGAGGCAGGGAACCTCCAATTTAATTAATCAATGTCTGTTGAATAGAGGAAACATAACAAATATTTACAGTCATCAGTTGCCAAGAAGCCTAATGGAAATTTCTAAAATCACTAATCAACACAATTAGAAACTTACTAAGAATCCTGATAAACATAGTTTAGAAACTCCAGCTAAGAATCAAAATTAACATAAATTGAAACACCTACTTGCTAATGAAGTTGCACCTTATAAAAACTAGGGCCCTGCATGATTAGAAATAAATAAATTACTAAAATCTAAAACCATGTGGGCCCAACATTCTAAATAGACATGCGCTGATGTGCACCAACTAGGATTATAATCATGGGTCCAACTAACTGTCGCACCCAACTCAGACATGGAAGCCGTATTTTAGCACCATTGGTCTTACATAATATCACACCTTCAACGGTGGAAGAGATCTTAAATTTTATTAATCGACCTCTGTTGAATAGAGAAAGCATAATAAAATATGTGTGAGCTACGGTTCCTAAGAATCCAAATGATAATTTCAACATAGTTTAGAAACTCTCAACTTGATAAGAATCCAAAATGACGTGAATGAAAACTGCTACTTGCTAAAACTAGAATAGAGACAATTGATAAACTAGATCCTCATACAGATAGAGCTAGATTCCCACAATTGGTAGGTGCTTTTGAGTTGGAGAAAGCAGAATTGAACTTGAATATAGCTCGATCAATTTTTTGAATGGTAATCAAAACTTATTTATTTATTGTACAGACCCTATTCTGCAACTACAAAAGAATCGCCATAATGAGAGAAGACAACGTGAATGCAAGAGAGATCTAGAATTGCATTTCAATTTAGCTTGACAAAGACCACTTTTAATCTAATCACATGAGTTTAAAAAAATTCACATTTAGGTTCTCACATCAGTCTGTATATCTCTTGTTTAGCAATATCAAGTTTCCAAGCTAATTCAAGCAGTTCACCAAATATCTTCCTCCAATCCTCATCTATTTCTTCACATAGAATCAAGAAATGTTCATTTACGTGAGAGGCAATGATGAAAAGGATGAGATCTATGAAAAAGAAATGTCATGTGCAGTTGTTGCATCTAACATGCAGAAATAGTAGCAAAGCAACACATGCATCTGGACAATCTGCCAGCACAATCTCTCTAAGAAGCCACGGATCAAATATTAACAGTATATTCTCATTGAAACCTATTTCCAGACTATCAACAACATAGAGGGAACTGAAAGAGTTTGATTCAAAGGAATATCATAATAGATCATACCTGCTTAGTCTTTATGTCACCATCAACTGATGAAGAATGCAAGGATGTTGCACATCTCTCATTCCTTTATAAAGATGGAAAGTATTATGTTAAAATATAGAAATAACCAATTTGAAAAGGCATCTAAACATGTCATAGTACTGCAGTGTATACAAACTTTTTATAGGAGAACAATTGGTATAGAAGTTACTGAAGGTCAAATTACATTTCTATAATAGGTAGTTTTGTGCTAACCTTTGAATCTGCTCTTCAAGGTCCCTGCATCTTGCCAATGCATCCTGAAGATTATGTTTTTCTTCTTGAAGCTCAATGTCTAGAGCTTCTGCTTTTGCACGCAGAAGATTCATTTCTTTTTTGACTCCTTGTGCATGCATTTCAAGTGACCTATAAGATTCTGCCATACATTTCAGCTGGGTCCCTGCCAAGCTGTTTGATTTCTGACTAGCTGCCAATTCTGATTTAAGTTCTGCTAGAAGTTGCTCTGTTTCTTCCAACTGATTCTTAGTGTGCTCCAAGCCTTCAGTGCATCTGGCTAGATCTGCTGCCATCTTGTCTTTCTCTATTTTCAATTGTTCAAGCTCCTCTTTTGAGGATTTGAATGTTGCAGACTTTTGTTCCAAGCTGGGTCCAAATCTACCTTCATGAAGAATCTCCAGATCAGAAGCAGATTGTGAAATGTGGTCGCACTTGCTTGAAAATCTCTCTTTTAATAGATCATGTTGAACTCCAATGCTCTCTAATAAAGTTACCTTGTCTATGCAATCAGAGTTATTGCTTTCTCCTTCATTCTGCTTATCAGCCAGCATACTCAAGCTTAGCCGACTGGCTTCAGCCAAAACATGAGAAAGACCAAGAACAAAATCAACCAAATGCATTTCACCACATAAAACATTATTTACAGAGACAGAAAACATCTCAATCTTTTGACTCAGGCCTTGAGCATCAGGAAGCCTATTGTGTATTTCTGTAGCCTCTTTGCCAAGTGATAACACAAAAACATGAATTACAGAAATGGCTTTTGAAAGTTCCTGGTTGAAAGGATGCTTAGCACTAACAAATGAATCACTTTCATGTATCAAAGAGATACTATTGTCCATGATTTCCTCTTGATCTTCAGGAACAGGCTTCTTGATAGTGGCAACATCTGCCGAATGAGTTTCCTCAAAGGTACAACTTACAGAATGCTGAGGCAAAGCATCTTGTAGGTCTTGTACAACATGCTTCATGTCAGCTAAAATCTTCCCTATATCAGAGTCCTTGGCTTCAGATTCAAATACGAAAGCTATTCTTGACTGAAGTTTTGCCAATGTCACTATATTTTTGTCAGATTCGAACTCTGCATGTGAAGCTTCCTCATTAGAGAAAACCAAACTTCCTGATGTGTCCAAATCAGTCTCTTCTTTATGGATGTCCTTACCCTTTGAAACACCAACCAACACATTAGTACGAGCATGTTCAGTTCTATTGTCAGTCATGTTGCCTGACAGAGAGATGGTCCCATTGGAATCTGCTGATAAACATGCTAACCTCTCCATCTCTAGGAAGTCGTCCATAAGTTCCAAGTGATTAGAATTGTCAACCTTGTTAACTTTGTCGATGTTCTTTTCTTTCTTAAAACGTGGGAGCTCTGACATGAATGCTGTAGCCCATGAGTCCGCACAACTTACTTCCTCATCAACCCCATCTTCTGACATGGAGGTCACACTTGGGGGATTGCTTGTGTTGCTTAAGGAACCTTCAATAGGAACCTGCATATTCTGCATATTAGAATTTAGAGAGCCTTTCGATTGATTCATTAGTTGTATCTGTGCTTCTAAGCTGTGAAGCTTGCTTGATGTTTTTGCACACATATTTCTTGAGGCCTGCAATTCACTATTACGCCTTGACAAGGCCTCCTTTAACATCTTCGTTTCTTCCTCCATCGTCAATAAGCGTGCCGTAAGAAACTCCATCTCTTTATGATATTGCTGGATATTTTCCCGGGAAGATTCGGTGGCTGGAGCCAGATGTGGGCTGGAAGCTTTTCCAGGAGATCGCCGTAGCTTGGGTTCTCCATAATCCCGACCTAAATTTTCAACTTCTAGCTTCATTTGAGCCAAGGCAGCAGGCCCCGGCAATTTTTTACGGACAAGGCCACGTAATCTCTGGCACTCTGCTTCAAGCTTCGCTATTTTCTTTACACCCTCCAAATGCTGCCTGTTCACTACTTCTGCAGATCTTAAGCTCATGTTCTTTTCCTCATTCCGTATTTCAAGCTCCTTGGATACTATATGAAGTTCATATTTTAGAGAACTTATTTCCTTTTCACACGATTGGATCTCAGTCTTCAAAACTTCAATCTCAGCATCAGCTTGTGATTTTTCTTCACTGATCTTGAATAGCATATTGGAACGTTCTTGCAAAGACCTTGACAATGCAGTATTTTCAGCTGAGGACCTGAGGAGCTCTTGCTCTAACTCAGCTATTTTCGCATCAAGGTCAATCTTCACTTTCTCCCATTGCTTTGTCTTTGTAAGAACTATATCATGTAATTTATGTTCATTTTCTTCCTTCACATTCCGTATCTGCCTCATGCACTCTTTGAGAGCACCATCCAGATGGGATGCTCGATCTTCAGCAGTAAGTTTCAGCAGTGTGACAGATTCAAGATGATTTTTCAATGCCAAAGCTTCTGCTTCAGCTTTCTCCCAGCCTGCAATGGACATAGTACAGAAACTCTGAGATGAACTCTATCAGACAATTAGATAACCTATTTTCAAATTAAAAAGAGAAAGAAAGATCCTAGAACCATTACAAAATTAGAAATTGCCTAGACCTAGTCAACTTGGTTTCAGTTTAGGACATTAGAATTTGGTTTTTGACCACTCTTTCCATCACTTCCGGTCGGATTGGCCATTATCGATTGGTTTAGACCGGTAAGACATACTCCAAAACAATAAATTTGCTTCTTGAGCTGCATTTTATGAAGGGCACAAACAAAACTAAATATATCAGAACAGTGCCTCAATTGTAGGATGGTTTTTGTTCCATTTAATTGGCTTATGATCAAGAGAAACAATAGGACATGAGCATATTAAATGCATTTGTTGCAGGGCAAGTGAAAGAACAAAGTAACACCTGATACAGCTTCTTCGGCAACTTTTGCATGTTGTTTCACCAGATTGTCCTTATTGATCATCTCTGACTGTGCTGAGGAAAGCTTTTCATTTAATGAGGATAGCTTTTCATTTAATAACTTCACTTGATCTTCCAATTCAGTGAAATGTGCATATGATTCTGTAGATATTTGTGCATAGTTTACATTCTTTGAATTATCCTGCCAATAGAATGAAGTGTTATATATTTCAATGGATGATGAACTACAATGATAACTACAGAAAAAGAAAACAAAACAAAACAAAGAAAAGGTCATGAAAATAAATTATGCATGCATGTCAGGGGTGAAAGTGGGTTGGGCCGTCCGCGGACGGCCCGTTATAGGCTCGGCTCGAGCTCGGCTCAAAAGACAAAAGAGCCAAGCTAGGGCCTAGGAGGAGGCCCGTTTGCTTAAAAGGGCCGAGCTCGGGTTTGATGAAGTCCGGCTCATAAACCCTAGGGCCTACATATATTATATATATATGTACACTATACAGTAGATAATACATATATGATATAACATAATCCATAAATCCTAAACCTTAGTTTTAATCCAATATAAATAATCCCTAAACCCTAAACACTAAACCCTAAGCACTAAATAATCCATAAACCCTAAACCTAAGTGCTAAACCTTAAACCCTAATTTTAATCCAATATAAATAATCCCTAAACCCTAAGCACTAAATAATCCATGAATCCTAAACCCTAAATCTAAGCACTAAATAATCCATAATCCATAAACCCTAAACCCTAAACCTTTATTTTATGATGCTAGTCGAATATTTTATTTTATTCTATGATGCTATTGGAGTTTAATTTGATTTGTATTATTGTTGAGTTTGATAATGCTCATCTACATTAACATTGAACTATTATGGAGTGTTGGAACTGGGCCTTAACATTGGAGTGTTTGATAATGCTCATCTACATTAACATTGAACTATATCATTATAAAATGGGCCAGGCTCACAAGCCGAGCCTAGCGCCTCAATCAAGCCGGGCTCAAAGGGCCGGCCCTCTCAAGCTCAGGCCGGGCTAAGGCCTACTAAAAAATACTAGGGCCGAGCCTAGGGCCTGTCAAAGCCCGGCTCGGCCCGACCCACTTTCATCCCTATGCATGTGTAGAGTAGCATAACTCTACCCCTAACGTTGTAGTTGTGAGTTGTGACAATGAGCAGATCTCAACTGTGCTATGGGCTTTGTCATGAAAATCCAATGATGACAATTGACAAAATAGCATCTGTTTGGATCAGCATGAGCAACCATAGCACATATTGTATCTTGGCAAGCATTCTGCAATCATGGGAGTCATTGCAATCCTCTAGATCATCAATCTTGCTAGACCCAGAGTAGAACAAGATGCCCGTTGAAGGAAAATAAGCATCCAATGGTAGAATGTTTTGGGTTTGAAATGCAATGATATTATGATTTCCTATGAACTTATCTATAAAAATTTTAGAATTTACAAATTGACCCTTGGGATCTTTTTGGAGTTGCCATTCAAAAAAAAAAAAAGATCAGTGCTGCATGAGCAAAGTGGAGACAAGTGAGTGGATTGTTACGTGATCATCAATGGCCACTTCGATAAAGGGACACTTTTACAAGACAATGGTTAGACCTGCTGTGCTATATGGAATATAATGTGAGAATGAATAAACAAGAAAAAGAGAGTGTGTTGTGAAGATGCATAGGCTAAGAAATGTGTGGAGTTACAAGAAAGGATGGAATTATGATTGATCACAAAGAGCAGTCTTAATTCTATCCGGTCTTGTAAGATGTTTAGACTGCCGCTGCACAAAATATGTCTAAGATGTCCCATGACTAACATTAAACAATGATGTAAAGGTCATAACTGAAAATATGTTGTGAAATTAACAAAACAGAGTGATTGAGAAGCCATGATTGACTTTTCTTGACATTTGAAAGTCCATCTTATGAAATGCACTCATAATGAATGAAAAAAAAAATATGACCAGTTCCTACATAATGAAAAATAAATATGAAATTCTAGCACAGCAGAGTGCTCTCCCCTAATCAGCTAGCTGTACCAATAACAGGAGAATGGAGGACAGTAGAGATGAGTGGTTTAGTTTCGTTGACACAAACTACACTTAGCAACTTCATATCTAAGATTAGATTAGAGAATCACTCAGACGTTTGTGTAGAAAATTAGTGGGCATTATTTACTACTTCCTCTCTCATTTCATATTTTTATTTTAATTCTTCAGTGTTCAAGTTCGCATTAATTTCACAAACTTTAGAGGCACACCAGAAGAGTGGAGTGTGGTTTACCCACAAATACAAGGCAACATTGCCAATGCCTTAAATTATTCACGGTACAAGCTAGATGTCTACAACTCTTTTCTTCCTTTTGTTCCTTCTGTTGTTTCTTCCTTCTTCCTTCATTCTTTTCTTTATTCCACTTATTCCTCAGTTTTCTTTATTCCACTTATTCCTCAGTTTTCTTTCTTAACCTTACTTTCTTTAGTTTAATTTTTCAAAAAAGAAGCCTCATTACAAATGGGGGGGCTGAGGGGGTCCGGGAGGAAGGGGGGGTTTGTTGTGGTGGTGAGAAGAACTCTCATTACTTTCCATCCGATCAATACACGAATCTTTCCCTTGTTTGTTTCCTATTTCTTTTTTATATATACATAAAAATCTTCTTTATTGCAAACTCTTGACAATTGCAAAATCCTTGGCTGCAACACAACGACAAACTTTCTAACCAACAAAGGCATGTTATGCCAGTCAATTAAAAAACAATGTTAAGAATTACTGATACTTTACACACCTCCTGCACACTATTACGTTCTGCATATTCATCAAACCAATGTAGTCGAATGCATAATGCCCCTGGATTAACAAAGCTGCAAGGTGCACTCGTTGAATTTGAGATGCTTGTTAAGGAATATAGAGACTTATATCTCTCAAACCGCTGTAATATAGGTACACACAAGTCTATACAGCACATCAGTATACATATAAGATCATTGACTGGGAATTTGTGGATTTTGTGGTTATGTGATTTCCCTTAATCAAGGATTGTAATTATCCCATTCGAAGGGATACGATACATAGTAATATTACAGAGGGAGATCAGTCATGAGAAACGATCTCTCTCTCTCTCTCTCTCTCTCTCTCTCTCTCTCTCTCTATTGTTAATGCTGACTTGTAGCTCCTCTACTTCATACTATATCTCTCTCTCAATTGTTAATGCTGACTTGTAGCTCCTCTACTTCATACTATATCATCATCATCATCAAAGCCTTGTCCCAACTACGTTGGGGTCGGCTACACGAATTCTGTTTCTCCATTCTGATCTATTTCATACTATATAAAAAATATAAATATTGAGCATTGTCCTCTAACTCCTTTATATCTTCATTTGAACCAAAAAAAAAAATAAACCAACTTAGCTTTACACTCCCTGAAGATCAGCGTCCTTGAAAGTCCCAACCCTTAATTTTCATAAAAATGCATGTGAAATGAACACAACAATATCAGACATTGCTTGCAAAGAAAGAACATCAACTACAAAGCTTTGGAAAACTTAGGGAAGTTGATTTGAAACTACATGAATTAAGCAAAAAAGTTGCACACAGTAGAGCAAAGGTCCAAATCACTCCCAGAGCATCTGATCTAGTGATCCAGAACCTTGTAAAAAGAGGAATGAAGATGAAGAGGTTTTAGAGTGTTCTCTTTCATTCGAAAAGAAAAAGGAAAAAAAAAGGCCATATTAATTTTCATTTTTATGAGAAATATGAGACTGTGGCTCATCAGAGCAGTCTATCCAACTGCCACCCTTTCCCATATATTTTGGCAGCTAAAGTTTATACAAATAACATCTCCATTTGTTCATGTTTCTTTCAAATACTTGGGGCATAAGTGATGCCGAGATGATTTTTTACCGAAGGTTTGATTTGTGGAGTACTCCATTTATTAGGCAGTTTTCTCATTTAGTACTAATCAAATTGGATAGGAAGAGAAATTTACTGCATGGTACAACTGTACCCTCACTACAATCATAGGCTCTATTGACCAAGACGTGCATTCCTTATTCACTCTTGATTAGATTGTGTTTGGAGACTCTTCCTTCCTATTTAAGTGTAATCAAATCTCCTTTATTGGCAAGGCTTTATGCTTAAGAGAAAATTAAGGGTTTTAGACTTATCAGTTACTATATATGATAAAAATTAATGAAGCAACAAGACACCAAAAAATGGAAGGCTTTCTATATGTGGTTGATTCTTTGAAGATTTGCTACCTTAAAAATTCGATGGACAAGAGGGACTCTTTAAGGAAGAATCTACTATGATCTAAATTGTGCCTACAAGGCCGCAAGTGGGGTCCACAACCCTTAGGAATCTCTAAGGCACATTTTTCCTCATTTATCTTTTCTTAATTTCTTTCCATGCTTGAATGTAATTAGGATAGGTTTCTATTAATGATTAGTGGTTGTGATCTAATCATAGGTCTAGGGCTTCTTTGTTGGCATAGCATATATAATTTAAGCACAGTGTATGGAATGAAGGGAGTCTGGGAATATTTTATGAAATTAATTAAAGTTTCACATGTGCACTTTTATCTAATTTTCTTCTCCTTGGTTTGAGTACCTCACATTGGATCGAAGGCATTGACGATGGATTTTCACTAACAACGGTAAGTGAATCTCTATCTTTCTCCTTGTGTGTGGATTTTTTGTTTGATTGAAGATCGAGGTATTATGGGTTCACCATTAGTTGGGATTACTGCTTCCCTGACTGCATCAATAAGCCATGTGCCTGGCTGCACCTTTGACAACGATATTTTTGAATTTTAATGAACGTAGCTGCTAAAAGAAAAAGAAAATACTAAATATATTTAAAGATAATTGTTTCAAATAATAAACCTGATCCACTAGATTTCCAGCTGAGCTAGCCAATGATGAACCGGCAGTCTCTGTCGTAGTCACTACTTTCTCAGATGTCTTTTTCTTCCATGGCCAACTTCTACGATCCATGTTAAATAAAATAGCCTGGAAACATTAAGTTGAATACTATTAACAAGAAGAAGAAGAAGTCCAAAGTTCTACCAAATAAAAAAATAAACAGTTACTTAGGCCGACATTCAGTCAATTGTTTCAACTCATATTCGATCAAATTTCCATACAAGAAGCATGTATCAATTTCTTAGGATAAGGGAACAATGGGAGTTACAAGTCAAAGGGGCTTTCACGGCATAAAGGTATCATGGAAGTCGGTCAAGTGGAGTAGGAATTCAAGTGGTTGTGGTCGTTTCTTATACTTATTACTTCTCTCCTTCCCTCCCTCTATTCTGTTTTGCTCCCACATTTATTAACAGTGCATCATTAAGAAGGGTGACCACTACAATCAGAAAGTAATAATTCACTAAATAAGTAGAAGAGAGGGAAGCACATAAAATGCCTTCTAAGAAGTATGCATTATCCAACTACTACATGTTTATAATGGGATAAAATCAATCCCGCTTGTTAGAGAACGGGCAGGGCAAAGACATGAAACCCCACTTATCTGTATCCTTGGTATTTTGTTAGCACACCTCTTTTCTACCATTTCCATCAGAACTTAGAGCAGTTTAACATAAAGGGGGTAGGTATATGTCACTTTTCGTATCTATATATCTAGTATGATACAGGGGAAGCTGCCAACCCCAATATAGTTGGGACAAGGCTTTGTTGATGATGAAGATGATACATGGCAAGCTGATTCTATTTACCGACCTTTTTCTATGTGCTGCTAGGGTTGCTAGTGAGGGAATTATTAGTGTATCAGGGGAACCCATCACAAGCTCAAATGCTGTACCCCTCCACAACAGGTACTCTTGCCATCAAACCCATTGTGGATCGGTGGTTCTATTTATTGTCAGTGTATATGTGCAGTCTAGATCTTTTTTATAGTTACCACTTATCAGATATTAAAAATGAAAACCTAATCAATTAAACCAGACAAGGATAAAAAAAAAATGCATGTGAAAACGTAGAGAAAGTAAAAGAAAAAAAAATACACAGTAAAAATAGATGATGAAAATTTCACCCCCTACATCTTATCATTTTCCTGAAGACAATAACAGGATTACAAGATATAAGCTCTGCTTAGAAATATCAAGTGGCAGTCGTTGCAATATACAAATAGGAAAAAGAATCAGGAAATCTACAACTATATGAACAACCACTTGCGAGTTGAAATCAGATCCTGCAATCTTCTTTGGAGTGATCAAGAAAGAAAAAAAAACCAAGAGATTGCATTATGGATTTCAATGTCTGGGGAAGGATATATTGCAAAAACCCATACCCAAAATCAAACTTTCCAGTATATTTGGGCAGGGGAAAAAAAAGAATCGTTATTAGCTCATCAGCTTTTAGGGTGGGCAGACACCGGAAACCATATCAGATACGATATAATTTTTTCTGCATTTTATCCCAAATTACTACCAGCAATAATTGCTGGTGACAGCAACAACATCCTGTAGTACAGCCGGAAGGTCATCAGAGAGGAAAAGAGAGAATCATAAGATGCTATTGTTGAGTTGGATAGAAAAGTAGGAGCCCAATGTCTCAACAGATGAGATTCTGATTTCCACCACAATGTTCCATATATAGAACATATTACACAACAGATTTTCAAATTACATAGCAAACAAGATTCATTCAATATAATTATGATTTGGAAAAACACATGCTAAAACTGGAATCCAAATACTTTGCTTAAGAAATCAAACCAGTCTAAGAGAATTTCAATACAACCAGCTGCAATGCATGTACTCAGAAAAAATTAAACAGGTTCAATAGGATCTCATCACTGAAACATCTAAAGAACACATATAAAGATAATCCACTTCCATAAACAGCCAAGCATACAATTAGAAAAAAAAAAAAACATGTGCAGAGTAATAAGTACAACTGTACTCACTGTCATCCAGAAAAAAACACAGCTTTCAGATTCAAGTACCTTCTAGAGCATGTAATGAATAGAATTACTTCAATTCCAGCAATGAAGCTTTCTTAATGCCCTCCCAGCCAAAGGAAACACCGATCTAAGCGGGACTGAAACAGATCTTGAATTCCAACAACCTAATCTCAGCTGAAGGAGCAGATCCTTTGATGATCGAATCCCAATCCACCTTCACAATCTATAAGCTGCATCACAAAGGGAAAGCATTATCAACATCTCCATCTAAAACCAGAAATTCGAAGAAATCTAAATACGAACGTCGTTCACGGAAACTTGAATTGGAAATCACGCATCAAATCTCCGAGAGTCCTCATTTCCTAAAACAGAATTTGCGGGGATTGTCGGCAAAACCGGAATCGGTTTCTTATACCATACCGCAAAAAATGGAAAGAACAAAAGGCCAAAACCAGCAAGCATTGGATTCTATCATATCGAATCCGAAGAATAACACTAAAACCAATACAATGAAGAAAAGAAGAAGATGAAAAAGTGCAAAACTTTCCACATTATTCTGCAAAATCGAACTAGAACACGACAATCAAACCTAACTAGAAAACGAACGGAAGGAAAGATAAAGACGATGCCATTTCTTCACAAACTCAAAACAGAAAAGAACCGAAGATGCTTTCATTCGTCAGAAAAGAAGAAGAGACTCGTTTCAATGAAGACAAAAATCAATGGATGCCATAGATATATATAGAGATAGAGAGTGTGTGTGTGTGTGAAGGAGAAAATCTGTCAATACCAGAAGAAGAAGAAGAGTGAACGGAGATCTAAGGAGAAAACGCGTGGGAAGAAAGGTCGAGATTTTTCGGGGTTTGAAAAAGAGGCGACTAGTGCTGCTGCTCCAGCTGCATGTTTGTGTTGAATTGCAAAGGAAGCTGCAGCATCTTTGGCGCTCAGTTATAATGCGGGGCGATAAATCCGGATTAGGTGTGGATTACAAGCGCACCTCCTCTGATTTCTGTTTGGCTGCTAAAATTACTACTGTTTTACTTTTAAATTTGTGGTGTTCTTAAAGGCCTCCTGCTCTTTTTATTTATTTCAAATGCAATCCCTATTCCATGTAACTTTCGCTCAGCATTTTTCTTTTTTACAGAGCACCCCCCTTTTTTTTTCCGGCTCATTTAAATTAAAATATCTCACTTGTAATCATGTCCCTAATCAGCTAAGCCACTAGCTAAAAAAAAAAATCTGGATCCCCTCTTTCAACATATTCCTTCAACGAATCAGGGAGCGCCACTTGTATAATTCAACAATAAATAACATAAAAGAAGTTAAGTCCGAGTCCCTTGTTTCGTTGAAATAGAGAGATATTATTTCATCCGATCTATATTTTCCATCTATATAAAATCTCATGCCAGCTAATGCACCATCTCAATTTTGGAACGCACTATCTTCATTCCTGTTTTGTTGAAATAGAGGATCCGTACTAAAGAAGGTCGGGAGAGACCTTAAGAAGAGAAAGCCGAAACAATATTCCCCTGTTTCAACAAAACAAGGGATTGAGTCCGGATCCCTTATGAGTCCGAAAATAGGAAAATATTGTTTCGACCTGTTTCCGAGTGCTACCTATATAAAATGTCATATTTGCCTTTTACATTTTAAGGAAGCAATTGAGAGGTTGCAATTAAGTGACATCAAATTTTATACGGGTGGCACTCGGGAATAGGCCGAAACAGTATTCTTCATATTTCATTGATACAGGGGGATCCGGACTGAATAAATATATTTATATTTGAATTAATATGGTTAAAATCTAAGATTTGTTAGTCAAATGGGTTGTATTGTAACGTCCATCGCTGTTTAGAGTCCATTTAACGAGTTGAGCCTGTGTCTTAGTTCAGGCCGCCAAATGCATTAGTAAAGTAAGTACAAGCGTAGCTGGGCACAGTAAAGGTTAGTTTGGATTCAACTGGATTGCCTCACGAAAATCCAAGTGGAGCTGGGGTTAGCTGGCTTAGGTTAGCATGCTGACAGCAGGAGAGTCTACCTGCTGTTTTCACTATTGCATAGGCCTCTATTTAATGCTTACGGAACTTGTCAGGAAAGAAAGGATTCTGTTGCCACCAAAAATTGGTTGTCAAAAGCAGAGTGAAAGAATTTACCACAAAACTGAAAAATGTCACTCCATTTATCATTTTTTATAGTAAGGAGATATTTATATGCATCTATCCCTCACTATTTTCGGTGAGGGATACCACTTTTGAAAAAAGTTTGAAGTACAAAAGTATTTTTGTACCTCACATAAAGTACATTTTTGTACTTCAAACTTCCCCAAAAGGGATGTCCCTCACCAAAAATGGTGAGGGATGGATGCATATGAATGTCCCCCTTTATAGTATATGGTTTTGCTTAAAATGAAATCTTCCTTGTGTGATTGTGGAACTTTGTTATTATTGCGATGACATCTGAATAGAGGACACAAGGTATCTTTGGCTCTACAGTAATTTTCTTTTATTAAGTTGGTAATTAGAATTACTTATTAATTGTGGGATGTGGGCATGTGGCCCACATTTGATGCCCACAAAAGACCCTTTTAGGCATGCTGATTTAGTCTACTCATAATCTCTTAAGTTCGTCTCTTTTTTCTCGTGAACATTGCTATGAATCTGGAGGCTGATTTTTTATTTTTTTTTGAGAAAATTATATTCGATGGTTGGATTGATGTTGATAAATAGGACCCCTCTGATTCATGGGTTGATATAGAAAACGCAAAAGATAAGAAGTCCCGATCTGATAAACCTGGTTTTCTCGGTGATCCCCAGCCTTGCGACATCGTCTCCAATTCCTCTACCCGTTCCATTTTCATTAATTGTGATTAGTCATTTGATCAAAGTAAAGAGAAAAAAAAGAAGCTAATGAGTGACCTAAATCAGAACGTTTGACTAATTAATGCATATCTATCTACTATTTCATACGATGAAACTAATGAGCCTCACACCACAAGCCACATGTTTTTCATTAACTAATGGCAAACTAGCCATAAAAAATTTACATCTTTATACTAGTACCTATTTGAAAAAAAATTCAAGATTTTTATTTACCTAGAATAGCATTTCATCTAAAAAGAATATCTAATTCCATCCCTATATTTTCTAAAATGCTTAATATTTTTCTCTATCAAGAGCTAATAAACTGTCATTTGGTCGATAAATATTCTTATTTATTTATTTATTGCTAGTTTGGGTGAGTGGTACAATACATGTGAGACTATCTATCTGCCTTGAGATCGATCCTGGGCAGGTATGTGACGTGAAACGTATATACCACGGGGTTGTCTGACATTTCTCAAATATTCTTACTTTGTCACCGTCTTTTTTATGGACAATAATTCTGACAAACACCGAGGAGAAAACTACATACTGCTCTTATATGTTTAGCTTGTGGGGCCCATGTCGGCGGAGATAAGATAGATGGAAAGGTCTTCTTAAGGTAATAATCCAAAATAAATCAACCTCAATAGATCATCTTAGTCCTTGATTTTACAATCTTAAAAATTAATGATCTTTAAACCATTGAGTTCTTTGAGATTCAATCCAATAGTGGTCAGAAGTTTGATGAGAGTAAAATGAGGCTTAGTACTAGATGACGAGCCTATACGATCAAAGGTGGGGCCGCACGGAGCTGGACTTCACGTGTTTGTAAGAGAAAACTTGGCACTAGCAATGTGGGGGTCTATTTGGTTTTTTTCAGTACTAAAATGGATTACATCAAATTAAAGAAAAGAGAAGGGGGGTATTTAAAGATCTTTTTTAGCTTTCTGCAATACGGTTTGCACGCGGATGTTGAGCGTTTTAAACTGTACAATCACACTAAGGCCACATGAGATTTACTCGATTACTTTTGGGTCTATAGGGATTATTCTTACCCAAACGACTGATACACACTCGATTGTATAAAAAATAATGGCTTTTCATATGGTATGAAGTGAGGACTGAGAAAGACGTGTGGGGGAACTGCCTGCCAACTCATCCACGTGAGTCGATGAGACAATGAAAGATATGGGCAATGCAATTTCCTGGATCTCCTTTAAACATTGCCCTTTCAGACTGGATCTCCTGATCCCGCATGATGGTGCGGCAATGCAATCTATTCTACAAAACATCCCCATTGTATATCTGCACAGCCTACAGTTTCTTAGGAGCAGATAGTTGTACATCATTTCATTAAATTACATGTAAAAGATGTGGTTAGTTCTCTAAAACTTCAGTTTGGTTGTTTGGTGTAATTGAATTTCTAGATTGTATTCTATATAAATGGTAGAAAAATGAAAAAAGAGAGGCGAATATAATAAAAATAACTTTACTTTCAATAATGAAGTTGAATCAACGGGTGGTGGAAAATGAATACGGAGCCCGGAGGCAAAACTAGGGGGTTGGCAGTTGGCACCACCAAGATTTTCTTTTTTCACAGTGACCCACAAGGCATCTATTGATTTTGCTCGTGATTGAACCATCACCTTATAATTCGATTTATAAGAAAGTCAATGTCTTTCTAATATATTTAACCCTTTAATATCCTTTGGCCTAGCGCATTTTGACCATGAATTCTTATGTATTCTTTGCTTTTGACCACAAGTTCTTAGTATTATATACAAACAAATGGGCTATTGGTGAAAACAGCTGATGTGTTATAAACATGTTTAATCCGAGAGGTGCATAGAATTTCAATGGCTGTTATGCTTTTCAACTTTGAAAAAAACCTTCCATCTGACAGGGGCATTATTTGAGTGAATTGTGTGGAACGTTTTCACACAATAGAGCCTGACGTCCTCCAACTCCACTCATAGATCTGGGAATAAGATCACAGCTTTTGTTTTAGCAATCAAACCTTTTGATTTTTTATTTTTTTTTGATAATGCCTATGGGCATGGGCATAGGAGAGAAAGCCAGATAAAATTTTCTTGTGACCCTAGTGTGGTAGTACAATTTCGAACCCACAACCTTCGGATGCAAACCGTGGTCATAAGCCGATTGAGCTACTCCTCAGATTTTTCAAACATTTTGACTTAATTGCACGTTTAGTGGGGTTTCATTGGGGTTTCATTGGCTAGCTATGATTTTTTCCGCAACAATAGCTACCTATAATTTTCCCAGTCAAGACATTAATTCTTTTGCCTTGCATGCATCACTGGTATCAAATCAATGGTTGTAGAACATGATTTTGGGCTGCTTCCATACGAATGGTTTGTGTGGGATATGGGGTTGAATTGAGCAAAGGTAAGCCAACAAGGTTCAAACACGTGGCTGGCAAAAGGTCAGAAACTAATGACAAAATCAATTTATAAAAGTGGAATTCTGAATTGCCACTCTTTTAGAAATGCCACCCGTTGTGGCCCAGGGTGCGGGATTTGTTTGGCAAAAATATTTGTAGGGTGAAGTGAAATAAAGTCTTAAAATAAAGATAGAATAAAAATATAAGGGGTCTAATTATAGTATGAGAAAATCTTATTTTTATTAGCTTGAAAATGAATCTTTTTTACTTTTTGGATTAAAAGTGGATGGGGTTTTATCTTTTCGTAGCTTGAGAATGTTGTTTTTTTTTACTTCTTTTTTTGAAATGAATGAAAAATTTTAAACCTTAGTACTTTTGATATAATCCCTAATCTTTTCTTATCTAGAGAAAGGAGGCTTTACTTCACTCCATCTTAATTAGTGAAGCGGCCATCCATTCAACCCCTTACACAACACTACCCTCCCTGTATGTTATAGGATCCACTCCTTTTGACCTCCATCCAAAAGATACGTATGGTTGGATTGAAATAAATGAATATGATGTCTTACAAAATTGTTAAATCTCATAATCAGGGATTAAGAATTTAGGATGATCAAATAGAGTTGAGATTTTACTACACACAAGCAAGTCCTATCTAAATCTTACCATCCAATGGACTTTTGTAGTTCTCATGTATTTCGGTGAGCCCTACTGAGAGTGCAATTTTTCCCCCAGTGTTCCATTGGGTTTTGTTGTGTTGGCCTGTAAAAGCAAAGTGAAAAAGATGATGATAAGTTTAACCCATCCCACGTGTTGGACCTGGATTGGGCCAGATGGCACCCTATGTTTGAAAAAGGAATAATGCCATGGGGTATGGAGTGATTGCAGCAGTCACAATTTACAAGAAGGATCCAATGCATTGCATTCTTATACAACACACTTTTACACAATCAGGGTCATGATGAAATCTAATTACAAATGGGGCCGCAACATGGACAGGGGCAGAGGGGGGCTGGCAGGGGCCATGGTTCCCCAAAATCTCAAAAGAGCCCCATTAACTTTTCATAATTTTAATAGTTTTTTTTTACACATGGCCCCTCCAAATTTTTTAGAAAAGCCCCTGTATAATTTGAAAACTACATTTTTTTTTATTTGTGCCCCTCCCAAAAAAAACTTCTCCACATTGTTGCCTCGAAGGAAGAATTCCTAGGTCAGCCCCTGAACATGGCTGTATGGATGTTAAGATGGCAAATGCAGCCATGAGGTGTATGACTAAGATCACATGCATGCCCTTCTACTGGGCATAGTACTTTTCCAGAGTTGGAAAAACCAGGCGTTAGAAAGAACTTTCATTATCATCCTTTTATAAATATAAGATTTAGAGTGGTCCACGGCTGTTGCTTAGCTAGTGATGAACTACTGGTAGCATAAAGAAGTTTTCACATTTCATGGCAGAACACATTCACTCTTCACCTCACCAAAATGAGTTCCAATAATGTTTGATCTCTATTTCTCACTGCACTTGTGCCCTTGTTTGAATTTGAAAATTCAATCACCTGAACTTTTCCTGTAATCGGTTACAGGGAAAAAGCACAATCCTCACTTACATGTAACTTAAGTTATCCAACACATGATGAACATGATGATAATAAAGATCAAGTTATCTAAATTGGGTTATGAAAATCTCTAGGAATTTATTAGAACTTTGTCAAATATACTTGAAAGTGAATTATTACATACAACACAGAGTGAGAGCCAACATGTGCCATTAAAATATGCATCATGTGGCCTGGAAATTCCTGTTGAAGTAATTTTTTCATCATCATTCTCATCTTAGCATTAAGAGCATGATTGGTATTAGGTGAGTAATCCATAAGGTATTCATATGCTCACTAAAACATAGATTCCTCGCCAAGTATTTGTATAGTTGAGGTTTCTTATCAATATTGACGGATAGAGCCGAACGGGGTATCATAAATAAGTGCGAAAAAAATAAGAATTTGCAAATCATATGGAGAGAGGTCAAGGCTAAAAATCCTCACAAATGAGGATTCTGAGAATCTCAAATCCTCGATGCGATTACCTAAGATGTAATTTATTTCATCCTACCATAAGTTTACAGAAGAAATAAACACTCTAGGAGGAGGGTAATTCTAAATTTTAACATGAGGCCAAAAAGGGGCCTGTTTACCTCAAATTGGATGGAAATCAATGATGAAATTGGCCGACGCTGATAGTGGGGACATCATCAAGTTCACCTCATGTGATCCACTCAAATTTGTTCCCCACAGTTTTAATTTAATACATGTTCCTGTCACAACAACAATTGATCACATTTGATCTTTTATCATTGTCTACGTGAATAAAACAAGAATAGAACCAATATCGTTTTGCATAGGCCTCGCGAAAACGACATAAAAAGATGAATCATATCTCCATTGTATATATTTGTATGTGAGTCAAAGGATCACTTTGTCTTACGGTCAAGATCTCAAGTTCAACGCTCTAAAATGACCGACCTAAAAAAAAGGAAAAAACAGTGGATACCGACACACCGAAAACACAATTGATTATATGGTAAGAAGAGCAAAACTTATAATCATGGATACAAACAGAGACAGAGATGCTCCAAATTGACCAGAGCACCCTTCAAAGCCCAAACTTCCAAATGTTTCTCATTTGAATGATTCTCATGATGCAATTAGGGTTGTACAATTTGGACTAATGCATGGAAAACAGCTCCAAAGTGTAGCTTTAGGAACTCAAGGTGCTTACTCTTTTTTTTTTTTTTTCCTCTTACTAGAGCGTTCCCAACCCTCTGGTTGGACTAATCCCTCCGAGTCTAGAGGGAAGCCAGGTAAACTCCCCTGTAGCCGCATTGTGGTAATGTAATTTCGAACCTACAACCTTCGGATACAAACCTTGGTCCTATGCAAACTGAGCTACCCCTTGGGGTTACTCAAGGCGCTATTTAAGTGCGAATTCGAATACTCCGTATAGCAAAAACTGAAAGATTAAATGTAAAAACGTTACCATTATAATTTATCACATGCATTCTTGTCATCTTCTACTTTGAATTACCCATTAATGTTTTGAATGAAGGATTTAAGAAACATATTTGAGGAGCATTCGAAGAAATCAGTATCCTCCCTTATAGAAATTCTCTAAATTCAAGCAATATTTGTTTCTAATAATTGAATACTTGGGATTATATTTGTACAAGTACTTGAAAATAAAGAACTAAAGGTGAATATTAAAAAACGACTGCCAAATAATCTGTTATGTAATGGAAATTGAATCAAGAGAATATGAAAAATGAATATCCAACCATCTGAAAAAGTAAATGTTTCATCTAAACTTTCATTTTATATTATTTACTCCTCACCTAATATCCCTCACCCCTTTACCTTTTAATAATCCTTTCATAGATCTCAATTCATAAAGAATTTCTATATATACAATTTATATGTATGCAATACAAACAAACAAGTACTTAATGACAATGCCTTGCATTTGACAATACAATGACAAGTGAGGCCTAGAAAATAGACAGCATAAGTACACCGAGATAATTGGTCCTACGCATTTAGGTTAAGGGGATTGCACTTTAAAATGACATAGATTTTAATGAGTCCAACCCTCTAGTACTCATCTTCCCCGTGTGTAAAAGCATATGCAAATCCTTGCACCTATTACGGTCTGATTAAAGAATTCAAACAAAGTTAATTCCAGTGATTTTAACACCTAAATTATAAGTCGTGATAAAAAAAAAAAAAAAAATTCTTCTTTAAACAAGGAAGAATAGAGATCCAAAAATAGCCCCACCAAATTATCCTAACCCTTTATCTAACAACCTCAAAGTCTAATGACGGTTTTATTATAAATTTTTTCGAAATTCAATCAAACGGTGACTAAAAGTTTAATGGCGGTTTTATCATAAATTTTTTTGAGATGCAATTAAATGGTGAGTAAAAGTTTAATGAACGTAAAATTGAAACTCATACCATATTACGGGATCAAAAGAGTATCAAAAGGATTCACATTGATGAAAGGTAGGCCCATAACATTTTATTGTACTTGCAGGTGCTCTTGGGAGATCATTTTCGCCACCATCTTTTTCATATGGTCCCTTATTATATGGTTGCTGATCATGCAGTCCCCACAAATAAAAGAAGAGGCCACAGCCGACAAGTAAATTCGACGGTGGATGAGGGCATTGTCGTTTCTGAAGCAGGCTCTCGTGTCCCAATCCAACGATAGCTTTTCCGTCTGTATTCTGTTCCGTAGGAAGTGGTGTGACACACTTTTAGTACAACTGGAAAAGACGGGGCATCCAAAGAAGTGGCGACACCGCAATGACATCTGGGTCCCACTCGCCCCCACATATGCCCAGATGCCTTAGATCGCGGGGACCACCGAAATAGATTGCGAATGCAGGACACGCGTCACCCAATGGACCGCTTTGTTGGGGACCATTCTTTTATAAGGACGAAAAGGACAAACTAACGACCGTCGGTGAGAACTGTAGAACCGAAAAAGACTCCCCGGAAAGGGACGAGCGGACGAGATTCCTGTTCGCATGCCGCAGTAGAGAGTGGGATGCGTGCAACTCACCATCGGGCCCACCTAATGATGATCCAAATCCTTAAAATTAAGTCCCATCCGATCTGACTCATCCTCATGTCGCCAAGTGGACAAGACGAGGATGAAGATTATGCACACATAAAGGGTGGGCCACTCAAGATAGTTCGTCATCTTCTAATGGTGGGTCCGATTAGGTCGCCTGCAACTCCAAAGGGTAGCTCAGTTAGCCACCCGAAAATTATAAGTTCGAAAATACAATACCACACTGGAACTATAGAGGAGTTTACCTGGCTTTCCTCTAGGCCCGTAGGGATTAATCCAATCTAAAGGATTGAAAACTCTCCAATAAAAAATTTAAAAAAAATGAAAAATCAGGTGGCCTACAAGTGAGTGGTAGAAAGAAGTGGGATCACTTGGTTGACATTAGATGGTCAATTGATATGCAATGGCTCATCTAACATGGGACCCAGTGATGGAAAGGGCAGATAGTGGCCAATAGCTGATTAAGACTAGTTGTTGGGTCATTATCAATGGGGGCGTATTTGGTGGTGCCTTTTGTATTTCGTCATCATAAGCTTGGATAAGATTGGATAGGGAAAAGGACATCCAATTTGCATTCATTAATTGAACTCTTCCTAACTCTCAGTGCTTAATTAATATTAACGATCTGTTGGGTTTGGTGAAAGGGTTATCCAACTACATCTGTTAACTTCCCTTTAATCATTTTTAGTACTAAAAACAAATCTATTTTCAGTCTAATCTATGTCGCCAGAAGAGTGAGTTGTCAGGTGTATACTGGCCAGATGGACAAATTTTTTACCAAAACCTGTGCCCAACCTAATGTTTGCATTAATTTGAAAAACACCCTCGCCTTATTACTTCTTTATATATATATATATATATATATATATATTAAGCTCCCTATTTCTATTAATGTTTTAGGTGAGAGAAAGACCTAAGACTTGGTTTCATTGCTAGAGTTTTGAATTTTTAAATTTTAACCCCTTTAGACATTTTTAGATGCTCTAGCCAAATGGATACCAAGTTCATGTTTAGGCCTTAAAGGCATTTGAAGATGCCAAAAACGGTGAAATAGTATTTTAGGGCACGTTCGTGTAACTCTTTTTTTATGGAATAGGAATAGAAAGATATTCTCATTTACATGAATTTACTTTTTTATTATTTGGTGTAGGTGGTTACCATTAGAGAAAGCCAGCTATTAACCTCTATTTTTTGAGGATGGGGGAGTGAGAGTTAGAAAATATTTTTTCAATATGGTGTCCTAGCAATAATCAGTGACCATCACACATGGGTAAGAATAGACGGGCACCAAGGAAAGAGTTACCCAATTAGCCATGTGGCAAATGGTGATGTTTTGTTTATGTTCTATAAGAATGTGGGTGTTTGTGATTTTAACGAAGGGGAGGTTTTAGCCATTCTGAAAACTCTTAGGGTAGCGTTTGGTTCGCTGAAATGGTTGTAGGCAGGAATGGAATGGAGACTGGAATAACAATGGAATGGAATGAGGCAGGAATAGTCAATTTCATTCTAGCGTTTAGTACGCTGAGGAATCAACCCAGTAATGGAATTTTGATTCATATTCCTACGTTTGGTACGCTGAAATGCTGCCTGGAATGGAATCAAATTTACATAAGATTGACCAAAATACCCTTGTTAGATTCTACTGTTATATTTGCATTGTTTGTGGTGGATGATTTGGGGGTGTGCCCCATAAAGGTGTAGTGAAAAAGTTTGTAATTTCTCATAATAATATATTATTATATTATATTATATTATACTATTTGGGGGTGGGCCTCACAATGTGTAGTGAAAAAGTTTGCATTATAATATTTTGGGATGGGCCCAACAAATGTGTAGTGAAAAATTTTATAATTTCTCAAAATAATATATTCTTATATTATATTATAATATTTGGGAGTAGGCCCCACAATGGTTGGTTGAAAAAACCATGCAACATAGCCTCTTTTATAATAGTAGGTAGATAGATAGATATAATATTTTGGGTGGGCCCCACAATGGTTGGGTGAAAAATATATTATATTATTATTATTATGATATAATAATATATTATTATATTTTATTATAATATTTTGGGTGGGCCGACAATGGTTGGGTGAAAAAGATATTATATTATTATTATGATATAATAATATTTTATTATATTTTATTATAATATTTTGGGTGGGCCCCACAATGGTTGGGTGAAAAAGATATTATATTATTATTATGATATAATAATATATTATTATATTTTATTATAATATTTTGGGTGGGCCCCACAATAGTTGGGTGAAAAAGATATTATATTATTATTATTATTATTATATAATAATAATATTACAAGCGAGGGTATTTTGGTCTCAACAAAAAGTTAGAAAGGAATGAAATGATGATTCCTTCCATTTCCCAATGGAATGGTGATTCCCTCACATAAAGGAATGGGATTCCGGAGGTAATGGTCATTCCGCCCCTTTTTGGCGAACCAAACGATGGAATGGTCATTCCGTCCATTCCGACCTCCATTCACCCGAACCAAATGCTATCTAGGTGTTTTTAGAGAATTTTCAATGGCTCCCTCATTGTGAAAAGCAACTCTTCTAATGCAGTGGCTTGGGTGTCAAATCCAAAGGCGAGTCATTCGAAATCTCAATTCATCTTCAATGAAATCCGAATTCTATCATCTTCCTTCAATGTTGATTTTCATCACGTGCTTAGATCAGTCAACCATATGGTTAGATGTTTTTGCTAAACAGGGGTTTGATAGGACATCTCCTTAGGAGGGTCTTGTTTTGTAGTTCAGTCATAGATCATATTACATATCTCCTGAATCCTATTTCTCTTTGCATTTCCATCTTCTCAATCATTTTTCCCCCTCCCCTCGTGGCCAGTTGCACTCAAAATGATAAGTTATGCAAACAGATAAATTTAAAACTTCATTAATAATAATGACATTTTAGGGTATAATAAGATTCTCATCTAAAAACAAAAAATGATGTTCTAATTTCAAGGCATGACCCTTCTCCAGTGGCATTGATGGTGTGGGACTTGGATGAATATGTATGTAGGTGCGTAAAAATTCACTAGAGAGAACAAAAAATTAAAAAATATGATGTATTTTAGACTCGACCATCTTAAAATGTAGCTCTCCATCACACTGCCTGTACATAAAAATAAAATGCCTTCTTCCCAACCTTACACATGGCAAAATACATCTATAATAGGCAACATCGACTTGATAGTAACTTACCTTTCCAGGGATAAAAAAAGGCCCATCCATGATGGGTACATATCATGAAACTAATGCTGTCCAATCTAGCATTCTGTATTTAATTAGTCATCACCAAACCACAACTTTTAGCCCTTGTTCGTACAAAAAAAAACAAAAACTTTTAGCCCTTCAATTGAGAACACTGGCCATACAGTTAGGCTAGACAAATTTGACTTGTTCTGATTTGATCTCACATACGAAAAAGGTAAAGGACCATTAAACTATTAATCATGATAACCTTGTATTATAATAGACTAAATGACCCATCTGGTCAACCTCCCAGTTAGACTCTAACTTTGAGACCTGACTTAAGTCAGTAGAATGACGTAGGCTTTTAAAACAAGTGTGAAAGTGTGAAAGGACAAGTTCCATTTGTCAGCTTGTCTCATGGCATTTCCACCACCACAAAGATTAAAAGATTACATTGATAGGAATATAGGTTAGAAGATTGATAGGAATAAATGGGATGAGGTCAAAAGAATATCATGGTGAGAATTTTTTTATTTTTCTGCTGCCATCGGGGGGGGGGGGTGGTTTCCAATATTTTGGGTGGGACTAATCCCTCCAGGTCCCGAAAAAAGCCGAATAAACTCTCCTATAGTCTCAGTATTATAGTCAGACTCAGAGTTGCAAACCTACAGAAGATGATCATTTAAAATATAATATTATTTATTTTTCTGTAATATAACACTGTGCAAGCACAGAAGAAAACCTCTTAAACATCAAATAGAAAGCTTGCCCTGTGACTTACTCTTGAAATGTTAGTGATTGTAAATTAATGTTATTTTTTACTATCTGCTTTTCAACCCACTCCATTATATTCCCGGGTTGGGTGAAGATGATTGTCCAGTATGATAGTTTCTCGGGTCCTCTGCCAAAGGTGCACCAACCAACCGCACCATTGGCACATTGACACGACACCATTAATTTAGGGTGTAACTATAGGCAACTAGAGTGAACATTAGGGTGAGGACCATGGTTCTAACTTTTAACTTTCAAGGCTAGAACCTTTCAAAAATTCTAAATCTTAAAAAAATTACTCTTTCAAACTAAGCCGGCAATAAAACTAGTCCTTGGTATGGTCAAGTTTATATGGGTCTGGCAAGGTCCATGAGTTTCATTAGCGATCCCAATGAAGGATGACACTCCTGTTGTACATTTCTGCGGTACATTACTTGTGGGATAACCTATTACCTATACAATCAGGGATCGATCTTTGGACAACGACGTGCGATGAAAACCCTTACCGTTGGGGTGAAGCCCTTACCATTGGGGTGTTTTCGTTTGTGTTCTTATATAGATAACTTATATGCAACCACCAGCCTTTTCTAGCTTTTTTAAAGAATTCATCTTTTTAAGCTTTTCCATAAAATCATCTTAACGTCTAGTTTGTGGGTTTCCTTACCACGTGTGAGGACTACTTTCCCACTTGAATGGGCTGCTTTCCTGCGTGTGCGGGCCCTCTCTTGGGTCTCAACCCCTTGGCTGGAGTAAACATTTAAAAAAAAAAAAAGTGAAAAGTTGAAATAATTTAATTGCCTATGCTCTCCCTCCATAGCGACCTAACCTTTTTTCAAGCCTTTGATGGTCGCTCAAGGTGGTTGATCACTATTGTAGGAGAATTTTTCTTTTAGTTAGGAGTACTGTATGAGAAGTTAGGTCACTGTATGTGAAAACTTAAATTAGATGCAATTGTTTGTTTATAAAAGTCAAAAAAGCAGGTGGCTGCTTCATGTAAATTCCCCTAAATATAATATTTAAGTATGTAATGATTTGAGTCTTGCTTGGGGTCTGGCTCAAGCCTTGGTTCAGGCCCTTAATTCAGATTTGGATATTATAACAGCCCAGTAACCGCGACCCAGAGGATATGGGTCCATGTAGAGTCACCTTCTAGTATGTCAGCCCTAAGGGGACCTTTGTTTGTGCCCATTTACATATGTAATTAAATCACATGCATTTCCGTTACGCATATATCACGTTTGTTTTGTGTGAATTTAATTCACATGTGTAAAACTCATGTGTAAATGGTATGAAAAATAACTCATTTGGTGCCTTGGATTTTCACACGTCAAGAGGTGTGAAAATCTTTCACATGTCACTGTTACAAGGCGGACTGCTACAGTGCCATTATGAGTAGTCCGCCTTTTATTTTTTTTTATTTTTTCTGGGCTCCACTTGTAACATCCGGACCGTTCATTTTCTTAAGAAGCTCAAACACGGCCATGTGTCCAAATTTCAACCATTGATGATGCATGGAGGTTGAGATATCATCAACATAATTACAGTCGTTAGATCAATTTATTGTTACTAACATAAGCAGTCCGCCTTTTATGATTTTTTTTATTGTTCTGGGCCCCACCTGTAAAATCAAGACCGTTCATATTCTTTAGAAGCTCAAACACGGCCATGTGTCCAATTTTCAACCGTTGATGATGCATGGAGGTTGAGATATCATCAAACAATATACAACCTATTGTTACTAACATACCCAGTCCGCTTTTTATATTTTTTTAATGTTCTGGGCCCCACCTGTAAAATCAGGACCGTTTATATTCTTCAGAAGCTCAAACACGGTCATGTGTCCAATTTTCAACCATTGATGTTGCTTGGATGTTGAGATATCATTTAACAATATACAACCTATTCATAGATTCACATGTGAAATGTTATGCTAGTAACAAACAGTGGAATCTGATGCACATGTAAGTCATTTACATATGCAAATGACTCACATGTGGGTCATTTACACATGTGAATCACTTTCACAAGAAACAAACGACCCCTAAGTGCAAATTCACTGTGTATCCAACTTGAATTCAACTCACTTTCTTCTTTTATCAGTTACTCAATCGAGTTTGACCAAGTTGTTGGTGTTCAAAGAACTATAGGTTAAAAAGATTATGGGCTTATTTATTTGTATAGAATATACGTATGAATCTTATATATATATATATATATATATATAGGGAAATGTTCATATGCATCCATCCCTCACTATTTTTGGTGAGGGACACCCCAAAAGGGGAAGTTCCAAGTACAAAAGTGAGGAAGTACACATTACCCTATATATATATATATATATATATATATATATATATATATATTAGAGGTGTCCCAGTCCTTCGGGTCGTTCTCATCCCTTCGGGCCCAAGGGAGCCGGGTAAATCCCATGTGGCCACAATGTGGTAGCAGTTTCAAACCCCCAACCTCTAGGAGCAATCCGTGATCTTAGGCCAACCGAGCTACCACTCGGGGTTCAAGAAATCAATCATGGTGGACGATGTAGAATTTTATAAGATCAATAATGAAGATGAGACCTTGACTTTCCCAATATTTGAATTACTAGAGTGATGGTTAGGTATTTATTTCTCATCTTCCATTGGTCAATTTTAATTAAAACGAGGTTATTTGATGGTCATCTTTGGATATTCACATTTAATTCTTCATTTAAACCACTTATAGAAATACAAAATTTTATAATTCCTAGAAAGTAGGAATTCAATTGCATGAAACAAACATGTCCTGTATATCGGAAAATTTAATAGGTCAGATGATCATAAACACCCCAGAATTAACCCCATTTTTCTTGTCACATGCCACTGTGTTCCACCAGCGGAATGACCCAACCACAGTTAATCACAACTGCTAATAAGCCGGGACGGAGAGAAAATCAAACTGATCAGACACCCAGTCAATTATGCCTTTTTTCTTTTGCTTGAAAAATGCTTTGCACAAACACCTATCATGATCCAGTTTTACATAGTGGTGTTTTTTTTCCTTTTCTTCTTTTGGTAACAGATCAATCTAGTGTTGGGGCCACCATAAATGGTTTGTGATATAGGGCACTCCCATTCTTCATTCTACTTTTCTTTTTTTACAATACTTTCCAGTAGTAGTTTAAGCACCTCTTTTAATTCTCTCTCTGTTTCCATAGCTTGCTTTCTGTAACTCTAGTAATTGAGTCAAGTGAAGTAAAGTTGATTTTGAATAAAGAATAAAATATAAGTGGGTTATGATGGTATTTTGTTTTTAGTTGTTTGTTATGGAATCTTTTTGACTTTTTGTATAGAAAAGTGGAGTATTTTTGTCTTTTAGTAAGTAAAGGTAGTTGCTTTTTGACTTTTTTGGAAAAAAAGATGGAGGGAATTTTGGTAAAAGGTGATTTTGATGGGATGTTTAAATTGACTTAACTTTACTTGATTTTATAAGTAAAATTACCAAACAGACCCTAAAGGGTGACTGAATAGAATGATCATCTGCTGTCCTCTTTCTCCTTTTCCTGGACCCTTGGTGACAAAGTCACACTCTTTCCTGTTTGCCACGTCCATCTTAACGAGGCATGCATGTGACTTCCCTTCCCTCTCTAACAACTTTCGCATAGGTTGTATGACTCCCTTTCCCTCGCTAAATACTCACTTTAGATTGTACTTTCACCTTCGTTTTTCTTTCTTTTTTAAAACCCCACCTCCCCCGCTGAGGGGGCTGAGACCTGAACCTGAGAGAGAGTCTGTATAAACACGAGAAGGTAATCCACTCAAGTAAAAAAAGAGGCGAAAGCCTACACAAGTGAAAAGTTGTGACGTAGGAGGGGTTCAAACCTCAAACAATTAGCTAAGAATTGATGCTGGTAAGGAGCCCATCTTTTCGTCATTCTACTTAACTAGCTCTTCGGCATGAAATGCTGAGCATGGTGTTTCAAATATTGCTGAAAACATCTTGTTTCCATTCAGGGAAAAACTGATGTATACTAATTGTAACTGTGATAAGATTTCGTAGATATTGTTGGATCGACTAGCAAATTGATAAGAGATGACTTCAATAAAAGTCCAATCAAATGTTCCTAATTTTCGGTTTATAGCTCGAGATTTAACAGCTAAAAAACATATAAAATTATGGCGATGATACCAATGCCAGTCTATATTCAGATTAACATCAAACGAAGACCAGGGTCGGTGTTTTTTTAAGAAATTCTCATTGGCGGGCAATAAAAGGGCAATGTCAGTAAACGGAACGTTCTTTTGGAGAATGTGGAAATTTTCAAAGTCCTTGTACTTATTAACTCATAATAAAATTTTGGGGTGTTTAGTCCAAGGTCCCTCATAGTATGACTTTGTTGCAAACAGTCCAAAAAGAAAAGTCACACAACTAAAGGTCTTCTATCACATTCCCATACTTGATATGTTTAATTTACCCTTTCTTTAAATCATATCTCGATGGGATATCTCATTAATAGTGGTCAATTACCATTTAATTGGCCACGATCAATGGAATATTATTAATGAGATTTTCAAATAAATTTTAAAAACACACAAATAAATTTCAAAATAATGCAAATAAATCTCAAAGGACACAATAATTTCAAAAAACGCAATAAATTTCAAAATAACGCGGATAAATTTAAAAATGTAAATAAATTTATAAAAAGATCCAAATAAATTTCAAAAGATGAAAATCAATTTCAAAAGATCCAAACAAATTTAGAAAAAATGTAAATGAATTTCAAAAGACGTAAATAAAATTAAAAAATACAAATAAATTTAAAAAAATGCAAATACATTTGCCAAAACTAAGATAACCCAAAATTTTCAAATTAGTGAAAAATCTGGCAAAAACTCAGTTAAATTTATTTCAAAAATACAAATAAATTTCAAAAGATACAAATAAAATTCAAAAACACAAATAGATCTAAAAAAATACAAATAAATCTAAAAAAAAAAAGAAAGATTAGTTCAAAAACTTAGTTAAAAATTTTAAAATGGAGATAAATTTTTCAGAAACTCACCTATATTTTTCAAAAACCCAAATAAATTTGCCAAAAACTCAAATAGATTTATTTAGAACTTAGATAAGAGTAGGGCTCTCCTAAGTTGCAGCTAAACTTATCCTAAGCTGCGATAGTGCTGGTCCCATAAATTAAAGTTGATTATATCTGTTTTTTGCGTGATGGAACTGAAAAATCCAATTCTAATTGGATTTATCTTGATTTTGGAGACGATCATCATGTAAAAAATAGGCAAATCGACTTTGATTTATGAGACCAACCCTGTTTCAGCTTAGGAGAGCTGCTCTCCTCATATAAATTTGTTCCAGAACTCAGATAAGTAACTAAAAAATCAGATAGATTTGTCCAGAACTCAAATAAATTTGTTTCAGAACTCAGATAAATTCATGCAAAACTCAAATAAATTTGACAAAAAATAAAAAACTCAGATAATTTTGACAGAGCCAGCAAACCATGCAGGTCCAAAACACCACTCTCTCTAAAAGAGGAAAACCAAGAAATCAGAACCAATGCAGCCAAAGGAGGACCGATTGAGAATATAAGCCGATTTTATCCAAATGAAGAGGATCACAACGAAACGAAGGAGCACATTTCATAGTTATTAATTTCGTTTCGTTTCGGCCGAAATGGCCGAAATTTTTCGTTTCTGTCAAGTGGCCGAAACGAAATTCCAGTCAAAACTTTTCGGTTTAAATTTTGGTCAATTTCGGCTGAAATTCGGGATTTCGGCCAACATGTTATTTTTCGGCCGAAATGGAATTTTACATAATTAATTTTTTAAAACTTTTTTTACACACATATATTTTGTATTTCTTATATTTTCACAAAATATAATTCCAAAAAAATCACTTAATGGATTAAATCTATATTTATTACTTTTTCTATTTTTTACTTATATATGTATATATATTTTGTTATATTTTTCCCGAAATGTAATTCCGAAAAGTTTCGCCGAAATCTCGAATCGGCCGAAACTTTTCATTTTGTAGGCCAGACCGAAATGAGGTCCGAAACGATATTAACAACTATGGCACATTTGCAACAAGCGTGATCAAGCTATATCTAGCCCGTTCAAAGAGGGACCACAGTGTGCTTGAAAGTTGAAACTATGAAAAGATAAATCCCGACATCTCGACGCTTCTACATAAGAACATCGGCAACTACTACAACGGAGGTTTGAAAGAATTAGTCGATTCAAGTATCAAATCGGAAACAAAGAGACGGAGATGCTGGAAATGGATCGAAGAAGTATAAAATCATCTATTTGATTGTTAGACCCTTTCGACTCGGTTGAAGTTGGTCAGGAAAGAAAATCTTCTCCAGCGATGACGAGTCGGCAGCGGTGGCGCAATTGAATCAGCTATAACAAATAGACGAATAAAGGGTTCTATTATAAAACCTGTAACTTGAAGAAAAAGAAAAGGGCTCTGGCTAGGTTCTGTCCATGTCCAGATTGAAGAATAAGAAGATAGAGAATGGAAGATCTAAAAATTAAAATTTTATTCCTAATCAGTTAAAAGGGCAAATCAGTCATAAAAATGTATGAGGTGTCGTATCTAGGGGCTTTTCGCCATGAGGTGGCGTATCTAGGGACATCTCGCCGAAATATGTCTAAGCTGCAGGGACTACAAGCCTTAGAGGAAAAGTTGATGGACTGGAAGCCTTATAAGACCTCAATGAGGGACCTTTTGCTAGAGGTGGCAATCGGGTCGAGTTATGCTAAACGGGTCGGACTCGTTTATTAAACGGGTTAGACAAGCCTAACCCGCATTCGACCCGTTTAATAAACGGGACGGAAACCCCTAACCGCATCCACCACTTGTCAACCCGACCCGACCCACTTAAACCCGCATAACCCACATCCATCTTGTGAATCAATTGACTAAACCATGGAGATAAAGAGAAATACCTGAAAATGCTTCTTCGGATAATTGTAGAAGTTGCTGGAAACGTTGTGATGTTGTAGAACTTGTAAAGTTGCAATGGATACTAGGATGATTAGATGACTTGAATCTGAGTTAAAGTTGTAGGCGAGAATGAATAGTTGCAGGCTTGCAACAGTAACAACTAGTAAGGAAGAAAGTAGAGAGCGTGGACTGTGGAGACCGAAGGACATGGAAGAAAGAAGCCAAGAAGGCAATGAACGTGGAAGTGAAACAGCCCCTAGTCTCTAGTCCCTGGAGTTAGAGTTAATGCCAATTGGCAACCCCCACGTACATTCTAATTAAGTATTGCTAATCTTAAACAGACTTCAATACAAGAATTAATGTGGGTTCTGCGGGTCAAGCTGGTCAACCCTAACCTGACCTGCTTAATTGTAGGTCATGAATACTTGACTCGTGACCGACCCACCTATCAAACGGGTCGGGTTAAGCAGGTAATACGCGGGTCGGGTCGGGCCATATTTTGCCACCTATACCTTTCGCTAATTTACTCTAAAATTTTCAATATTGTCAAAATGACTGTGGGCAATTGGTGGAATTGCCCAATGATCCTCCACGAAGAAATGCTTCATGGTTTAAATAAAGGGACCACCTACCATCAATTTATTCCTTCACACACGCCCTGTTCCACCTTTAATTGTCCTTACTCTTAATTTTGACATTTATCATGACATTAATCACCATTTAATTCCTTCAATTTATTCCTTTACACATGCCCTTGAAGTACATGTGCTCGTCATCACAGAAATAAAACTCAAAAGATCCCAAAAAGACCCCGGGTTGTTTCGGGCGTTGTTGCAGAAGACAAATCCAAATAGGGGATTTGGAATAGCCATCTCCATCGTCGGAGGTTCTTGATTTCTCGGTTTGTCCAGATTAAATCCGTGCCGGTCGCTGCAGCCGTAACCGATGGTTCTCCATCATTGATAAAGAGGAAGACAACAGACTGCCTTCTCTTGGTTACTGCTACCGAACCAGAATAGAGGTGGTTTGGGGCTCTGCAACAATGCACGGTCTCTGATGAGGAAGACAAAGATCTGAGTCTGTGGAGAAAACGAACGGAAGTTGCAAAGAAAATCGGAATCGGGGCAGAGGTAGTAAAGATATGGAAAGATTTATATGGTTTTGTTCACTTTCTCAAGAGAAAGTCTCTGCCCATCGCTTATCTAAGTTTTAATGAAATTTATGAGTTTTTGTCAAATTTATCTAAGTTTTTTTTAAAGTTTAAAAGGAGTTTTTCGGAAAATATATCTGAGTTTTTTTTTGACAAATTTTGAATTTTTTAAATTCAAATCTACCAAGAGGATCCAACTTTGTTTAGTAAAAAGGCAAATTTTTGGAAACTATATTTGAGTTTTTTTGGAAAATTTTGAATTTGCCAAAAACTTCAATTTTGAAAATTTGAATTTCAAATCTTCTAAGAGGATTCAAATTCAAATTTTTGAAAATTTGAAATCTATTTGTTTTTTTGAATTTTATTTGTATTTTGAAATGGTAGTTGACCATTATTAATCGCATATCCCATTAATCATGGGATATGATTTATCTTTAAATAAATAAGAACTTTTAAAAATAGGGTAACTTGGATTTTTTAGGTCTTTAAATTTGAAAAAAAGGACCAACCATACTATGAAAAAAATTATGAATTTAAGGCAAGAAAATGAAATATTTAAGGACCTGTCGCCAAATGCCCCTTAATTTTCTCATCCACATGAAATTTAGAGGGGACGGTCTAGATGCATAGTGCATAGGTAAATATTTTCTGCCAAGATGAAAAAAAAAGGAATGAACCCACCTTGAACTAGGTTCGACTTAATACCTTTGAATTTTATAAAAATAGGAAAAGCTTTGAGCACTTAAAACTAAAATTTAAGATAATTTGATGCATTATGCGTACCACTAATCCGTGTCCAAACCTATTCGTGTGTTGCCTCTCTAAATTTCCATGCATCCGCTTGGGCCCCACAGCTGTACTTTTTTAAGGTGGGTAAAAACAGGAGATAGTATCCAAATTCACCCTTATTTGGGGTGGAGGGATTCTCTTACGACCAAGGTTTCAAACGGTCTAGATTCCATCCCACCGTAATAAAAAAAATAAAAAATTAATGCAAATCTTTATGATTCTACGTAAAACAATTAATGCGAATTGGAGAGAAAAGAACAAATGGGGAAGTGCCCATTCAATCAAAACCCATTTTCCTAATTCTATCATCAAGCAACAAATAATTGACAAATAGATAAAATAATTTATCTTTCCTCCATTGAAAGTAATTATATTAAAACCCGACAATACATGGATAGCAAGAGGCTTTCATTATATATGATGATGCACAAAAATGTATTCGCGCACCACGTGTCAGATATGAGCAATGAATGCAGTAATTAAGAGGAGAGAGAGATTTATAGTGGTTCGGTCAGTGTGACCTACGTCCACTTCAAAAGGGCAGAGGTCGCCGGATATATTAATTCTCAAGTGATTCAGATATTACAAACTTAGGAGAGTGTGTAGAAGAGAGAATCTTGCTTGCCCCTCAAGTACCGAGAGGCTCTTTAATTTATAGTCTTCCCCTAACAGATGGGGACGACTTTACAGCGCCGTTCACGAGGAGCATTTGAGCTGTCCTCGACGGGCGAGGCAGTTGGGATATTCTCCGCAGGACTTGGTAAAAGCGGAATGTGGCCTGACTACTTCCGAAGCGACGTGTATAGCTGTGACGTAGCCAGGCATCGTGGATTTGGGCCCGGATTCCATTGGACCAAACGGTTCTCCATTAATTTAGGCTTCGGCTCATTACGGACCTGAACACTCGGGCCTGACTCATCAATATACATTGCCTAGAGATCGACTCTTGGGCGGATAGGTTTAGGTCGTCACCCTAAGCCACTAAAGGCCAATCAAGCAAAAAAAACAAAAAAGGTTATATTAAAACCCTGATAAGTGATAGCGATGCATTTTTCCACATCTAATTAATCAAATTAGGTTACTCAAACATCTCACAGCATTGAAAAAGGTGGTTGCAATGATAATATGTGTATGAAAATAAAAAAGTTAAGACCGTGGCTGGTTAGCGTGTTCTTATAGCTTCACTTTTATTTTTTCATTTTTTTGGTATCCCAATCTAGAGAGCCGGGATGTAAAAGAGCCCACACAAGTGGAAAGAAAAGCATCCAAAGTTGAAAGAGTAATGCCAAGAGTCAATCCTTGGGCAGCAGGGAGAAGATCATGGGTGCCAACCAACTGAGCAACCACATATTGTATGGAGATTCAGTTGATAAAAGGTAGGTTTGAGAATTATCCATCCATCCATCCGTTTTCACCATTTTTGGGTTTGTTGATAGCTGTTAAACCAACAATGGTGATTGGACCAATCCCTTTTTTTTATTTTTTTTCCTTTCCTCTGGCTGCCCATTTCCTTGCATTTTATAAGAGGAAAGCGCAGTTATCAATGAGACTGTGGGTAGATGTTTAAACCTTTCACGACCCTTAAAGCATGTATTCTAACATGGACTCTTATGCTGTGTTTGGGAAGAGAGGAGGGGAGGGGAGGGGAGGGGAGGGGAGGGGAAATTTGAGGGGAAGGAAAATGAAGGGGAGGGGAGGGAAAATTAATTTTACCTCCTCTTGTTTGGAAAGTAAAAAAGTAGGGGAAAGAAAAGTGAAAAAGTAGGATTTTGTTTGTTTGTAAGTACATGAAAAATTACCATTTTGCCCTTACTTTTATAAAAGTTTCTAAATGACAACAAATGACAAAAAGGGCAAAAAGGACTTTTTCCCTCATTTTCCTTCCCCTCCCTCATTTTCCCCCCATTTTTGGGGGGAAAATTTTTGCCACAAGAAGACAAAAATTTCCCCCCAGTTTCCTCCCCAAACCCCCCCCCCCCCCCTTCCCAAACACCCCCCAAAAAGATTTTTCCCCCACTTTTCCCTCCTTTTTTTCCTTCCCCCCTCTTTCCCCCCTTCCCAAACAGAGGTTAAGGCTTGTATTCTAACATCATTTACCATGGAAAATATTCTCCTCCGAGCAGCAGGATGGAGGTGTTCTCATCCCAACCATTCAAAAGGTGGGACTCCCTAAAATTACATAGATGGGCCCATGGCAAAGTGCACTGATCCGCTTTTGGTATTCAGGCATGCCTGCCGGAGAACCCCGTCCCATTTGCCTGAACTTTAAGTTTAGGGCCTATTTGTTTGCATAGAAAACATAGCAATTCTTTCACTGTGGGATTATGAAAGTGGTGAAGGGTGAATGATAGAAGATGAGGGGCGGAGGATATCAAGTAGCAACCTAGATAGGACCTTGACTTTTCTAGTATTTGAATTACTAAGGTGATGTCAAGATGTTCATCCTCATCTTTCCTTGATTAATTTTTCACAATGTGAGGTTATTTGATGATATTATTGGATATGCACCTTTAATTCTTTAGTTTTAACCATTTACATAAATAGAAAGTCTTACAAATCTTTGGAATTCAATTGCATGAAATAAACATGTCATTAGTCTTTTTCCAGAAACAATCAACTCAAAGACATCTAAATGTGCACTGAACGTGGGATCCTCTTTTCTAATAAAAATCGACTTTTATCAATTATCCACAAAAACGGATCCCCTGTTTGGACCAATCGGGTGGACATGTGAGCTTAGTCTTTTAAGTACAAAACAAGTACAAAGCTCATGTGTCACCCCCTGATTGGTCCAAACATGTTTCTTGTTTGGTCCAAAGAGGGGATCCGGTTCCGTTATCCACACCCCCTGTAATAGCTTTGATCCAAGTTTCACTTTTATCCAAGTAAATATTGGATCATCTGTAAAAACATAGATTGGATCATCATGTAAAAACATGGTTATCTATCCACTGGTTGGAGAGATTTTTGGGCCAATGCTTATACATGGAGGTTGAGCTGGTTGGAGAAAAATGCGCTCCATAGGTCATGTGATCCATTCCACACACACCCACATGGGGGTTGAGTGGGTTACAGAAGAACTGACTTGAGTTATTTAAAAAAAAAAGAAGAAAAGAATAGAAAGTACTCATTACTCAATCATTTACGTTTTGGAGTAGTTTAAATTCCATACTCAAATTAAGAATAGATCATGAGGTTCTTTTGTTAATGATACTAAAGGAGTAGTAAATGAAGGCGCAAGGCGCAACTCAATAACCTTTGCTAATTAGGTGGGTTGTTAGTCTTATTCTTGTAAGTTGTAACAAAGCTGTAACATGAAACTAAAATGCAAGTTGGTGAAGGAATAGACCATAAAAAAAATGGTTTATGAGGTGGGTTAGATTTAGAAGTTAAGAATTTTAGTTATAGTCTTGGTTGTGGAGATTCAATCATTGACTTGGAGAAGTAAAGCTTAGAACAAGGGCTGTGGGCTGTGGGTTACTCAGAGAAGAGAGACATTTGAGAGAGTAACTAGGAAGGGTTGGTGAGAATAGGGGAGTTGTGGTTATGAATTGCATCTAAAGCAAGGGTCTATGCATCATTTTTCATAGATTCATGAATTGGGTCCACAATCTAGGAGCTCAACAAAGCAATTTTAACTAAAAGCAAGGGTCTATGCATCATTTTTCATAGATTCATGAATTGGGTCCACAATCTAGGAGCTCAACAAAGCAATTTTAACTAAAACTAAGTGTAGTGTGCTCATCACTTACAATGAATTATATAGGTCACCCAGAACCAATTAATGTTTTTGTACCTTGATCAGACTCTTGTTTGGTGTAAAGGACCCAGGTCCAATATAGACGAAACTGACTTGACCCAGCAGAGACTCTGGGCCCAACTCAACACTCAAGTTCATTATTGTATCTTATAAAACAACCATCAATGATTGTAATATTATTGCAGATATGCACCATCTCCCAGGAGGGCGACACCTCTGTGGGGCCCACTTTGTGGGCCTATTTAGATTTTCCCTTTCCTGGCCCCCTTGAACCTGTTTGAGCCCCATATGGGCTGTTAACATTGGGTCGAGATATAGAGGTTTTTTACTTTGATTTTGCATGGACCAGATCCTGATCATGATAGGTCTGTTGAATCCAAAATATTCAAACACCTTTAAACCAACCTACATGGATACTGTTACCATCACCCAGGTGCGCCTTGCAGGGCTGTTGCTCATGATTTATTTTGGGAGATCGCCCGGGAAATCAAGGTCATGCATGTTTGCCTGAGCCCTCTGGAACTGAATCATCTTTCCTGGATCCATTATCAATTGGGTGAAAAAATGATCCTTACCTTGACCTTTTGGGTTGGACCCTTGGAGTAACCAGCTGATAGGAGGTTCATTATCATCCCCATCTAAATGGACCAAATCCGGATTAGATAATATTAGGGCCAATGGGCCTGTGCCTTTTCTTTAACATAGTCGGTCGTTCCTGTAGTTGGTTAGATTAATTAATTGTTAAATCTGGCTCATTTCCACAGTTTAGACTAAAGATTAATTTATATTGCATTTAAATTTATTTGGGTATTTGGGTATTCAACCATGGTTTTAAGTGGACTTTCAATGGAATTAACCAATGGGTCTTATTTTGACCACGTGGGAGGTTGGATCAGCCCATATAAACAGGGCCGGGTTTTAAAATCTCTGGTGTAGCATGACCTTGGGCTCATTTAGCTTAATGCATCAAACATTTCATTTTCTGTTGCATTCATCTAACAATAACAAAATAAACACGTGGTTTCTAATTTCATTGGCTACCCCGCATCACACCCAGATAATCAGGGACTAGGGTTGCAAATGGGTATTCGATAATCCGAGTACCTGAAAGTTTCGACTCGAAAAAAATCAAGTCCGCAACTTATTTTAGGTTCTGATTCATAAACGGGTCTGGGTCCGGAACCTAATTTAGGTTCCGATTGATAAATGGGTGCGGTTTTGAGTCCATATAAGTTCCGACCCGTGGGCCCAACATATGTGTCTTTGATATTGCAAACTGAACCTCAAAATAAACTTTTTTTAGGCCATTTTTTAAGTATAATGCAAGAAGTAGCAGACTTGATGCATTGTTATAAGTTGAATGATATACTTATTTTAAGGGGAAAAAAATGAAGAGAAGTTAGAACCAGTTTCAGAACTAGATTCAGTCCTCTAAGTGGACCCAATTCCGAAACCGTATTCGGATTTTTCTATTGGAACTGGGTTTGGAGCCAACAAAACAAGTTCCGAGTCAAAACCGGATCCACAATAGGAACCATTATTTAGAAGCGGGTCTGAGTCTAGTGTGGTTCCGACCCGAAACCATTTTGTTTGCAACCCTACTAGGGACTGACTCCGGTCTCCACCCACTCCTCGTGTTTGGGGGTTCTCTCTCCTCACATGTGCGAGTTTCTCTCCCCTTGTGTGTGAGTCTCTCGGAGTCCCAGGGTCCAAGCCCCCTTAGCTGGGAAGGATACCAAAAAATAAAAAGAAGCATTATCTTGAAAATTAATATGAAAACTAATAGGTTGTATATCATGGGCTTGTGATGGGTCAATTTGGTGGCCTCAAACCAGCGGATCATCACTATTTAGCAACTATTTGCATTGTTTTTAACCTTATTTGAAAGACCGAATCAGCCCTCAATCATATTATCTTCAAGACCCGAACAATAGGTAAGGTGGAATCTTTTTTCAGGATCTATTTGGGAACGATTTGCTTGATGTATCAATATCAGACAAACAGCTCGAGGGCTTAGGTTATGAATTCTGCATGAACTTTGCTTGGGCCTCAAAACTTTTGTTAATAGGTCCATCCCAAAAAGGGGTCAGATCCCGGCCCATGTGGAACCCTGGTCCTGGCAAGGTTGAATGGTGTGTTAGATCATAGATGGGTCACCTGTCGAGTTGGTGGACATTGAATTGTTCATTTGTGAGGCATCTCAGGCATCTGAAAACTTGATTTACTTGTCATTGATGGCACACAGGCAGCCCAACTATAACAATCAAAATCATCAAAGCCTTTTGATGACATACCTAAGCTATTATATTTCCTATCAGCAAATGATAGCCCTTCATGTGCTTGCTTTGGCCTTGCCCTACATTGTTAAAATCTCACTCATTAGAATTCTCTCCAGAGCTCTTTTTTTTTTTTTTTTTTCAAGGTAACACCCGAAGTGGAGATATTGCTTACGAAGGAACTCCACCACCTTGACCGCACTTCGTGGGACCGACATGGCTTCCAAACCCCCAACCAACCTAACTAATCAAACAGACAGCGTTATGGATCTCTCCTTTCGCTAGGGACCCTTTGGGCTGCACGAGCTAGACGGTGTTACAGATTTCACCTGCTAGATCAGCAGAATCTGAGCCCTCCACGAAGCCACAGGGCAGCATTCCTAGAGTCAGGGGTGGAACCAGGATATGGACATTGGGAGGGCAATTGTAAATAAATTTTTCTTTTTTTTTTGGGGGGGGGTGGGGGGGTGGGGGTGGCATTGCAAAAAATAGCTTTAAATTTTAAGTAATCTACAAGGCTTTTTTGAGATTTTGGGGGGGGGGGGGGGGGGGGGCCTACCAGCCCCGCCAGCCCCTCCCTAGTTCCGCCCCTGGTTGGAGCCTCTACTAGGAGTCGAAGCGACGACCTCCAAATCACAGAGCAGAGCTTTTACCAACCAAACACAAATGCCTTAGTTGCAGCCGCATAATAATAATAATAATAATAATAATAATAATAATAATAATAATAATAATAATAATAATAATAATAATAATAATAATAATAATAATAATAATAATAATAATAATAATAATAATAATAATAATAATAATAAAGTAGACACTTCACTACCCAAATTGAGTTGGGCCAGGCCAAAGCTTGTCAACATCCACCTTGTTTAGTTATTGGGAATTTTAAACGGGCCTGCAATTGGCCTCAGGCACAGGCCACCTGGGCCAGAGAATAGGCCTGGGTCCAACCCATGACTTAAAATAGGGCCAGTCTCTTGTGTTTTAAGTGTGCCTGTGACCAAACCATGATCTTAAAATAGTTCGGCCAAAGTCCAAACCATGATGGGTTGTTCCTTGCCATTGTTTTTTGGTTCAATAGATGAGTGGAGATTGGAGAGGTGGAAAATGGCTAATCAATGCAATGCTGAACCATTTTCCATTCATAGGTAGGCCCACAAGGTGGATGACGCCCTGATCAACGACCATCACTCCAACCAATCCAGACCCCTCAAAACTGTATAACCTTGGGGCCTATTGCTCAAATCAATGGTCACATAGTGTCAATTAACAGGAAAATAATTGATTGAGATACTATTCAAATCGCCATATGCATCCAAGTGGCTTCTTCAACCTGAAATTAGGCAACCTTTCCATTTGCTTTTCAAACTGCTAAATTATCCATTCTCAGTCGTATAGCTATCATCATCCTTGGAAAAAATACTGAGAGTCGGGTTGTAAATGGGCGGTTCCGGTCCGGGTCCGAGTCCATGGTGCATCCGGAGCCGGAGCCGTTAAGAAGAAAGTGGAACCTGACCCGGAACCGTTTCGGAACCAGTTTATTGGTTCTGGAATCGGAACCATAGTCATATATGGGACGTGTCTGGGTCCGGGTCTAGATAGAGAATGATATTTAAAAAAAATAAGGTTTTTAGGAGAAATTTTTGAAAATTGAGGTAATATGTCGGGTCTCAGGTCCACGGGTTTGAACCAAGGTGGAACCGGACCCGGATCCATTTACATATCGGGGCCTAAATAAGGACCCAGACCCGATTTCTAACGAGTTGGAACCTCCAGGTAATTGGAGAATCGGGGACCCATTTACATCCCTAACTAAGAGCTTAATTTTCTTAATATTCTTATAGAGCTTATTGGGAAAATCTCTATAAAACAAATATACTTACTGGATGTTATTAGCAAATACATATAATTGCAGCTAGGACTGAACCAAATAATGAATTAATATCATGATATTCTCTTCTTGGTGATGTTTTTGTGAGAAAACTTTGAGCTAGATTGTTCATTTTTATACATGAATAGTAAGGTATATTTTTCCATATTGGCGGTTTCTATGATGTGGGGATTAGAATTCTAAATCAATATAATTAAACAAAATGCTATTTTGATTGGATGTAGGTGCTTTTTAGTGAGATCAGATCCAATCCCATGTGAAAGAGAATATAAGTGATTAGAGACATATCAGCTGTCAAAATAACCATTATGTTGGCATGGTGGTTCTCATAATTATTTTCACTTTCTCCCTACAAACAAAAACATATCTGTCATGAAAGTTACGGAGCGGTTCAAGGTCGGGAATGGTAGTGAGTAATAAGCAAAAGGTTTTCAGGACAATGATATTTTAAATGATGAGTTAAGATGATATTGTAGTTTGGAGGAGGATTTCTCTCTGACCACTGAGTAATGATGCCCTGCACCCTTTTCCTTTCAGGAAGTGATCAACCAAAAAGCTAAAAACCAATGTATTCTTATTTAACTGCAATGTAGAACAAAGAAAACTGCTGAATTTATTTATTATGATTATATGAATAGGTGTTGTTTGGCCAAAAAAATGTCCTTCTCCATGTGGCGCAATTGGATGCATGACAATCATGAAAGGCTAAAGAATAGAAAACGATGGAATGTAAGTTGATAGGAATAAAATAAGAACATACGATATCAACCTGATCCCATGATCTTATAATCATTAATTTTAATTCCTTAAAGTTTACGGTATAGATTTTTAAGATCACTTTTATTCCATAATTTCACAGTAATTTTCATTGAGTGAAAAGATTACATTTATATTATCCAAAGGATAAGGATAATCCTAACAACACTAATATCTTATTAATTTTCTTTAAGTGATTGATCATAATTTTTAACATTCTCTCAATCACTGATTGTGAACATGGAATAAAGAAGAACCCTTTGATATAAATTATATAATACACTCTTCATATTTTCTTGGAGATCACCGTCGTCCGTACCTAGATAACCTGGGACTAGGGTTGCAAATGGGTATTCGATAATCTGAGTACCTGAAAGTTTCGACTTGAAAAAAATCGGGTCTGCAACTTATTTTAGGTTCTGATTCATAAATGGGTCTGGGTCCAGAATCTAATTTAGGTTCCTATTGATAAATGGGTGATGTTCTGGGTCCATATAAGTTCCGACCCGTGGGCCCAACATATGATTCTTTGATATTGCAAACTAAACCTCAAAATAAACTTTTTTTAGGCCATTTTTTTAAGTATAATGCATTGTTATAAGTTGAATAATATACTTATTTTAAGGGGAAAAAATGAAGAGAAGTTAGAACCAGTTTCAGAACTAGATTCAGTCCTCGAGGTGGACCCAATTCCGGAACTGTATTCGGATTTTTCTATTGGAACTGGGTTTGGAACCAACAAAACAGGTTCCGAGTAAAAACCGGATCTACAATAGGAACCATTATTTAGAAACGGGTCCGAGTCTGGTGTGGTTCCGACCCGAAACCATTTTGTTTGCAACCCTACTAGGGACCGACTCCGGTCTCCACCCACTCCTCGTGTTTTGGGGTTCTCTCTCCTCACATGTGCGAGTTTCTCTCCCCTTGTGTGTGAGTCGCTCGGAGTCCCAGGGTCCAAGCCCCCTTAGCTGGGAAGGATACCAAAAAATAAAAAGAAGCATTATCCTGAAAATTAATATAAAAACTAATAGGTTGTATATCATGGGCTTGTTATGGGTCAATTTGGTGGCCTCTAACCAGTGGATCATCTCTATTTAACAACTATTTGCATTGTTTTTAACCTTATTTGAAAGACCGAATCAGCCCTCAATCATATTATCTTCAAGACCGGAACAATAGGTAAGGTGGAATCTCTTTTCAGGATCTATTTGGGAACGATTTGCTTGATGTATCAACATCAGACAAACAGCTCGAGGGCTTAGGTTATGAATTCTGCATGAACTTTGCTTGGGCCTCAAAACTTTTGTTAATAGGTCCATCCCAAAAAGGGGTCAGATCCCCGCCCATGTGCAACCCTGGTCCTGGCAAGTTTGAATGGTGTGTTCGATCATAGATGGTCACCTGTCGAGTTGGTGGACATTGAATTGTTCATTTGTGAGGCATCTCAGGCATCTGAAAACTTGATTTACATGTCATTGATGGCACACAGGCAGCCCAAGTATAATAATCAAAATCATCAAAGCCTTTTGATGACATACCTAAGCTATTATATTTCCTATCAGCAAATGATAGCCCTTCATGTGCTTGCTCTGGCCTTGCCCTACAGTGTTAAAATCTCACTCATTAGAATTCTCTTCAGAGCTGGTCCAGCTCACAAATGCCTTACTTCTTTCTTCTTTTTTTTTTCCTGCAAGGTAACACCCTAAGCCGAGATATTGCTAACGAAGGAACTCCACCACCTTGACCGCACTTCGTGGGACCGACATGGCTTCCAAACCCCCAACCAACCTAACTAGTCGGACGGAAGGCGTTATGGATCTCTCCTTTTGCTGGGGACCCTTTGGCCTACACGAGCCAGACGGTGTTATAGATTTCTCCTGCTAGATCAACGGAATCTAAGCCCTCCACGAAGCCACAGGGCAGCGTTCCTGGAGTCAAGGGCGAAACCTTGGGAGGGCCATTGTGAATAAAAATTTTCTTTTGGGGGGGGGGGAGGGGTTGCAAAAAATAGCTTTAAACTTTAAATAATCTAAAAGGTTGTTTTTGAAATTTTGGGAGGGCAATGGCCCTGCCAGGCCCTTCCTAGTTCCGCCCCTGGTTGGAGCCTCTACTAGGAGTCGAAGCGACGACCTCCAAATCACGGAGCGGAGCCTTTACCAACCGAACACAAATGCCTTACTTGCAGCCGCATCATCATCATCGTCATAATAATAATAATAATAATAATAATAATAATAAGAGTAATAATAATAATAAAGTAGACAGTTCATTGGCCAAATTGAGTTGGGCCAGGCCAAAACTTGTCAACATCCACCTTGTTTAGTTATTGGGAATTTTAAGCAGGCCTGAAATTGGCCTCAGGCCCAGTCCATCTGGGCCAGAGAATAGGCCTGGGTCCAACCCATGATCTTAAAATAGGGCCATTCTCTTGTGTTTTAAGTGTGCCTGTGACCAAACCATAATCTTAAAATAGTTCGGCCAAAGCCCAAACCATGATGAGTTGTTCCTTGCCATTGTTTTTTGGTTCAATAGATGAGTGGAGATTGTAGAGGTGGAAAATGGCTAATCAATGCAATGCTGAACCATTTTCCATTCATTCGACCATCACTCCAACCAATCCAGACCCCTCAAAACTGTATAACCTTGGGGCCTATTGCTCAAATCAATGGTCACATAATGTAAATTAACAGGAAAATAATTGATTGAGATACTATTCAAATCACCATCTGCATCCAAGTGGCTTCTTCAACCTGAAATTAGGCAACCTTTACATTTGCTTTTCAAACTGCTAAATTATCCATTCTCAGTCATATAGCTATCATCTTCCTTGGAAGAAATACTGAGTCGGGTTGTAAATGGGCGGTTCCGGTCCGGGTCCAGGTCCATGGTGCACCCGGAGCCATTAAGAACAAAGTGGAATCGAAATCAGATCTGGACTCGGAATTGTTTTAGAACCAGTTTATTGGCTCTGGAATCGGACCTAGAATCATATATGGGACAGGTCCGGGTCCAAGTCTGGATAGAGAATGATATTTTTTTAAAAATAAGTATTTTAGGAGAAATTTTTGAAAATTGAGGTAATATGTCTGGTATTGGGTCTACGGGTCCGAACCAAGGTGGAACCGGACTCAGACTCATTTACTTATCAGGGCCTAAATAAGGACCCATACCCAAATTCTAACAAGTTGGAACCTCCAGGTAATTGGAGAATCGGGGACCCATTTACATCCCTAACTAAGAGCTTAATTTTCTTAATATTCTTACTGAGTTTATTGGGAAAATCTCTATAAAACAAATATACTTACTAGATTTTATTAGCAAATACATATAATTACAGCCAGGACTAACCAAAATAATGAATTAATATCATGATATTCTCTTCTTGGTGATGTTTTTGTGAGAAAATTTTGAGCTAGATAGTTCATTTTTATACATGAATAGTAAGGTATATTTTTCCATATAGGCGGTTTCTATGATGTGGGGATTAGAATTCTAAATCAATATAATTAAACAAAATGCTATTTTGATTGGATGTAGGTGCTTTTTAGTGAGATCAGATCCAATCCCATGTGAAAGAGAATATAAGTGATTAGAGACATATCAGCTGTCAAAATAACCATTTACGTTGGCATGGTGGTTCTCATAATTATTTTCACTTTCTCCCTACAAACAAAAACATATCTGTCATGAAAGTTAAGGAGCAGTTCAAGGTCGGGAATGGTAGCGAGTAATAAGCAAAAGGTTTTCAGGACAATGATATTTAAAATGATGAGTTAAGATGATATTGTACTTTGGAGGAGGATTTCTCTCTAACCACTGAGTAATGATGCCCTGCACCCTTTTCCTTTCAGAAAGTGATCAACCAAAAAGCTAAAAACCAATGTATTCTTATTTAACTGCAATGTAGAACAAAGAAAACTGCTGAATTTATTTATTATGATTATATGAATAGGTGTTGTTGGGCCAAAAAAATGTCATTTTCCATGTGGCGGAATTGGATGCATGACAATCATGAAAGTCTGAGGAATAGAAAACGATGGAATGTAAGTTGATAGGAATAAAATAAGAACATACGATATCAACCTGATCCCATGATCTTATAATCATTAATTTTAATTCCTTAAAGTTTACGGTATAGATTTTTAAGAATCACTTTTATTCCATAATTTCACAGTAATTTTCATTGAGTGAAAAGATTACATTTATATTATCCAATGGATAAGGATAATCCTAACAACACTAATATCTTATTAATTTTCTTTAAGTGATTGATCATAATTTTTAACATTCTCTCAATCACTGATTGTGAACATGGAATAAAGAAGAACCCTTTGATATAAATTATATAATACACTCTTCATATTTTCTTGGAGATCACCGTCCGTACGTGGATCCATCCCCACTATGTCAAATCCTTTGCGATTTCTTCCAGAAACTCCGTGCAATTTTAATGAAGATGGTGAGATCATAGGACCTTAGATAGATAGTTAAGAGAGGATGATCAGTTTTTCTTTATTGATATAGAAATTGACAATGATAATTGCGAAAGCATGATCAAACAGGCTTGATCATAAGATCATCGCTGGGCCCAAGCTCTAATACCAAACTATATAGAATTTCAAGAATCATTTTGTTCCATAATTTCGCCGTTACTTTCATTGAGTGAAAAGAATACATTTATAATCTCTAACATAACAGTGAAATTCAGCAGTGAAAAATGGTTTAAACAAGCAACATTTTGGCTTTTGTCAGATTCACGAGAGGAGTGCGTGTGAAAAGATTAGATCGAATATTATAGAATTTACAAAGACAGGAAGAAACCCAACTCGTCCCTTCCTCCCATTCCAACACGGGGGTGACTCAGTGAGAAGTCCTCCGCGCCATCTCCACGGCTGGTCCGGAGCGAAACAAAAGGCCCACCCAAAACGCCAAATCTAAAAACCCACCCACTAACCCTAGGCCCAACTCAACTCTACTATTCTGAATCTGACGTCATCTCTGATAACCCGTTCTCCAAACGGAATAAATATAATAAATCGTCCGAGTCAACTCATACAGCCCCCACCCCCACCACCCGAACGATTCCGGATCTCTTCACCAAGCCGAGTTATCTGCGAGTAGGGGCCTGGACTCGATCAAACGGTCCATCTTCCTGGAACCCAGATGGGAGCACCTCCTCAAATCCTCCGGATTGAGCGAACGCGTGGTGGGACCCACCCATGAATCGTTCCGGGTGACGAATCGCAGGATGTCCTCGAAGACCGACTCGTCGCATGGGATCGCGAGCGGGCCACGGTTGGCGAAACCGTACTCCTCCTCGGCCTGCAGGAGCAGCTTTTTGAAGAGAGGGTGGTTGAGAAGAGAGGCGCGGACTACGAATCTCGTCGAATTCGTGCCCACGCAGACCGCTACGTGGCCCGCGGGGACGTCTGCCGGGATCCGGACGGACAGGGCCCTGCTCCGCAACCGCCGGAGCATTTGGCGGAGCCTCACGATCTTCCGGATTTTGCTGGATTTTCCGACACCGGTGGTGGCCATTTCTCTCGCGTATACACCGAAAGTACGTGTGTATGTGTTGTTGTTGGGTTTAGAGTAGTTTAGAAGGTGGTGGTGGTGGGAGAGGGAGAAGGAGAGGAGCGGGGGGGATTTTGAGCTTTTGTAGCGGTGGAGGAAGGGAAGTGGACTTGGATTTGAAAGATAATTACCAAAACCAAAAGCATAGTGTTGGTGACTGTGACGAAATCATGACCGTTCTTTGTGACGATGATGACAACTGTCATCTCAACTTTTCTTTTTCATTGTTTTTATGAAAGGTAACCAGACCCTTCTCATGGGAGCGGGGGAAAATCCAATATGCGACCCCACCCACAGGAATCATTTATGTACTCACTTTAAGAATAGAGATTATTTTACTCACATTTGAAAATAGGTCAGGTCATCGATTCTCGGGTTATACGGAGGTTATAATCCGTTAATAATTGAGTTTGGATTCTTATTTAGATCTCAATACGTAAATGGATTTCAGTCTAGGTTTTTTCTGGACCCATGACCTAGATGAATCGGGGTTTGGATCTACCTTGGTTCCGGTCTATGGACATATGACTCTACATATTACCACAATTTTCAAAAATTCCTCCGAAAAGCTAGTTTTTTGTTTTTTCTTTTGAGAAAGGCTACATGTCCCGATTGATGGACCGATCCATCATGGAAATATGGACTTTTCAACTTTTCAGTCCATGTTTCCACGATTGATCGGTACATCAATCGGGACATTCATCGGGACATGTAGAGTTTCTCTTTTCTTTTTATCCCAAATCATTCTCTATCCAAGCCATATATGGAACCGATTCGGGGTTCGGGAATAACGAATCCGGCCCCATATCTACCGTGGACCTGTACTTGAACCAACCCATTTACATTCCTATTTAAAAAGTAAGATATAATGGGGAGCTATTATGCTTTAAATGTGTGTTACGAGTAGGACACGTGAGGAGCTCTATCATGGGCTCACATAAGGATAATCTGAGCTGTAAAAAAAAATTAGAGAGAAAAAGAGTTGCAGACGTGCCGTGGATCGTGGGGTACCTTATTACGTGGGTTGAGGTGGAAAAGCACCTCATCCATTCATGGGAGCCTCACAAGTCAGAGACCCATGTGCCGGTTATGCCTGTGGACCATTGTTTCATTCTGTTTTTCGTTCACTTTTATTTATATCGTTAGGCAACTTTCAAATTAAAATTTAGATAGATATAACAGCACTTTTTATTTGTAATTCAGGGTATCCCTCGCCAGCCCAAACTTCTATATGGCCGCACATATAATACCCGAATAACACATAGTACCCAGATGAAGACTTCTATATGGCCGCACATATAATACCCGAATGACACATGGTACCCGGATGAATAATGCAAGGAGGATGAGAGTTGAGCTCAAGACCTTGAAGAGCAAACCCCAGCCTCAAACCTAGTGTGGAAAATTGATTTTTTCAGACTTTTGAAAATTGATTTTTTCGAACTCAAGAACTTGAGGAGCAAACCCCAGCCTCAAACCTACTGTGGAAAATTGATTTTTTCACACTTTTGCATTTTAGGGAAAAATAAAAAGTCCTAGAATCCCTACGTATCTAACACTTTTTATTGGAATCGCAAAAGATTGACTCCATTATTCAAAGTCCGCCTGCACCAATGTCCCCTTGGTCTTTCAGAGATCACGATCATTTGTAGGGAGCCTAAAACTACACTTTGCTCTATGGGATTAAGGTTGAGGGTTCGAAACTGGGCTACCATACTAAGGCCTATCTACAATGACTTTTGATATGGGTATTTACCTTAAAAAAAAAAAAGGCCTGATAATTGATGTTTAACATCTTCGGATCCAAACCCCAAAGGGTAGCTCAGTTGGCCTAAGACCATAGTTTGTACCCGGAGGTTATGAGTTCAAAATTGAACTACCACACTAGGGCTACAAGGGAATTTACCTGGGTTCCCTCTAGGCCCGGAGGGTTTAATCCAGCCCAAAGGGTTGGGGACCCTCCGATAGAAATTTTTTTTTTTTTTAAATATCTTCCGATCTAACAATTTCTTTGAATATTCTCCATCCACCACTCGGGCCCATCAAAATAAACGGTCGGATTATCAAACCCAGATCACATGTCTATATACAAGCAAAAGGACAGAAATATTCTGGGTAAACCAAAAGCAGATTCCAACTTCTTTCGACATGTAGCCGTGTACGTACTTGCTTTGCTCTCTTGCGTGTTCAAGGCCACGGAAGGTGTTTGTAGAGTCACAATGCCATTAGATGTTTGTAATGAATGGAAAAGGAGAGCTGCACATGCAAAAGGGCATCGTTCACCAGCCACTAAAAGTCCCACCCACTATCAAATCTCTTCTATCCCAGGAAAATGTGCCTACCATATTCATCATATATTTGGAGACTGAAGTGGCAATCACAAATACTTAGGGAATGCCCACTTGCCCATATTTGGCAAAATGATTGAAAAAGAATCCAATATCTATCACCATTGCTGTATTAATAAATGACTCTCTCTTATTTGATAGTCTAAGCCCTCTTTATTCTTTTTCTTTTTCTTAAAATAACAGATATAGTTTTTTAATTATGGTTTTTTAATTTTGAATTACAACCTAAACGCCCAGTTGCGTCAATCGTATATATGGTAATACAGGGTAAAATGTATCTAAATACATTTATCTAGTTGAGATACCATGTAATTTGTGGGAGATGGTGTGAGATCCACCATGAAATATCCCCCAAGTCCTCGCATATATACTCATGGAATGGACATTTATTGGGTATGTTCCACTTTCATCATAGAGTTTAAAGGATATTTGTCAATTAAAATGTCTTAAAAGGTTAGATCAATTGGTGAGTTGGGTAGAGAAAGTATTTTCTCATATACTAGGAAATGGTTTTTTTTTTTTTTTTTTATAGCATGATGAATTACATTTCTGCTAATATGTTAACAATGAACTTCTGTTGTGGTAGGTGGAATAATTTTGGGATAAATTAACAATGGTAGTTGCTAATTGGGTCTTTGGAGATTAAGCATGCTATGCAAGAGGTTAATCACTTACCAATAGAGGGTCCAAGACTGCATTTACAAGCATGTCCTCAACCATGGAAAGATTAATATCCTTCCATTTCCTAAGATCATTAAGAACCTGAGATAACATTTGTGCATAATGTAAACAGTGTGGGATATGAAAACTAGAACCTGCATGAAGATCAGAAAATGTTCATCATTCATTCTGCATCTATACATACCATCCTTGTTGCAAAGTAGTTTATTAGATTTCTTTAAAGAAATTATTCTGACTCCATGTCTTTCACTAGTATGGTGTTGTCAGTAGGGATTATAAGTCTTCACAGGAAGGTCTCGAGCTCTTAGAATCAAACAAGTACTATTTCAAAAACAAGATTTAAGGATTGATAGAGAGAAGCGCCTCATTTCAGCAACATCAATTACCATTCAAATTATGTTTTTCTGAGGACAATTGAACACAGTACCACCACAAGTTGCAATTAATAGTGAGGTTAATTACTGACTTTCGAACCTCCTTTCCTCGCTTTCCTTGGGTTGCTTTCCAAGCAATTCTTAGCTTTCCTTGGGTTGCTATTGCATATGAATGAACATTCCACACAATTCTTAGCTTTCCTTGGGTTGCTATTGCATATGAATGACACATCTTTTAATTATGAGAAAAGATGCTAGAAAATAAAGTAACAATAACAATGACAATTTCAGCTACTATACTAGTGACCCCACCTACAGCCCAAGTCGCAAGCAGAGATCTGAGTTGAAAGCATCAAATAATGGTACAAAGCAATGTCATACTTGCCTCAAGCAAACTTACCTGCATGGATCAATGTCAAAAAACTAAGAGAGTGATAGACCACAGGAAGAAAGTGTGCAACTCTAGAAAACACCAAAATCTAAGACACAATTACAGGTGACAGACCCTATACTCATTATAAAATGAAAGAACTACAGAATTCATTTAGAGTCTGGCATCAATGTCCGGAGTTCATCTCTATACCTTTGCCCATATTCTTATGTCTGTGCATCCCAGTTAAACATAAATAAATAGGTAGAACAAGGGGGGGAAAGAATGAGAAAAGAAATTGCAAATCACCAATCACATCTGCAACAAGTAAAACCAAAATAAAAGTCCCTCTTGAGGGCTTGAAGTCTCATGCATCCAGATATAACATTTTATGACCTAGACTGTTGAACTAATGGGCACCCACTGCAAATGACGGAAACCCCCAAAATATTTCCCAGAAATCAAATCTTCTGTGTGCAAATAGGTAATATGCATGCATGTGCACATTAATGAGAAAGTGTCACAATTAGCCAGCTGCAGGGCACTTCCACCGCAATACCTTTGCCCTAGAGCATATATACAATATATGGCCATCTGAGTTTGAAATATTTTTTATTTTATATATATTTTTTTAAAAGGTAAAACAAGTGAAGGGGAAAAGAAGAAAGTGTAAATCAATAATTGACACAGGCAATATGATGAACCAAGAAAATACATGTAAAACAAGTGAAGGCAAAATAAATGTTACTCTTGCGAGCTTGCACTCTTAGGCATCAGGATATCACATTTTGTGATGCAGACTGTTGATCTGACGGGCACTGCTAGAGATGGCACTGGCAGACACCACCAAAATATTTCTAGTTTTGAGGATCCTTAGCAATCATATCTTTTATGTGCACAGATACACAACAGTATGTATGCATTTGTGAATATATGAGAAATCATCGCATTCAGCCAGCTAAAGGCACTTCCATGCAGCCCCTTCCAAAATAAACACCTTGGGGTCCACCTTTCATGACCCAAATCATTGGATTTCATTCAAAGCCACCAAATGGGTGAGGGCTCAAATGTCACTCCTCAGAGTATATTCACCATAGGATTGAGCATGTGTGAAAACCATGGTAAAATACACTACAACAGCAACATGTGGATAAGCACCAACTTAAGAGGACAAAGTTTGATTGAACAGTTAGGATTAACAAAAGCCAGGTCGGTATAGATTTCAAGGCCTGATGATAAGTTTCCATGTAGCCAAGCTACATGTGATCATCTCCCTCTACACATGCAAACCTTGGGGGCGTGCACCACATGAGAAAGTATTAAACTATGGTCAGCTATCATCCTGTTGCGAAAATCCTTGATCAAGGGGGCTCACGTTTCATTGCATCAAAAGGGTGCAAACCACATCTTCTACACATATTCAATCCAATAGTATATCACTTTAATTAGAATGATTTCAGAAATGCACGTTACTTGCATGTTCTACACATACCAAAGATGAAAAACGTCCAGTCAAGGTGATACTTGCATGACAAATCATTGATTAATAAACACTGGGAGAGCATGAGTACCAACAGTATGTTGTCATGAAATGCAGGCTGTCGGCTGTACCATTTTGTTGCATCACTACAGCTATACTTTCATCAGAAAACAAAACTATTATTGTACTTCCAATAAAATCTATTCAGTTATTTCTACTGCTGCTTCCAAGAACAGTTGGACAGTTAGGATCATTCTGTCTGGAAAAATGTGAGCATTCTCATCCATCAGATGAACATTTTGATCATAGAACCGTGGATAACCCACTTGTAGGAAACGATCAGGCAGATTCTACATGTTCTGAAGTTCCTCATGCATCAGGACCCTATATTCTCCCATTTTCAATTATTTTTAGATTAAAATGAAACAAACATGTGAAATTCGATTCAAACTCTGAAATACAGAAGAATAGCAATGATGAATTTCTCAAGCCATTTCTATACTCTCAATTGATGTGATGTGCTCATTTAAATAGCACGTTTGAGACTTCATGTAGGGGACAATCAAAAGTCGACCAAGTAAAAAAAAAAAAAAAAAAGAACAAGAAAAAGAAAAGACAATTCATATTACTAGCATTCAAAGAATACATGCATCACTATATGAACAACAGAATATTACCAATTCCAAAAGAACAGACTACAGTTTCATGATTCTTCAGCAGTTCTCTTCCTCTTTGATTTGTGCCGGTGAATGCTCGAGGTAAAAGCGGCATCAACTCGAGTATCTTGCTCCTGCATTTCCACCTCAAGATCCTTCTCTCTTTGTTTCTTAAGACTGCTACAATGTTTTAGGATGGACATTAAATGCACAATCTCTTGGTTTCAAACTTTTAATGCATGATCAGATGTGTTATCAAGTTCAAATTCCTAACTTCATTTCTTTAAAGAAATATATTGAAGTGGTGCTAAAAAAACTTGTGGAGCAGTAAATGTCAATTGTCAAGCACTACATTGCAAGAGGACCTCCGAGAGGAGGATTCAGCAGTGGTGCATTCAATTGGCCATGGAAAAGCAGATGAAGCCGTGAAGAAGTATCAACAGAGCTCCTTCTTCTGCTGAGAAAATGCTATGATGAGGTGCTCAAGCAATAGCTTTGAGTACCCAATCAACTGATAGCAAGAAATGATAGTCCCCTCTATTTGAGAAAAGGTGAGCTGAGTAACATTTTGTTCTAATGTAGCAACTTGTCCGGTGGAGGGGAATGGGGAACAACAACATTATGTTGTATCTCATAAAGGGATTCTCAAGTGGCACATCAAGGTCTACCAGTACCACTTTACCATACCTAGTGCTGCACTTATTTCGGATGCTCCTCCAATTTTAGATATCCCCTCCTTCCCAGCAATGTAAAAGTTTGAACAAGGATTCTCAGTTGTGTAAAGAACCAACTAACATCTCATTTGCGAGGGGGAAAGATCCTAATATGGCATGTAGCAGTACAGTTTCAAATGTTCTAGAGTGGGAGTGGGGAGATTGCTTACCTGTCTAGTTGTGATACTTCTTCAACTGTATGCCTGTATAACCAACGAATGCATCCTGTGTGGGGAGGAATTAAGGATCCAGAAATGTGGAGTATTTCTTCATCAAAACTACAAGAAAAGAAATATATCGAACAACCACTAAGGTAATTTCTCAATGTTTAGTACAAAATTTAAATGCCACTATTCAGTTATGATTCAGATCAAATTTACGGAGGACAATGCAAATATTATGCTTGACTCCCTCTACACAAGTATCTTACAACTTTTAAGCAATATTTACTACTTTGAGCATGAATTTTACGATTTTACTACAATCTTGTGATTCCTCAAAAAAAAAAAAAAAAAACAAGAATCGCCAAAATTGTGAACAGTTAAATTAACTATTTTTCCCTCATTTTCTTTTGGAGTTTTTCGAGCCCAACTAAATCTTTGCTCACTCATATTAAAAAATAACGCAGTCACTTGACTTTTCCCCCCACTGATTTTAAACAATAACATAAACCTCCATCCCTCCCTCTCCCTCTCATTCATAAAGATCCGGCCTATATTCCGGGACCAAGAAAGTCAACCCATAAGAATAGGTCCATGGGGGCACAGCTTACACATAAGTCCATTGTCATCGTTGTTAAAAGGTAAAATTAAGACAGAACCTAGCTTGTTACATTATTTGCGAATTATGAATGATAAGAGAACAAGGAGGAACATCTGATCATGCATATTTTATAGAGTTTTTTTTTCTTATAAAACTTCAGGGTATTGGATTTGCTCCTAATGTTAATAGACAATGTCTTCTATTGCTTACCATAGTATCGCCTTAATAGGAATTTTTTTTATAAAGAGGGAAATTTCACTGTTGGGTATATGTAATGAAGATGGTTTTGAGCCAACATTGTGGTAATATTAAAGAGAGTTTGGGTAAGCATGTCACTGAATATGGAAGGGCAAGGGCTGGGTAATTCATGCATTTACAGTTATTGATTTGGATAAAATAAATAAAATCTAGGGAAAATGTGATCAAGGTCACATGGTCTTGGTATAAAGACAAGAATATATCTGTGGGCATATGTGATTAAGGTCCTGCAATAAACTAGTTTTTACAAATATCTTTCCTGTTAATTTTTTGCCAAGTATCTTGTGTGTATCTGTGGATTTTTTTTTAATGTTTTGGAGAATGGTGCGTATTTTCAGATTAATCTAGGCTAGGGTCATTACCATTCTGAATTGCAACATACTGCAAGCTATGACACTAGGATACATCAAAATGGACAATGTATCCATATGGTACCATATCTGATACTTCAATTTTGTGTGTAAAATCTGTGTCCCTGCCATGTACGTGGTGTATTATTGCCGTATCTATGACATATCTAGGCATCATAGATTGCGAGATAAGTTGCATTGACTTCTACAAGTTGTATTCTACTTGTGCAACAACAACAACAACAACAACAAGTATCGGCAAGATGATATAATTTTCATGGACCTTTTCTTCTTTTCTTTTGTTCGTTGTTTCTTTCTTTCTTTTGCGGATAACATCATGAATCATTTCTTTGAATCGCAAAATATAGATTTTACTTCCAATTGGATCCCCCTAGATGGTTCTTCCACCATGCTTTCCAAAGCCATTTTGCCAATTGCAAGATATTTTCATGCAAGTGGATGCATCCTACACATGTTGCATCCATCATATTAAAACCAAGTTCCTAGGGAAATGACAAAAGTTGCCATAAACTTCACCTTTTGTCACCACTGTAATGGGCAGTGATGGAAAAATAATTTACATACCACATAAATCCAGAAGCAAAAACACCACACTAGTAATCTGACCTCTTGACTAAGAAGCGTATCATGCTTCCAACTTTAATTACATGTCGCTTGTGAGACATACTAGCAAACACACTTTCACCATGTTTCTACAACAAAGACAAATATACTGTTAAGTGAAAAGAAAAATCTCAATTGATTGCCACAATTCTATGAAAATGGAAAAAAAAAAAATGCATATAACAGTTTTGATATTTGGAAAAGGAAACACCAATAAAAGGAATAAGAGATTACAGTTTTATACTTGAATTCTTCGCGAATGTCTTCAAATGTTATTGCTGCTGAGGAGAACCCAAGCACAATGACATGAATGGATTCTTTGCCAAGCTTGACAACCTTTCCTTCTACAGTAATGGCAAATCACAAAAATGAAGACTGAGAGACAAGATAAAATTAGATCAAGCACTACAATTTGATCTACCTGCAAGAAAGAACAAGAAACTATGATTTTTCCATTGCAAGCAACAGAGATTTGTGACTGGGGACATTGGAAGTCACTTCTGCCTAAATGAGATTAAATCATCACCTTCTTATCTGAAGGTGGAATTTCAGCATGTGGATAGGTCGGCAAATGATGAGATGGATAGGTAAGCAAAGGACAGGGTGCTTCATGGTGTCTCTCATTTGTGCATAATATGCAGTTGGTCATATTTTTTTGTGTTTCTTGTGATAGTGGTGTTGGGTTTAGTTTCTACCCTTCTCCTGGATTTTCTTTTATGTCACTCATGAGATGTTCTGTTTCTTTCCTTTTGTTGAATAAAATTTGTCAGCAAATTTCTATGTTCTGTTTCTTTCCTTATTTTTATGTTCTTCTTAGTTAAATTTTCTTTTATCATACTATGTTATCCTCTCTCTTTCCTCTCTAAAAATCTGTTCCAATACCCTCCTCAAAGAAAATAAAAATGAAAAGCCAAACAATGACCAGAATTACCTAATAGCATGTCTGGCTTTGGAGAAAAAAGCAACAACTTTGCTTTCAGCTTCACACCAAGATTTGGAACAATTCCAGGAGTAATCTTTGCCTTATTACTTTGAAATTGCTCATCATAAGCCAAAACCACGCCATCAAAGTTTTCATTGAACCTGAGGAAAAAAATCACCATGTCAAGAACAAGATAAAACACAGTCACGATCAGGTTACCCATACCTAGAAGAAACCCAACAACCCAAAACAAAATCGACAGTAAACCTAAGCACTATTAGCATCTCATCCAACAAAACAACTATCATTTGGGTACGCCCAAAACCCAATGCAACTTAAAGGCTGTATTTGGGAAGCCCCATTGGATCCTTGGAACTTGGTCACCCTGCAATCAGCCAAACTCTTAACCTAATTACATTACATGTAACTTTGTCTAACGCATGAACCCTCCTAAAGCAACTTGCAGTTAATTTTATGAAGACCCAAACAAGTCCTTTGAATGTGATCAGATGGGTATTTTGGTATTCTTTCACAGAAGATCAAACACATACACATGATACCCACTAAATAAGCAAAACCGAGGATTCACTTGTGATTGTGAGTGCATCCAAACGTATACTTGAAGAAGGAAGAATCATGAAATGAAAGATTGGAGGAAAAGAGCGATACTGGAAGAGTAATGCGGAGCTGAGCTGACGAAGAACTGCTTGTTTGATCTTGTTGGCCTTTGAAGGATGGATGTATACAACCAGATCTGCATCTGCTACTCTCAATCCTTCCATCGATTTCAATCTTGTTTAGGGTTCTTCCCGCGATTGTGTTTGGTTTTTGGTTCTTCTGTAGCCGTTCCAGGGTTTAGGGTTTATGGTTTTGACTTTTTGAGCCCTCTAAATTCTAGTTCACCAGCGGTGTTTATGAACCGGGCCGGGATAAACCATAATCAGAGGCCCAACTTTAGAAACAGAGGCCCATAAGTGCATGGCCCTTAAGTGTAGCCTACCTTACATATTTCTAGCTCAAGCCCGCCGCCCATGATGAACTGGGCTTATTTGGATGAATCATAAAACTTCTTGCATTACTCATTTGGGCCAGGATGAGCTTCTGGCTTTCCATCGCTTAATCTAGGGCCTAGGCTCAGTCGAGCCCGAGATGGCCCAGCCCAAGTCGCTTAATCATAAGACAAGATTTTATTTTATTTTATTGTCAATCAAAGACAATTAAATAATCTAGATTCGTTTTCTCATGCAACTAGACTTAAGTGATCATTTAATATACTTTAAAAAGTTCAAACTTGTACAAACTAAGTTTTAGATGAAAGAATCATGAATTAATTTTATGTGGAGTGCTGCATATGAATTTGGTTCGTCCATTAACAATACTACAGCATTTTGATGTAGGGTTTAGGATTTAAGGGTTTAAGCATTTCTTTGCAACCATTTCTGACAGAAATTCAGGCTGTCTATGGATTCAAGAATTCTTGTGAGAAATTCAATGTTCTTTTAATGGGATTCCCAAGATTCAAGGCAATTCTCAAACGGCAAAAATGTAGAAATCCAAAATGCTAGCCCCTCCAAGAGCATTTTAGAATTCTAGAACTCCAAAAAGCTTAGTTGGAACTCCGGCACCCAACTATTAACCTCCTACCAACAATAAAGTGGGCCCCATATTCATAATTATAAAAATTGGGCTTATACAACTTCTATCAAGATGGGTCCATGTTCAAATTTCTAAAATTGGGTCTCACACTTTCGTTTCTAAGAGATGGGCCCATGTACCATATGCCTGAGGTGAGTCCACATTATAATTCTTACAGTTGGGTCCCAAGTTCACGACCACAAAAGGTAGGTGACATGTACTACAATGCATAAAATGTGTAATTCCAGTCTAAAATTTATATAGTAATGAAACAAGAGTTTTATGAAAATCAGAAATTGAAAAATTCTCAGGCAAGAATTTAGATGTAAATGAAACGTAGAATTCATATATAACATAATTAGGTGGCAGTTTAGAATTCCAACATTTGGTATCCCCAGACAACTTCCAACATGAATTTTAAGAATTCTAGGTTCAGTTTGGCATCTCTACTTTTCCCCTCTTATTGTCTTAAAATTGATTGAATCCGGTTTTAACATGTTTGGTATGAGCTTTTACTGTGTCCATTTCATATGGCATTAAGACAAAAGGTGTCTGTTTCATAAAGTCCCAAAAAGTAGAAGAATCCAATCTGACGAAGTGGTCTGAAGGGGGTAGACAGATGTTGCTACAGTGTTATGGAAGTCCTCCTAGGACAGTCCGGTTTTTCATTTTTTTTTAATTTATGGGACCCACAATCATGATCCAAGCCGTTAGAAATATTCAGAAGGTCAAACAAGGCCACGTATCAAAATTGTAGCCGTTGATCTATCTCGAATCTCTAGATATTTGCAAAAAAATGTGAGCCCGTTGATCTAATATTCTGGACATTATGCGCCCCATAATCATGATCTGAACTGTTGATTCTCTTTGGATGGCCAAAAACGGCCATAGGTCCAAAAATGAGCATCGAGATATTTATAAAAATGTTTTTGACGGTTGATGTACCATGATTTTTTACTGAGTTTTGAAATTGTACACACGCAGTGTGGTTTTTTTTTTTTTTTTTTTTCTTTTTTGTAAATTCAGCCACCAAAAGTCATGATCCAAACCATTGGATATATTCAGAAGATCATGCACGACGATGGGTCCAAAGTTTAGCCGTTGGATCATCATAGACTTACAAAAAACCACAAACATTTATATCTACCTTTTTTAAAATCGTGGCCCCCAAATGCAAGATCCAAACCATTAATTCTCTTTTGTAAGGCTAAACACAACTACGACGCCAAATTTCAATACTTGAATCCTCATGGATCTTGAGATATTTATGAAAAAATTTTAACCATTGTTTTAAAAATATCCATTTCAATCATTTTTTCTATGTAACCAAACAAACTATTTCCACACCATCTATTTCAAACAGTGCCATTTGAAACATATCTATTTTATACAGATCTGTCTCATATAGATAAGTGACGCCGAACAGGGCCCTAGTAAAGTTAAGAAGAAAGGATTTCTAGTGGGCGGGTATTTGGTTCACGTCGAATCTAGCATAAAGTGCAGCCAATAAAGAAGCTTACCTGTTCAAAATACCAGCTACATTGTTTTGGTTATCGGATTTGTGCTTCAGGCAAAAGGTGAAATCCCCTCTATATGTATATGAAATTCACTTGGGATGTGTACGGTTCATCTTATGTTGATATATTTTAGTGCCTCCTTATTGGAACGCAAAACAAACTCCCTCTTAATGAGGTAATGTTGCAAATGATGTAATGCCTAAACAAGGATAATTTTATTTTAATTAATTTGTTACAATAAAAAAATTATAATGTGCATTGCATGGGATTTATATTAGAAATATACAAGTAGGGATTATTGGACGGCCCACATTGCCAGGTCATTTGGTCTTGTGCTAAAGCCATTGGTGATAAACTTCCTTTTAATAATGGCTACCAATGTCCAGCAGATCTTTGAACACTACTTTCAACATTGGTAGTGTTGCAGCAGTCAAAACAAACATCTTTGGCTCAAACTCAAGTTCTTGAATCTTGAAGCTCCATAGAGGGATCTACCTATTAAAAATATGAAGTGTCCAAATTAAATTGGCTCTTATAATTGAAGGTCTTAGTGAATGGAGATAATTTTTTCTTAACTTTGTCCAAGGCATCTAATTAGGTATATATTATAATAATGTTCTAAAAATATAGCTGAGATTTTTTTTTGCAGTGATTATGAATTGCAATAGGTCGGGTTGAGTAGGGTTGACCTTTGTGCAATAATGGGTATGGGTTCAGGAAATGACATTAATGGGCTGAGTCTGACCATCCCAAGCTCGTCCATGATCAGCACATGGGCCTAAAATTCATCGTATTCAAATTATACAGATATTTGTGTGTTAAATATGGGAAGGATCTAGTCCTGACTCAGCCGAACAAAAAAAAAAAAATGGAGAAGCCGCGTTACGGCCAATTGGGCTAGGGAAAAAGTTGAAAATATTGGATTTCATAGAATTTTCTGGATTTCCGCCAACATGAGCAGCGGAAAAATAGAATTTTTGGATTCCCGCCAATATTATCAGCGGAAAAGTAGAATGTTCTGAATTTCCACCAATTAGATTAGCGGAAAAGTAGAATTTTCTGAATTTCCGCTCTTGGATCAGCAAAAAAGTAGAATTTCTTGGATTTTTTTTTATGGATTTGCGCCGATTGGATTAGCGGAAAAGTAGAATTTTCTGAATTTCGGCCAATTGGATCAGCAGTATATTAGAATATTTCTGGCTTTCCAGAAAACTATAATCTTTGGTTTTAAGTAGAATTTTCTGGTTTTCCTCCAATTGGATCAGCGTAAAAGCAGAATTTTCTAGATTTCCACCAATTGGATTAGCGGACAAGAAGAATTTTCTAGTTTTCCGCTCTTGGATCAGAGGTAAAGTAGAATGTTTTGGATTTCCACCAATTTGATCAGTGGAAAAGTAGAATTTTCTGGATTTCCACCAATTGGAGCAATGGAAAAGTGGAAATGGCCGGATTTCTACAGCTTGTATCAGCAGAAAAACTTCCTTGTACTTCTTTGTGTAACACTTCCACTTTGCTAACTTTTTAGAGAATGGTATTTTCATCTAACCATGGAGGATCAACACTACAAATTTAGCACAAAAAATTTAGGATGCTAGGGACCTCTAAGCTAGATAAAGCATGCTTTTTCCTGCTTTGATGGGACATATGCACTACGAAAATGGTTATGATCTCGGCAGTTCAAGACATGGATCTCAGGCAGTGAATGCTCTTCTCCACATATAGTTTCCCTGAATTTGAGAAAGGTTTTACGCACCTTCTCTTGCATACAGCCTCATATTTCAAATGACTGCAAGTTTCTGTTAGTTCCAGCATGTATGCAAGTAATGGATGTGAGACGCAACGCCAATTTTATTTGATAGAAAACCAGACTTTCTTTGTGTTAATGTCGGTATCTTAGATGTGAATTTAACAGGTTGTCTCATTTTTTGTACGGGTCTCCCCACCAACCATGCCCATTCAGTTCCTTTCTCCAATCATAAGGCCCCAATCCCTATCGCTAAAAAACTTAAAAGACTTTAGATAGGATCTTGCGTTTTGAATTCTCATCTAAGTTGGCAAGTGATGAAACTTAACTGAACTGAGGAAATACGAAGGCTAATAAATTCTCACCAACACCACTGTGTGGGGGGATATTTCCTCCCTCAAACTTACACCAGGAATTCTGGACAGTCCGCCCGAAGTAAACTGCCAAACTTGGTCGAGCTCAGGTTCTGGCCGAGCTCAGGTTCTTGCCGAACTCAGGTTTTGGCCGAGTTGCCTGTTGTGGCCGAGCTCAGGTTCTGGCCGAGTTGCCTGTTGTGGCCGAGCTCAGGTTCTGGCCGAGCTCAAGTTCTGGCCGAGCTCAGGTTCTGGCCAAGTTGCCTATTCTGACCGAGCTCATGTTCTGACCGAGCTCAAGCTGCCTGTTTTGGCCGAACTCGAATTGCCTAACCTGGCTGAGCTGACTAAAAGGCCATGACATCGGCCTCATATAACTCATGAGTATTGCTAGCTCAGTTGCCTATTCTGACCGAGCTCATGTTCTGACCGAGCTCAAGCTGCCTGTTTTGGCCGAACTCGAATTGCCTAACCTGGCTGAGCTGACTAAAAAGCCATGACATCGGCCTCATATAACTCATGAGTATTGCTAGGAGAGCTTTTTTGGAAATATTATTAAAGAAAGCAAAAGCAATCGGTAAAATGCCCCTTGGTTTCGGTCTCGGTGACAGGTGTATCTCTATGCACTGACAAATACGTCATAGAACGTGCAAATAAGACAAAAGGCATTTATGTCTCCACAACCTTATCTCTGACAGAGCACCACCGCCCATGCATCACGTATGGCCCGATGGGACAGAGTGGGCTGTGAGGGAACATAAAGTAATGACACGTGGGCTATGATAACATCACTGGTATAGACAGCTGGACTAGGAGGGGATAGCCACTCAAGTACTTGCCCTAAAGTCCACTCTCCTCCTCTATAAATACAGAAGCCTTCAACAGGTAAAAGGATGGCTATCCACATGCTGGTACGCCATCTCCTCTCAAACTCCATCTCCTACCTCTGCTTAGTCCTGCAACTGTAACTAACAAAGGCATCGGAGAGCCCTGCGCTGCCCAAGCCAGGGTCCTCTGACCTTCTTCTTTTTCCCCTTTTAGGTTCAAGGCAGGCAGCGATTCTTCTATCATCATCAGGAGCTGCAATCTCCATCCTCCTCCGGTGAGTCTCAAAATCACTCCCCCCGGGTTTGTTAATTTTTGTGCACTTACAACCACAATAATATAAAGACCAGGTGATCGATCACCAATATCATGGCGCACAGCTCCCTTTAAGTTTATTTGCTAATCGCCTCTTCGGTTTGTATAGCCACCCACACAAGCTGTAGCTCCAAAGGTTAGATATTCACACCATTGCTGTTCAAGGTCACACAACCAAGACATTGAAAATCCACCCTATTGTTTTAAGTACGAAGAAGATAGGTGTAAATCAGACTAGAATCTAAATCACATGAGAGGAAGGGCAAAAAAGGTTCACACCTCAAATGAGAATAAGTTTCAAATGTAACCTCCTAGATTATATAGCAAACCCAATGCTCCCATTACACTACTAGAAAAATGACTTTTAACGGCCGCCACAAGCCGTCGCTAAAAGTCCACTGGCGGTCGCTAATACTCTTTAGCGACCGCCCAGCGATCGCCAAAGAAGGGCCGCAACAACTTCGTCGCTAATACTATTAGCGACCGCCAGCGACAACCGCAAATTTTTTTTTAACTTTTTTAATTTTCTTAATTTTTAAAACTATTAGCGACCACCATTAGCGGTCGCTAATACCTCATTAGCGACCGCCACTGGCGGTCGCTAATAGTCATATTTTTTTTAAAATATATATATATATTTTTTGCTAATTTTCCTGCTTTTTATACCTGTACATGAATATATTATATCAAACTACGAAAATCAATTAAAAATACTAAAACCAAAACAAAGTCTTATATTAATGATATTCAAAACATTACAAAAGTTCCAACAAATTAAATTCATTACAAAAGTTTCAACAAATTATATTCACTACAAAAATAAACAAATTGTCTGAGAAGGGTGCCGAGATCGATCCGATGCTCTCAAACCTGAAAAGAAAAAGGGAAATAAATATTAATAGTTAATTATAAAAATTGGCAATATATAGTAAATATAAACAAAATGAAAAATTAAAATTAAAATTTTAAAAGTTAAACATACGTTTCAACTCTACGGGCAATCCGAGAGTCGGAATCCCGAGCCGTCAGTTCCAGCAGGTCATGAATGACTATGGGCCCGTGCCCGTCCAATTTCACGGGCATCGGAGCCCATTTGCCCGGTTTGGGCGCTCGGAGACCAATTTACTAACTTTTAACTTAAACCTATGTTTAGACACTACGGGCAATCCGGGAGTCGGAATCCTGAGCCATCAGTTCCAGCAGGTCATGAATGACTATGGGCCCGTGCCCGTCCAGTTTCACAGTTACCGGAGCCCGTTTGCTCCGTTTGGGCGTTTGGAGACCGATTTACTAAGTTTTAACTTAACGTTTTAACTTAAACCTACGTTTCGACATTACGGGCAATGCGGGAGTCAGAATCCTGAGCCGTCAGTTCCAACAGATCATGAATGACTATGGGCCTGTGCCCGTCCAGTTTTACTGGCACTGGAGCCCGTTTGCCCTTATTTGGGCGATCGGAGGCCAATTTACTAAGTTTTAACTTAACATTTTAACTTAAGCCCACATAAATAATGATCAAGCAAGGAGTGCTAGTGAATTACCATCTAGTGTTTAAGTCCTTGTAAATATAAAACCTATTATTTCATCCTCAACATAAAGAGGAGAATCTATAAGTCAACTGCAAGCCTCATCAGTCATCACATAGAGAAGATAAAGACATGTGGAGACAACAATAGCTAATTAATTGTAAGGATTGCGGAAGCCGACAAAGCCAAAAGGGAAAGTATAATGTATCTGTTTTTCAATGAATACAATGCAACTCGACCGCTACTGGTGCTTACCGTGAGAGCAAGAAGTTGAATCTTTGGATTCTTATTCCCAATGCGCCTTTTAAGGCTTTTTACAAGAGACTTTATCTGCCTGGTGATGCAAAAGCAATGGAACATAACTATTTCAATAAAAAATAATAAAAAATAAAAATTCAAAATAGGTAAAACAAATAAGAATGGGAGATTAGCATGCAAATGTTTTCCAAAAGTGCTATATGATCATTGATCAGTTCCAAATTCTCAACATGTTATGAAACATAATAACTGGTGCGTATTAACAAAACTGAAATAGTAGAGATAAAATAAGTGAAGGAAAATGTTCAATCAAGAAAATGTCTGCCTCATCCATCAAGACAAGAAGAAATGGAAGAAGAGAATGGGCGGGACCCACATACCTAGCTAGTTCTCCCTCACTCTCTTCCCTCTTCTTCTCTGTTGACCGCACCTGGCCTCCACCTGAAATGGCAGCAGCAGGGGTAAACAAAAAAAAAAAAAAAAAAAAAAAAGAATGGAAGATGGCAGGGAGTGCGGATCCACATACCTGGGCTGGTGATAAGTCCACAAAACTAGGTCATTAACTCATCATTTCATTAGCATTTGTGGACTTAATTAGGTTTAACTGCATAAAATTGCATTTAATTTCATGATTACATGCATTTGAGGATATTTTTGAAGAAATGGTCAAAATTGGTCAAAATTCATTGATTTGCATGGCTTTTTAAAATTCAGTTTTTCTCATCTAATTTATCACTCCAAAATTAGGCTTTTGGTTTCATCAATGCATATATTGCTATTTTTGGCACCATGTGCTATTTTTGGAAAGTTGGTCATTTTGGTGCATCACTAGGAATGTAGGGTCCCATACATGGTTCATAATTATTTTCTTACATATGATTAATGTTAAAATTGCCTCTTTCAATTTGTAGGAGAAATCAACATGGGACCTACATTGATGAAATTTGAGAAGAGAGAAGTCAAATAAGCAAGCAAAGAGAGAGTCCAAGCATGCTTGGAAGTCCAACATGGGCCCCACACACCCCATTGCATACCAACATAGAAGCTTCCATTTTTGCATAATTATTCCCTAATTTTTCAGGGGCAGCAACTTAAAATGGCCATAACTCTCAAACCGAGTGTCGGATCGATGCAATCTAGCCACCGTTGGAAAGCTCTTTTCGAGTAGATATCCGTGGAGCCCAAGATTGCCTAAATCAGAGCTATATTGAGGGAGATATGACATTAGGAAGTTATCTGCTACAGTTTTAGGCGGGAATTGCAAGAAATCTCAATATTTGGGAGGTTTATTCCCTTTACATCATCATATAATTTTTAGAGATATTCTTGGAATTGTACAAGGAAAGTGTATGCATCAAGAAACCTAATAAGGTAAGGAGATCTCTCAAATTTAAAAGTCTTTCCAAAGAAAGAAGTTAGCTTGTAGAACAAGAAAGAATCCTTGCCCAAGAAGGAAAAAGGAGACCTAAAAGGAGGGTACTTCTTTACTAAAAGGGGTTGGCAAAAAGCATAAAAGGAGGCATGATGGAGACCCATAACATATTCAATACGTCCAAAGCTCTCTCTCTCTCATTTTTTTCTTTTTCTCTTCCTTTCTTCTTTTCCATTAGTTTATTTTTATTTTTGGTAGCCTTGGGCCATGTCCAAGGATTTATTTTGAAGGAGAAAATTTATGAAGGAGAAGTTGTAAAGATGCAATTTTCAACAATAAATCAAGAAGCATTCTTTGCAATGGCGGGCTAATTTTCTTGATTAGAGTTATGGATGAAGGTAAGTAATTGCCTTTTTATTTGTTTAGTAATTCTAATTTGTGTTCCATGATTATGTGCTTAATGATTAATAGGCTTGTCTTCGTGCCCTAGGCAAATCTCTATTTTTATTTCTAAAAATAAAAATTAGTTTTTGACTACTCATGCTTAGGTTTGATAGGCCATGCTTAGGATTTAGATCTTTTGATGGTTTATGCTTATTTTTGATGGGTGGTGCTTAAAATTGTTTTTATTCTTTTATAAGATGAAGGAAGTCTTGAGTTTTGAATTTTTATAATTAAAAAGGGATTTTAAAAGTTAGATCTTCCAAATTAAAAACATTGATTTGTCTTTGATTTGAAGTAAAAATTGGAACAAGTTAGGGTTACTTGATAAATAATTGGTGGATGCTTATTGGATTCCTATGCTCTAATCACCTTCATTAATTGGTAGATTTCGAATTTCTAAATTAGTTGCTTATTTTTTTTATCTAATAACTCAAAACTTTTCTTAAATTGTTAGTTAATTAGTTTTCTTAATTTAAAAGTTTCTTTAACTAGCTCATTGTGGGTTCGAGTCGTTCTTGCCACTGTTTCATCTAGACACCCGTGCACTTGCGGTATTTTATGATTGATAATTATCACATCAGCTGGCAAGCTCCCTTCTTCCCCTCCCCTTACTCTGCTGTCACTCTCCCTGCTCCCCACTCGGCCTCCACCTGAAAACCATGGCAGGGGATGTGCTGCTCGGTTTCCACCTGAAACCATGGCAGAGAAGTTCACAAAAAAAGAAAGAAAATAAGAAATGGAAGAACAGATGGGGCAGGACCCACATACCTGGGCCACCAGTTGGCGAGCTGCCCATCTCTCTCCTCCCTCCTTCGAATAACTAAACTGTGAACCATGCATTTGGTGTTTCAAGGCATCATTTCTCCTTGCTTATTATAAATTTGAGACACCCAATCGATAATTGCAGTTCATTTGCATAGTGTTTTGATGGACATCAGGGTAAGAACAATTTGAAATAGAGTTAGGGGACAATCATTTCAACCATTCGAATCACTAAACCGTGAACCATAAGGGCCTCAAATTGCTTTAAAGTGCATTTCCTTGAGATGTTCAAGACACAAATCTAAGTGGAATTCAATGCCACATTATGGTTCTATCCTTTTTCCAAGTAGTAATTCCAATCATTTAAAGAAAAGTTCAAAGGGAATCTTCAATATTAATGTGCCACTTTCAAGGAACATGCCAAATGCCAATAGTCCTCGGTTGTAGCTCAGCTAGTTTGAAAACCTACTCTGCAATGCAAAAATTTCAAATACGGGCTCAAATATAAGTGAAGTGAAATAAAAATATTTTCCAAAACTTTTATAGTTAAAACATCTGTAAGATCATGTTGACACAATGAATCATGGCCATAAATGGAATCTAATAGGTTCAACTGAAGAACTTACATAAGGGTAAAACAAAAAAGAAATGTAGTATCCATATTGAAGAAAGCAAGAGAACATAATGATAAAAAGTACTTGGAACTTGTTAGTAACGTACATGTGGTGTAAACCATTTGACAGAATAGCCCGGATTACATGGATGCAGTATGTAATACATGCAATTGGGTTTCAAATTCAAGGCAGGAAAGTCCCTAATAGACAAGCACTTGACATAGTCCTTTACCAATTGTTTTCCATAATATTTGTCCAAACCATAAGATTCACATTGTAAGACTTATGATTTGATACTAATGATCCAGAAAACTTTATTTAATGGCACTTATCTTCATCTTCCTATTATGATTAAACAATAATTTTGACTTAACTTTCAAAAATTCTCCCTTTCTTAAGCTTAAAAATTGACTACAGCAACTTAATTCCAAGCAATGATCAGGATCTCCACACAAAATACAAGTTTAAATTTCTGGGAAATCCATAGTAAGGCCATCTGATGGATAATGATCAGAGATTTTCCACAGCCCATCAATCAGATATGATTTCAGCATGTTCTTTTTCCTTTTTGAAGGTGACCCATCAAAGAAGTCTGTAATCTACATATATCCATAATATCTCATGATGTAGCAGAAAGATCTTCATGCAAGCAGAATCACACAATCACACATAGATAGATTACGAATGATCATACTAAGCCAACCATGTGGAAATCAAAACATAATCAGTAAGATTTCCATTCAAACAAGTATCCATATATCAATCTGCAGATTTATTGATTTCTTTTTTCCTATCAACATGTAATCTACATACTCCAAAACCAATGTCACAAAAAAAAAAAAAAAAAAAAAAAAAAAAAACCAAATTAAAGATTCCCAGGTACAAAAGAGAAGATGACATCAAAGATAGAAATTGTGGGCCCATGCCTTTTTTCTTAGTAGAAACCACATATAAAAACCCGATTTGAGCAACAGAAGAATGTTAAGGAACGTGAAAAGAGAGAAGTCTCAAGATCAGATGATCTAAATATCTAAAACAGAGTGAAAGAAAGGAAGATGCCAATAATAACAGTAAAAACAGGATGCAACCTATATTACTCGATCCATTCCAGGAATCTGTCCATGACTTCAAATCGAAAGAATCAGAAAAGGGAAAGAAATGACGCATTGACCGCAGATTCCAAGTGAATATTCCTGAAAATGCCAGATCCTCATATGAAGCCTGCATTTCTAATCCATTTCGGAATCCATATCCATCGATTTCAATCGAAATCATCAATGAAGGCATTGAGTCGACGTAGCAACCGCAGATTCCATGTAAACAACAGGGATCTATTTGGCTACGAAAGAAAAACTTGCAAAACACAGATCTTTCACAGAATGAATAAATCAATCACGTAAACTTCACTGAAAAAGTCAGAAATTCATATCCGATTTGAAAAGTTTAAAAAAAAAAAAAAAAACAAGAGAGGAGGAGGAGATCCTTTACCTGCGAGCTCGTTTTTGGATGAAGGAGGGCTCTTTGACTCCGCGCTCAATCTTTCAGACAAGGGTTTGCTGTGATTTGGAACCTAGAACCTAGAATCCCAGCCTTCTCATCTATATATACATAAATCAAATGAAAAAAAAAAAAAAAAAAATATATATATATATATATATACCAGCAGCTGTAGCACGAGATTGATTGGTGTGATTTCGGCGGTGGTCACTATCCGGCGCAGAGAGGGGGAAAGAGAGAACCGGTGTCGGCTCCGGCGCGCGGGAGGGCACAGTGCAGAGCGAGAACAGAGGGAGGGAGGGAGAGAGAGAGAGAAATAGAGAGAGAGAGAGAAGGAGAGGGGGAGGGAGAGAATCGGTGGTGGCTCCGGCAAAGGGATGGAGAGAGAGAGAGAACTAAGCACAGTGAAGAGCGAGAGGGAGAGGGAGAGGGAGAGGGAGGGAGGGAGAGAGAGAGAGAGAGAGAGAGAGATATAGAGCGAGAGAGAGGGAGAATAACCGGTGGCGTGGAGCAGAGGAAAAAAATTTGGGAAGGAAAAGAGGGAAGGAAAAAAGTGGATTCGGGGGCGTGGAGCAGAGCGCGGGAGCAGAGTAAAAAAAACTGGGAAGGAAGGAAAAGAGGGAGGGAAGGAAAAAAGTGGATCGGGGGGCAGCCGCCAATAATGGCACCTTCTGCAACCGCCCCCAAGCGGTCGCCCGCCTTTCCATGCGCGAAAAGTCTAATTTCTAGTAGTGTTACATCTCCCTTAAACAAAGGCATCAAAGAAAACTTACCTGATCTAAGCAATTGATGATGATGTATGTGATATAAAACGAGTAAACTCTAGATACTAATGAAAACTAAAGACTCCCTATACCAGGGATTCTAAGACAGCTTAAATGAGCAAAGATTTAATTGAGAAAGCATTGCTTGCGACATGCACAACATGAGTCAAACCTTGGGGCTGCACGTGAACAATGGGTCCCACTTAGATGCAGGCCGGCTCTTGCTCCAAGTGAAAGAAAGCATCAGACCTAAGAGGGCTAAACTAGATACGTCCAAGCTGACTTAAAAATACACAACCCCACACTGATAAGCAGTTCATATATCTTAATATTAGTGACAAAAATTACATTTATATTAGGGCAGTCCTAGGTTGACCATGATGATACCTTGACTGAAGCCGGCTTTGATCTGCAATGTGGCCTGAGCTTTTAGATCCAGACTGGAGTGGAAGTAGGCATGAACCTTAGCTGTGTTGGGCAGGTGGGTCCTGCAACTCATAGTTAAGTGCGTCATGGGCTGTGTACAGAGCTCCAAAGTCCTAAACAGACTACAGTGCATGTAAAGTGTGAATGTTATACTTCAAAGCAGGAAGATAGTTTCTGCAGTTAGTCTTTCCCGGTAATAGACACATCCAATTTTTCTTGATCAAATTTCATCTATGAGTGATCCTGACTCATCATCTTTGTGATGGACTGCTAACTGTTATAACTTGTATTTTTGAAGAAACATTAGGTTGAAGACAAAAGTAGGGAATGGATAGTATCTTAATTTAAACTGCTCGTTACTGCATCCAAAGGGGATTATCTAGTATAGACATAGCAGGTATGCCCCTTTTTGCTAGTGTGCTGACCTAGTTAAATGACTCCATTAACAAAAGGACTTTTGTTTCTTCCTTTCCTTTCTTTAACCCTAACCTACCCTTCTAAGCTACCCTATGTAACTAGTTTTCTTAAGGTGATGTTAGAAGACCCTTTCCTGTTCCAACCAGCACTAGAACCTAGCAATCCTGCCTCCCCAGGAGGGCTTTGATGCGCTTGCCAGCTAGCAGCCTTGGACCATAAAAGACTCTTTTATGGGCTATCTATAATGAGAAGATGATGATTGATGAGGCACTGACACAATTATGGAAAATCCATACTGGATGCATCAATTCCGCACTAAAGCCCAGCTTATTCTGAGGCAAGCTGTTGGATATCATGTGGCCTACTTCACTAGGGAGGTTGCTATCCAATGGTTTGTCTCACTGTAAGGTGGCCCAACTGTACTGAATGGATGTGCCAGCGCAGATTTTTCCAAACTCGAACCAGCATATAATCAGTTCTCAATTAACACTGTAGTGCGTTATAGTTTCTAGAAATATTTAGAAACAAGCAAGCTAATACTCATATTGTGTCACATCTGCAACAGGTGACCACATAAAAAAACTCCCTACCTTGTTTAACTTTGTTCTTGATTCAATTGCTCGAGGACTTCTGGGCTACTTACTCATACAACATATTTCAGGAGTGACTTGGACAACAACAAAAAGGCAATGAGAAGGGGCAGACTTTAACTCTCAACAAAGATGATTGTAGAGTCGTCCAAGAATAAATTTGGGATCACTGAACTTCAAAATTATACTGGACTAAGCAAAGGCATGTCTAGGTCATACCAAAAGGTACTTGAATTAGTTAGGCATTCAAACAAAATAAAGTAGAACAGTTAATATCCATGATCCTCCTGCTATTCTGAGGAGAAACTTGACAAGTTCAGATCAGAGACTTCTGCAGTTTACATACCAGGAAGGAAAATTGCCACTACTCAGTATCTCTAGGTTAAGAGGCATCGGCTATGAACCATTATGAAAATAACCAAGAAAGGTAATTCATGAACTTGTGAGATTGCCTAAAGCGTGTGATAGTCTTTAGCTTGCTAAGTATATTGTTTCGTTTTCTTTTTAAACTGAGAACCCCAGAGCTGCTAGAAATCAAAGTTCTTATTACAATCAAACCAGAAGAAGTTTAAAAGCAATAGAACCCATTGCTGCAGATGCAATAAAATACCAGAGTTAAACTGTACATTGAGACAAGACTTGGATCAAATTCAGAATTCAGAAACATGAGCATAGACAAGCTGTCCAAATACTCCATATCAAATTAAAAAGAAGGAACCTGCTGCATACATTCAAGTTTGAATACACAAATAACTCCTGCATTTTTAACACACAAAAAAATGCCATTGCAATTATCGCTATAAACTCCTACTTCAGGAATGAGCACTTCACATTCTTTAAGCATTAAATGTACTGAACATATAGAATGTTGATATTTTCCTCTAAGGTGAAATTTAACCTTTTAATTAGTCAAAGAGAAACCAAATTAAATAACTCGGTCACGGAATGATCAGAACTCAAAATTTTTAATAGCATTTCATTTGCAGGAAATGAAAAGATAGACCCCAATAGATACATGGTGATTATAAATTGGAAAGGAAAGAAGCAGACATAAGATATCTGTTAAAGTAAGCTCCCACACATTTCCCAGCACAACTAAATAATGAAAAAGAAAATGTCTCATATCTTATTTCATAGCAATAAACACATGTTTTCATTGGTTTGTACCTGTTACTGATTCCATTCACTAACAATTCCAACAAGAAAGGAAAACAAAAAAGGCCCAAAAGATACTTAAGGAGACTCTACAACAAGTGAGATGCATTTCATAATCCCAATTCATGTATCTGATAGAAACAGAATATTACTCTGCCCTGCCTAAACTAGCATTTCATTGACAAACTTTACACGATAATAACTCGATTTTGAGTCAGGGAGGAAAACCCCGTGTATCGCTTATTCCACATACAGCAGGAATTTCATTTGAGCAAAAGAATTGAGTATTCATACCAGGCCACCCTCCTAACACTCTAGATCACCCTCTTGCAGGTTTCTGCAGAACAGCAGACAAGTAAACCGGAGGTTTCCCAGTTCCTGAGCTGCTGTCTGTCTTCTCCCCCACAACCCATCTCAGTTTCTTGTAACCAAACTTCTCTATCAACCGCGTAATGATCTTCTTCCGCTCATCATCGATGCAGTGAAAATTATCCAACCAAAACAGTCCTCCAGCCCTCAAAATTCTATCAATGTCAAACATCACAAACTCCATCTTCTCCGGGCGAGCCGCATTGCCCAAGCCATTCAATGAGGTGCGAACCAGATCAAAAATCCCATCATAGAAGGGGAACCTCTGATCAAACGACACGAACAATGGGAAAAGCCCGCGGGCAGAGATGAACTCATTGAAAGGTGCATCGACATTCAACACTGAGGTGATGATAGTCACACTCTTTTCAGCCATTCTGGCTGCAAAGCTCCCAGAATCACCCCCGAAATCAAACCCAATTCGGATACTTCCAGTCGCCATTGCCAAAACATCATCAATAACGAAATCATTCTTCCCTCTGGTCTTGACCCACCTCTGTTTTTCAGTTCCATTGACTAAATCAAAGCACCCAACACAATCCCCACCCAGTTTCTTCCCATTCAGGCACCCAAAGCTCTTGCAGTTGAGCCCATTCCAGTTAGCAATCTTATCACCGACAGGTTTCCACAGAGAAACAGGAAACTCAGACAGACCCAATTTAGGAACTGACCTTGCAAAGCATCTCCTTCTTGGGAGCGGCTCGCATCCTTTCAAAATCAGCTTCTGGGCGAGATTCCAGCCATCTGGGCAAGCTTTACCAACCTTGTAATTCATGTACTGAGAGAGCAGATCGACGGAATTGGAGCAGGAATGTGCAACTGCGGCCACCATTTCAGTGATCCCAGTTCTCGAATCTTTCCCTAGGGGAAGTGGGTGTGGGTGGAGGAAGGTTTTAAGCTCTTCTGGGATATTGGGTCTTGAAAGATCGAGATTTTCATAGCCGATGAACTCTTTCTCCATCTGGGTCAGCTTCTTCTGGGAGTAATCGATTTCTCTGAGGATGAGAGAGACGTGCTCAGAGATCAAGGAGATGTTTTTAGGGTGGTGGTTGTGGTTGATTGGAGGAGATGTGAAGGCGTAGAGAGCGAAGAGATTGGTGATGAGGACGGAGAGGAGCATTAGGATGTTGAGAGCTGAAGAACAAAGAGAAGCTCTTCTGAATCTAACACTCCCTTCTCCAGCTTTCAGAGAAACAGACCCCATTTGCTACAGCTGTTCTTCAATTTCAGCAGCTGTAGCAATAGGTTTTCGATCTCTGAGAGAGAAGAGAGTGTTGTGTTTTTGCAATTTGTAGTCAGATTTGTGTGGAGAAAGAGAGTATAGAAAATCCTAGATACTTTCATGTGATTGTATTAAATTTTGTCAAATTGATCACTGTCGGTCGGTATTTTATGTTTTCATTGCAGGTTAGGGTGCTCCAATGTATCATTATGTGATGTAAAACATGCTCTGTCTGGAGAGACACCCAACTTTGATACAGCTTGGGGCACATGGTTTTTGTGACCATAATTCATAAATAAAACTTTTGTTTGATGTAATTGAATTCCCATGATTATATTCTTCCAAGTGGTGAAAAATGAAAATCATCAAACATGAATATTTACAGATGACCGGAAGATAACTTCTCCGAGAAATTGAATCAAGAAAAGAAGGAAAATGTATCCAGCCATTACCCTATTAATTCAATTAACAAGAAAGTCAAAAGTCCCATCTATCTTTCACCTTATATCCTTCGTATATCACCTCTAATCTTTTAACCCTTAATAGGATCAAGCTCAGTCGACCATAAATTCCTATGCATTCAAGTCTCACGTGTTCTATTGGAAAAAAAAAAAAATGAAGTCTTGAATTGCCATGATAAAGATCTTGATTTGCTAGGGGTAGGGCGAGAAAATTTCCTTTTTTTTTTTTTTTTTTAATTTTTTTTTTAAAGATGGCTAATGTAGATCATATGGGCCAAGATGTAGATAACTAAGATTTCAAGCTATTGATATGGACCCAAGTTCCACAAGGGTCCCCTGGATGAGAACAATGTCCTGACTTAATGTAGAATTGAATTCAATCGGCATCGATGTTGACAATGTAAAATCATGAATCATTACAAACTGAATTGCAATTTAAATTGGTAGGACCTAGATTGGGTGTATTAGCAATCTAGGTAACCTTGCTTAAGATCTCTTGGGCATTTCCTCCTCCTTCAGGAGTCAGGACCATACCAATAAATGATTTGGATCACCAAACTCTGCTACCCCTTCTTTCAACTGCCCCTTTCTTTCTTTCTTTTTTTTTTTTTTTTTCCTTTTCTTTTGTAGCTGGGGTCTCCCATGAATGTAGCATATTAAGCTTAAACTAGAATTAGGATTGCAAACGGGTATCCGATTACCTGAAAGTTCTGACTCACAAAAAATGGGGATCGGAACCTATTTAGGTTCCGATTCAAAAACGGGTTCGGGTTCGGCTTCGGAACTCAATTTAAGTTCCGATTGATAAAAACAGGTCCAGTTTCGGGTCCATATAGGTTCCGACCCGTGGACCCGGGACCTAACATATGAGTCTTTGATATTGCAATTTATACTTTAAAACCAACTCATTTTGAACATTCTTATATACAATACTGAATGTTGTAGACTTGATGCACTGTTATAAGTTAAATGATTTATATGCTTATTTTAAAAAAAAATGAAGAATAAAGAGAAAATAGAATCAATTTTGGAACTAAATTCAAGTCCTCTAGTTGAACCCGGTTCCAGAACCGGATCCGAGCTATCTTATTGAAACCGGGCCCGGAACCAACAAAACATGTTCTGATTCAAAACCGGATCCAAAACCGTTATTTAAAAACAGGTCCGGGGCCACTATGGTTTCGATCTAGAACCGTCCCGTTTGCCATCCTAACTGGAACCATATTTTCACATTGAAATTTGGAATTTGGAATTAGAAGTGTAGAATGGGAATCATTTGGTGCTCCAGCAGATATCCACTCCCAGTCCCATGAGTAAAGGGAAGAATCGTGATTAGAGACGTATGTCAGAAGCTATTCTCTCACTTGTTTTGCTTTAGATAGGTTTACTTATTGTCACTACTATAATAATAAGCAGCAACTGCTCCCAAAGTGGAAAGGTCTGTAGACGGGGGACCAGAAGAAGTGAGGTCTTTTGACGTAGGAGTGGGTCCAGGTTTACTGATAGTGAGACCCAAATAGAAGGTCTCGCCCAACACCATATATCTTGTCAAAATATATGCAGACCACATTAAATTCTAACGCCGAAAAAGCATTTGGAACTATGAATCTCAGAGAAATCCAAAGACTATTATAATAATAGGATTGTTATTGTACTAACATGTGAAATTATTCTTATCATATGGATACAAGATCTGGCAGCATTTGGAATTCTCAAATTTGTTGAACTCCAGTGGATAATTTTCCTTATGAAAGAGATCAGATGAATATTTAGAATTCTCGAACTAAGGAATACTCCACATTAAACGTACCCAAGAGACATTAAACACTGTGTTTACTGTAACCCCTATTTTTTTTTAAAAAAAAACAATCTATCCCAAAGAACAACCTTTTTCTTTTTTGGTAACATGGGAACCCGCTAACCCCCCTTCGATTGATCATTGGTAAACCCAATGATACATAGAAACACCCACTATCCCTATGTATCAGGTAAGGCCTTGGATTCGAAGACAGGACCTCCAAATTAAAACTGGACTTCCTAGCCATACGAACACTTTAAATGTGTATTGGATGAAAAAGTAAACCTCAATCTGACCCAAAGACTAAAAACACAATCCAAATCCAGCCCAATGCGGGCAGCGCTCGGCAAAGCCAGGGCTGGGCTGGCCTATGAGCAATCCTTAAAAGGAAACTTTTTTTTTTTTTTTTTTTTGCACTTCTCTTTTCTTCTCCTTTTGTAAGCAGAAAGTGTGGGGCCATTTTGGAATTTGTTATTATTATTGTTTTTTTTTCTTTTTTTTTTTTGTAAAGTGGTTTAGCCACATGGCATTGGAAAAGTGGAACCAGCAAAACATAGTCACAATGATAGCAATAATGATGATAAGGAAAGCCAGGCATTGAAAGGATGTATAAGAAAATGACTTTACATGGAATAGAAAAGTGGACACGCCATCTCGGCTCTCAAACCACTGTTGACCAGACTGATTGATGAAAATAATAATCCAGAGCAAACGAGCACTCAGTGGGCTCCCACCAATGGATGCAGGCCAAACCCCAACCCAACAGGGGCATCCTATTCTTTTTTTTTTTTTTTTTCCCTAGAAACAGGGTCCTCCTATTCAGTGACCTCCCAATGGACAGTAAAAGAGCAAACAATAATAGCAATAATACTAAATAATAATATAACTCTTAGTTGACATCTAATAATGGGCACGGTGAAATTCTTAAGGACATGTGATGGCAATATGTAGGTACCAAACCCATATTCCATTTTTTGGTAAACTCTGCATGATGGGCTCACTCGTGGCTACATGTGATGGTCACCTATGGCTACCAAAGCCATAGCCATAGTCAAACTTGGGCCCACTACCAATCTTCCTTGTATCTCACTGGTTGCATGATTAAGAGTCCTTGTAAAAGGTCCAGGGTTTAAGGATTGGTACCATCCTCCTCATAATAAAACTTGGGGCCACATTTGGATTCATGGAATCCGTTTTGCTTGTATTTGTTTATGGCTAAGAACAAAACGATTGCCATTAGAAGGTCAATTTACCATGACCAAGGGCAGACCATTACAAATACTGACAAAACCATGTTTCTTGCTCCATGACAAATTGTCAAATTAGCTGCCAAAACATAGATGTTTCCAAATTCATCACAGAACTGTCATTAACAGGTGACAAAACAACCATGACTAGCAACCCCAAACCCAACTAGAAAACCCTACAGTTCCTTGTAACAATTGCTGTCGTAGTAGACAAGTCACTAAAAGAATAACTTGTGAATATTCACAACACGTTGTAAACTGGAAAAATCACAGACAACACCGCGTAAGCTCTCCAAAGGGTCCAGTTTTCACAATAGAAAATGAAACTTTCTCGATTTCTGAATCTACAAACAGGTCAAGAACATCAGGTAATATTAAATAGCATGCACCACTTGATTGATATCACACACTCCACATACAAGCTCCGGGCCAGCAATTTCACAGTACAAAATGTACATAAAGTCAACTCTCCTCACTCTTCACCTGCTTTCTATCCAAACGTCATATTTTAGATTATCACATAATCAAGGATAAGAGATACGCTTATCCGCCATGAAGCTTGACATCATTCTTCTTCAGACAAGTTCATGTCATGAAACTGATCCAATGCTTAGGTAAGTCAAAAGCACCATCACCGTTGCCATTTTCTCTCTGAAACATCAAGCAAGTAGGATTCAAGATGTAATAAACTAGGAATGAAATGTTTTAGCTGCTGTTTTAGTAGAGCATGGAGACAACAATTGTCCTCTGCCTCCTAGGAGATCATAATCACTTCAGAGTTCAGATGGGCATAGACATAAGACAAGCATTTAATTCTAAACTGAAATGCTCTTGTTTTAAGTGCAGAATGCACAATGAATACTTATCAAGAGCATATCGCAAGTTTCATAATCACTTCAGAGTTCAGATGGGCATAGACATAAGACAAGCATTTAATTCTAAACAGAAATGCTCTTGTTTTAAGTGCGGAAAGCACAATGAATACTTATCAAGAGCATATCACAAGTTTCGTACAGTCAAATATCCACTTACCTGAACTAAAGTTTATGTCAGAAGCAGAGGCAATCTGATACAAGATAGTGATCCAGCAATCTAGTATAAGTAAAACTTGTTTTGCCTTTCAGATATCAAGAAATGTTCTGCCAACGAGGAGTATCTCATTCACTATGGTAACTATATTGTCCTTTTTTTTTTCATCAAATCAATTGATAACGTCAGTTCTCTGCAACTAAAACAGAGACACATACAGTGTAATTGTTCTGAAGAGCAAGGGCATGTTTAAGGAAGCTCGATACAACAATCAACCATTACAACAATATTTTGATAAAGGGGTTTTGAGATATGATGTGTTCTATATGTATGATATACCATCAAGTTATTTATATTTACATTCTTTCCTTTGGGTTATTGGGTAAACATGTATGGTCTAGACTGTGTTAAGTAGTCCCTACATCTTCACAATTCATCTGGAGTATGGACTACCATTGTATCATATAGAGCAGAAGTGTACCATACCATTAGGATTGACAAATATCCTTAGGACACAACATCTTTACTGATTGTAATTTCCAATACCAAGGGCCACCGATTGGGCTAATTGATTTGTAATTATCCCTTTTCCTTTAACTTATTATTTTGTAATCCATATGAACCCTAGGGGCTGATTAATGAAGGCAACTAATTCATTCCAAAAGGCCGCATTTATTGTCAGAGTTGACCCCAATCCGAACTAATCTCTAATCAGATCCAAATCAATTTATCCCAATCCACATCTAATTATCAAACAGATCCAACAATAGTGTATCAAGAGACTCTTTTAGTATGGATCCATTGGAGAAATCAGGCAAAGAGGGTTCCATTGATAGCAGTAGTTGAGTTAGATTCCAACAAAGCAATCACTTGGGCTTTCATTAGTTTATAAATGTAATAAAGTAATAATGTGCATTAAAATCCTAATATCAAAATATGATTTCATGTTATGGATAGGATAGTCATTGTTGGCTGTATCCATGTTGTAGTTTTCAGGAAGTACAGCCGTATCCCTACACCCCATATCTGCATCCATATCTGAGCATTATAGCATTGGACTTGCACCTAAAATTAAAGCTTCAGAAAAAGTTATTGGCGCCCATTTTTAAGTGTACAACCAAGTGATACATTCATATTAGGAAGTGTTCCACATTGATTAATTTTATTGATTTTATTTTTTGTGGTGGTTGGTCAGAACATTGGATAATATAATAGGATCTAGGACTTACCAGCAGCAATCTGAGGAGAATGTGTACCATTCCCCTTCACATTCTGTTGTGCTTGTGAATTTGATCGCTGCATTCGGGGAGAGCCCTGCTTTCCATTCGTTACCGGTAAGGAATGCCTCTTCTTGAGGTAACTGTCCTTGTCTTGCACATCTGGGCTTGATTTAGGAGAATGGTTCATTTGGGCCTTAGCCTTTGCAGACTCCGTCGCTTGCATATAGCTAGGAAGGGAACTGCTACCAGTAACCCTAGATTCATGGTCAAGTGAGTTGCGCCTCTTCCCACTTTTTGAATCCATTGGCAAATGCTCTGTACTATTTCTTACAGATGAATCTTGACTCTGTTTTCGGATGGACCTTTTCCCTGCTGATTGAGATGAATGTTTTTGTCTAGGCAAACTATTATCTGACTTGTTTCTCATAGAAGTGTGTGAGATCTGACTTGATGGTGTTCCATGAGAATCAGGAACAGTAATAAGGCTTCTTGGAGACCCTCCTGGAGATAAACTCCCCACATGTGGATCTGTTGCAGTGTTCATTTGGGCCTGCATATCTGATACAATCTGCTCTGAAGGGTGGTGTACATTTGAAGAACACACAGGCGAACTTGAATCAGCAGAATTTCCATGAACCTCCTGAAGCTTACCCTGCTGAACATAACCAGGGTAGGATGAATTAGGTACACTCTCCAACATGGATGAAGAATTATTGGCATCAGCGTCCAGATCCTTGAGATTAAACTTATCAGAACTCTCTTTATCCATGGATCTGATTTCATGTACAAATTCTCCACCTTCCACTTCCGTTCTATCGGGTGAATCGAGTGTGGAAGTAATAGAAAGCTCAGTGCCGCATTCTGAACCCCACATTTGAATTCTTGGGTCATGAGATATTAATTCTCCTGACATGCCAAGATCCTTGTCCTTTGAGACAGAACCAGCCCAAGATGGAGAGGAGTCCAATCTCGATTCTACTGCAGCATCACGATAACCAGAACTGATTGATCTGCCTGAAGTGGCTGTTGAGCTCAGTTCTTCAAATTTCGACTTAACTGCGGCAAATGATGGGTTTGTAGACTTTCTCAACCCAAATGTGAACTTCTTACCTTCATTACCGAGCTGTTCAGAGGCCACCCTTTTTACAGTACGCTTTGAGTTCTCATTGCTTACCTCAGGTTTATCAGAAGTGGTGCTAAGCTTTGTTTGCAAAATTGAAGAGGAATGGGCATCCACTTGATTTAAAACAGAATCAATGGTATCCCTATGAGCCTCTCTATGTTTTGTAGAGGTCCCTTCTGGTATGCTCAAACATCCATCCTCCAAACCAGTTTCCATTGCGTAACTAGAAGTTTCACCTGAAATGGCCATCGCTTCGCCGGCTTGAAAGTCAAAGCCATCTGCAGAATTTGTGTTCAAATTGTCTTCAGCCTCAAGCAGCATTTCTGTTCCCTTAATATCAGGCTTCATAGCTGTATGCTCAGATATAATTCCAGCTGGACCCTCAGTTCCTATTTCAGAAGCAGTTGAGCTATTCTTTATTCCTTTTTCGTGATGATCTGGATTTATTTGTAATTTCTGTGGCTGCATGATATCCAACGATGAAACAGACATCCACCTCTCCAACCATTTCCACGCTGACTCAGGTTTTGCAGGATCACAGTTGATGAAGATTGGTTTTGTCTTTGGCTTTGAATGCAAAAGCTAACAGAAACAAACAGAAATCAGGACCAGTCCAAGAATCCAGATAAGGTATAGGATCAAAGTCATCAAAATTCAGACACATTTTTTTTTATCAATTTATTGTACCTGACGAGCAAATCCACTGGCAAGCAACTTTTTCATCGAAGCATTTGTTTCATTTGTTTTGGTACCGGAATACGCCTTCCCATGAGAAAAAAAAAGAGTTGCGTTATGACTTAAAAGCTGTGTTAACAGAGATGTGACCGCGAGCATCTTGCTTCTACTTCATTAAGTAATAAAGAAAAGGGAAATAATTTGCATTATAAGTAAATCTCAAATTTTAGATGGAACTGCTTCAAGGTAAAGGAGTCTATGGACTCACTAGGCATACCAGGGTTGGTCCTATTACTCCCTACAAAAGTCCTATGAGCATAACAATTGAACAGAACTAAATGTAATTGCTGGCCATTCTATAATTTCAATCATCCATCAAAAGTAATTAGTTTTGTTCTAGAGAATGATATTGTACCTATGGTCTATATAAATCATAGGTTCTAACCTTTAAACTGTTCCTACTATTTCTAAATGTCTATCAATCTTGGAAATTTGGTCCTCAAATTCATGTATAAAAAGAAAATGGAGGCAGGTAAAAGAAACTGTATTCTACTAATAGCTGCATTGTCTGTCATAAATGAGCTAGCCAACTTGCAACTAAGACATGTATGTAGTGGGAGGATCACATGCCAATGGTCTGAATAGAATCATATCAGGTAAAACCATGTTAAGTTCCGATGTTAGACACCACCAAACTGAACCAACAACTTATGTAGTCAAATAGTAAACAATTTTCATATTTAGACTGTTTGCAGCAGGTTAAAGCCTAAACAGCGTTTTAAAGCCATTTCTCCAGCTGCCTTTTTAGAAAATCAGCAGAAATTTTCGGATATTTCTGAAATGCATGTGTTTTTCTTCCTCAACTTTTGACAATGATATAACCCCCATTGCAAGGCATTTTACTTCTAGTTATTTTCAATGCTCCAACCAAATTGTAAGGGTCCTCCAGATTTTCCAGCGGCATGGTCAATGGTCAAATCCTGATCCAAATCGAGATGACTTGGTTGAGTTGTACAGTAGCCAGTACTTACCAAGTCTGGAACACTACCTAATCATATTGGTGTGGTGGTGACCAAGTCAGACACCAAAGTTTGGATTCAATACCAAGTTTGAATCCAATCTGTTAATGCTTTTTTTTTTCTTTTTAATATCCTGAAGACCAGACCTCATTCCTGTCCACGGCTAAATCCGAGCCAAGCTGGCCCATCATTCATAAAAGGAAACTTGGCTTGAGAAAGGGCTTCATAAATCAAGAATTACCAAGTGATTCAGTCTCCCCTTATCAGTCTTGAGCTCCCTACCATGCCTCTCTTGAATGCTTAACCCTTCTAGAGACAAACGAGCACGGCGGGCACGAACTAGTGCCTGCATTTTGACTACGGCTTGAACACAACGGAGGGTTCCCACAGCCTGTCGCCTAACCAAATGTCCACGTACAGCAGCTTGCAACTTAACGACGTTCTTAAGCTTGCAGAGTGCGTTCTTAGCCTAGAAAGATCGAAAGAAGAGAAAAGCTCAGCATAAATCTTTGTAAGGATGTTCCATTTCAAATAAAAATGAAAGTAATAATAAAAACAATACTAACAATTATAACTAGCTGCATTTGACAATATTTGTATTGGATACATCAATGATCAAACCAACTTGACACTTCTATTAGCGTTTAGATACTACTTATATGCTCCTGACTTAGTTATATTTTATAGATATATTATTTTTTCCCATATAAACAATCTCACTACATATATTACTAATACATTTGAAAGGAAGTGTGCATATGGGCCTCTTGAAGTAGCCATGTCAGACATGACATAATTGTGATTAATACCGGCAGCCAAGCACATTTCCAAGTTAAACATGGCCTTAAATTAGCTTCCGGAACTGGAGATCATATCTGTAGTAGTACCAAATATATCCTGATAGCAGACTGGATCACAATGGCAACAGATTCTTGCACAGTATAATCACCATTACCGACACCCCCGACAAGTGAAGTATCGGCTAGTTTTGATTTCACTGCATCCGACGAGATTGATTCTATTGTCTCATCTTTCCACTGTGATACAGAGGTTTTCTCAGGGACTGTGGGATTGATCAGACCACTGAAGTCCGTGGCAGCAGCTTGGGAAGCATCCTTATGGCCAGTAGATTGCACTTCTGAGATCACAGTGTTGCTTAGCACTCGATGAGTTGTGGATCTCTTTCTGAAGTTCCACCCACGCTTGTCTGTGGAAGCTCTGGTCTGCAATTCAAATAATCAGACATCAAGCATTGAGTGATTATCAACAAGACTTCGATGAAAAATGTGTTGGTTTGCACAATTTTGAACTACAGAGCTGTGGTTGTTATTTTGACACTAAGAATCTGTCAATCGCGCTACAGACATTGGCTCCTGCCATTTGATGCCTCTAGAAGCAGCAAAACCTGAACTTTAGGGGTGAAATTCTGGACAGCTTTGGCATCAACTCTTCAAAAATTAAGGTATTGGAGAATCACATTCCACAAAAATCAATGTCATTTCCATCACAATCGCATTCAGGTCACACAAAGCAATGCAAATTCAACTTAAAGCAGAGTTTTTGAACTGATTAAAGTACTAAATCTTGTAGCAGAAGATATACAAAACCCAAATCCATGCTCCATCCAACCAAAAAAAATGAAAAACAATCAGAAGTCCGAAACAGATCAGAGAAATCGCAGAAATCCGAATCCTTTTGAGTTCGCAGAAACATCGGATCATCTTTTAACATTTGAAAAGAAAAAACTGATATCAACAAAGCTGAAATGAGAAACACATGAAACAAAACCCTAGAATCGATCGATGATACCTGATCAGTTTGTTTGAGATCGTCGATTTCTGCAGAATCACTTCCACAGGCGATGATTCTTAAGCAGGAGCTCCTCGATTTCACCATTTTTTCGCATTCAAACCAAAACAGTACGAATGCAGAAGAATCTCTCCCTGTCTCTCTCCTCTCTCTACTTCTTATATCATCTCCGGACTCACGAGAACTTGGAGAGCGGACGTGAAATCCGCCAACAAAACTGTTAATGCTTTGTTTCGAGTCCGCAATGTACGAGAGAGCCGTTTGATCCCTACATCACTCATGAGAGGATATCAGTTCTGGACCTCCTCTGGTACAGACTGTTAGTGTTTTTTCAAAAGGAAAATTTAAAATTAAACCTTAGGTTTTTTTCTTATTTAAAAAAAGTACAAGTTTAAAAACTTCTTAAATTAGTCCCTAAGATTTTCAAAAAAATTTTAATTAAGGACATCCATCCATTTAAAGACGTTATTCTTAAAAATATTTCTTCGATTTTTTTAAACAGCTCAAAATACTCTTCCTTGAAATAAATCTCTCATTCACTTTCTCTCTATATTTTTCTTATTTTCTTCACGGTATCCCCACGGTGATCAATGATAATCGACGATCCCACGATGATCAGCTGCATATAGTGACTAACGAAACCATGTCATAACTTTTAATGAAAGATGGTTTGAGTATTTTAAAATAATTGAGAATTTTTTTTTCAAGAAATATCTTTAAATAAATGGATGTCCTTGATTGAGAGTTTATTGAAAAACTTGAGTATTAATTTAAAAAGTATTGAAATTTATGTCTTTTTTTAAAATAAAGTAAAAAATCAAAGTCTTATTTGAAAACTTCCTTTTTCAAACGGTGAAAACTACGTGTCTCACTAGCGCACAATTGAGTTATGGGGGCAGTTGGGAGTTGGGACACGTGGACAGTGAGGAATCCGAGAGGAATGTGAATCGATGTTTTTCCATCCGTCGATTCGTGTTTTTGGTGCATGAGAGGGCATTGCTTGGAATAGCTCGTGGATGTTGCTGCTTTCTAACTCCATTCTAGGAATAAACGAAATGGACATCCCGGCCCGGGGTTTCAAAAGGAAACGGCTGCGGGTCATAATCATATTTAAGCCGGATCCGGGTCCATTTCTAAATAACATAATGACTTCGGTTTGGGTTTTACACGGCACTTAATGTTGTTGGTTGAGACTTGGTTTCGATAGAAAAATCCGGATCCACTTAGAAGATTGGATCTTGTTTCAAAATTGGTTCTAACTCCTCTTCATTTTTTAAATTTTTTCTTAAATTAAGTATATCATTCAACTTATAATAATACATTAAGTCTACCACCTCCAACATTGTATTTAAGAATAATGATAATAATAAATTCATTTTGAAGTATAATTTGCAATATAAAAAACTCATATGTTGTAGGTATCATGTCCACTGGTTGGAATCTCTATGGACTCAGAACCAGACCCGTTCATCAAACAGAACCTAAGTTAGGTTCCGAATCGAAACCCTTTTTTAAATCGTAACTTAATAAAGGTTTCAAGTCCGGGTTTTTATGAATCAAAACGTTCAGGTAATTAAATAATCGTATATCCGTTCGCAACCCTAACGGCATTTTCATATGCTGAGCACTAGTACTTGCATGGCCCCACCTAGGGATGGAGCCAGAGGAATCTAAATATCTCAATTTTTTTTATCTCCTCATCCCCACACCTATTTGTGTATGGTGGTAGAGGCTCATATCATCATCATAATCACTTGATAAATGCCCATAAATTTTCACCATCTAGAGTCTAAACTAGCACAATTGATCTAGCCGTCCAGTCCATTTGAATAGATGCCAAATTTGATATTGGTATTTTAGTAGGTGGTTACCGTTTTATGATCCACTTTGATGGATCATAAGGTGGGCTCACTAAGTGCAGTGCTCACGATAAAACAAGCATAATGCTTAGAGAAGTTTATTATCATCATTATTATTACTTTAATACATGCTATTATCAAATGGACCTAAAAACTTTTATTTTGTATAATGAATTTTCTTACCCTAGGTGCCACGTGGCATCTTCAATCTGAGTTTAAAACAGGTAAATAAAGGGGGAAAGAAGAGAAAATGGTGTGGTCCTTGGTTGCACCAATGCCATACGATCGATCACATGCAATTCACATGAGGGATGGGCCCCACATGTCTTGGCTTATCTTTACACCTTATTAAAGTGTCATAGTTGGAAAATTGCGGCCCATGGCCTCAATTTGCTGACAGAGAAGATGGGCATGCACAAATGTGGACCCCATCTGCTCCAAATGTCAAATACAGCCTTAATGGTGCCAAATGCCATTCAATTCAATGTTTGCTTCACTTTCTTTGTAAGCTTTGATACAGAAGGACTCATTCCGCAAAGGTAAAGACTAAAGAACAACAAGAATGAAAAATGTGAATGTGCCAAAACGCTTTGATGTCATGAAGTTGTTTTATTTTGGGGTATGGGTTCTTGTTTTTTGTGCGGCGTTTTGAATTTTGATGTAGTGTTGTTATGGTTCTGTTGTTGGTCTTGTTGCTTCTTTGTGATGGATGTATCTTTTGTTTCTGATTTAATGAAGTCTCTTTCAAAACGCTGCAAAAAATACAAGTGAAAACAAGTGTAAGATGCACTCACCATGTAATTTAGTAGGCAGAGCTCTTGAACACAAGAACAATTTTTTTGCTCATCAACTACTACTCTCTTTGGGGTGAAATAAAAATATACGAGCACGGAATCTTCTCGTTACACAAACACACCCAATGATAATGACAAATGGTACAATCGAATTTTAGTCCGTTACCATTTTTAAGAGTGAGTTCCCTTCTCTATTGAAGTAGCATGGGTATCACAATGATGATTTAAGGAAGCTTGATGGAGGCCCACACCACATGGAGTGTTGTTCTCTTGGGGTTGAATTGTCCGGTCGAAGAAATTTCCAGGATGGGTCACTATAGCCAGTCTTGCATCCTTGTAGCTTGCATATGGACTGTGTCCTTATTTCCTACTGCTAAAAGGGCTGTGCACATGGACCCCTTTTCTAATGTTGCTAACTTCGCCGATGGTGATGTTGATATTGCTACTGCTGTTGAGTGAAAAAAGTGCCTGCCAATTTTGTTTTGATTTCCAATTGAGATACTTGAAATGGCTATAAAGAAAGATAAAACATTTCAGGCTTACACCTATTAAAAGTAGAATACATCAAGCCTACTCTAATTCCTTGGTACAAAGCTACGATGCTGAATTGCTGATGAAAGAAACAGACAACATTGTATCACGGTCAGCTTAGATTGGCATACCCACAGGAATCGATGCTTGGGTGGCCAAATGACATGCAAGATGGCAACCAACTGAACAACTTCTAGTTGATTTTTTTTTTTTTTTTATCGTCGGAGGGTTCCAATCCTTTGAGCTGGACTAATCCCTCCAAACCTATAGAGAAACCGGGTAAACTCCATGTAGTCTCAGTGTAGTAGTGCAATTTCAAACCTACAATCTTCACGTACAAACTGTGGTCTTAAGCCAACTAAGCTACCCCTTGGGGTTTTAGTTGATTTTCAGTTTAACATTGTTGGAGGTGTTTGGTGCATCCACTTCCTTTTCCTCAAGAGGGATGTCAAGGATTTAAAAAAATCCATATTTTCCCATCTTTTGAATATTCAAAAACAACTTGTGAATTGTTATGAAAATTCGCCATTTCATTTGCATGTATATCCATCTAATTACATAGACTAGGACAACGCGCTCGCTCTCATGGAAATATATGTTATGCAGGTTCATATCAAACAGCAGTAAAGTGTCGTCCAATACTACGATCTGCTCTTTGTTCCTTCACCTCACAGGTCATAACTTACGACCATAGGAGGGAAAGAACTCTCCTGCTGAGTCCCAATCCAGAAAAAATCTGGATCATAAGGACATTTGTTTTCTCTTTGCAGGGCAACTGGTTTTATATAATTGAAAATATGGGTATCTTCATTGCAGGGCAACTGATTTTCAAGGACCCAAAGAGGGTCCTTTCTTTCCACATTTTATGTTTTACTCTGACAAACCAACACTGACCTTTTCACCACCTGGAAAGCAAGGGAAACTACTCCCTGGATAACCACTGAATCAGCCTGTAAAGTTGGGGTCATAACAGGTCGGTCTGGGTTGACGACTATGAGTAAAATGTGTTTCCTTAATTCAAAGCTGTCAATGAATCCGGTAACAAATGTCAAGTTGAACCCAATCCGGACATTAGAAGGGTCAACAGACCGAGTTGCCACCTCAAATTGGGTCTGTTTCAGGCCGATGGTGGTTTGTTCGAATAGCAAGTATGAACTCAAACCTAACCCAACCCATTTAGTAATCATGTTGGTAGTGCTGCCCAAACACAATCCAGATTTTACTTAGCTAAAATTTATACCCAACATTTTATTTAGCTAAAAGAGGTTCCAATTAACAGCCTTAAGACTTTTGATTATCTAAAGTTTCTTGGAGTCTCAGCGTTGAAGCAGCAGAATAATGGATGAAGGGTAGAGAGCTTACCCTCTATATATATTTGTCATCTAAGAATTGGCTCACAAATGGACACTTGAAAAAGAAAACAAGCAATGTGCATGAGGATTCCAATCTGTCCAGAATTCTCATTATTTCAGGCATACATTAAAAATTCTCAGGAAGAAGGAAATACGCATGTAGAATTTATTTCTAGAGAACAGATTTAAGCAAAAGACCCTTTTGTGTCGCACACAGAAACAAGAATCCTTGTAGACACGAGCAGATGCTTACATCTAAATCAAATGCGCCTGTCTAAATGAAATATGAAATATGATGAAAAAAAACAAAAACATATATTTGAACTCATGAATGGAATTGCCACCTATTGAATAAATATGCAGAATTATCACCTGTTAACTCAATATGCTGGACTAATAGACAGGAAAACGATTTTGGGTGGAGTTGAGGAGGGGGAGGGGGTGGGGGAGGTGAGAGATGAATGCAGTTCAGGATATCTACCAGAGAGAGACAAATGCAACCAAAACAATAATGCTACCATAATTTCACTACCAAGAAACAGTGACAGGAGAATTTAGGTTCCACGATACTCCCGCAGTTTCTCAGCATTTCCCTCTTTTGGCCTACTATTGCTTCGATTCATGTTTTTTTGCATTGTCGTCCTGTGGCGGCTGCTGCTGCTGATTCTGCTGATGCTCCTGCTGCAACTGATAAATAGAGAGCTGTTCCATAGACTGATGCGGAATATGAAGCATCTGAGAATTCATTGGTAGCTGCTGATTCAAGCTGCTAGAAGAGTGAGATTCCCTCAGCTCTCCAGTGGCTACTTTCAAGCGATGAACCTCTGCAGTAAGTGCCTCGTTTAGAGCTGCGAGTTTCCATGTATGTCAGAAGACACGTTAGCAAAACACACCCACAAGCAGGGACCATTATAGAGGATGCAGTTAAATGCAGAACGCTCAATTGTCAAAGTTGTTTATAGTTGCATTGATTAAAGACAATAGCAGCATCAATGAAATTGCAGAATGTTTTAACAATAAATTGGAAAAGCATAGTGTCCTAGAAGATTCACCATCATCCTCGAAGCCTTATCCCATTTATATGGGGTCAGCCATCCTAGAAAATACCAAATAGGAAAAAGGTACTGCTGATTTGTAGCCAACAGAGAGGCTAAGTGTAACCTAAGTTTGCTTTTCATCTAGTGGCTTGACTTAAACTGACTATCAAACAATGATACAGATTCCTTAAATCATCCCAAGGCAGATTTGTTACTATTTTGTAAGTGTACAATGTGCAGATTTGGTCCCAATCCATTTGTTTAAGTTGGGGTGCTCATCCAGAATTTGTTTACATTTTGTAAGAGGGTAATGTACTAATGTGCACAACTGTGTAGGTGATTTTGGCATTTCTTATGCATTCTTTTGTTTATTTGTGTCAGAAATTTCTAAGAGACAATAGGACCAACCCAGTCTTGTTGTACACGACTAAAAAATAGAGAAATGTGCACTTCAGCTATCATCATCGTCGTCATCACCACCAAAGCCTTATTCCATCTATATGGGATCAGCTTCGCGAGTTCAACTTTTGCACCAAATACATTAATTACAGCCATGTACCACCATGATTTAAATCACTCCAAGTCATTATTCCCCCTTCATCTATCGCTGTCATTTTTCTTGTAGTTCGCTGGCAGTAAGGAAAGGAAATTCATTTGGGTGTTTTTTTTTTCTTTTTCTTATTCATTTGGCTTTGGCATTGGTTGCAGAGGTTGGGTATGGGTGCATGAGCTTTAGCTCCACTTGTGTGATAATAAAGCCAAACTTGACTTGGCTCAGCTCATTTGATTTACATATATGTATTATATAACTATGTATAAACTTACATCATTATAATAATAACCATACATGTAATAGTATATTTCATACGCGACCACATATGATAACTGTACTTGTAATATTATATATAACTTATATATATATATATATATAGTATGCATATATTATTTTATACAGTATTTTTTTTTTTTTGTTGGGTGGGGGGGAATCAAGAGGAGCCCCAGCTCAACTTAGCTTTGCTCATTCAAACTCGAGCTTAAGCTCAAGCTTGGAAAAGCAAGTCAAGCCGAGGTCAAGCTTCCTAAAGAACACTGGAATTCTTTTAACGATCAATAGCACAAGAATTAGTTGGGCAGCAAACTTTGTTACAGTGGTGCTGAGCGTTGTGTTGTCAAATCTTCGGGTCATATATTGGACATTAAACTACATGCAGCAGTTCTGAAGACAATCAATCAGGTGGAAAAACAGTGACATGGCCACTAAACTTCAAGTTGATAAGACAAGGTAACTTTGGGCTTGAAGGAGATTACAGAAAACAAATGTCGCAAAGTCTCAATATATGTACCAATCAGAGACTACATCAGAATGGGAATGGTGAATTATTCTACAAAAGCTACCACGCGACAAACTTAAGAGTGCCAATGTTGGAATTATCAAAAGAAGAAGCGCATGTGTGTGACAGCAAAATTATATGCTAAACTAAGTTGGAGTAAATACATGAATATAGCACTAATACAATGTATTTTCTACACTTACAATTTAAGTATCAGACACAAAAAATCATATTCAGCTATCAGTGCATGAAAATAATGAGAGAGAGCAAGAGGAGATTTACCATCTCTCAACTGTGCCTGTTGCTCCATGGCTTGAATACGAAACTTCAATTGATTGTTCTGGCTGCTGAGTCCAGCAGAGTCCCTCTAGAAACAAATCATATAAGAAAAAAAAGCCCCGCCAAATTAAAAGAATACATAAACAAATGAAAAAAAAAACAAGTTCAAACAAAACAAACCTGAAGGAGAGTTAACTGTGCAGACAATGTGGTGGCTTCTGTCTGCAGAGTTTGGACCTTGTGTTCCAATTCTGAGATGTACCTCATCTTCCGTTCTTTGGAACGAGCAGCAGACTGCCGATTGGCCAAAATCCTGTGAATAGATCAAACACTAGAGCGGATAAGCTACTATTAACTTTCTGATGAGGAATTATATAATTCTCAAATCTCAACCCAAGGACGCCCAAATGATCCTGGGCAAATCAATAATAATTTAGCAATTAGTCAAGTGGTCTTATGATCCCACCACAGATAGGTCATCTACCAAGAATCTGCTCTTTAGATAACCCTGACCCTTTAATCGATTTGCCTACAAAAAGATGACCAACAAGGAGATATACCCAGAGTCCACAATTGCCTTAAATATTATCAAAAAGTTAGTGTAATTCAGTCTTGGAAATGCTAAATGAATGGCATATCTACTGTGTGGTAATGAGGTTATGAGCTGTATCACTGAACAATGGACGCTCCAAGTAGAAAAGTTCAATGCCCGAGGACACCACATATCCTGTCATATAAAGAGAGAACATAGAAGTGGAACAAAATAACTACTAGGAGCAAATAGAAGTTAAGTTCACAAAACCTTTTGGCTCGTTTGGGGTCTGTTAGTGCAATCTCAGAAAGTTTTTCATTGCCCATGATCTTCTTCAATTCAGCGCTACTGAATTCACCATTCCCAAAATCTAAGCTGAACGGAGTCGAATTCCCATCCATTGAATTGCAGCGGGAGTGCTGAGCTGCCTGCGGTCCTGGTGACGGCAGCAGCTTTGGCGACTCATCCCCAAAGCTGTTCATCTTGCCCATAAAGCTATCCATTGAAATGCTTCTGCAATGTCGCGAAGCTCCAACATTCAAATGGCCATCACTCCCTGCACTTCGCTTATTCCCTTCCTTCATCTCTGTTGAAGAACTAAGACTCATCAGCTGCACACTGCTGCCACATTCATTCACACTGCTTTCCGCTTCGTTTTCACTACTATCGACCGTCTTAGTACCGCTGGCTCTGCTATCCAAATCGTCACGGTTCTCCTGGCACTGCTTATCCGAAGTCCCACCAGAGTTCAATGTCTCTACATTCTCCAAATTCATGTATGCAGAAAACAAGTCATCTACTGCATCCCCTTCAGATTTCATCTTCCCCATCCCTTCAGAATTGCAATTCCTCTCTTTATCCCAATCTGACTCCCTCTTGACAAGCTGGATTGGCTTAGCTGTTTCCCAATTCTCTTTTGCAGACACCGAGCGGTCCAAACTCCCATGAGCTCTGGGGGGGGCAACTGGGGGAGTAGATTGAGTCCCACTGGAGAATCCAAGTGGAATCTCGCTGTGGGAGCGCCTGTGCGCTTTCCGGGGAGGGAGGCTTTCCCCGACCCGAATACCACTTCCACCTCTCGAGTAAGCAGGCGGGGTCTGCGCCTGCGAGCTCATATCTCGATCCTCCATGGATACATCCACAGAGCTCGAAGGAGATGCGGACGACGATTCACGATAAGGGGAAGGGCTCAAAGGGGGCAAGGAATCAAGCGAGAAGAAAGCAGGCTGCGACAAAGATCTGGAATGCGAGCCACCAGTGCTGAAATTCTGGGAACCCACCTGCTGCACAGGCGGCCGGGAGGCCGGGATCGGCGGGAAATGCGGGTGGTACGGGGGAATTCCCGGCCGCTTACTGTTACTTTCCGGGCTGAAATTCTGCGGAAAATGGCGAAATGGGGCTCGGATTTGGGTCGTATTTAGATGGGGGAGATCGAATCTGTTCGATGTTGATAACTGCTGTTTGGGAATCAAAGACGAAGAAGTCCCAAACGACGACTGTAATCGCTGCATCAGATCGCCGCGAGATTCTGCGGTTTCTCCCATTCCTTCCTATCTCTGTTACAATTCTCTTAGAAAGTTCTCAAAAACCCTAATCCCAAAACACTAAAACCCTAACATCAAACACACAAAAAAAAAAAACCTTACTTTCTCTTTCTACAAAGCAAAAAAACCCTAGTTGCTGCTTGAGAAAAGCAATGCTCTGGATCTGTGAAGAAGGAGAAGAAGAAGAAGAAGAAGAAAGATTGGAACTTTGGAGCTTTAGAAGACCGTTCTCACCTTTATCTCCGTTGTAACGACCGAATCGTAGCAATGCCGGCACGTTCTTCTCGCACGAATTCCGCCGCTTCTGCTGCTGTCACGAGAAGAGATTTCAGCTGAAGACGATGACAGGTTAAAAAAAAATGGCTTCTTTGGAAATGTCATCATCTTCGGAGATTTCATTACGCGTTTGAATTTGGGCGTAATCTAAGTTGAATTTGAATTTCATTCCGGCTACATTTACTGCTCATACAGCCCCACTTTGTTCAAGTATATTAAGGAAATGAGTCAAATGAGTAACGACTAATGGCCAAGTGCAATGTATCATTGGATAGGACTGTAGTTGTTAGCCCACTCCATGTGTAGGTTGGCCCAGCCTAGTTTAGATGACTTGATGGGTTAAGAGCTTAAGATGGAAATTTAAATCTTCTAAACACGTGCACATATTAGATTCGTTTATGTCGATTTTTTTATATAAAAAAAGGCCACTATAATTCTATCATTAGAGTTCGTAATAAATATAACTAATGTCACAAGATTTGGTGGGTGCGGTTTCCGGTGAAACGCATGCTCAGGCTAGATTTGTCGACCTCGATCTTCTTTCTAAAAACAAGAGCCACCAGGATTAAATTGTTAGAGTGTATAAGCCGAAAATAATTCCAACCAATATCACAACATTTAGTGTTGTATAACCTAAACAAAGCATAGATGTCATTACAATAAATGCGATATCATTGATGGTGACTGGTGGGGACGTTGGGATAAAAGGGTCTGGACCCCAAAACCATTGGGTTTGGCCTTTGGTACCCACAACCACTCGGGAGCCAGAGGGCCACCAGCTTTTGGACTTTATTAGGGTTGTAAATGGGTATCCAATTCTCCGATTATCCGAAAGTTCTCTGATTACCTGAAAGTTTCGACCCATAAAAAATCAGGTCCGAAACTTATTTTAGGTTGTGATTCATAAACGGGTCCAAGTTTGAAACTCAATTTAGATTCCGATTGATAAACGGGTCCGGTTCCGAATCCATATAGGTTCCAACCCGTGGACTTGAGACCCAGCATATATACGAGTCTTTAATATTGCAAATTTGTACTTCAAAATAAACTCTTTTTATTTTTATTTTTATGTATAATACTAGAGGTAATAGACTTAATGCACTGTTATAAATTGAACGATATGCTTCTTTAAAAAAAATGAGAAGAAAGAGAAATTATAATTGATTTTAGAACTAAATTCTAGTCCTGTATGTGTACCTAATTCTAGAACCGAATCCGAATTTTCCTATCGTAACCGGGTCTGAAACCAACAAAACATATTCCGAATCAAAGTCAGTTCCAATTATTTAAAAACAAGTCCGAATCCACTATAATTTCGATGCTAATCATCCTATTTGCAACCCTAGATTTTACCCTCAGTTGACTAAGGTCATTCGAAAACGCAACGCTACCTACTAACGGTTGTGGTTGTGGTCTTCGTGGTTAGGTCCTAATCCTACGAAGGTAGTTTAGAAACAGGACGTCATGCATGCCCACTTTGTTAGGTTCGGTCCTCCTTGTGTTGAAAATTACGGGGCTTCCTTTCTTGGGTTTGCGCGTGAGAAGCGCAATCACCGGCTCCTCCTGCTGAGTGAGGTCGGTCTGGTTGACTTTCAAGTCACCTGCACACGTAGTGCCATCACAAACAGGGCTAGAAGTTTTGACTTTTTTGTTTTTGTTTTTGGTGACTGAATTTTGGGGCCTTATATATTTAAAGTTGGGGTGCTCAAAATAAAGTTGGCACAGTATATATGGTATCTCTAAATTTTATCCTAATAAGAGTTTAGTGTAACATATGATATTTCTAAATTTTACTCTAATAGGAGTTTGTTACACTAAATGATTAAATATTTTCGTGAATAATCAGAATAATACATTCCTATGATAAGTGATTATCATGTCTTTTAATCAAATGGTCAGTCTATGCAGGTAATGACTCCTTTTGGAGTAAAAATTTCGGAATACATCATAAACTCATAATGCCTTTATTTTGAGTAGAGGTGGCCCTCACCGTGGATTTTCACAAATTTTAAGTTAAAATAGTGAAATTTCACAGTGAGGGCTATCTCTATTTCACTATTTTAACTTAGAATTTGTAACTCTAATGGGTGGCTCAGTAGGTCTATGACCACGGTTTGCACTCGAAAGTTGTAAGTGTATGTTCGAAATTACACTACTACACTGGGGCTATAGGGTTTCCCTCTGGACCCGAAGAGTTTGGGGTTGGAAACCCTCCAATAACAAAAATAAATAAATAAATAAATAACCTTGGAAATTGTATGAGTCAAAGCCTTGGTTGGTTCAAGACTCTTCACTTCTGCATATTTACTTTGAGAACAGTTGGAAATTGGAATAAGATGGCTCTCTCTCTCTCTCTCTCTCTCTCTATATATATATATATATATATATATATATATATATATGCGGCACCGATTTAGGAGGTAGGTCTGTTCTCAACATGTAGAAAACCATTTTTGTATCTCTCTCTCTCTCTCTCTCTCTCTCTCTCTGTACACATGAGATCATGAGGTTTTGAGTATGGATTTGAACTGAGACTTGTCGTGGATGGATGACATTTCAGAGAGGGCCCGTGAATAAAACAATGATAAAGGTGTACAAAAATGAGTTGACAAATGTGGCCCACCTGATTAGGGCTGTCTTGAGTCCGGTTTAACATGAAATCCGACCTGTTTATTTTATACAAGTTCTGAATCCAAGTTTGAATAATTGGATATCAGAATATTAATAACCAACACCACCAATCCCAGTACATTTTCAAGTTGGAATTTTGTTCCCAATATGTAGCTCAGTTGGTCAAGGGTAAGGGACATGAGTACGTAAGTGGGTGTGCGTGAATTTGCTTAAAAAATAAAAATAGAATTTTGCAATTGAATTCAAATTCTAGACGTGGGTGTTTGCGGATCGAATCAACCCACTAGTCCCACCCCTGCCATCCCCACAGTCCAGACAGGGTCTGGACTAATTTTTGGACCTAAGGCGTAGGTCAGAACTTCAAGGCCCCATTTTCGTAATCAACTGGGCCCAGAGGGTAATCTCAAATCCCAGGCCCAACCAACACTTATCAAGCTTCCAAGAAGTACCGTGAGCCTTTATATTGGACATGTTAAGTTCACCATCACAATTAAAGTTTTGTCATGGTAAGGTCCGGTCTGGCCCAGCAAATCAACTACAAGCAATGAGATTTTTATTTAACTAGTATATATTTGTTGAAATATTTATAGAGTAATATTCATGTAAGAACTAATTCTCGTATATTATATAAGAACTTTTTTGTATGGTCCAATTGTGGGCCACATTTGGAAATGATAGGAGAGATGGAAAGATCTATGTGAGACCACTCCAAGTATCAAGTTTTGCGCGAAACCCATGCCCCTAACTACTCCATCCATGACCCACAAATTTACTGGCTTCATATTCAAAAAAATATTGAACCCTTAATTCAACGGTTCAGTTCGTTCAAATGTGTGCCAATTCTTGGGATTAGTGACTATTAGGGGGTTCCCTATTGATTGCTAGGTTTGGATGGATTGCTAATTGGGCCCCACAAAAAATTCTCATATAAAAAGTGAAAACTAGTTCTCACTTGAATATTTTTCATATTTATAATTCTATTTTGGTTGGTCAGATGGATGTGGGCCAAATTTATTTTTTTTTCAATAGAGGATTGAATCATGTGTAGAAAATATTGACCCGACAAGATAGGCCCATGTTTGGGTCCACATTAAAAAGCCAACCAAGGTCGTCGTAATTTTCAATTTTTCCAGACATAACTTCCTCCATTGTTTGGAGGAGAAGAACCAGTATTGTGCAGAATCTCTCTCCCTCTTGAAAGACCATGTGGTCTTAAAAGGGTAAACAAAGTGGTAAAAACATTGTCAATGGGAGAAATATGAAATGCTATCTCAATGGGAGTAATGTATGCATGTACAAGTGAACAGCTGCCAATAATGTAAAGAAACGTTTTCATGGGTATATGACAAACTCATGGATGGATGGATATGCACACAGGAAAAGGGCTAACAGAAATTCAAGGTATGAAACATGAGAAATATTACCATGTTTAAGGAGAGACTCATTTTGCATTGTACTGTGACTGTGAGACAGCTTGAATTTGAGATCAATGCATCATCTCCAACTGGCAAAATGAGTTTGAATGCTGAATTCTTTTTCAAACAAATCATTTCCCAATCAAAACATCATCTGCGACCATCCCGCCCATCCCCGCCGGACGTAGCAGGCTCTGTTTGTTTCAAAAATAACCAAAATACATATATACATGACTAAATAAATAGCTGCTATGTTTGGGGACTACATTTTGCCCTACATTTTTCTTTCCTTCCATTCACATTCATGGGTCCATTTTCATTTGAATGTCAGCAATTCTGAGCAAGCCCACAGCCCTATCTCACACCCTACCCAGCAACTATTGTCCCCACCTCCATGAAAATGAAAACCCCTCGAAAGAAAAGAAGCTAACAAACTTTAGTTAACCAAAAGAAGCTTCTTTTTCTTCAGCATGAAACTAATAGAATTACAAGGATTTACCTACACTTCCAAATTGCCCACTGCCCACTGCTCTGCCAATGACTTTTACTCTTCTTCTTTTTTTGTCACTTGATGGTGATGTAGCGATTCGTCCCATGCTTCGCCCAGTGGTCTTTGAGGTCAACCGGGACTGACAAGTCATGACCCTCTGCAGCCAGCCGGCTCAGCAGCTTGGTGAAGGCACTGCCACTCATCTTCCGACCACCAATGCGAGCATGGCGCTTGTTGGGCATGAGGGGCAAAGGATACATGGACAGGGTAGTTGTGCAGCATGCTGATTGCCACCCCCCATTTCCCCACTTGTAGCACTGTTGGGGAGAGCCCGTGCAGGAGCAAACCGGAACTGGCATGGATGTCTCATCAAAGGAGACCTGGTTCAGCCCCAGGTCTTGACCCTTCCATTCATGCTTTGTCACTGAGAGCTGCTTGTTTAAATCCTCACAGCCCATGAGTTCATGACCCTTCCACTCCAGCTGCTTGGCACCTGAGACCTGCTTATTCAGGTCTTCACCCCCTTTCTTACCTTTCCTCCGTGGCTTCGATGCTTTCGCGGATGATGGCAGTTGGGCCTTTGTATCTCTCTTTCGCTTGGCCCGCCGAGGTTTAGCTGCAGCCTCAGAAGCCACTGAGATTGGGATGGCTTCAGTTATGGGCATCTCCCTCGAGTGGTAAGGGGCAGTGTCACCCATATGTAGCGTGTGGGCCACATGATGTGGGTGATGGCCATGCTTGGTACCACGAGGCACTCCAGGAGGGCAAGCTGTCCCACTGCTGTTCAGGGCATTCTCACGGGCATACTCGAGGGCGGAAATGGCAGAATCACGTTCGATTATAGCATTATTCCGTTCAGAGATAGCAGCATCACGCTGCAGGATCGCCATGTCTCTCTCCGCCAAGGCAGCCTTCTTCTCAGCAATTGCTATATTCCGTTCTTGATATGCTGCATCCCTCTCAGCAATGATGGACATCAGCTTGATGGTATGATGGTCCTTCATCTGGTGTGGGCCTAGGGGGGTCCACTGTAATCACCAAACGCAAGAATTAAGAGTGTTAGTGGCAGAATCATTCATACAGTACAATAATGTTTCCATTGTTGAAGTGTTAACCGGCCTGAATCAGAGTACCGAACCAAATGTCTCAAGGTAGACAAATGATTCAGAAGTCAGAACACGAGGTATCAAAATATGCATCCTGATTCTCAACTATGTATAAACAATTGGTTAAGTATTTCTTTATTTGTTTATTTGTCTTCCAACATGAGACCTAGCAGAAAAACCATTTCAGAACATCTGTAGCAACAGGCAAACCTATTGCTATTTGCAGAGAAACCAACTTCTTACAAGTCAGAAAAGGTTCATAGAATATAAGAAATTAGCTAGAAAGCTGGAGCGGACTAGCACATACTGTAGTTTCCTTTGCACAGTTGTCTTAGAACAGCTCTCACCCCTTACGGCTGATTTGAGTTCAGTCAAGTGTCAAGACTCAAGAGACTAAACTAAAGACTAGAAGACCAACAAGCTGCAAGAATCAGCACTCTTTCTGATGCCGGAAGTCACTTCAGAATCATGGTATGCAAAAGTGAACAAGCATATAGGATGAAACCATGCCTTCCTTTCTTTGATAGGGAACTGATGTCGACTGGTGACATGACAATGCTCAAGCCCAAGCTAAGTTGTCTGCATGTTCTATCTTTTTATAGAAAGATACATAGTTGTCATTTCCATTTCGTTTTGGCCATTTTGCTTAAACAAAATGCGACAAAAACCTTTTCGGCTCAGGTTTCGGTACATTTTGGTTGAAATCTGAAATTTTGGTCCAAGATTCAGCATTTCGTCCAAAACACCCAACATCTAGGGTTTCGGATTTTTTTTCTGAAAGAAAAAAGGCAGATAGATGGTTGCAATGGGAAGAAAAGGTAAAAACAAAAAAACATAATGAAAAGGCGGCAGTGAAAAGGCACCACCGCTGCTGCCAACATCTGATATTAGCCTCTCTCTCTCTCTCTCTCTCTCTCTCTCTCTCTCTCTCAACACGCATTTAAAAATAGAAAGGGCACATGCACTTGAAGGGGCACGCGCATTTAAAAACAGAAAGAGCAAATGCGCTTAAAGGGGCACGCGCATTTAAAAACAGAAAGAGCAAATGCGCTTAAAAGGGACACTAAGTCCCTTTTTTCACTTTATATATTCTCTTTTTATTTATTTTGTTTTATTTATTATACTTATTTTTTCATTTTATTTTTTATATTCCAAAATGTTTCACCAAAGTTTCGAACTGGCCAAAAGATTTCGTTTTGGAGGCCAGACAGAAATAGGTTCGAAACAAATTGACAACTATGGAAAGAAAACATTTCCTCATTTTTTTTTTTCCCACTTCAGGAAACACATGCAGAAATTTAATGATACCAAAACTGATGATTTTTTTCCAAAATTTCCTCAACCTTTTCCACATCTGTGGCAAACATATTGAACGTCATAATTATTGATGGTGATTTTCCCTCAAGTTGGAGAACAGGATTGATCAAGCACTAAATTAGTGGAATACTTGTTTATTCCATATTTTGGACCTTAAGTCCATGGAACAATATGCTACATCTGAAACATGGAAGATTTGAAATCTTAGAAGAAATTGATGGACGGTGGACAACAAGAGCCCATTACTCACTACATCAAACAATTTCCACTAATAGAACATGCAAATCTATAGTGGGAAAAGACGGATTGAAAGAAGGCATTTCACCCTGATGTCAATAGTCAACCGGACAGATTTATCCTATTGTCGATCACATGTATGCTTCATCTTCTTCTTTCTCATCCTTCCTTCGTCTTCTTGCATGCTTCCCTTTTTCTTAACAAAAAAAAAAAAGGAAAAGAAAAGAAATCCATGCTTCCTTCTTTTTCTTCCTCATTGTTTCCTCTTCCTTTTTCTTTCCCCTTTGCTCTTCTTTTCTTCCCGGCACATGCCACCCACCCTCAACAACAGGCCTCGTCTTTTTTCTTCTTTCAATGCACAATCGCAAAATGCATGCACAAAATAAGCAGAAATTTGAAGAATCATAGAAATTGGACAAATGAGTTGAGGAATACCCCTGGTGAAAATCATAATCTGGAAAACACTTCTTTCTTGTGCCATAATCAACAGTATTCATATTTAAGTCCAAAGTATAAACAGCCACTTGACATTTAGAAAGACCCTATTTTAATGAAAGTAAATTTTAGTTAATCCCAAAGCTCACACTCTGCTTTGCTATCTCTGTTCATGTGCCATGATCAACGGTATTCAATTGTCAGTCAAATTTCAAACAGCAGTTCAACTTCTTAGAAAAAAGCCATATTTAAACGAACATGCCAGGATATTGTCATGAGGTAGAAGAGAAAGGTGACTACCACCTTTTCAAATAACACTTCACAGCCACCCTCTATCCCCATTGCATGCCAGGGCGGACTGAGAATTCCCAACCAGCTCTTTCAATGACCAATGACGAGATTGAGAATATATATATATATATATATATTTTAATGGAGATTGAGAATAAATTATATAAGATGAAAGAAAGAGGTCAATGAAATACCATTCCGAAAAAAAGAGAATAGAGAGAAAGGGGAGGGGGTAACGAAACATTTTAAAGTATGACAATAAAAAAAAATTAGACCAGAAGGCAAATGTAGCATTTAAAGTCAATCCAACCATTATGAATAAGGCAGCAGCACACAATAAAGACTTCCTCGTAAAATGAATGAACAGCAAATAAACCAACAGTTCGAGTGGTTCACAATGTCAAGTTCCAATAGAGATAGACTAAACAACATAAATTCTCTGGGCCTAGCTAAAACCAACAGTTCAAGCGGTTCACAATTTCAAGTTCCAACGGAGATAGACTCAACAACATAAAATCTCTCGGCCTAGCTATCTTAAGTTAGGTTTTTAGTAAAAAAATGCAGCATAAAACTACTAATGCTATAACTATAGCATTATCATAAAAAATAAAGCTAGAACTATACCTAATATTCGTCCATCCAAGTGCTGTAGGGAATGGTTAATTATGTTTGAGCAGTATTGCAGTAACATCAAAGACATAGTAAGTGATTCTACATAACTTTATGGAGTTGATACTATTGGCATTAAATGGTGAAGACTGAAGACATTTGGCGTGCAGGTACGCTACTGTCAATATTTCAAGCATTTTTACTGTGGATGTCAGAAATAATGAAAAAATTACAGAGTTAAATTATTTTCTACTTTTGTTTTCCAGGACTCCCATATTATGCAACTGGATGAGCCTGGGTATGCAGGTTTTACTTAGCTATTTGATATTAAGATTTCCGCTGCCATCTTTCTGCATCAAAATGGTGATTGTTCTAGTCATTATGGAGGTGTAATTCTCTTTTTTTTCAAAACATGTTGGTGATGGTCACTTCCATTGCTTCACCATCTATTTAATAACATGCATGGACTAATTAACGATGATCCCTTTCACGATATCCCGTGTCAGTGATCCCTCATTTGGTAGTTTTAATCCATTCGACTGACTATCTTGGAGATTATCTCTCCTTCACTGGCGCCTTCTCTCTATGGTCTCATTTTCTAAGAAAGCACTATATGAGCATCTGCATTGGTGCCTTATAGGTCTTGTTCAATTGGCCCATTCCATTGTCTCACTTTAGGAGTTCGCTCTGCCTAATCATATGCAGGGTTGGCAGGCAAGCAGCCAGCTATAAAAACTTGCCAAACCAAACTGGGTCCACTTCTTTTTATAATAGTAGTACTCTACCTACCGTTTTTGGGAAGAAACAATAATGTTGAACATAAACATAGAATCATTCAATCTTTTTTATTATTTATATTTCTTTTTTTTCTAGTTTATTAAATAAAATCTTCAAACCACAAAAATAAGAAAAACTTCAACTGCATTTTCGAACCAAGCGACCTATATCATGAGGTTGGGAAGTTTGCTGCACATGGAGGAATTGGGTTTTTAGAGCAGTCCTCATAATATTGGATTGCATGCAAATGATATTTTTGGGTTTTATCAACTGCATTGAGCTTGTTATCAAATTGTGTGTCATCTATACTAGTTGTCAATTGAAATGTTTCATCTATTATATCTGGTTTCAAAAATGAGAGTTTCTTTGGTCCAAGCTGTTCCATTAGTGATGCTTCCTGTTGTTTCTTAAACAGATTCAAGAGAAATTGAGTTTGTTTATACAGCACATTGTTGTGCTTCTACAATACAGAAACTAGGCCCTTATTTATGCAGTACATTTGACTCACTGTCAAATCTCCATATGCACTTTTCATTGTCTGGACGACTAGGAATCTAAAGCTACACAAGTGCAACTTCTAACTGACAGTGGACCTTTCTAAAGTTTCATGGGAAACTGAAACTTTTATACTAACATCCTTTTTTATGCAACTGGATTGGTGGGGTGCATCCGCCCAAACATAGGCCACCTTCAAGGAACAAAATTGTTTCCAGGGTTCCACCTCAGAGACGAGAAGTTTTGAATATTATTGATGAATGATTTTAAGAATACATGAGAGGTCCTTAAATGGGCCCCTTTGAGATCAAAAAAGAGAATTTCCTTTGTAAACAGGGACTCGCCTTTCTTAAAATAAAAGATTCATTGAGACTAGACCCTAGTAAAATAAGAAACTAAATAAAAGAAGATACTTAGTAATCCTAGCAAAGATATAAAAGAGCACATTGATTATTGCTTTATTGGTCTTGTTGACTTGCTTGCACACAACTAAACTGGGCTTGTTAGGCTGGCCGTGGGCCAAATCATTTTAATGAGTGGGTATAAATGTTTCAGTTTCAATGGACGTAAAAATAAAAAATAAAAAACATTTTTTTAATTGAAAATATTTTTCCTCACTTTGCCGCACCAAACTTGGAAATGAAGAATCATCAAAGAATCAGCAGGACTGCACTAAACATGGAAAAATGCCAATCAAGAACCTTAAAAGGCTCCTCAAATGCTATCTCCTCATGTCTAAAATTAATTTAGAAAAAAAGGACCACAAATATATATTTTTTAAGATTTCACACCTGCATAAACATAATCTTTAAATAAACTTTTTAAAAATAAAACTAAAGAAAAGGGTGAGAACTTCAGAGTTCAGACATATATAACCCACACTTCGAGGAGTTTCATCCAAAACGGCCAATAACTAAACATGCATGCCGATGTATAAATGATTCAGGTTCAAACTGGGCAAGGACAATCTGAGCCCAACCCATGTACCAAAAGGGGCTAGTCAAGCCACCGATCTGTTCATGAACAGCCATGTCCAATCCATTTTTTATACGGGCCAATAATTTAATCAATGGCCCTACAAATGACCAACCGGACTATTAAATTCAATCTGTTCATGACAGCCTTGTGAGTGTTTTAATAACATTAATGGAAAAATACAAGGAAAATAGTTGAAAAGGGCTGAAGGAGAAACTGTAATTAGGGCGTCATGCTTTTTGTTAAGTGATCACATATAAGATGTTAAGTATATTAACTATGGGAAATTCTCAAAAATTCCACTTAATCTCAAAAGGGGAGTCTCTGCCCCTATTTATTAGCCAATGATTTAAGAGAATCTATAAAAGATCCACAGTTTTAGGAGAGAGAATGGATAAGTGTACCATTGATGACACATGTCACACTTTCATTGGCTAAAAGAGGGGGTTTTTTTTTTTTTTTAAATGCCTGGGTAGTTGTAGAGCGTAACTCATTAACTATTAAGCATCATAGTATAAGAGTGCTATACTATGAGACAATCAGCGCTAAAATGTGTGGAAACTCAATGTTCCAACATGCTGACACAGATCAAAGCTCGTAATATGGAGAAAACAAGAACCCAATTTTCCATCTTATTTCTTATTCTTATATTTTAGTACTATCTATATAAGTTCTGCACTATTTAGTGCATTTCTTATAGATAATTTCTCGAGTACTGAACCTCGGTAGTGTATGGTTCCTGGTGCCTCATTTCTCAAATACATGCAGAACCATTGTTAAGTATAAATAGCATTAACTTTTAACAAATTATACATTTTCAATAACAGGTCACTCGGTTAAGAACTGATGACTCACAAGACTGTACATTCCAGAGGCTCAGGGCCCTAAAGTTCATGTTCTTGATTTTGTACTTGGGAATACAGACATGTAGTTGTATTGGATTTTTCGAGGCCCATTTCCCATGCCTAAATTGAACCATAACCACTACACGTAACATAAAACTTAATAAGCTGGTACCAGCAGTGTGAACATGAATTACAGGCTCCAGGAAACTATAGTTCACAGTTCACATACAAGTGCCACAACCATAGAGAAGAGAATAAAATACAAAATAATGAGGGGCCCGCATCCTCTTGGCAAAACTTCTTGTTACCTGAGAATGAACCCCTTTATATTGATCCGGTTTGTGCCTCCCGTTTTCCCGCTGTCCACCGTCATCCATGACTCATTCCCTTTATTTCCAACAAGGCAAGGATGAGCCTTTAGACACTGAAGGGTCCCCAATTAGCGCATTCACATCTCACCAGCTTCTTAATTCAAACAAATAAAAGGAAGACAAATTAGTTATAGACAAAGAAAAAAATATGAAAAAAACTGAGATAAAAAAAATAATCCAGCAAAAAAGTAGAAAACGAAATATCAGATCTTTTTATAACAATGCAACCTACAAAAATCATAAGCATACTGAAGTGTCAGAAACAATGCATCAATAACCAAATAATAGCCATATTTCCCAACGTTGTCATGCAGAACTCTTAAGCCCTGTTTGAGTGCGGGGAAAAGTAGGGATTGGAGGAAGCATTTACCTTCGTAAATTCTCTTTGCACCTGTTGTAGTCTATGATGCCCCAATACAACATGGATGCGGTAGGGACACGCCATGAATGTGGCAGCAACATGGATTTTACACGTATAAAGTGAAGTATCGGATACAATACAATACGACAAGACATCTTAGACTATTTTGAAGTATCTGGGCATCGTAGGTTTTAGTTACAGTTTTTTTGTGAGGAAAAGTGGAGAGCTCTGGTTGGAGCTTTCTCCACTGGTTTGTAGAAACCAAAACCCTCACTTAAGGGGTGGATAAAGCACAGTTTCTCCAATGGAACACCAAACAATATTACTTTGAAAAAAGTGGGGTTTCTCCACTTCAAGTCTCCCCTTGGTTTCTCCACCTAGTGGGAAATCTCCCATCTCACTTTCCCCTCATCCAAACACCACCATAGAAACTCGATATTTCTAAAGATGAACTGTTTTCCGGGACGATGCTTGGATTTTCCAAACATACCAGAGATTCAATTTCGCACAGAAGCAATCAAACCCAAAAAAAAATGGAAACGATTCATACAAAGGGATTGATACATGTTATGCAGATGAATGAAGAGATTCTTCAACACCCATAAAAGATAAATACTTGAATGAAATCAAACATGATTCCAGAATGAGAAAGAGAGCGAACCTGCAAAATGGAAGACGAAATCCGTGGCTTCCAAACAGCAATTTTCGACGGATTGGAACACCCCAGATTCCTAAAGTTGGTCGACAAGGACCATCAGTGCATTCATGAAAGGCTAAAACCCTAGCGAAGGGGAGATGACTCGGAGAGATAAAAGAGGGAGTGAACCCTCGTTTTGATGTTTTCTCGATTTCATGTTTTCCTTATACAGTAGTTTTTTTTACCTCTTCTCGAGAAAATAGAAATCCTGAGTTCGTGATCGGCGAACCCACGTTTGGTTGATCTAGAATGATCCCATCCGTTCGTTTTCTGCCTTTGTCTTTTGGGATTTTATAGGTGAATTAGTACAAATCATGGTATGAGATTATGAGAATAAATATTAAACATCACATGATGTGGAACAATTTTGTGAGTTGTGAGTCTGTGACTATATTTTTTTGGAGTTTTTATTAAACAACTTTTTGAATTTGAGAAAAATAAGGAAGACCCAAAAACGCCGTAATGATATAGAAAGCCTCTACCTCTATTCCATGATACAATAGATTGCAAAATAAGAGCACCTCCACCAGCTCTGCTTTTTCTCCACATCACCCTCCAACGGTCCAAAATGACTGCTTCCCTTTTGGACATTGAAGCTCCAACGGCTCTGCCTTTTCCACGTAGATTTGGCATAGGACTTGGCATGCCAAAAAGTGAACTTCAATTGAATTTTTTTGAATAAAATAATACCATCTTTACTAATGCACAGTGATAATAACGTTGCACTTTCAATCCGTTGGAGAAGTCAATGGCCGTTTCTATCCCCAGTGATGAGAAGAACAGAACGGCTATTTTTATAGCCGTTGGTATATTTATATTTTTTTACTTTTTTTAGTTTTAATGGGTAATTTAAATTGTGATAATTTGAGAATCTCTTGGAGCTTGAATGTCTATAAATTATGAGTGTTTCAAGTCCATTTTTCCTCATTCACACTATAAATTCTCAATTCTCTCAATTTCCTAATTTTTCTACCCAATCTCCTAATCTTTCTACCCAATATTCACAATATTTGGGTGAGGCATCCAAATTCCCTACTGATGACACCCCAAAGAAAAAGGCTGTTGGTCGAGGTGCCGGCTTTAATATAGAAGAAGATCGTCTTCTCATCAGTTCATGGTTGAATACTAATCTGGATGCTGTGCATGGAAATGAGCAGAAACTTGGGGCTTTTTGGGAACGAGTGAGAGAATACTATCACAACAATAAACAATTTTCCAGTGATCGAACTGAGAAAATGTTGTCACAGCGATGTCAAAAGATTCAAGCGTCTGTCAACAAATTTTGTGGATGCCTTGCCACAATTATTTCCAGAAATCAAAGTGGCACAAATGAACAAGATAAGTAAAGTTATATATATGTGTGTGTGTGTGTGTGTGTGTGTGTGTGTGTGTGTGTGTGTGTGTGTGCGTGAATTTTTTTTCTTAATTTGAGCTTACATTTAATTTTCAGATTGCAGAAGCAAAAAAAGTTTACGAACATCTATATGGATCAAGATTCACCTTGGATCACGCTTTGATCTTGTTGAGGCACCAACCGAAGTGGATACAACTGCAGCAACAAGTACTAGAGAAGACATCCGTAAAAAGAGCAAAATCTTCAAATTCTGGCTACTCATCATCTTCTAATCCAAGCACTACCATACATATTGAGGCGGATGAGACAATTAACAATGCTTATGATCCCATAACGAGACCACCAGAAAGAAAGGCTGAGAAAAGAAAGATGAAGCAAACAACTATCAACGAGCCCACACCCGTTGCAGATCTCATCCAAAAAATGATGGATGACAAAAAGGAAAGAGATGAAAAAAAAACTAGAGCTTTTTAAGCAAAAAAATCGAGCAAGATGAGAAGAATGTGAAATTAAAGAAAATACAAATGGAGATGGAGATCATGAGTATGGATACGTCCAATATGTCTGAGGAGCAACACAATACTATGCTCAAAAAAGACTTGAAATTCTGAGATGAGGGTTAGATGGTGGTTTTTGAATTGTATTTTATTTTATAATTAATATGTATTTTTTATTTTAATTAATGAATTATTGTTTGTTTAAATATAATGTTGTACTTCAATTTTATAAAGTTGTCATTTCACTAGCCGTTTTATAGCAATTGGAAAAAACTAGCCGTTGGAAATTTCATATATATACACCATTTTGGAAAAAAATTCTTACACCCAAACTTCTTACTTCTCATCATCTCAAAATAAGAAAATTTTTGGTTTATCAATTCGGAGATGTCTCAAAATTATACTGATTCCTCTTCTGACACGACGGATGACCTATGGCATACCGTCATAAATTCCGATTCGGATGAAGAGTTGCAGATGTTGTGTAGGGCTGCTCTGGAAGAAGAAAGAGAAAACTTACAAAGGAGAACGAGAGTGCATCGTGGTTCTATTCAAGGTCACGTAGTCATCCACAGAAGGCGAATCTCAGGACATCAGAGGCTTTACAATGACTACTTCAGTGAAAACCCAGTCTACACTCCCTCTCAATTTCGAAAGAGATTTCGAATGCGCAAACATCTTTTTCTTCGAATTGTAAATGCGGTGGAGGCGCATGACCCATACTTTCAACAAAAAAGAAATTGTGCAGGCAGTCTTGGTTTATCAGCTCTTCAGAAGGTCACAGCTGCAGTGAGGATGCTTGCTTATAGAGCTGCAGTGGATGCTGTGGACGATTACGTCAGGATCGCTGAAAGTACCTCTATAGAATCATTGAAAAAGTTTATTCAAGCGATCATTGATATTTTTGGCAATGAATATTTGAGAACACCAAATAATGCTGACATTTGTAGATTGTTATCAGAAGGGGAGAGGCGCGGGTTTCCTGGGATGCTGGGTAACATAGACTGTATGCACTGGAAGTGGAAGAACTGTCCAGTTGCGTGGAAAGGCATGTATGCTCGTGGAGACCACCGCGAGCCTTCTTTGATTCTTGAAGCCGTGGCATCGTATGATCTTTGGATTTGGCATGCTTTTTTTGGACTACCGGGATCGCACAATGATATCAATGTATTGGATCGATCTCCTATATTTACCGACCTCGCTAAAGGCCGAGCTCCTTCCCCCAACTACTCAATCAATGGTCATGAATATACAACTGGCTGCTATCTTGCTGATGGCATATATCCGTCGTGGGTGACATTAACAATTCCATGTCCTAACGGGCCAAAGGCCACAAATTTTGCTGCAGCTCAAGAGTCCGCAAGGAAGGATGTGGAGTGTGCGTTTGGAGTGCTACAGGCACGTTTTGCAATTGTTCGTGGGCTTGCTCGTTTATGGGATCGTCAAACATTTCAGCATATAATGAAGGCATGCATCATAATGTATAACATGATTATCGAAGATGAACGCGATCAAAGTCTTCCACCCAATTACGATGCACAAGAGGGTGAATGTAGTGACATTCCTGTGTCACGTGACCACACTGCAGAATTTCAGGATTTTATTCAAAACCACTTGCGTATTCGTGACAAGAGAACACATTCTCAACTCCAAGCCGATCTGGTGGAGCACCTGTGGCATTTCCAAGGTCAATATGAAGAAGCTTGTGATTCACTGTAATATTATGTAATTTGGTTTTACCTTTTCAATGAAAAATGGGTTTCAAGTACAAATTGTGTATTTTTTAATAATTTATTACTTTAATAACATTTAAATCGTACCAAATCCCATTAAATGTAAGTAAGATATATGTAATAAAGCAAATGAAGATTAAATGAAAAATGAATAAAATATTAATTTGTCATCTCTCTTGGAGTTGCCCAAGTGATATGCCAAATTTCCATATGCCATTTTTGCCACATAAGCCTTTATTTTTTAAAAAGGCATCTGGAGAAATGGCATACCTCTTGGAGATGCTCTAACCTCACATACTAATGCCCTGATTTGGTGATATCGTCGAGGGTAAATAATCATTGAAAGTCCTTTTTTATATAAATTATATTATAATATCATGGAATGTCTGTTATTCTGTAATATCTTGAGATGGAGGTATTATTTCATCAATGTGAAGTGCTTTGGCCCTTTGTCCTTTTTTTTTTCATCATGATATCACAACATGTTGCTATTTTTCTTCTTTTTCCGTTTAAAAGGCTTGCAACTCTCTTCTCTTTAACTCCCTTTTATTTATGGCCAAAAGTGCTATTAGTTTTTAAATTGAATCAAACATGCAAAGTCTATTTACAAAATACGTCTAATTCAAGTAGATTTGTCTGGCTCAACTCAATTTTATTTCAAATAGATGAGAATTGCCCAACATCCCTTATTTTACCTCTGGTGAAGGATCGTAAAGTAAATCCAAAGGCAAAAATCAATTATTTTTATTACTTCCCAAGTCCCCTTCTCTTCTACTTTTACCTCATGCATGCCAAACACAAATATTAATTTGCCAAATATTTACCTCACCACTTTGTCCCATTTTTATCTTAAGAGATTAAGGGTGCATTTGACATCAGGCCATTCGGACGTTCCCATGAGATATGGCTATGAAAAAAAACGTTTTGCATATGTAAAATTTTGATCTCACGAAAAGGAATCTCAAAATCTTAACTCCTTTGCATAATAAAGTTGGAACGACAAACTTTGTTTTTTTTTTTTTAAATAATCTGCTGGCACAGTTGTTTATTACTTATCTCTTGCCTTCTAAAGAAGGCTATTTAATGATTCCAAATCCTCTCACTTATCTTAAAAATCGGCTCTATGTCCACAATCTCAAAAAAGGTGGTCCCACTTTATAATTTATAAACGTATGTCATATGATCGCAATAAAAAAAGTGGGCCCATATTAGAATTCTATAATGGCGAGACCACATTATAAATCCTATAAATGTGAGCCCTATTTTTTAATTTATAAAGGTGGGCATCACGCCGAAATTCCTAAAGGTGGGTCACGTATCCACAATCATAGAAAATGCGGCCTCACTTTATAATTCTTAATGGTGGGTCATAGGTTACAATCACAAAAGGTGGAGCCACGTTATAAATCTTACGAATGTGGGCCAACATTGTGAATCCTATGAATATGGCCCCATATTAAGATTTCTAAAGGTGGGTCTCGTGTTCATAATCAACAACAAAGATGGCCTCACATTATAATTCATATAAAAGTAGTCCCACATTGTAAATCCCATGATTGTGCTGCCCTATGTTCTAATTTCTAAAGGTGGGCACCGCATTATGGTTTTTAAAGGTGGGTCTTGTTCCACAATCTCAAAAATGTGGCTCTACTTCGTAATTCATAAATGTGGGTAACATGGTCACGATCACAAAAAGATGGGTCCACATTGTAAATATTATGAGTGAGGGCCCCATATTATAATTTCTAAAGGTGATCATATCATGCTGCAATTTCTAAACATTGGTCCCCCATATATTTACAAAAAGGTGGCCCACACTATAATTCCTATAAAAATGGACACACATTGTAAATCTTATGAATATGAGTTTCATGTTTTGATTTTTAAAGGTAGATGCCACATTGCCATCTCACCCTCGCTCACCCTCTCTGCCATCTCCCTCTCTGCTCCACCCACTCCATCTCCCCTCTTTCTCCTTCATCTCTCCCCCCTCTTCTCCTTCCTCTCTTTCTCCCCTCTCTCTCCGTTCCCTCTCTCCCTCTCGCTCACCCTCTCTGCCATCCTCCTCCCACTCCATCTCCCCTCTCTCTCTCTCCTTCATCTCTTCCCTCTCTTTCCTTCCTCCTTTCCTCTTCTCCATCCTCTGCTCTCCATCCTCCCTTTCTCTCCCACGCCCTGCCCAGCCCACTGTGCAGGTGCCCATCACCTCCTCCTCACTTTCCACTCTCCCTGCACACACCTTCCCTGCACAACTCACACGGTCCATCACATGCACACATGCATCTTCTCCGTCTCCTTCTTTCTCCCTCATTCTTTTTCTTTCTGATTCAGTCAATGCAGAACAGTCATGACTTGGTGATATGTAATAGTTCTTTACGCCCATGGGTCGAGCCTCGGGTCTATTTTCTCCTGATCACTAAATGGATCACCAAAGCCGAATTTATAGTGCCGTGGGCCACAACTAAACCTTAATATTAGGACCAGGCCTTTTGGACTAGCCTTGACCCAGCATGTGAAGGCCCATGAAGTTGGGCCCCAACTTGGAATGTTTTTGCCATAAGTGATGTTCCATGCCCGTTCCATGCCTACAAACGCATGAAACTGATGCTTGACAATGCATGTAGAGGTTAAGTGCACATTGAATTCTGATTCTATGAAGGCAGAGGCTTCAAAAATTCTTATTGGATTGTGTAAATAGGGGTGCCCAACCAAAAGATGGCGACTGTTCTTGAATTTTTATTATAATTGTATTAAATGTATTTTTTTATTTACTTGGTGTCTACTTTCAATTTAAATTGCGATTTCCTCTCATCAATTAAAGGCCTGTGTTGGACGCGGGCCCTTCGGCGCTAGTATATGATAATAATAGAATGCCGCAAATAATAAAAGGCAAGCCTCAAGTTATAAATCGCATATGAAGTCTGTTGAGTAAAACTTTTATAATGTTATCATATAAATTAAATACTGCAATTCTCAATAGAGTAATTTAATATAATTTTACCAAACAAGTTTTATTTCACTTCTAATTTACCACACATGAGCAACCGTATCCGAGCCCGGCAGTCCCAGGAACAGGAGGGCAGTTTAGTCATTCGCACGTGGAAAAACGGGGCCTCGTGTTTGTTCTATAAAAACGATTATAATGGACTCCAATAACCTAAGATCAGTTCGACTGACTAGGCAAAAAGAAGAGAACACCTTCTCTCCATCCTCGTTTGAGATTTCTCCAAAATTCAGATCGAGATCCCCAAACATGACTAATTTCAGTGGAGATGAAACCGCCCCTTTCTTTGGATTCCTCGGCGCTGCAGCTGCCCTAGTTTTCTCCTGTAACAAAAATCAAATCCATCTCTCTTTCTCTAATTTCTCTTTTCTAGGGTTTTGATTTGGATTGAGATAGAAATCCATCGACTCTCCAATCCCTCTTTTTCTAGGGTTTTGATTTGGATTGAGATAGAAATCCATTGACTCTCCAATCCCTCTTTTTCTAGGGTTTTTGATTTCGATCTGAGGGTTTTATTGGCGTTTCAGGCATGGGAGCGGCGTACGGGACAGCGAAGAGCGGCGTCGGCGTGGCTTCCATGGGCGTCATGAGGCCGGAGCTCGTGATGAAATCGATCGTGCCCGTTGTCATGGCCGGAGTATTGGGAATCTACGGTCTGATTATCGCCGTCATAATCAGCACCGGGATCAACCCCAAGGCGAAATCCTATTACCTGTTTGACGGCTACGCTCACCTGTCGTCCGGTCTTTCTTGCGGCCTTGCCGGTCTTGCAGCTGGAATGGCGATCGGGATTGTCGGCGATGCTGGCGTTAGGTAATGATCTATCTATCACTTTTTTATTGTTTGCAGTAGGATTCGGATTTAGATCTGCCGTTGGTGATGTTTTGATGAAATTTTGGTTAGAGCTGTCTGTATGAATCCATTGGATTTGTGAGTTTCTACCTGTTATTTTGGGAATCTTCTGTTGGTATGATGTTTGGATCTGTTTGTTATCTTTTCCTGATCTGTTTATGTTAAATTGATGCAAAAATATGTGAATCTGATGTTTGATTTGATCCGCGTGGCATGGTGTTGGTATGATGTTTGATTGAATCTCACAATGATGTGTCAAATCTTGTACGCATTCGTTATAGATTTTAGGCAACGGTAGTAAGCAAGACATTTCGAATTACATTAAAAAAGTGCAGGTGATCTCCTTTACTCAAGTAGACAAGAAATCAATACCTTATAATGCTATTATACTCAACAATTACTATTGAATATTCATTACTGGTCATTGAGTTTTGATAGCATCTATTGAATACTGTGACCATTTGAAAGCCTGAATTATAGCGTTTGCTTTTCGTATTTCTTTGGCAACATTGCACACTGCACTTCATAATGATGCGTTAAGGCTTTTAGGTTCAATCTTCTTAGTTTTTTTTTTTTTTTTTTTAATTGCGTTTTATAAATGTTGTACAAGTTCCTGAGCTTTCAAGCATTTGGACTCTGGATTGTCCATGGTTTCATATTGCGTATCAGCTTCCACTTGTCATATATTTCTTTTACTCTTTTCCATAAGTAAATTGAAGAAATACTAGAAGGATACTGATCATTCCATTATGATTAGCAGGTACATGATATCTATATTATTTCAGATTGCAATTTTTATAGCCATGAACTGCATTCGTAGTGTTGCACAAATATATGGTATATAACATATCATAGGAAGCAATTTATTCCTTTTTGTTTGCATAGAACTGGAATACATGGAAATTCATTGTCAATTGGGCCTGTTTGATTGCATAGAATCGAATACAGATGTAGATAAATAATATCCATATTTAATTAATATAATTTAATTTCTCACGCACATAGAAAATATATTATATCATTTACATCGCACTAACTATATATATATACACATATATATATAGAGAGAGGGCACATACACATGTTTATATTAGATATACTAATGGTTAATGGTTGGGGCTGTGTCTTACCCTAGCCCAACACTTAAGGTGGGAGGCTTTTCAATTTCAGGCCCTTCCCTAACCTCAGACTTTAGGACAGGTAAAAAACCCTATTTTCCGGTCTTTGGTGTGTTGTGCCAGGTCCCTTTTTAGTGGGCCGGATTGACCGGAATACTTACCATAATTATACGTGTGTCAATTCATGAAGGATGTGTGAATTTGAATGGCTTGAAATTGTCAAAGGTTGGCCCACTATACTAAATAAATTGTGGTCTACGTTTTGACTTCTCTTATAGCTAATGGCCGACGGAACAATTGATTTACAACATCATTTCCGTTTTTATCACACATGTATAAATGCATTGGGAGTAATTTATATATGATAACTGGCATAACAAATTAACAATATTTGTGACTTCTTTTCACATCCATTTCACGACATTTGTTGATATTTTTAACATCTTCCTTTTAATATATGTTTTAGAGTTTTGATGAGTTACAAGAAAAAATATGGAGTACATTTTAAACTTTGGTAGAGTTCAATTACATTTTGTGCTTTATTTGGATAAGTTAGATTATTTTTCATTTGCTAATATAAGTAGTTGACTAAACTTTTGAATTTGTTTTATCATTTTGTTCTAAACATACAATTGACAATATAATTAAGATCAGCCATGCTACTTGTCCCGGGTGAAATCCCGGGACAAGTCCCGACTCCACATGGGAGGGGCAGACTCAGTCTATTTATTTGATTGGCGTCGTCAAATCCATATAGCTGACCCCACCTAGTGGGAAAAGGCTTGGCTTGGTTTGGTTTGGTTTGGTTTGGTTTATCATGTGCATTTTTGTTCATTTCATATGTAAATCACGGATCACCCCAAAGTGGAATATCCTCTTATGGAAAAAGGGCAGTGCGGAGATTATTTATTTACAGGCATTTTCTCAACTTCTAATTCAATTAGAACTTCTATTTGGAAGTTTACCTAATATCAAAAAATGTAAATAAGCTCTTAAACTTGAAATAAAAATTTAGAACTCTGGTTTTCAAACGCTCCCATAGTGGCAGTATTATTTTGGAAGATTTTGTGGCGATGTTACCCATTTACATATCTTCGATTCAATGTCCAATGAGTATTTTTAAATGAATTGAACATATTTCGATGCGGTTTTCTTTGGAAAGGAAGGTGAGGTAAATAATATATGTGGAGAGAGAAATTCTTGATGTATCATTTGGCTGAGCAGGTTTGTGCAAAAGCAATCATAGATGGAGGCTTAGGAGCTCAATGTATTGTGGCAAACGATATTTCTTTGAGGGGTAAAATAACTATAGCAGTTGTGGAAGGGGGAGGGTATATGATGTCAGATTTTCAGTCACAAATAATCCCTTTTCTTCGCATTCATTAATAAGCATTTGGCATATGAAAGAGAACTCTTGGTATGCATGATATGATCACTTTGGTGCAGGGATAGGGTTTTTGGTTGTGGGTTGCATATTTTTCAGATTTTGATGTTTTCATTGAAATGATGGTTCTAATGGTTGGACCTGATCTTGCAGAGCAAATGCCCAGCAGCCCAAACTCTTTGTTGGAATGATCCTTATCCTCATCTTTGCTGAAGCGCTTGCCTTGTACGGCCTTATTGTCGGCATCATTCTTTCTTCACGAGCAGGCCAGTCAAGAGCGGACTAGGCGAAAAGTAGTGGAGCTGTTGCCACTCTTGATTTTCTCCTACGCTTTGAAAGCTTGTTTCCATCCTAAAATTGATTTGTTGTGGTGAGCTGCATGTAGGAGTGGGATGTCTTGAGAATAAAGGTTACCAAGTTGGTAAATCTCTGAGCTGTATTTTGCAGATGTAAGTTAGATTTTCTTGAACGGTTAAATTAAACTAATTCCAGACTTCTTGAGTAATGTGTTATCTCTGTGTTCTTTTCTAAGTACAAGGTAAGATCTCTCTCTGAAACTACTCTGGGTTTATGTTAGATCACATATGGATCGATATCTGATCACTGAAAAGCACTAGGTACGAGCTCTCACAGTGGGTTCAATCTAGTCAGTCAGATTTGTACCGCTCAAGGAGCTTGGCCACGAGTAGAGTCGAAAGAAAACGGGTTTCTTGAATCTGAACTCTCAGATTATAGGTAGAAGTGATAATCTGAACCAGAGTTTTATTAAATTTTGGTACTTCCTATCGTCATTGAATCCCATGAATTCAAATAGATTGCACTGTTGGATTGAGAGTCAATTCTTATTGTTTGATATAAAGTCATTAAACTTGTGGGCTACGGATGAAGGTGTTATAGGTATTAAATTGACTTCAAATTTGATATCTAAATTTGTCCCATTTGAATCTTTTGATCACTCTTCATCCCATGAAATACTCTTTAAGTTGTATCATTCCTATATCAAATATAATGATGTTTTAATGTTGTTGGACGTTGAGTCGACGCTCGTAACTTCATATAACTGATTTTAAATTGCTTATCTAAAAAATAAATTTTAAATTACTTAAAAAGGTATAAAATTAACAATATATCATGATTTAACAATTATTATATATGAAGCGAAGTGGTTTCAAATTAAAATAAGTTCCACTATGCTCAAGTTGATTTTGACTCATCCAAATTTACAAATTTAGTTTGACCCTAGCAAACGGGTCGAGTCACAATAATTTGAAGCAATTTCATATAGTCAATACAAATTTTGCATGAAAAGTTTAAAGCCAACGTTAATTTGTCCCATTCACGAGAACAACCGTAAGCTGTCATGAGATTATCTAGTTATTAGCATCGACATAAATGTCAGATTAGGATGTACGCTGTCATGGGAATAGATAAATTCGTTTTGAATGTGATTATAAATAAACCCCACGCAAACTCACAAAAAAAAGGAATTTTTTCTTGTTAAGTATGATTATCTATTCATTTATAAAAGTCCAAAGGTATTGCAAAAACCAGATACAAAAGGGTCAAAATGTGGTCCCAACACCAAATATGCAGCAGCACATCATCATCCAACAGGTTGAGACGCGTCAGTTCAGTTCAGTTCAGCCTGGATTTCCTGCACACAACGTATTGTTGCATCAGTAGGAAGACAGTCTAAATAGTCAACGATTGGGGATACATCTTGACTCTTGTCACCATAAGCTAATATATTCAACTGATGAAGGTAAATAATCCTATCAGTACAAAAAAGAAGAAGAAGAAGAAAAAAAAAGTAGTAATCCATTAACTGAAACTTTTTCCATGTGATCATCAGATCTCAGGAGATGAAACCTCCCCTTTGATGTGTTTTGACAAGATCATCCACTCTCCTTCAGTAAAGCCATTTGTACATATAAAACATAAGAAGGCCAAGTCACTATTTTTTTTTTTTTCTTGAAAACAAGTCACTAAATTAAGTACCACTTTAATGCATAAAGCATACAAAACAAAAATAAAAATAAAACGAACTAATCTTTTGTGCTCATTGTGCTGGTCCAGCCAGATTCTATGGATAGGCCAGCACCATTGTAGCCAATACTGTTGTTGCTTACATAAATCGAAAGACATCTCTCTTTCTGTCTTTCTTTTTCTAACAAAATCTACTGGTTATTGTAAAAAAAATAAAAAAAAAATCATAACTCAAAAGACACAGTAATAAGGGCAGCATGTCTTCAATCATACCGTTTTGGCTTTATTGATGCAAACAATTGCTAGCTGGTTTCAGTCATTGTCTTCTCGACCATAGTCATAGACGATCTCAATCTGCATAGACAATATAGAGCAAATCACCAACTCAAAAGTTCTAATTCTGTTCAATAACGATCAATCGAAACATCATAAAAATAAGGACTGGCCTGCTTTGCTTCATATTAAACAGAAATGATTATCTTAAAAAGGTGCAAACAATAATTATGGCAACTGCAATTGTTAAATGATTTTTTTAAAAGCTTGACCCGGTAAAAGAAAAAAAGACATAGCAGCTGTTTTTTTTTTTTTTTTTCACTTGCATGCACATAGACGAGTTTATTTTACATGTAGCAAGCCAAACACTTGTCCCCTTGGCACTTTTTACAGGTGTGAAATCTCTGGACACATCTTTCAATTGAAGAAATGATACTGCAATTTCTTTTGCCATCCACCATGTTTGAAATGCCCAATGCAGTGCCAAACCACTGATACTTCAGTGGCATGGCACCTTAGTATCAATAGAAAAACTTGGAATCGATACCAGAGTAACACTCCCCTACCATTGTTCCAATCTAGAAAGGGAAAAAAAAAAGCCCAATGCAGTTAAAGAAAAAAAAAAACCATCCTACAACAAATGAATGACACAGAAACATTCATCAGTTGGAGGGAATGGGAGGTACAGGCAGTTTGGAGAATCCTAATGACAGGCAAAGGGTTGGATGATCTGGGCATTTGGCTATACATTTCCTCCTAAAATTGTCTCTTAACACTTTCGTTTCATCATGCTTGCAGTGCATAGGCACTAATCATATATATTATAGCTTTCCTATAACACTAGTTTAATTGCTATAATAAGCCTATCACCCAACCTTGTTTTCTCCACAATCTTTTCTTCCAAATCCTAATCTACTACTATACGTACGCCATTTTTGGCATTGTTCTTTCGTTTATAGTAGAGTTTGAAGCCATTGGTGAACTCCTTGGGTTTATTCCATTTCCACTTTGTTTTTAGTAGACATGCTACATTAACTCTTCTTCTTTTCCTTGTTTTTTGCTTTGTTTTATGAGATGGTTACTTTCATTAAAGGAGCAAACAGTACAAGAGAATAATACTGACTTGCTCAAGCAAAAGCACAAGAAGGACAGAACAAAAAGAAAGAAACTCCTTAGACATATCTACAAAGACTCAACACAAGAGAAAGCAAGCTCCTTGCAATGGTGCATAATCTGATCTATGGAGAAGTATTTGAATAATGGATTGATAGACACCTACAGAGCGACTAGAAACTTAGTTTTCTCCACCAAACGTCTTTGACTAGTTAGAACCCCTTCCAAACGTCTGGAATTCCTCTCCTTCTATATTGTCCATAGCACTGCTAGAAAAGACAATCTCCCACAATTCCTTGCCTCTAGGGGCCCAATTGGGGCTTTATTATTTTCATTGTATCAACTAATTCCATGCTCTTGCCTGTCAAAGTTAATAGATTTTAAATAATAAGTTGAATCCTCCTCTTCTTTTGGACTAGATTCTTTACCCATACTCGTTCAGATTGATGCAAAAACCCTTTCCTCCCTTCCACCATAACTGGACGCCTACAGTGTGTTGCTTATAGGGGGATGCCCTATCATAATCACAAAACCCTTCCATACTTTCATCATAATTGGGTGCCTTGTAGTGTGCCATTTATAGCGGGGAATGCCCTACCATGATCACCAGATGGCGTTTTCTTAGAATTCATGTTTGGATTGTGACAAAAGTTTTACGCTGGTTGTCCACCTGCCTGACACAACTTTCTTTATGTGTGTGTGGAAGCCCCACTTTCAGAAGGCATGAAAAGGTGATTTCAGAGAACTATAGGCCTAGATGATGTCCAATAATGTAATAAATGGTAGCATAGATAACCTTACCCCTTCAGGTGGCTTTGGATTTCGTGAAAACTTTGAGCCGCCAGGAGCCCAAGGAACTGCTCATTTAGAAATAAAGTATCAGACCGGATACATAATAGCAATCACCCTATGGGAAAATGTTCACTATAAAGCTGTAAATCATACAATACATAGGTTCCTTTTGAACATGATGGAAAAAAATTTGATCCTCATTTTTTGATCATGTTTTATTGGTAACATACAAACAGCGCAAAGCATCACATAATAAATAACAAAGAAGGAATTGCAATCGTTAGCTAAAAAATCAAATCAGCCTAGAGTTTGCCCTCCTTAAAAATATGCCATAAAAAAAAAAGGTGAACAACTTGATAAGGTGGCACTGGTTCAACAAATAACTCCTAATTATACGAAAGTTTTTTCATTAAAGTAGGCACTTAAGAATTCCTTTTAGTGTTCCTGTTCAATCAATAAATTCACGTTTTAGCTTAAAAGAAGGGGGAAAAAAAAACCAACACTTCTTATAGAATATATAAAGCAAATTGTTTTTTTTTTTTTTTGGCTATATTGGGCCACTAGCCGAGGAGTGATACTTTCACAGTTCACTTGAGACCCCAGGGATCGATCCCTGGGCACGTGTGTGAGACTAAGGTGCTGGCACCGCTCAACCATGAGTGTGTTGGCAGTACATTGACACTTATTCACCATAAGTGCAATGCAAGTGTTTCAAGATTCAGCAAGTTTTTATCTGAATTACCCATAAAAGAGTTTGTATAAATATGAATAAGATAAACAGTTACTGTTTCAAAATAAGTTAATAAATCAATATGGGTAAGATTAAATTTGTTTTAAGTAAAGAAAAAAAAAATCTACAACCTGAACAGAACCCAAACAGAACCCATTTTAAGTCACTAACGCCCAGCCATGCATTAGTTACCGAGCATGCCAATACCGCAGACATAATACCATGGGTAAAATAGAAAAATATAAATAGACAATCGCTTAATCACCGTGGAAACCAGAAAAACCAAAAAGGGAGTCACCACCGACTGATAATCAGTTACCATGTTGAAATAAATAAATAAATATTGATAGTGCTCAATGAGTGTGAATTTAAAATACTTCCAAGTCGAAAAAAAAAAACACCTACAGCACAAACAGATCCTCTAAGTCACTAACACTCAGCCACATACTAGTAATCTGGCATGCTGAAGCTGCAGACCTAATACCATACATAAACTGTTCAGAAAAATAAAAATAAAGGATCACCTACTCACTGTGGAAACAAGACAAACCATAGGAGCCACAACCCACCAATTTTTAGGATGGTTAGAAGTTAGAATTCTAACATTGAGACCAATTCTGGTCCAGACCTGGGTCAGGGATGACAAAGGTAGGTAAAAAGCACCTTTTCTCCATGTAAGAGCAGTCCACATCTTCTGTCACATATATGAACCAACTAAAAAACAAGAAATAAGTAAAAAGAAAGTAGACAAGTTCTCAAGTGAGGGAAATCAAGTCATCTTCACCACGTTCACTAAGCTGCCTGAAAATGTGCATCTGATTCAGGAATGGCCTGTGTCAATCATGCTCAAGTTTTTCTACTAATTTCCAAAAGTATCGATTTGAATTGATTCAACTGTCATTTGGGAAGTTAGAATTTAAAGAAGACAGGAAAAAAAATCATCCTTCAATTCATTTGGGAGAATTTAGAATTGTTAGCAAAGAGTAGACTAAAAGTACATAAGCTACAACAATGGAGACCAAATGTACATAAGTACACGCAGCAACATCAAAATACCATGGAAGAGCTAAAATGCAAACAAGTCAGCTCCAGGATGAAATTACCTATGTAAGGATCTGGGTGACGCCACTTATTATAAGTTGCCTCACCTTCCTCAATCAATACATCGATTGTATTGGCATCTTCCTGTAAACAAAACCAAAACGAGATGATTCAAGAAAAACTGGAAAGCAGAATTTTTTTTTTTTTTTTTGAAAGTTACAGAGGAAGAAACAAAGCAATCACCATCTACTTCACAAATTGGATATAGATCTGTGACATAAAACTATATACATTCCAAGATCCCTCTCTTAACATATACCCCCAAAAAATCACCATCCTCCTCTTCACACAAATTTAAGGAACAGAGGAATAACGAGAAATTGTGAACACACCACATGTTTGTTGGCCTCAAATCTTTCTCGAAGTTCGGATGCCTGTGAACAGAAAGAGAGGAACGAAGATGGAAATGAAGAATTAATGCAAGATTGAGAAAGTGTGCTTAAGAAAGTGAATGAAAACCCTAAACTCTCTAGCTATATGGAATCTGGAAGCGACTGATATGAGAAGAGAAATGAAAATCACAACAGAGATTGCAATCGAATTGTGCATGGATGATGATGATAGATAGATAGGTAGATGGATGGATGGATGGAAAGAATGAATGATACATCTTGGTAGAAGAGATGCCTGTGAACAGCCCAGTTGAGAGTGTCCTTGAGGGCTCTGCGGTAGAGGATTCTCACTCGCTCCTTCTGCGCTGCCCTTCGAGCTGCATATGAAGCTCCTGCTACTACTGCGCTCATTTTTCCTTCCTTCTTCCACTTCCTTCTCTTCTGATGTGGTGATGGTGGTGGTGGTGTGACTTGTGAGGGATTTTGGGTTCTTTTTGGGAAAATTTCAAATAAGGATTTAAGCTTTTTGTCTCATTTCAAGAAAGTACACAAGTTGATTTTATTTTTTTTAATTAACTGACCATTTAAAATTCTTTTTCAGTAACTTTATTCCTCAATTTTTTTAAATACATAAATTGACCTTTGGCGTGTTTGGCAATTAATAAGTTAAAGTCAAGTGAATTTAGAAAAAAAAAAATGACAAGGGTCATATCAAAAGTACACAATTTCAAAATTTCCTCCAAATTTTTCAAAAAAAGTCAAAAAAAAAAAAAAACTTCTTTTCTCTGCTAAAAGATAAAAAAAACTTTATTTTTTATACAAAAAGTCAAAAATATTCCATATCAAACAATTAAAAACAAAACACCATCATAATACCTTATATATATATTTATTATCTCTTGATTTGATACTTTACCTCACTATACTTCAATTCACCGTACACCCAAACAGGCCCTAAATTGAAATAAAAGCCTCTTTTCTGCTTCTCTCTTCTTTCTCCAGTGTCCTCATAGTGATCGACGGCAACCAACGTTCTCACAGCCGCAAATTCTCTCATTGTACAAACGCAATTTAGATCTGATGATGAGCAAGTTGAATTAAAAGCTACCTTGAAACTACTATAAAAATATAGATTTGCATGAAAAATAATATTGATTTTTCTCTCGATTGCGGAATCGTGACAATGCACAAATGAAATTTAGATATGGCAATCAGCAAGTTGAATGGGTGCAGGAGAGAGTATGATATAAGAATTCAGCCAATGAGTTTAACTGAAAATAACCGTTTTCTTTTTTTTTCTACTTGTATGCTGCAAAATTCTCTCTTCTTTTGATTTTCCAGAACTCCCCCATTCAAACATTGCTCTTGCTCTGATGGCCCTAGCTCGTTTTCACTCTCCAAGGTTTACAAGGTTACATTACATTACATGATGCATGAACAGCAAAACAGGTGAATGTTACTTGAATTGCGGTTCACATGTCAATGATAGCTCGTTTTCACTCTCCAAGGTTTACAAGGTTACATTACATTACATGATGCATGAACAGCCAAACAGGTGAATGTTACTTGAATTGTGGTTCTCATGTCAATGATTCTTGATGGCTTGGGGTAGAATGATATAATTCTTAAGCTTGTGTGCTGGTACAACCATTCTTTTTAATTTACAACTGCTGCCAAGTTTTAGTTCTTAGAATTCAAGCCATTGCAATGGGTTTAGGTTTCAATCCTGATCCATATGTAATCTGGTGATTTGATTATAAAAGATTGGGTTACATCTAATAATCAGTGTTATGGAAAGTTGCAGAGAGCTAGCAAATAGCAATAGAGTACATAGGGATGTAGATGAGCCAAGCCCGAATCAATTGTCCATGGTCTTCTATAGTCAAGCCCAGCTCAAGCCCTAGATGACCACTCTTTTACATTTTTTTTCCCAATACTACTTAATAAATGTGTGCTATATGTAAATATTATGACTACCTTTATCATGCTCATGCCCGCTTGAAATATAATATTACATATTATATAATAAAAATATGTGTGATTACATGCAAAATATATAATACAAAAATCAAACGAGCCGAGCCGAGCTGGCTAACAAACTGGCTCAATTCATAGTCATCCCTATAATGGCCCAGGCCTGGGCATTATTAAGCTTGAATAGGCCTGGTACAAAAAGCCAGTCCAATTAATTCAAAACCCAGGTCCAACTCTCACTTTTGACAGCCCCATGAGTAAATTTACAAATCTCTGCAATTCAGGGTCAGAAGAATCACAACAAATTAGAAAGAACAGTTTAATAAGTTGACTTCATGGTTCAAGAGCCAAGCCAGGTAGAGTTCTCTCAATGTCTCTTCCAACACCACTTTCTCTATCATGTGAAAAATTATAGCCTATATCCTAGCGGTAAGCTGTACCAAAGTGGGACTTGCTATTTTTCCAACTGTAGGATTTTCCTCTAGCTAATTGTGGTGTGAAGCTGAGGCCGAACATCTCCTTGATAGCCTGCCCTTGATCTAAGAAACCAATCAGCTTTGCAACAATGGCCGCACTCTCTCTGATATGGTCCATGTCTCTTGTCTCAGTCCACAGGCGGCGGGCAAGCTGTAGCTTTCTCTGCTTCGTCTCCAACCCGATACCCCATTTATGGTAAAGGCTCTCTCTTTCCTTTGCTGAGAAACTCTTCTGCATTTGCTTGCTCAGCAACTCCCTCTCACGCCGGAGAGACTTCACACTACTGCATTTTAATTTTTTTTGTCAAACACCATGTAATAGAATTTCTTCTCTGCTGGAGATGAAAACAAATGAAGTATAAACTCATGAGTCAATGTGAATAATACAGTACCTTGAAGCATTTGTGATGATATGACCATCTTCCACTGCTGGTTTTCGAAGCCTCTCCTCCTGAGATAACATGTTCTTCAGAAATGACAACCTCCTCAACTCTACTTCCATGTAGATTGAATCTGCAGGATCACCTTTGAAGAGCAAGAAAAAGTATGTTCTATGGACCAGGGAAACATTGCAACCATTCCAGAGCGCAATTATCTCTCTTTGTTGCCTTTCAAATTCTAGGGGCCAGTGTGATGGAGATTGTGAAGGAGTTTGCATCGGATCCAAGCCTACATCCTTGTTTGTCTTTTCAGTTACAAAGTCTTCATTGACCTTTGGCTTTGCCTCCTTAATTCACCAAAGAAATATATATTCAATGTCGATAAAAAAAAAAAGAAACAATAAGTAATTCATAATCATAAACACAAAGCAAAATAAGAAGGAATAAAGAAAGAGAGAAAGAAAGAAAGAAGGAAAAAAATAAAAGCAAGAGCTTTCTTGAATGTAACCAATAATTAACCAGATCAGCCAAAATTGTTCCTTCATTTCTGTTGCATACATTGTGATGCATCTGAATTGATTGAATAGGTGATTAGCCTAAATCTAATAGCTTGCCAGATTTTATGAATGTTCATTTGACTTCCTGTCAAAATCAAAACGTCACTTGAGCACAGTGGTGATTTATATAAAACAAAAGGTTCCTCTGAATATCTTGCAATGAAAAGATTTTGTATTTCTTCTCATGTTGTCACAGAAATTAAATTTGGCAACCTACGAATTGCCAAGGGGATTTGCTCAACTCTCCATCCAACTTCATTCCAATATTTAATCATTTTAAGAGCTGTGTTTCTTTATTTACAGATTATTTGAAATTCCTGGCAACTTTGTTATTCATTGTCAACTTCTATCACATTGAGAAATTGATTACTGCCAGTGAAACCACGCAGAGTGATATTTGGGCCTCCCACAAATCAGTCCAAGGGTTTACATTGTTGAGAAGTCGGCCCCACAGGTGCAGATCTTCCCCCAACAGCATGGGAAGTTACCATACTGTTTCAATCATTGAATCATTTCTCTCACGCTTTCAAATATCCTTGGATGCCACTGTAAAAGAATGTTGAATAAACTAAATAGTTTGTGCTCAAATCCTGTAATCTTAGTCAAAAGTATTCATTTGGCTAGATTTATATGATAAGAAATACAATCTAGATGTCTCAGTTGAATCTTTTCAAGTTCAAATGCTAAAAACTGTGCTAATATAGGGCTACAAACTTTAACAGCTATAAAGGGAATACAGGGGAAGAAAAGGAGACAGTAACTATTCTAAGAAGTAGCTGATATTGCAGATGATGAAAAGTAATCAACTCACCAGGGCATCAACAAGTTTTTCTTGATACTGAAGTTTCGCCATCTCCTTCATTCCCTCAACAAAATTGTCGATGCTTGTAATCTTCATCTCAGATGCAGTCTTGATATGCTGTGTTTTTGGCATGTCACTAGATGCACTATGTTCAGAAATCTGAGAAAAGTCCTCATTATAAGAAGTTGGTGGCATATTCTCATTTGGTTCTGCTTCCCGTAACCCAGGAGAAGATGGTCCAGTCATGAGAGTTCCTCTACAGCTTCTGCTTCTATTTAAGCACAAGTTTTCAGAGATCGATAAGTCTTCTGACTTTTCCCATGGATATGATTCATCAGAGCATGGTTTGAGATTGTTGATGTTTTTTTCCACATCCTCAGTTTTTTGGTCCTCAAAAACATTTTTTGAGTCTATTTTCAACTCTCTATCTTCATTTGCTACGGATACCATTTCCTGATCAGTTGCATGCACATTGTGACTTACACTAGGAGGCAGCGGACTTTCATTTCCTTCAGGGAAAAAGGCATAGGCTTCTTCATTTCTGGCCATTTTTGACTCTTCAATCTCAATGCATTGAACTTCCTTGCAAACGTCCTCAAAATCATCATTTCTGACATAAGATGTTTCCTTCCCACTTTGCTGAGAAACTGAGGCAACGAATCTAGGACTACTAATTGAGTGGCATGGAGAAGTACAGCCAGAAATGGATTGGTTTCCTGGTATTTCAGAGATCTCTAGGAAGTGTTCATCACAATGGGTGCCACAATATTCTTTGGACTGCTGATCTGTATTGAAGTTTGAGAGGCCATAATATGAACTTCTATCAGCAGTGCCTGATGAATCAGATAACGAAAGTTCATCCTCACAAAAACTTGGTGAATGAGCTCTAGGAGGGTGGCTAAGCTCTGCCTGAAGAGAGGAGAGGAGCCAGAATAAAAGTTAAGGAACAGTGACAATCAATATTTAATTGCAGGTCTTGAAGTAGTACTACTGAATAGTCAATACCCAGTGTCTTGAAGTTTGATTATCTCCAAGCATTTGAAGCAAACCCTCAAGCCGAGATTGAGCAAGATCTCGTTGTTGAACTAGCTCTTCCATTTCTTTTTCCATCTGCATAAATAGGCAAAGATAATCCATGTTTTATCCATTCCACCATCTGAATAATGAGCAATCTACATTGATTTTTACAGATGTCACTATATGGGTGATCGCGACTTGGGCCAGGCTGGTCCGAAGCTTGTCCAGGCTCGCTCATTTAGTTATTGGGCCTAATATTTAGGCCAGCATCCAGCCCACGGGTCAGAACTCAAGGCCCAGGACCAGGACATTTGCAATATACAAACATACCTTTGTCTTGAATATGCCGGGCCACGCCGGGTCGTTAAGCATATATAGGCCTACACCCATCCCATCTAATAATCGGGCCAGAAAACTAGGCCAATGTACAGCCGAAAGACTAGAGATAGAGCTCAAATCCAGCCCAATGTAGGCTTGGTTCAGGTCATTCTCTGGATTGCCTGGGCCATGAGCACCCCTATTTCAGTGTACAAAGTCCGTGCAATCTACAGTCCTAGACTGAATGCATTCAATTTAAAGGCAAATATGCATGTACATCCAGTATTGGCTGCACAAATTCCAGTGCACAATAGCAAAAGCACTTGGGTGGAGAGTTTGGGATCTAGAATGATATCACGCGCAGACAAACCACTGAAAGAGAAAATGTAGAAGTGATTAAAAAAAATTGCGGGATGTGCTATGTCATACGCTTGTTAGGGTATGTAAGTTTATATGGCATGCCAAAAGCAGATGTCCAAAGATACCTTCTTTGCATTTTTAGTAACAACCAAGTATGTAGGAGGTAATATGACTGACCATTTGAATCTGAGCATCTTTCTCCTTCAATAGCTCCTCAGAATGAGATGTGACTGAAGTTGGTCTCAGACCTCTCAATTCACTCTCTAGTCTACCCAATTCTCTTTGCAATTGCTTCACTAATGCCTTATCTGACATGACTACATTCACCTTTGCACTTGTAGCCACTTCCTTGGCACATGTTGCAAATGATAAGGTATTTCTCGACTGCTCTATATGGCTTCGAGCAGGGCTCATTGTACAAATGATGGCTGTTTTTGCATTGCCGCCTAAAGACGATTGCAGTATCCGTGTTAGCTTTGAATCTCTATATGGGACGTGCCCATTTCTTCCCTTGCTGCATCAGTATAAATAATAAAAATAAATTTCAAGGTAGAGTAGAAAGGCATTCTAGTTATTACCTTTCAACAAACAATTAGATTCTCATAAAAGGAAAAAGAGAAGGAAAAGACAACAAAATACCAGAAAGAGGTGCCTGATAAAAGAAACACATTAAGCTTCACACAGATCTCTAAAGTTCTACATAGTCTGGTCTCTTAATTTTTAGGCAGATTAGATAGGCAATCTGACTCTTCATTACATTGTAATATGTAGTGCAATAAATCATGATAAACATTTTATATGACAACCTACTGGATTAACAATAAAACTATTTTCTAATACACTACTTAAAAGCTGAGTAGTAGATATGAGAAAGAAAGGAAAAGCTTCACAACCTTAACTTGCGAATAACAGTTCCTAGGGTGAGCAAACTGCGATTTATATGACAGCCTTCTTTCAATCTTGCCCCTGCTGATAATGTCTGAGACGCACGCTCACTTCCTGCCAGATCAACAAAATTCTGCACCCAGAATGAATTCAACTTACTACTAATCTCCCATTTGACAAGATTAACTAAAAACATTACTTATGAAAGACATTCAATAATAATTTATCCCATACCACACTTGCAGTAAGGGTACTTGAGTTTTCCCTGCCCAAAAATTCACGAGAAGAACTTTCAATTGTCTGCAATCCATCATCAAATGGAAAATGATAAACCATTTTATAACAGCACAATCAAATCTTCATCATAAGTAACTAATGTAATTGAAATGGTGCTAACCAGTCTGAGGATTTGATGAGATCTGGAGCTTGTTTCATTCAAACAAGTTTCCCCTATCTGCCTTTGGGCTGAAATGATGCAGCAACACAGATAAAGATGATGGTTTTGTAATTGAATCAATTAAATGCATCTTTTTCATAGAGATGTGTTCACCTTCACATATGGAAAGGAGCTCTTTCAAATGATCCCAATCTCTCACACTTTCTTCTGTAAGTCTCTCCACAGTAGTCCCTCTCTATTGACAGCAGGTACCATTAAAAACAAGACATACTCAGACAAAAACATGTGTCCAAGATAGTATTTACCTCTGGATCATCAAGAAGCCTAAGTGGAGAAGCATCAACACTGAGTAGATCCCTGACTGCTTCATTGTATATCTCTATTGCTGAAAACTTCATTACGAATGCTCTTTCCTCATGCTGCAAGAACATAGGAAGCAAAGGTTTTAAACAGAATCTAATCTAAAACTGGTTTTAAATGAATGTTAGTTACCTTTTGTATATAGTCGAATATGTCTTCTAAAGTATACTCCGTTATTCCAGTCATTGTGAATGTCTTTCCACTGCTTGTTTGCCCATAAGCAAAAATGCTAGCTAAAGAAACAATCTTTTTTCAGTTCATTTACAAATAAATTTCAAGCTATAGGATTACCATCCAAAGTTCCTCATCTAATAGTTGGAGAAGGAGAGATGCTGTACTCACAGTTGATACCACTGAGGACTGAAAGAGCAACCTCCTTAGCTGCTTCCTCATACACTTGTTTTGTTGAGCAATCATAACGAAATACTCGGTCTATAACTCAGACATGGGATAAAAGAGAAAAAAGAATCAGAAAAATTGGTTTTCTAGATTTCTCTGAGAAGCAAACCATATAAAATTATTGAAGAAACAAGGCACACCTACATTCTCCCAATTTCAAATTCCACCAACTACAATGTTTTTGCTTGTTACTTTCGAACAGACTGGATCTGCCAATTTCCTAGTGCTATGAACTCACCCAAACATAATCTCAATTTCCATTAACTACAGAGACAAGTGGCCTAATTCTATTCCCAGAGTCTCAAACATGATTTAAATTTGATCAAAAGCCAATGCACACCTTCCTCAGAGAAAAACTTTCTGAACAATTCAATGCCGTTACAGATGATCTAAATTGTGAGCCCAAATGCGGACTGAGTTTAACCAAATGATCTCAAGGATTAGATGAACCAAATCTTCTAGTTTTCATCCCTTGACTTTAAACTCAATGATTTCTGACAATTTTCATCTTGGAAATCCATGTAACAAGCACCACTTTTACAGTTATGATTGTTCATCCTGCGAACTTTTACGGTTATAATTGCTTTGTGCTAAACCCATGTTAGGAGACAGGAGTCAAGCCCTTCATAAATTGAGCTTGATTCAATCTACACCACATTGGGTTTTTTCTGACTCAAAGCAGTATAATAGAAAAGGACTGCATCTTGAATTTTGCATATAAAAAATGAAAGAAATTCACAGGTTGTGAAAAAGAAAATCATTTCAAAAGTCCTTCTGACTCCACCTAAATTTCGAAGGATGGAGCAGGCACTGACAAAACAATGGCAATATTTTGATTTACTTTTTGCATGGAAAAAATGATAAAACCTATAAAAAAATATTTTTTCACCAGAAATTTATATTTATCTATTGTTTTCCATTTTATTATAAATAATTTAAGATTTGCAGTCTTCGCACTACAATTTCCCGGAAAACCCCAAATTTCAAAATATATATATATATATATATATGCTGGGATTTTCCCTAGACTATAACTTCTCCATAATGATACTTGTGACAATGGAAGATCATATGCCTGTCAAAAACAAAACAATTGTGCTATAATTTTTTTTCTTAGCCATAATTTCAAAATTCATATCATACCACGTGGACAAATTCACATACAAGAATAGTCATTGTTTCAAATATTGGCCATTAGTACCAAAAGCACACACTATCACTTTCACCCAAAAAAAAACTGTGAAACCCTGTTGCATTGCTTCATTATCCTAAATATCTATATCTACAACACCAAAACAGCCTTAGAAGTATCAAAATTGAGATCTTTCATTATATTTGAAACCTTTCTATGATCATAGTCTGTTCCAGGCATGAAATAATTCCCTCAATTTATAACATAGCAGTTTGTTTATGATCGCGATAACAACAATTTTAAACAATGTCAAAGATACTGATAAAGCAAAATTCATGATAGATCAATGGAAATGCTCACCAAATGTATAAGCAGAGGGCAACATGGACCTCTCAGGAAGGCTGTTCTTGAAGATGATGGTGTTGTCATTGATGCATTCCCAATCGGACGCATCGTTCCTCGCGATCTCCTTCGAATTCAAGGGCCTCAGCCTCACAGACACCTGAATTCTCTCCTCGCTCGAATTCATCGTCTCATTCGCCAATTCCTCTCCCATCTCTGCCTCTCAATTCATCACACCGCAGACCGTTTGGTGACTGAGTACAAAGTAATTAGCTTAATCGCTCTCAATTGCACTATAAGCATTTGGTAATTCTGCTTCTATGACTACTTTAATGGCCGGTGAGAGTTGGAGTTCTCTGCAACTGGGCCCCACCTCCAGGCTGTCTTCTTCTCTCCTCCATCTTTTAATATTTCTCTTCCTCTCTTTCTCTGACTCTTGAATTCCTCAGAGAAGGGAATGTGTTGTTTTTTTACGTGGATTTGAAGAAGAAGGGAAGGGAAGGGAAAATGCAGAGAATCTTTCTGTGGAATTCGTCTTTCCAACTCGGATGTCTGAGTTTAATAAATATAAACAGCTTTCTGCATTTTACGTTTGTTGACTTGGATCTGTTTGGGAATTACATTCAATGGTGCAAATTTCAAGGAATTCTCAAGATCCAGAGAGAAAGGAAGAGGGAATGGAAGGGTGGAAATGAGAGGGAGAAAAAGCGGGAGGAATTTGAAAGAAACAGGGAAAGAGAAAGGGAGAGAGAGGGACCGGAGAAAATAACAGAAGAAAAACCGTCTCTTTCTCTCTCTTTCTTTCCCTACTTTCTCTGTATGTTTGACCTTCTCTCCCTGTGATTATAATTTCTCTGTAGGGCCGCTTACTTTTATGGGATTTTTGTATCTTGAAAGTTGTTTCCAGGCTTTTCCGGACATAACACGAGCCTTTCAATTGAAACTGTCCTGGAAGAGGAAAGTGGAAAACCAGAAATGTTCCAGTAGTCTGCGGACTACTGAAGAGAATTGGCTGCCATGGCAATTCCTGGTTGGCATGGTCTGAGCTGTGGGGCGGCCATGGCCTTGGAATCTGTCGGTAGGTGGTTGTCTGAACGTTTCCAAGTGTCTTATATTTATAAAACAAGTGCAAGTTCTATTTGTTATTGAGGGAGGTATTTGGATCCATGTGCATTGAATCTCAATTTGGATCCTTTGTGGGTTTTGATTGCGGGATGTGCACCTGGAAGTGATTGTGCAGCCATGAATTAAAAAAAGACTTGTCCTAGGATTATTTTAAAGGTTGTAAGGTTTTTTTTTTTATATATATCGGAGGGTTTTCAATCCTTTCGGATTGACTAATCTCTTCGAGCCCAGAGGAAAGCCGGGTAAGCTCTCCAGTAGTCCCAGTATGATAGAGCAGTTTCGAATCTACAATCTCCGAGTACAAACTGTGGTCCTAAGCCTACTTAGCTACCCTTTAAGGTTGAAAGGAGAGGACTTGAATTGTAATGTCTTGCTAAAAGAATGCTTAAATACTCACCCTATCCATTTATTGAATTAAATCTGATAGACTCAAATTTATGCCCTACCTTTTACCATAAAGTTGGATCTAGTTTCTGATCTATGGTTTTTCAATTGGTCCCAAACGAATTCTAAATTCAGATTAGGATCCAAAAACTCAGAGAAAGTTCTATTAAAATTAGATTTGACTCCAAGTATACCATAGTTTTTTTTTTTTTTTTTTTTGGTGCCTGAATGCAGATGATTACAACCATTGATGAAGCTAGGAATTTTAACCGTAAAATCAAATTCCTTGAGGGGGCCAAATTCTCTATAACTTATGAGGTTCTTCTAAAAAAAAAAAAAAAATTTTTTTTTTTGGGGGGCACTTAATTACATCCCAAGAAGTCAACAAGGTGTGAGCATATCGAATTCATGGAGGGCTGGCTGGGCCTACCAGAGCCCGAGATCAAGTTACAACTTATTGTAGTTGGTGGATGGAAGTATGGAACCATCTGTTCTTTCTTATTTTTGAGTTAAAGATAAGACACTGTTGAAATGTTGCCTACCACATCCCGGGAGTTATCCCATAGAGACCACCGAATAGAGTTCCGATGAGAAATGAATGTAATGTGAATGTCGCGACTTGGAGTACCTCAACCATAAATACATCTCTTAATAATAAATACAAGAGCAAAGGTAGGGACCAGGGTTGGCAATGGGCCCATGTTTAAATGGACCTGCATTGATCTGCTCCTACTAGGTGCGGATTTGATGGTGCATTGATTGGATTTCGAATATTTTTTTCAAACTTTGGAATGAGTTGGGATTATCGCGAGTTGTGTTAGACCGCCCCGCGTCATTTGTTTTCCCTTGATATATTATCATGGATTTATTCAGCTGAGAACTAGTTTAAGTCAGCCTTAACTCCAACCGGAATCGGAACCGGAACCGGTTGCTATCCCTACCAAGTACCAAGCCCGAATTTCAAATTCAGGAACCCGGTTAGGGGCCGCGTTCTTGATTTGGGTCCACTGTGGATCACCCGAATATAACTTGGGTCTTAGTTTTGGCCCATGGATTTTATAATCTAAGTACCTGCATCCCTACTACTTCAGACATAAATATTGAATAAATGTGTATTTATTTTAGGGAGGATTTTGAAAAGGTAGAAAATCTTTCACTCATATTCAAAAAAGTACATGAAATTTTAAGTATTTTAAAAAAGTATAAAAGCTTTTTATATTTCTTCCAGTCAAGTCCTCTTGGTAAATTTTGCTTTTTTGAAAAGTGACAAAGCGACCCTTATGACAAGTTTTGTCTTTTCTTAACCTCTTCTTCGTCCTAGACTGACCCCAAAATAATTTTATATGCCTCCCTTATCAAATGTTGATGGTGGACTAGCTTCTTTCGATGGTTCAACTAAGCAGGAGAATGCCATAATTGGTCTTGGGGATCTTTTATTTGAATTCTCATATAACTCAAGTTTTAATTTGATTTTGATGATTACAACTAGAGGATTTAACCGGAAAAAATACTTAATGCGGACGTGTTACGCAATGAACCACTTTAGCCATTGGTGCACCAATTAGAGCAATTGAGGCCGATTTTCATTTTTTTTTTTTACCAACTTGTCACATTGTCGGCACTGACCTTATTTACACTGAATAAGGTCGGCGATGACCCTATCCGCAAACTCTAAATAACCCTTACCTTACCTTTTCAAGTACGGGTCGGCGATGACCTTACCTTTTGTAAAATAAGGTTATCACCGACGCAGATTTCTATTTTTTTTTACCAAAAGTTGTAACTTTTCAAATAGGCTTGTGGTAAAACTTCCAAGTACGGGTCGGCGATAACCTAACCTTTTATAAAATAAGGTCATCACCGACGTATGTTTCTCTTTTTTTTAACCAAAAGTTGTAACTTTTCAAAAAGGATGAGGGAGAAGAAGAATAAGAAGAAAGGGTCATTGGGTCGATTTCGTCTTCGCTTCTTTTTTCGAATTCTGGTTTGGATGAATCCATGGAGAATGCAGAAGGCTGCTCTGTCCTAATGGGTTTAAGAATGAATGAAAAATCGTCTGGGTCTCTATTTTTGGATGAGGGGTTTGGCTCTGTTGGTGGGGGTGGTGGGATTTGTGGGGGAAGAGGAAGTGGAGGAGGCTCTGGTGGTGGAGATGGGGATGGTGGCTTTGGATTTTCGGATTCGAATCGTGGAAACAATAGTACAGATGCCTATTAGCAAAAGATGATTAAGGCAGATCCTGGAAATGCGCTTCTTCTTTTGAATTATTCCATCTTCTCGAAAGAGGTAGGCAGAAAGACATCAATCCAGTTTGCATATCAGTGAAAAATCACTACTTCGGATTTAAATCTTGTTTGTTTCTGAAGAAAAATTCATTTTTTTCTCCCCTATCTTGGAAGAGAACTCAAATCTTTCTGCTATTTTTATGGGCTAATAGGTTCGAGGAGATCTTTCTAAAGCAGAAGAGTACTATGGTCGTGCATATTTGACGAATCCAGGAGATGAGAATGTTCTATCTCTCTATACTGATTTGATATGGCAGACGCAGAAGGATGCGGAGAGGGCAGAGAGCTATTTCGATCAAGCTATCAAAGCTGCCCCGGATGACTGGTAGGAACGCTCTCTCCTTTGGAGAATGTCATTTCTAATGGACTTTTTGGTTGAGGCTAGTAATGTTTTTGAAGGATCTGATGCCTACAACTGCAGACAAGTTGGTGTTGTGTTCGAACGTGGACGTGGAAAAATACAGCTGTCATCATGTTTCGCAGCTACACGATACTGAAGGAAGGCGGCCTCTGCGTTTTTTGTGAAGTGGGACGAATGAAGCTCGAAATCGCGCTATATAGAGTTCGCGGACAGGTCATCGCCGACCTTATTCAGTGTAAATAAGGTCGGCACCGACGATGTGACAAATTGATTAAAAAAAATGAAAATCGGGCTCAATTGCTCTAATTAGTGCACTAATGGCTAAAGTGTTTCATTGCGTAACACGTCCGCATTAAGTGTTTTTTCCGGTTAAATCTTCTTATAACTATTTAATGACATGAGGTTTTTCGTCATTTGAATATATAAAATCCCTTCTTTTTTAAACCATTTATGCATAAATGTAGCTGAAGCGAGACGAGGTCATTTGGATTGGACTTAATTATTTCTCTAAAATGATTTATCCAAAAAATTAAAAAAAATGACATAAGGGTATTTTTATCATTTTTTAAATCTTTATTACGGTGAGGACTTGCTTGAAAGAAATATAAAGGATTTTCATACTCTTTTGAAATATTCAAGTCCTCATCTAATTATTTAAAAATGAATTAAAAGTCTTGTACTATTTCAAAAATATTTCTTTATTACATTCAAATGTCGCTATACTGCTCTTGGTTTAAGAATTATCTAAACCGTTTGTAAGTTCCACAAGAAAGTATGACAATCATTTAAGGTCAAAAGATTAGAATTTAAACATGTCACCTCGGCAGCTACAGTCATTAAAGGATAGAGAAGAAAAGAAAATGGCTTGAAAGTTCTCCCTAAAATATATTTGCGTTGAAAATTGGAAACTGGAAACTATCTAATCACAAGAGGTACTCTATCGAGGTTCAATAATAATTTGTAGTTGGAATGAAATTAGAAAAATGATGATGCCTTCCTAAAACTATCAAACTTGAAGGCTGTAGATCATGTGAGGATGGTCCACAGAGGTTAATATATTGCACACCCAAGGCCTCATGGACAATATTGTATTCCCCACCTCCAAGGTTGACATGGTCCAAGTTGAGTCCTAGAGTCAAGTTTACATTGTACTACGCAGACAGCTCTCGCGAGACGAACTTTATACAGGAGTGTGAGCTCGAATCATGATAATCACATGTTAGCCCCCGCACAACCTTGTTGGGCCACTTCACTAAATGAGGTGGAGTGAAGTAAAAGGCCGCCTTTTACTGGAAAAAAAAATGACTGCGGGTTACATCAAAGGTACAAACTTTCTAAACTTCTTTCTTAATTTAAAGAAAAAAAAGTCAAAAAACAATATTCTCTGGCCACTTAAAAACCAAAAACTATCTACTTTTTACCCAAAAAGTGAAAAAAATTCTTATAATGACATTGAAAATAAAATTTCATCATACTATGACTAGACCCCTTAATATTTTATTCTCTCTTCAATGTTCATTTCACTTCATTTCACTTTATATAAGTATTTTTACCGAACAAACACGCCCGTTTGGATGAACGGTGAATTGAAGTAAAGTGGGGTGAAGCATCAAATCGATAAAGAATAAAACATAAGGGAGTTATGATGGTCTTTTATTTTTAGTGGCATGATAGGGAATTTTTTGACTTTTGTGTAGAAAATGGATATTTTCTTGTCATTTAGTGAGAAAATGAGGTTGTACTTATGATATGATAGGTGGAGGCTCTTCCTCACTTTATTTCAAGTATTCAATGCACCATCCATCCAAACACGCCTAACTTTCATGGGCTAACTTTTGCCTGATCCTACAGTCCATTTACATCAATGCCTCCCAGTGAATAGGTATCGGTCGAAATTCCACCTCATTCTTATTAGGATGGGCAATTAGATTTATGAATGATCACTTTAATTAGTAAACCTAATATTAAGGTTGGATCCAGCACACAGACATGAAAATCAGCCCACATCTCACATCCAGCCCATTAGAAAAATTGCAAAATGTCCGGTGTTTTTCTGCAAAAAATGTCAAGCCAGGAAGGGCCTTTAAGCATTCATAGGTCCAGGCCAGGCCCATCTAACTGTTCACCTAGAAAATTAGGCTTTGGTCCAACACATGCCTAAGAGCTCAACCCAAATCCAGCCCAGTGCGAGCTTGGTTAGGTTAAGCCGTAGCCAGGCCCTCCCAATAAGCACCCCTAGAGACACAAATCAACGGTCGAAAAGATGCAGAACAGTGGACCAGAAATATAAACAAAGTTGCCATCATCCACTAGGCCCATGTTATAATAACCTATCAAAGTCACTGTTGTTTAGACAAAGCTGTTGTCATCTTTTTATCCCAAAGGGGTTGGTCGAGTGGTCAAGACCACGGTTCCTCCCTCTTCCAGAGCTAGAGGTCTTAGTATCGACCTTTTGTTCCTCCTTCTTAAGGTTGTTTACCCAACTTATCTCTGGCCTCGAAGAAATTAGTCTAGTCCAAAAGGATTGGGAACCCTCAATAAAATAATTTTTTTTTTTTTTAAAATGTTGTTTGAACTAGGTTCAAATGGCATGAACAGAAGAGAAAGCAATGCATTTCATAGGCCTTAGCAAAAAACAAGAGAAAAAAATACAATACCTTCTTTATCATCTCTCGCTGATATTATTAACTACAAATACATACCAACCAGAACTTAAAAGAAAGATGTGTCTCTTTCAAGACAATATCCCTTTGCCAACTTAAAAGGATAAAGTCATCATATAAGTGTTCAAGGTCTCGATCATCTGGGTCTCCATGAATCCATATGCATCCTTCTTGCAGTCACTCTTCTTCTTCTCTGGTTTAAGAGGACAAGAGGACAGAGGAAGAGGAGGGAGATTCTCACAGTTGCAGATTTCAATCATGTAGCCATCTGGGTCATGAAAGAAGACCTGATCAACCTTAATTCCGCCATCCTCGACCACAGCAGTCACATATTTCATTCCGATCTCTTCCAGCTTCCTCTTCACCAACCCCACATCAGAGCACTGTAGAACCATCAAATAATAAGGAAATAATACATGTTTACATCCTAATCTTTTATTCTCAAATGTTAAATAACTCACTTGGAAGGAGATGTGATTGTCTTTGGGGTTGATGGATTTAGATTTTTGAGGGAGTTCTTCAATAGAACTTTGCTCAAGCAAATGAATCCCAACTCCATAGTTGAATAGCCTGCAAAAGGAACATTTTATATTACCATAAGCTTTAGCATTTAAGTCCGAGGATCATGTGGAAGCTTTGGATTACATGTAGAGGGCTCTACTGTGATGCATCAACCATATCTATACAGAGAGAAGAACTGCAGATCCTTGAAGGTGATTGATTAGTAGACACTGAAATTATTGTTTTGAAATATGTCAAAATATACTCAAATTTGGGGGTTTCGTGAGGTTGTTATTGGGAAATTGACCCAGAAAAAAATGAATTAGCTTTTAAATAATTAAAATCTCCTTTCATTTATTTTCCCAATATTTCATTTTTATCCCACCATTTTCTTGGTTTTCTAATATTTCTCAATTTTCCAGTATTTTGAAAATACTATAATAGCTACCAAAGACCTGGAAAGTCCCATATCCTACGTCGCATTTGTAATAGGCTTGATATGTCTTAATGGATCTGTAAGGACATTTCAACTCTCAGCTTAAGCTTTTGGACGTTCCACGTGAGGGGAGTATTGACGAGTAAGCTCCACCGAAAGGAAAATATTGAAAAAGTATTTTCGTTGCCTCTACTAATGCCTCCGATGGTAAGGAGTCTCGAGATTGGTACTCATATGGGCACAACTTTCTGTGGTATTTTTGTTTCTATAGCAAATTTATTTTTTCATGAAAAATAAAAATTCAAAGCTGTCATTCTTACCAGCTGCAGTGTTTGGTAAAGTGAAACATTTACTTTGATAGATCGGTTCAATAAAATTGCAATAGAGAAAACAATTATTTTGATTTTGCATACACCCCACAATGTGGTTCTTTGGTGCGACTTATTTTCCTTGCAGAAAAAAAAAAAAGTAAAATAATTTCATTCGATGGAAAGAATTTTTATTTTTAAAAAAAAGATAAGAATGCAGAATTCCTCTCTTCTTCCGGAAACACACTTAAACACACACGAATCATGCAATCGCTCTCCTTGCGCAAACATGTCCCAATGAAGTCTAAGTACCCATCTAAGAGATTGGGTACATGTAATTTGTCTGCTACTTGGCATGTGAATTGTGAAAAAAGACATTCATAGGGAATGCATAAAGAACTAACCAAGCTCCACTGAAATTGAAAGAGGAAGGTCGCTTGATGAGAACGAACCCCAAGACCTCTTCATAAAACCTCACTGATTCCTTCACAGATCTGCAAAGAAACGAGACATGATTCAGAGAAAGCAGTGGCAATGCTTCTCCAGAGCTGCAGATTTCCTGGATTTCCATCTTCCTCTCCTTGGATTCCCTTCAACACCACGTGCAAGATCTGAATTCTGATCACCACTTTGCATGTAAAGCAGCTTTATAGAGCTAACTTCACAGAAATTACAGTGCACCCCACAGCATTACTTTATCCTCGACCGAGGCATTACCACTAACAGTACTCGAGCTATGAATGTTTCATTTGTGGGTTCAGGGATTCAGTGATCCGGACCATTGAAGAGCATTAATCTGGTGAGACATGATAGTGCATGTGCCCCACTAAAGATCTAACCGTTCCTTGTGTGGATCACTGAATTGTGGGCCCAGAGGAGCAATTGCAACGAGGGGTTGCTTAGCTTTCTATTTCGATTACAAACCATCAAATCCAATTCTATTTCTCTGCTGAGACCAAGCATAGGATGTGGCGGAATAGCTTTGGTTCTACTTCAAATATCCATGATTTAATGTCTGTCCCATTAAAACGGATCCTTTGTATTTTCTGCAGATCTAGACTTGGTAAGAAGTTTCCGTGAAACTTCGTTACATAAAGCATGATAGAGACCTGATAGGACGATGGCATAACTGTCCAAACGACGAAGTTTCTAGGTAAAATCCTGGTAAAGGACAGCATCCATAACTAGTTTTAGCAGGGGTTCTAATGTGGGACAATTACATGTACGGATGATATTAAATTCCAAAACAGACTGAAAAGAGAAATCTCAGGGACAGACGCCCCAGGACAAGCGGCGGACAGAAATTTGAAGATTTGGTGCTTTGAAAAGCGTGCGTGTGTCTTGAGAAGCGTGCGTGCCTCTAACGTCTGTCCGCCGCTTGTCCCGAGGCATCTGTCCCTAGCATTGCTCGACCGAAAATATATATTTGCAATTGCAAATATGTTTAATGATTTAATATATCTCACGATTAGAAGTGGGAAGACTTAAACGGTTCATGTTTTTTTTTTTCCAGTGACTGTGTGACCACCAAACCACCATCCAAATGGTTGGATAGCTATATGAGTGTAAGTACTAATATCTCACCAAATTTAAACCGTTGATCTATCACGGTTATTAAGAAATTTTCAAAAAAAAAATGTAGTTTATAATTTGCAAAAAAAAAAAAAAGTTACATTTTTTTTTTTGCAAATTATAAACTACATTTTTTTTTTTGAAAATTTTTTAATAACCGTGATAGATCAACGGTTTAAATTTGGTGCGATATTAGTTCTTACACTCATATAATTATCCAACGGTTTGGATGGTGGTTTGGTGGTCCCACAGTCAAGGAAAAAAAACGGACGATTTAAGTGATTGTAGGATATCCTATAAATTGAACAGTTCTACGGTAAATATATATTTTTTGACTGTTTTGTGGGTATTGTCAGCTTTAACATATTCCGTACAGTAATTGTCCCTTCTAATGTTTAGTTGATATGTAGTTAGGGACAAAGCTTGTCTAAGACAAGTCCATCAGCTTAACGCACATTTCTGTGGCACTGGGGAAAGTTCAATACGCGGCCAAGAATTTATGCACTTTAGGGAAAACCAAGTCTAAAAAAGGCTCTTTCGTGGAACCACAAAAAATTAGCTTGATTTTATATTTTTTGTGTGAAAAGAGTGACTGTACTAAACGTGAATTTTAATTTAATACAAAAAAACAATTTTGGGAAATTCATGCATTTTCCTGAGTCTACCCCTGAATAAAACTATTTTAGATAGAATGTCTTACACTATTTGGGAAAAGTTAATGTGAATGTAGGAATTAAACATCGCTAAACTCAGTTTTCTGTATGGTTGGAAAACTCTTCGAGTAGACTCTTGGCTCTCCCGAGTCATTTCATTTTGACAAAGGACCGAGTCAAGAATAGTGGAGATTCGGCCAAGTCATCTCATTTTAATAAGTTGTTTACATTCCAAAACATTTAATAGGTAGATCTAATCTCTTAAACAATTAAAATTTATTTATAAGTAATTATGCATGAGATTTAGAGTTAATAATTTGAAAATGATGTTTGGAATGTAGTTTGAAACTTATATTTGATATTTTACATTTGATATTTGGACAAACAAATTATGTAATGTGCAACATTTTTTTCTTTTACTTTCTTAATTGTTGTACTTTTCTTTCATATATAAATGAATTAATTTGAATTGATTATCATAAATGCATGTAAATAAATATATATTTTTTATATTATTTAAGCAATGGATTTGTTTTTTTAAATATTTTTAAAAAATGACTCTCCAGAGTTTCCATGTTGACCTTATCGAGAGTCAATTTTTTCACATCCAACGAGTCGAGCCTATGTCGCGAGTTTTCCAACCTTGATTATGCATATTATACATACAAAATAAATTGCACCAACGCTTACATGCACCGATAGCCAGCTCACGCGGAAGCAAAACAGTCATGGAATATAGGGGGTGTTCATGGGTCAGGCCAGACTGGGCCCAACATATGGCCCATGTGGCTTTAGGCTGGGCTTTGACATAAACTGGTCCCAATTATTATTTGGGCCGGCTTGGATTAAGTGATAGAAAGCCCAAAGATGAGCCCAGCCCAGCCCGCCTAGAGAGTGCTTCATAATTTAGTATATATTCTCCAAATAACTGGTAGAAAGCCCCATTCAGCCTGGCCCGGCCCAATTAACTAAATGGGGAGGCACCTGACTTTTACCGCCCTTTTTGGGCTTGGGCCGGGCTTGGATCTTTGTTTTTGAAGCCGGGCTTGGACCTTTCTTTTATCACTACGTATATCTGATCATCATGAAAGGTACTCTTTTGGTGACCGTTAACTAATGCAAATTCTTGTTTTAGGATAAACTCATATTGGTGCCAAATTTACAATGTTATAGGCCTATGGTACTTGGACCAATGTCAGATTTTGGGTGGTTATCAGAGAGGAAGGTGTTTAAATTGTTGATAGCTGGGCCCTACTGGCTAGGCTGGTCCATAAAAATTTTCTGCGCCTACTATGTAGTGAAACCCAATAACAGATTGCCCCGATTTCTACAATGCTATTTGTTGAGCGTGGGGCTTAAAATGGGTTCCCAGATCTCAACAAGCCGACATGGGTTCAACCCCAAGGGGTTGGCCAAGTAGTCAAGACTACGATTCCTTTCTCTTTCGGAGCTAGAGGTCTTGGTATCGACCCCCGGTTTTCCTTCTTCAGGAATCGAATGTTGAGTCCACTAGTGCTACCATATTGGGGCCACAGAGGTGTTTACCAGGCTTTCCATTGGGCTCGGAGGGATTAGTCCAGTCCAAAGGGTTGGGAACCCTCCGATAGGTAGAAAAAAAAATAAGCCCAACGTGGGGGCTCTATCTTTTGCAATTTGTACAGCTGCCGTTGGGCTTCAGTCCAATCCTAGGCCCTACATGAATAAATGACTCAGGCCTATGCCTGTAAGTGTCCGGTCCAAATCCGGCCATTACCATCACTTGCACATGTATGGTAGAGATGATAGATGAATTACCACTGGGTTCAACTTTGTGATGTGTAGAGATCAAGCTGGTTTGTCTATCGGATGCTTTTCAAGAAATCTATTGGTGTTTCTGGAGCCTTTTACATCCTCTATCATCCATTGTACAACTAATTAAATGACTTGAACAACAAACAGTAGGACTAGCATGCACAGTTTTTGGAGATTGCCTCATAATCTCTGCGAGTTTTGAGTGGCTTTTCTCATGAGACTATGAGAGGCTTTTCTGAACCTATCCATCACTTGTGGTTTATGTAGCTGATGGAGTGTAAAGATTTTGGGTGATGCCAAAATCTGCACTGCCCAGACACATGCACAGATTCTGTGATCAAGGTGAGACAACAGATCATACAACACATGGACTTGTGGCTCTCACAGTGTCAACTTGTTGGAAATAGTAGTTATGTCTGACCTGTAAATACTACAATATGCACATAAATCTGAGGAATTGTTCTAACCACTCATCTTGTTTCACTTCTTGACAGGTATTCTATGGCCTTTGTTTTTCCCTTCTAATGTGGCGTGCGTTTGGCCATATGTTTTCGCTTTGCACTCAGTATGACAATTATAATAAAGGGTAATATTCATATACATCTATCTCTCACCAAAAATGGCGAGGGACACCCCAAAAGGGGAAGTTTCAAGTACAAAAGTGTACTTGATGTGAGGTACAAAAGTACACTTTTGTACTTGAAACTCCTTCTTTTGGGATGTCCCTCACCAAAAATGGTGAGGGATGGATGCATATGAAGACCCCCTTATAATAAAATGCTTCCCAAAGCTCTCTAAAAACTCTCCATCAATATAAGTCAGACCAGGAATCAAGCCTCACAACTCATTGAGTTATGTTTTTTAAGACTCACCACTTATTTAGTACCTCTCCATAGTGGGGCCTATTATTAAAATTTAAACGCTCACTCTTGCATTGTGTCTTACTATTCTTTCTTCTGATAAAAGTTGGGTCTACCATTAAATTGATAGTTAAAAACAAAAATACGGTCGATTGAGAAAAGTAAATGCCCGAGCTAGTTTTTTTTATTCTTGATATTGCTTATTTTTCAAAAAAGACCTAAATATTGATAGGAATGGAAATGGTTTGGGATGTCACTCTAATTAATCAGTTTGGAGATGTTGACCCTAGCCCAACACCAAAGTGAAAAGGCTCAACACAAAGCCTTAATTACTTGATTTGTTTGAGTTGGGTTGGTGGCACACCTAAATGCCAGTACACTCAAAAATGACCTAACGCTCATCAATCTGGCCATCTATCTCTTTTGTTTATAATTGTGTGATTTTAGTCAGAAAATTAGCTTTGAAATTGAAAGGTTGCCAAAATTTTGCTTTTTATTCACTTTTTATTTTTTTGGCACTGGCACAAAGGGGTTTAAGAGATTGCCAACATGTTGGTGAAATAATCTATTTACAAAGATAGCTAGAAGTAGGTAGAGTTTGCCACAAGGTAGGGCTGGAGCTAAGAGGACAATAGGAAATATATGTCAGCATGATGTACCTCTTATGAATCTGATTGTGTTTATTGGGTCTAAATGGCCCAATACAATTGTGGGCTTATCTAATCCACCAAGCCCATTATCCAGCTCCTTTTATGTAAGGGTACTCATTGGCCAAACTGGGCTGAGGCATATACATTCCAGTTCGGCTTTAGAAACAAATGCCCATTTCCGGCCCAAGCCCGACATGGGCCTCAAGTCCATGGAAATCAGTCACTAAACTACATACACTACTTATTCGGTCTGGGTCAAGCTTTGAGATTGCTATCACTTAATCCAAGCTTGTTCCACATGGGCCCAAAATTTAGATTCAGGCCCAGTCCGAGTTAAAACCCAAGGTCCAAACCCAGCCCAAAACAAGCTGGGTCCTCAGGCCCAGGCTGGCTAGGACATTGAGCACCACTGATTGCAAGAAGCAGCAGGACAAAAGAGCTAAGGTCCCACTTGGGACCTTGGGTATACACTTGGGTGGGGCCCACATTTCAAAAATCAAACCGTTTATCATTCCTAACACTCATTATATCCTTCGTATATAAATATTCAAAGTTAATTTCGGTAAGGTCCCACTTCGCTCATAAAGTTGTCCAAAGTTTGGGCTTATATGTGTGGACGCCGTCTATTCTCAGTATAACGCGTTTTGGGTCTTAAAGGGGGCCAGAAACAGAGCCGTGCGGCTAAGGTACAAGGTCAATATGGTTATTTAATTTCATTTATTATTTTGCTTTGGATTATGTTTATCATGATTGTTCTATTATGGATTATATTTTTAATTCTTGTTCTAATCATAAATTAGTTAACAATACATACAATAAAAAAAGGAAAGTTTGAGCACTTAGTGTTACTTTTGCTCACTAATAAACTCATAGGAAAGATTTATTAATCAGATAAAAGTACAAGTAATGGCAAAAATAGTCTTCACGCCTATATCTATAACAAGCACAGGGAGATGACTTTTTCTTCTACAGAGGCAACAATTTCTTATGCAGCTTAGTAAGTGTAGCCCTTGACAAACATCCCTTTCTTGGCCTCTTCTGATTCACCCTCGCCAGTGTATTTTCCAAGTTGGGCAAGAGAGTTGGCTTTAGCACGAATTAGCAGAACCTCCTGTGCTGCCTTGACATTTTCAGGTCTTCCTCCCCATGTCTTGAGGCAAGTGTTTTGAAGTGCTCGTGCGTATGAGAATGATACGTGCCATGGGTTGGGAGCTTGGTTCATGGCATTCAAGTTGAGGGTAGCTTCCACTTCAGATTGCCCGCCCGACAAGAACTGATCAAACCATAAGCAAATTAGCAAAACAAATTGTAGTTATACCTCATTGAGCTACTACTTATCACAAAACCAATTGTGATGGGAAACGGCATAACAATGATTTTATGGTGAGGGTGAGGGCTCGACCACAATTATGACCGCTTAGGAGCGAGGGTAGACGTTGACCTCAACACAAATCAAATTAACATACCCAATAAATTATCATGTTAGCTTTAGGGAATTGTGACAAATTAATGATAATTTCATTATCATCATCATCATCATCATCACACAGAGAGAGAGAGAGAGAGAGAGAGAGAGAGAGACTTGCCATGATTCCAGGGACTGCAGGGGGGACTCTACGTTGAAGAAGCTTGAGAGTGTAGCCAGCAACCTTTTGGGGTGTGGCCTTCTCTTTGCATTCAGCCCCAGGAGTAACCATGCTGGGCTTGAGGAGGATCCCTTCAAACATTACATTGTTTTCAGCAAGGTAGAAGAACACCTCGGCCCACACTTTCTGGGCCACCTCGAAAGTCCTATCAATTCCATGTTCACCATCCAGCAAGATCTCTGGCTCTACAATTGGAACCAGCCCATTGTCCTGCAATTCAATCACAAAAGATTTCCAGTAATCAATCTACAACGATATGTAAAAATACTAGAAATATGTTAGTTCGGTTAATTGGATACTTGTGAAATTGCAGCGTAGCGAGCAAGACCCCAAGCAGCCTCTTTCACTGCAAGTGCTGATGGACCGTTTGGAATGCTTACAACAGTTCGCCTGTTTTATGAAAACCATGGAAATCCAAAGCCCATTAATCTCTCAATCATCAATTGAAACAAAAGTTGTGGAAGAATACAACTTCCCATCCAATCATATTATATTTCTTATCGTAGTCATTTCTTTATGCAAATGATCCAGCAAGGCATTGATATTAGTTCTTTTCTTCATTTCAGTATTTCATCAAAGATTTTGCAGTAGTAGTTCCCTTGGATTGAAACAAGTTTTCTGTTCTGAGTATCATACCATTTGGCAAAGCGGGCGCCCTGCTGGTAGTAAGCAGCTGAGCGAGATGCGAGTCCATCGAGACCTTGGCACCATGATTCATCATTGGAACCAACCAGAGGCACCAGACCCTGTAATCACATCCATGGATTTCAGACAAAGATCATCAAGACTGAGACCAAATACATAACCATATATATATGGTTATATAGCCAATAGGACATGGTGCACCCGCGACGTTACCTTGTCAACCTTGATGCCGGGCACAATCTTTTGTTCGACGAGGACATCGACGATCTTCTTGCCGTCGATGGTGGACTGGTAGAGTGTCTCCTCAAACAAGATGGCTCCAGATATGTAGTTGCCGAGGCCAGGAGCAGAGACTAGGAGGGTCCTATATGCCTGGCGATTGGCCTCAGTGTTCTCAAGCCCAATGGAGGCGAGCCTCTTGCCGCAGGTCGCGTTCGACTCATCCATGGCCAAGATGCCACGCCCTGGTGAAGCAATTGTTTTCTGGAACAAGACCACGAGGAAGAAGACAGGAATATGAAGGTGTCACTATGGTGGTAATGTGCCCTTGCAGATATCACTCTTTAATTGTAGCTATGCAACTCAGCCTGGAAACCCAGGCCTAGTTTTTTGCAGGATTTGGGCCAATCTGTCTATTTATAACCCAGCTTGACTGTTCTTGTATTATGATCACTTGGGTCGAGTCAAGCATAATCCTGTGTCCATCAAAACTCCCCAAAGGCCAGCCTGGTTCGGTCCCACTAAAATAAACAGTCAAGACTTGCTTGTGGCTATTTGTTTGAACACAGCACTTTAGTTCAAGGACTGGGTCTCCACCTGAGTGTCAGGTCAGAAGCAACTAATTGGAACTTGTCAAGAATCCCAGCCTTTGCTGGCCCAGTCCGGTTGCAAGCCCATTAGATATATAATTCACTGAGTTGACTCAGACCTTACTAAGTCAACTCACATCAACTGGGGACTAAGTCAATATATGGGTGTAAATATGATACCCCCATCATAATCAATACCCTTATCTCATCTCTTTGCTGTGGACATAATGAATTCTCTTCACATTAAACCTCTTATCTACATCATGTTTTCTTAATTTCACAATCTAACATATCTTTGATCAATATATTTGAAAATTGAAAGGTATGAAATACAAATTAGGAGGGAAATCGCCATACCGCAGTCTTGACAAGCTCATCTACGTAGCTAGCGCGCACAGTAAGAGTAGAAGGAGAAGAAGAGGGGAATGTTGCGGCCGATGGAGCGCGAAGGGATTGTCCCTTCGCCCATACGGACTTATCTAGCACTGGGGAAGGAGATGACTTGAGGAGGGATGCCAATGCCATGTTCGCGATTTCAATTTCCCTCTCTCTCTCTCCCTCTCCCTGTTTTGAGCTTAGGCTTAAGCACAATCTTTACTCACTCACCTATTCATCTTCTCCCTTTATAACTCTTACACTGCATCAAAAGATGTCTAGTTTGAGGCCGATATGCGTCGGCCAATGACCACGTGCCATGTGTCAAAAACTGATTATGTGGGAGGGCACAGCCATGGATTGGAGGAATAGCTCCTCACCTTACATTATATTTTTATTGTATATTGAAAGTGAAGGAAAGTGATTGTTGATTCTTTTTTTTTTTCCTTTCAAGTTATTACAAGTGTGGCACTGAATGATCTTTGTCTGAACCTGGATTCTGTCCAATTTGAGCTGTTTGGTAGGGAATCTTCAAAAGGAAATGTGAGGTCTAAGCCTTTTTTTTTTTTCGAAGGTTTATTTGCTTGTTTTCTTTTATTGTGATTGTTGATGTATGCGCGGATTTTTATCAGATTGGAATTGATGAGCCAACGGTTGATGGTGTGCCATGTCATCCAATTCACGTGATTGATGGCGAACGACGAGTGCTTGATTTGTCTGAGAAGCATGCCTGGTGTGTGTATAAGCCTATGAGGATCTTGGTATGGGATTTCTTCTGTGTTGTGAATGGGACTGGCATGTCCCACCTTGACCTTGTTATCAAGCTGCTGCTGCTGCTGCAGTACTACTACCAGTTTGCTCTGTAATTGTGTTGCTTTGGTTCATCAAATCAATGGGCTCTAGTTTAACTGGGTCACAATCATAAGATCATCCTAGCTGTCCAATCACCATGGACATTTGCCCATCCATTGCATGCCACTGTTGCGATGATTCAGTTGATGGAATGGGGGATCAATGCATCCTGGCCCATGCAGATTAGTTCTAAGAATAAATAGTCTAGAACCCTACTTGTGATTCCATGCATACACTCTAGTTGTTTGTTTAGTACAAGCAGTAGTAAAAGGTTGTGCAAAAGTAGGCATGAAAAAAGTGAAGTGGAGAAATAAACTTATTACATGACATTGCTGGCCTTTTGCGCCTCCATGCGCCTCTCTTTTTTCATCACAAAAAAATATGATAAATTGTGACTAGTAAACTGTGACAAAAAATGCTTTTAATCTACATGTAGGTGCACGAAAATTCACAGATCCGGAGATGGTGAATTCTGGACCTATTAGAGATGTGGTGTGATGCCTCAGAAAAGAACCTGAAAGGAGAAGAATGGAAAAAGCAGTCAAAGACCCTGGCTGAAGGCAGCGCAAGGCTCTCCGATGCCTAAGTCAGTACGAGGACGTGACAGTAGGGTAGAGATTTTCAAATGTCAATTGTAAGTGTCTGAGTGCGTACCTTTTGAGGAGACTGAGTCCTCTTTTATATAGTGATAGGGACTCACAGATCGATCGACGTGATTCCCTTAATCGGGGTAACTGTCCCTCAATCGGGGTAACTGTTTCAGTCGATCACGCCCCTTAAATGGTGATAACGGCTCAGTCAATACCTATCCCCCATTTGTAGTCGTAACGTTGCTCATTCCCCTTAACATTCGCCGCCTCATAAACCATACAGCCACGTCCCTCGGCCGTTACGCCATGTCTAGGCGACCGAGATTGAGGGGAGTACATCCGAGGTTAGATGCGGCCGAACTGAGGTAGGAGTGAGCTGAGGGAGGTGCGTCTGCAATACAAACAAGTCGACCGAACTGGTTCGGCAAGTATGAGATCTCTGCCGAACTGTGATGCTAAAGCCGAGATCGAGACGAGTTTGGTGCCGAAATACCGCGTATTCCCCTTATTGCTGACGGAGTGGCCCCAATCTCGGTGTTCGAGAAATGCCCCCACACAATTGCCCCCTAGCTTTCGACCCTTGGGAGCTATCTTCCCGAGGTCGGGAGCTATAGAGAGATATCCGACTTCGAACGATTCGTCTTCTATGGGCTTGTCTCTTGATCGTGCTGTGCTGTTATCATCTTGACTTTTCCCTATGTCTTCGCACCATCCCAAAATATCTTTATGACATTTAAACACCGGTGACACGATCGAGTAGGAAAACAAGACGATGATGCCACGTGTCATGGCTCAGATGGTGGCTCGTGTATAGAGGGATCCGTTTCCCGTGTTTAGCACGTAGAACGATGCTTCGTAAATGGGCGCGTATTTCCTGTGCTTGAGATAAGCAGCCTAAGCCTATAAATAGGGTCCTTCTTCTCCTGATTGAATCACCCTTGAATTTTGAAGTTTGGTATTTCAATTCGAGAAGACAGGTGCTTGGCCTCTATGGAGTTAACACTCGTCGGCGAGAAGAAAGACCTCCGTTTTTACAAGCCTGAAGTTTCAGTTGGTGTAACTACAATGGCGGGCTCGAGCTTAATGGGAGGAAATTGCCCCCTAATGTGCTCTGACTGTGCTATCTCTCCTGAGGCTTCTGGCCAACTGCGCTATCTCTCCTGAGATAGATCTTGATCTCTTGATGATAGGAGATAAGACATCTATGTCAAGATGTCAGAAGATGGCGCAGGATTTATTCTGGGCAAGAGACCTCGAACGCCTCCGAATCGAACTCTGCCCGTATCGTGGAGCTGCTCTTCTACGAAGAACACGCCTTTCAAGAGCAGGAAGATCATATCTGTAATTTTTATGAAGTCGAGTAATCCATTGTATTAGATGTCATGTAACAAAAATGACTTAATAAAAATTATCAAATTTTGTCTGTGGTCCAATCTCTTTCTCCGTGTGTTTGCTTTGCTTGATTATTTCTGTAGCAATAATCTCTTTTCTATATGCCTATGAAGATAAAACCATTTTTTCTCAAATGGGAACTTTGCGGAGCTATTATACCGAACTGGGGCTACTGCCGAGCTGTCACTTCTGCCGGACTGCGGCTCCTTCCGAGCTGCAATCCGCCGAGATACAATCTGCCGAACTGTAGGGACCCTTGGATATCAATTTTTGGATCCGACTTTGGGTCAAATCGATGTCGCTTCATATCCACCCGATGTCGCTTCGCTATCTGCGATATTAAATGCCTCGCCCTGACTGGCGCGGGAAATAAGCTGACGGCACCACGTGTCGACTCTCCACGGGATGCGCAGTCTTTTCCAAGTGGCGCATATGGCGGTTAATCAATAATAGAAACCGCCTTTCACGAATTCCAAAAGGGTGCTGCGTGTATCGAAGCGACGCATGATGGGTTGCCTTTATTGGATGTACCTTCTTCTTACTATAAGTAGGGGAACTCCTTTTATCTTTTCTTCTTCTTTACTCTGCATTTTGCTGTGAAAGAGAAAGGCTCCTTCCGACGAGTTTCCTCACGGAAAAGGCTTTCGATCGATAAGGAGTGCTGTAGGAATCGAGTCCCATCCCTGACCTCTGTCTTTGTAAGTCTTCTTTTCTTTGCCTTATTCTTTTTCTGTATCTAGGGTTCCGTTTTCCCTCTGTTCTTCGCCTCTGCCCCTTCTTTCTCTCAGAAAAATGGGTGTCTATAGTCATTGGTTAGAATCTGAGGGAGCGTTAAGAGACCTTAGGATTAGGTATCAGATTTCTGACGACGTCTTCCTCAAGGCTCCCGCTCCCAAATCCTATATCGATGGCAGCATCTATGATGGCTGGATGCCGTTCCCTTTAGTAGCCATAATAGAGGGCGGGGTTCGTTTTCCCCTTAAGCCCTTGCTTAGGGACTGTCTCCGGGCTTGGCACCTCTGTCCATGTCAGTTGATGCCCAACGCCTTCAAAGTCATAATGGGCACCGCCGCGCTTAATGACATTTTAGAGATCAATTTAGGCGTTCATGATATTGAGGACGCCTATGAGCTGTGTAAGTCAAAAAATAGCTTTTACCTCTGAGTTAAGTCGCGCCGAACGGCATTCGTTCGTGCCCTAGAGGATTCGAACAAATATGCCGGGGACGATCGTCTGCTCGTCTCAGGTAACTGGGAGTTCGGTGATGACGAGCCGATGTCGCAGAGGTTCAACCGGATCCCGCGCCGTCTCGGCATACCACCAAGTAAATATAGCTTTTTTTTGTAAATTTTCGCTACATCTTATTCTCTGTGGAGCCGACCTGATGTCCTTCTATGTTATAGGTGCGCGCGAGAGGAGAAAGGAGGCCAGACGAGTCGGATGGGTGAAGAACGCGGCCTGGTTTCGGGCCGTTGAGACGTATCGAGGCCACGAAGATAGGTCGGCCTTCGCCCTTTTAGACTACGAGCCGAAATACCGCTCTTACAAGAAGAGCCTCGCACACCGCGAAGATGCCGCAGCCGAGGTTGAGGGAACCGAAATCGAGGAGGTCGATCGGGAGCGGGCTGTAGACGATACTGAGGGCCGAGATTCACCAGGGGCTGAAGCATCCACTTCAGGTTCCGACCTCGGGGAGGGAAGTTCTTCAACGAGTAGCTCCGGGGAAGACGAGCCAATGGACAAAAACCGCCCGAGACCCCCAGTGAAGAACCTTCGGTCTGCAGCCTTTGGGGGTGTGACTCAAGGTGCTGCCGCTTCGTCCTCCAGGGCTCCTTCTTCCGCACCTTCTTCTTCCAGGCCCCAATCTTCCATGCCTGGTACCGGTGTTCCTCCTTTTTCTTCCGCCCAAACCTCGGGGGTTGGTACCGACGAGGTCGCAATGGAAGAGGTACGCCGGCAAAAGAGAGTCAGAACTGAGGGGCAGTCTGCCCTAACTACTGTGCAAAGGAGGGTTGACCCAGGGGCGACGAGCCAACGGTCTTCAGTGGCGCCCTGGAGGCCGAGCTTGCTGCTTCAGCCAGGAAGACCGTTGACCGTGGAGGACCGACTTGGCGGTCATCCCTTAGTGGCGGCTGCGCTTGGCGACGCTTGTACTTTGCCCCGAGACATGGAGAAGCATGATGAGCTGGACGACGTCATGTTGCTGGTGACGCAAATGGAGTCTGCTCTGAGCGTAAGTTTAGTCTCTTTCGTTTTTCTTCCGTGCTTGACTTCGGTAGTAGTTGTCTAAAAGTTGATTCTCTCTGCAGATCGTGCAAAAATGTCATCTCGCTGTGCGAAGGGTCCAGCGAGCCAGGAAAATCCAGGCCAACGCTGAGGCCAAGGTTGAAGAGTACAAGAAATCTTTGGAGGCCAACAGAGAAAGAATCAGAGAGTATGAAGAAACGTCTCGTGCCATTCTATCTGAGCTTGACAAGGCAAAAACCGAGATTCAAGAAGGAAAGTTGAGGGAGGCTGAGCTCCAAAAGAAGATCGCCGATCTAGAGCAGGAAAAGGCCGAGACCGAATCCAGAATCCGGGCCGACACCAACAGTGCATATCTTGAAGGATTCCAGGAAGCTGAGGCCGAATACGCGGCCCAAGTGACCGGAGTCAGGGATGATTCATGGGAGATGGGCTGGAAGGCCGCCCTTGAAAAAGCTGGAATCCAAAGCGATCATCCGGCTTTCTTGAATCCCGACAAGTTTCCGAGCTCGGTACCTGCGAATGTCCTGCCTCCTACTCCCGAGGCTCCTCCAGTTGCGGTCGAGGGACCAGTGGCCGAGCCCCCTCACGCTGAGAACGAGGTCATCCAGATAGAAAGCGATGTACCTGTTGCCCCTGCTCTCTGAGTATCTTTATGCATTTGGCAGTTTCTTCTATTCTCTCTTTTGGTTTGTGTTTGTGGGAACATATGTCCCTTTGGTTTGCGAGTCATACTCGCCTAATGTAAGAACTCTTTTTTAATGAAATCCAACATTAAGGCAAATTGTCTTTAGGTCTTTGCTAGACCTTAATGTTTACTGACACTATTTTTGCCGAAATGTATATCTTTACCGAATTAGCACACGTAGTAATTTTAGCCAATGAACTAAGAACCCAAGGGAAGCAATTCGGTAGAAATCTTGTCCGAACTCCGCGCTGCTTTTGCTTTTCAAAGCGCGAATTCGGACTCTTTTGTGGGACATGTCTGGCCGGTTCATTCCGGCAGTATAGTCCGTCTCTGCCAGTGATCTGGTATAAAGACCGAGATCGTTTGTGGCCAGAATTTTGTTTGATATGACCAAATGGTTCTTCACCAATGGTGTAGGTATTACCTCGCCAGTGATCTGGTATATGTACCGTGATCTTCTGTGGCAGAGGTCCGAGATTCTGCGCGTGATCTGGTAGGCGTACCGAGATCTTCTGCGGCAGAATCGTGGTACTGAAAGGACGGCTATTGCGCCGAACTGTTGGAGAGTTTGCCGAGCTTTGTGACTCGTAAAAAATCGAAATGTCAAGGAACGAAAGAATAGCTTTATTGATGCTTGAAATTTCGACTACAGATCAGAAATAGAATTTTTTGAGGTGAGCGGCATTCCATGACCGTGGTAACTGTTTACCATCCATGTCCTCCAATCTGTAAGCTGATTGACCCGCTGCAGAGATCACTTTGAACGGTCCGAGCCATGTTGGCGCAAGTTTGCCTTCGTTTGGATCTTTGTCTGCTGGCAGCGCCTTTTTCAACACCAGTTCCCCAATGGAGAACTTTCTTTCCCGGACTTTTTGATTATAGCCCCTAGCCAATTGCTGCTGGTAGGCCGCTAGGCGAACGGCTGCAGCTTCTCGTCGCTCTTCGGCCAAATCAAGCTCTCGTCCAAGATTAGCATCGTTCTGGCCTAGGTCGAAGAGTTCCGACCTCAATGTCGGAAGTCCGATCTCTAGGGGTATCACTGCTTCGGTACCATAGGCCAAAGAGAAAGGCGTCGCCGAAGTGGAGCGCCTTGGAGTAGTCCGATAAGCCCACAGGACACTCGGGAGTTCTTCAACCCATCTTCCCTTTGCTTGGTCGAGTCTTTTCTTAAGGCCATCGAGAATGACCTTATTAGAAATTTCAGCTTGACCATTGCTCTGCGGGTAGGCTGGAGTGGAATAATGATTTCGGACCCCTAGATCTTCGCAAAATTTTTTGAAGAAGGCGGAGTCGAACTGTGTCCCGTTGTCCGAGATCAAAACTCGAGGAATACCAAACCTGGTGACGATATTCTTCCATACAAACTTTGTTGTGTCTTTTTCAGTGATGGACGAGAGCGGTTCTGCTTCTATCCACTTTGTAAAATAATCAGTAGCTACAATTAGCCACCTCTTATTTCCTAATGCTCGGTGGAGAGGTCCAACGATGTCCAAACCCCACTGGGCGAAAGGCCAAGGGCTGGAGAGCGGGCTCAAATCCTGCGTTGGTTGATGTAGGGAATGTGAAAATTTCTGACACTTCTCGCATTTCCTAGCATATACCTGAGAATCTTTTTGCATGTATGGCCACCAGTAACCCTGGCTGAGAGCCCGGTACGCTAGTGACCGACCTCCGATGTGACTTCCACAAATCCCTTCATGGATCTCGAAAAGAAAGTCCTCGACTTTGCTTGGGTGGACGCATTGAAGGTAGGGGCCTGTAAATGATTTCCGGTAAAGCTTACCCTCTGGAGATAGCCAAAACCTAGTAGACTTCAGCCTCATTTTGTGAGCAGCAATTCTGTCTTCCGGAAGCTGATTATCTTTGAGGTATGAGATGATCGGGTCCATCCAACTTGGGCCGAGATCGACACAAAGTATCTGACGGGCTAGGTGAAGCTGAATACTAGGTTTCGCTAATGATTCAACCTCAATGATTCTTTTTCTTCCAGCCTCAACGGCGGATGCCAGATTAGCTAAGGCATCTGCATGGGAATTCAATTCTCTGCCGACCTGCTTCACTTCGACTCTTTCAAACTTAGAGAGGTGCTGCTTTGCAAGAGTCGGGTAGGCCGCCATTCTACCATCACGGGCCTGATATTCTCCGCTCAACTGGCTCGTCACCAGTTGTGAATCACAGAAGACGACCAGATGTCGTGCCCCCAGAGTTTTGGCGCTGTCAAGTCCTGCAATCAACGCCTCATATTCGGCTTCATTGTTGGTAGCTTTGAAATCAAGTGTCAGGGCCTGCTCGATGACTAATCCTTCTGGAGATTGGAGGACCAAGCCAGCGCCAGCCCTTTTAGAAGTCGAAGATCCATCGACAAAAACCTTCCAAGCTGAATCGAGGAACTGTTTCCAAGATTTTTTTTCTTGAAGGTCGGTGTCGGTGACATCACTGGCACTCTTATTGTCCCCCAGTTCGGTTTCGAGTTGGCTTGGTGCCGAACTAGGAGAGATGAACTCTACTAGGAAGTCCGCTAGTACTTGAGCTTTTATCGCCGTTCGGGGCCGATATTGGATATCGTATTGGCCCAGTTCGACTGCCCACTTGGAAACCCTCCCAGAGAAGTCTGCTTTGTAAAAGAGTTGTCGGAGAGGATATTCCGTTACGACGGTGATCGTATGAGCTTGGAAATAATGGGAGAGCTTGCGGGAAGCACTGACAAGGGCTAACGCGAGTTTCTCCAATTGCAAGTACCTGGTCTCGGCATCAATGAGGATTTTGCTGGTATAGTAGATAGGCTCTTGCCTTGTCTCCTCTTCTCTAACCAGCACCGAGCTCACCGCGTGATCGGACACAGCAAGGTATATATAAAGCACTTCTCCCTGTTTCGCGGTTGAAAGCAGGGGTGGTGAGGAGAGATACATTTTGAGCTCATGCAGAGCTCGGTCGCATTCTTCTGTCCACTGGAACGAGGAATTTTTCTTGAGGAGTTGAAAGAAAGGTCGGCACTTATCCGAAGATCGGCTGATAAAGCGGTTGAGAGCAGCCGCCATGCCCGTCAATCTCTGGACTTGTTTTGTAGTGGTAGGTCCTTGTACTGCTTGGATAGCCGTTATTTGATCTGGATTGGCTTCAATGCCTCGTCTGGTGACGAGACTCCCTAGAAACTTGCCGGAGCCTACCCCAAACGCGCATTTTGTTGCGTTCAGCTTGAGCCGATATATTTTCAAGATGCCAAACACCTGGCGTAGGTCGGCTAGATGATCCTGGGACTGTTTGGTTTTGACGACCATATCGTCAATGTAGACCTCCACTGTTTTGCCAAGAAGAGCCTTAAACATTGTGGTGACCAATCTCTGGTAGGTCGCCCCCGCATTCTTCAGCCCGAAAGGCATCACTTTATAACAGTAAATCCCTCTTGGGGTTATAAACGCGGTTTTTTCCTCGTCGGGGCCGTACATCGGGATTTGGTGATATCCCCGATAAGCATCGAGAAAACTCATTCTCTCATGTCCCGCGGTGGCGTCGATCATCTGGTCGATCTTCGGCAGAGGGAAGCAGTCCTTTGGGCAGGCTTTGTTGAGGTCGGTGAAGTCTACACAGACACGCCAGCTGCCGTTTTTCTTCTTGACCACTACGGTGTTAGCTACCCACCTTGGATAGTGGACTGCTCTGATCGCCCGGGCTTGCAGCAATCTGTCGACTTCTTCGGCCACTGCTTCTGTCTGTGGGATCCCAGTCCTTCGGGCCTTCTGGATGACCGGCTTCTGTTTGGGATCCACATTCAAATGATGGCATAGCACTTCGGGGTCGATGCCGGGCATTTCATTCGGGCTCCAAGCAAACACTTCTTTATTTTCAATTAAGAAGTTCAGGAGCTCGGACTTCTCAGGCTCACCGAGCTCGCTGCCGAGCAAGAAGTATTTCTCGGGATCGCTGGGATCGATGTTGACCGAGGTTAGATCTTCAACACTTTTATGCTCGGGGGCGCGGCCGACCTTTTCCAACTCTTCTTCGAGTTCGGCCATGTTAACCTGCTGCGGCTCGGCCTCCCCTGGGACCACGGCCATCAAGCATTGCCTGGCCATTTGCTGGTCGCCCCTTACCGTCACCACCTCAATTTTGCCATCCTTATTCTCTAAAGGAAATTTCAGTTTTTGGTGGTACGAAGAGGGTATAGCCTCTAACTGATGCAGCCAAGTTCTCCCTACAATGGCATTGTAAGGAGACGGTGCGTCCACCACAATGAAGTCTGCCATGATGATGGCTCCTTCGACTTGGACTTTCAGGGGGATCTTCCCCTTTGGATACACTGGTTTGGCGCTGAACCCCACAAGGGGAATTCTTGCCTCCAGCAGATCTTCCTCTTTGAGACCCATTCTTTTGAAGCAGTCGTAATAGAGGATCTCGGATGAACTGCCGGGGTCAACGAGAATCCTCTGTACTCTGCAGTTCTTCAGCTTCAGGGTGATAATGAGTGGGTCATTGTGAGGGAGTTGGACGTCTTCCAAGTCCTTTTCTCCGAACCAGATTTTTGGCCTATCCTTCCGAGCTTTTTTTGTAGCTGGCTCGAGCTCGGCTGATAGGACCTGCTTGCCATGGGAAGCCTTCCTCGCCACAGCGCGAGATTGGTCGTTCCCCTTCGGAGCACTCCCCTTCGGTGCAGACGCCAAGTGAATGACGTTGATTATTCTCTCGGATTCATCACTATCCCGATCTTCGTTTCGGCGAGGATGATGCTCCTCGCGTTGAGTTTGGTTAACTCCCTGGCCACCCTCTTTGATATATTCTCGAAGATGACCGTCTTTCACGAGCTTCTCCAGATGTGACTTGAGGCTATAACAATCCTCCGTCATGTGGCCGTTCTGCTTATGATAGGAACAGAACTTATTTTGATCTCGGGTGGACGGATCAGCCCTCATCGGTTGCGGCCACTGAAAGTATGGTCGCGTTTTTATCTTACCAAGGATCCTATAGATTGGCTCCTTGAAAATTGTGTTGACAGCAGTGAACGCCGTAACGCGCTGCTGTCCCTCTCTGTCGCGCGGAGCCCTTCTAAGCTTGTTGCTACCCGCGGAAGGTGTATACGGAATGGCCGAACTGGAAGGTTTTCGGCCGTGACCGACATCCTCCCTCCGAGGCGACTTCTCCCTCTTGGAGAATTTTGCTTCCCGGGTGAAGCCAAAGCTTTCCCGAGCTCGGGCATCATCTTCTTCTTGCTCTATGAAGCGATTTACCCGGGCCATGAGAGCTTTCATGGAAGCTACAGGGTTCCAGATCAGGTACTTACGGAGCTCATTGCCGGGAAGTAGAGACTGCTGGAACGATTTAATAGCCACTTCTTCAGTGGCGTTTTCGACCTGACTGTAAATCGTCCAGAATCTCTTGGCGAATTGAGTAAGAGACTCGTTCGGCCTCATCTTTAGCGCCATAATGTCAGCGTCGGTCTTGGGGATGATTCTGTGTGCTTGGAATTTCTTCAAGAAAGAGCCTTGGAGCTGTCGCCAGCTTGTAATCGACTCTTCTGGAAGTGCACAGAACCATCTCAAAGAGAGATCCCCCAGACTGGAAGAAAAGACTCTGCAGTTAAGGTGACCGAGGTCTCCCCAAAGCGACATTCTTTGAGTGAAATGCCGAAGGTGTGCTCCTGGATCCGAGGTTCCGTCATACAAGACGAACCGCGGGACGATGAACTTCTCTGGGAGAGAAAATTCTCTTATCTCCTGCGAGAAAGGAGATGTACCAAGGTTCTCCGCGTCGCCGACATCCAATTGTTCGCGGGCGAATCCGGCCGCTTCCATGTTGCGCCGGATTGTCTGTCTGACTTCTCGGGTCAGCCACTCCTTCATATCATTCTTGTCGTCGAAAGTGGATTCTTGCTTTCTTTGGGAGCAGCTATCCCCCGAGCCTTCGATGTGATCTCGGGAGCGCCTCTTGCGGTTCAGGTGCTGCCGCAAATCATCATGGATGACCGGACGTACGACGTTATTCGTGGAAGCCTTTTCCACTTCCCGGAGCTGCTGCTGGAGCTGATAGATCAGCTTATCCTTTTCTTGGATAATCAGGTTCTGGGTCCTGATATCCGCGAATGAGGATGTGTGTTCGTCACGCGGCTGGTATACGACCGGCCCTTTGCCCTTCTGCAGCGATTTTGGTGGAGGGTTGTTTTCCGTAAGAGGCCTTGTCTCCTCCATTAAGGGTGAGACGGAGCCAGAATTGTAGCTCTCCACCACGACCGGGCGTTCAGCACTTTTCTCATGTTGAGAAACGGCACGGGACGTTCCAGGACGTGCAGTCACGTCTCCAGACTTTGTCTTTCCACCTCTCTTGCTCTTTGGAGGCATGGTGTAAGGGAAGAAGATTTCTGAGTAAAGGTGTTTACTTCGTTTCCCACAGACGGCGCCAATTGTAGGTGCACGAAAATTCACAGATCCGGAGATGGTGAATTCTGGACCTATTAGAGATGTGGTGTGATGCCTCAGAAAAGAACCTGAAAGGAGAAGAATGGAAAAAGCAGTCAAAGACCCTGGCTGAAGGCAGCGCAAGGCTCTCCGATGCCTAAGTCAGTACGAGGACGTGACAGTAGGGTAGAGATTTTCAAATGTCAATTGTAAGTGTCTGAGTGCGTACCTTTTGAGGAGACTGAGTCCTCTTTTATATAGTGATAGGGACTCACAGATCGATCGACGTGATTCCCTTAATCGGGGTAACTGTCCCTCAATCGGGGTAACTGTTTCAGTCGATCACGCCCCTTAAATGGTGATAACGGCTCAGTCAATACCTATCCCCCATTTGTAGTCGTAACGTTGCTCATTCCCCTTAACATTCGCCGCCTCATAAACCATACAGCCACGTCCCTCGGCCGTTACGCCATGTCTAGGCGACCGAGATTGAGGGGAGTACATCCGAGGTTAGATGCGGCCGAACTGAGGTAGGAGTGAGCTGAGGGAGGTGCGTCTGCAATACAAACAAGTCGACCGAACTGGTTCGGCAAGTATGAGATCTCTGCCGAACTGTGATGCTAAAGCCGAGATCGAGATGAGTTTGGTGCCGAAATACCGCGTATTCCCCTTATTGCTGACGGAGTGGCCCCAATCTCGGTGTTCGAGAAATGCCCCCACACACTACACTTCCTCTCCTCAACTATATTTTACCACATACTATTCAAGGATCTTAACATGCTCCTACCTTAATAAATCTTACTTCCATTATTTTTCCCATGATTTGACATGATATTTCCTTTGCTCCTCCACAGATGTATCAAAGCAAACAGGCTCCCTGGTAAATTACAAATCATGATCATATGTAAGAAAAGAGAATGGACCACACTCAGAATCTTCTAAACTTATATCCATACAATTACACCTGTGGGGTTCAAATTAGAAATCCTAACCACTTAAAATCGACATCATCTCATATTTCACCTTTGACCCAGTTTCGCTCCAATTGGAGTTGGCACATCATTAGATTGATCATGCATAAGACAAATGATTTGACTTTTTTTTTTTTGCTCCTTGCTACACTGGGACTCAAACTAAAATTGGACCGAGATTTTGTTCAGAGATGAAACAAGAGTGGATAGTTTTGATTTCTATGCAGACCTTCTTGATGAAACTACAAGGAGGATGAGCTCAACGAATTCTCTATGTCTAGCCTTTAGAATACAAGGACCATGCAGGAGATCAGGATGTCCTGAAAATAGGGGGTGACACATGGGCTGGGCCAATCCCGAGCAAAATTGTCAAAGATTGAATGAAAACCATTATCGGTCTGGGCCTGGATTTTGGAGTCCAGGTGAGATTAGATATTCAAATTAGCCTCAAGTGTCCAAATTACATATATTATTGTGAGGAAATTGCTCTCATGTAAGCAATTCGCATGGGAACCATGCATGAGCATCAAAACAGATGGGGCTCATCCGTAATTTCAGCCGAAGCAGATCCTGCATTGTATACAATCATCATCATCGATTATCAAAATCTTGTCTCAATTATGTTCGAGTCAGCTATACAAATTTTTTTTCTTCATTATGATCTATCTTACTGGATAAACCAAAGGTGGGCCCCACAAGCACGCGCTTACGAAATTTTATCATAAGCTCAGAGCTTTGCTCTACACACACACACACTAGCAACAACGCCCCGTGCTTAGCCAGGGGCAAAAAGTAAGATATTACAATTTTAATTTATGAGATATCGAAATAAAATATAAATATATAAGAATATATTCATACATATTTATATAAAAACAGTCAACATATCTTCAATCATAGATATAAGTGTTATCTTCACATAGGCCAATGATCATTTCAATCCATTCGCATAAATTTCTTCTCTACCCCTTTGAAGTAGCACCAATACAATTTTAGAATCGATCAAACCGTTTTTTTGCTCTAGATTTTAAAAATATATATAAACATGTTAACTTTAAAAACCATAAATTATGAGACTTTAAAACCACGGGTTAGTGTTGTTTGATTCCAGTAATAATTGGCCCACTTTGGATCAATGTATATATCTCTTAATTATAAGTCCATGTGGGCCCACGGAAGTGTAATTATGGTGGGGCAAACTTAGGGTCATTTGTCTATATAATCAAATCAAAAAATTATGCCTATAAGATTCAATAAAAAAAAAAAAAAAGAAACTCCAAATTCAAAACATTTTTATCACAAGACCATTCATGAGGTGGTCTACCAGAAGTCAGAAGCCTATCTATGAGGTTGTTTACCAGAAGGTCGGGTCTGATTTTCGGTCACGTGAAAAGAAAATGATATTTTTAATGAAAAATTTATCAGTGTGAATTATTGAAAGGTAGGCCCCAAATATTAAAATAAAAAGATGACGATATTGAGAGGATGGAAGATAAATGGTGTTAAGAGAGAGAGAGAATAATCCATAATCCATATTGACTAAGGTTGTAAACGGGTCGGTTCCGGTCCGGGTCCACCAATGGACCCGGAATCGAAACCGTTAAGGAGAAGGTGGAACCGGATCCGGACCTTAAACCGTTTCGGAACTGGTTTCTTGGCTCCGGAATCGAAACTAGAACCATATATAGGACGGGTCTCGATCCTAGTTCGGGTTTAGGTAGAGAATGATATTTTAAAAAAATGATTTTTAGGATAGATTTTTGAAAATTAAGGTAATAAATTGGGTCTCGGGCCCACAAGTCCGAACAAATGTGGAACCAGAACTGGACCCACTTACTTATCGAGGCCTAAATAAGGACCCAAACCTGATTTTTAACGTGTCGGAGTCTCCAGGTAATCAGAGAATCGGGTACCCATGTACGTCCCTAATATTGACCTCGAAAACTAATATCTATGCATAATCCATGAGTGGGTCCCACTGCAGAAATAAGTTAAAGGTGCAGGGCCCACTAATTGATTTGCATCCATTAAGAAACCAAACAACAACCAATAAACTTTCCTCCTTCCATCAGTGGGGCCCACCCTTAGAAAAAAGGGGCTAAGAAAAGGCCATTTGGATTTCATCCACTATTGGAGTCCAATCTTGAAATATATTTAATATGAACTGGTGCCCACTACTGGATCCATACATTTAGAGAAAAAAAAAACTGAAAGGAGAGTAAATGAGCAACAGTTTGGATTTCATTCATATTTAACATAAGACCACAAAACATATTTAACATGAGGCCCATTGATGATTGATGATCTAAGGAAAAGAAAACAAACCTACTGTAAAGATTTGCTCATAATTTAGATAATAGCAAGAAATAAAACTGAAATTCAAACATTCATAAAAATCTTTTATTAGATAGGTTTTAGGAGAAAAAAAGTAATCCTCTTTGAAAAGTGAGACTTTTTAGAGATGATGTGGCACCTCTCACAACCCAGAGAGACTTTTTAGGGATGAGGTGGCACCCCTCAGAGCCCACCTCCCCCTTTGCTTTAATATATATAATATATAATATATATGGGAAATTCTCAAAAGCTCCCCAATTTCAAAGGAAGAATTTATACTCCTATCTAATAGCCAATGATTTGTTAGTATTTTAAGAGATCCACTTTTGTAGGAGGATATTTAGGAGAGAGAATCGGATATGTGTATCACTGATGACACATGTCATACTTTCATTAACTAAAAGAAGAGCGCAGGCAGGTTTGTAGCGTAACTATATATATATATATATATATATAATGCTTATTACATACCCATATTATAACTTGGGCTTGGGGTTAGAGTTTGAGTTTAAGCCGAGCTTCATCCAGGCTCATACTGACCCACAAGCATTTCGATTCGGGCTTGAGCATCCTCTTTACTCAGGCCTACCCCTCCCAGGCTGCAACCCTAGTAGAAATCTCATTGCAATTTGTAAATGTTTCAGGGTTTATCTTTTGCCCCTAGATATGAGTGTGACCATTTATCTTCCATACAAGGAAGGTTGGATTCGAATTTCCATGAATTTTTTTTTTGTTAGAATTCCCTAAATTACGAGGGCCTCCAATTTACGTGGATTCAACCAATGTAGCCATCAAAGCCCATCAACGTCTATCTGTTTTTACATGGATGCAACAAGTCCACGTAGTCAGCAAATCCCTCAATACCCTTTTGCAGGGCAAGTTTGAAGCCAAAAGAGGGTAAATGTGTGTTTTGTCAGTGCATGAAGGGAATGGATTGATCTATGTATGGCTAAGGTTTCCTCATGTGTGGCCCACCAATGATAGAAACAATGAATTAATCGAATCAACGGCCGCCATCAGATTAATCATGGGCATTATATTTTGATTCTTCATTATCATCGTCGTCATCAAAGCCTTGTCCAAATTATATTGGAGTCGGACTAACATAACATTGTGGTTCCCTTACTCAATGCTTTTTGTATTTTTAATCATGTACTTCTCTACTCATTAAAGTGAGACATGGCCACTTGAGTAAAACCATAGTTATTTTGAAGGGAGATTTCTCTTCAAAATGCCGTTAGTCAGAGCTTCTTCCATATGCTGTGATCTTCTATGTCAAGGACAAGGCAAAATGGCCAGGACAAAGAGAAAACGAACAGGACGACATTTTCTTATGAGACATGAGATAAGATCAATGCAACAGAAAGCATAAATCTGAGATAAAAAGCTGCCTTTAGTCATGTGCAATTTAAAAAAGTACCAAGATAACTATAGCAAGTTCTTAAAAAAGAAGGCACTTAAATAAACCAGTCAACTTAAAAAAGAGAGCTTCTTGTTATCTGTTTGGCTGCACATTGCAACAGGTGTGGGTGGAAGATGCAGGAGATTCGGCTATGTTTGGAGGTGCTTAACAGCTAGCTAGCATTCTGCTCTTTTTAACAATAGTTTAGAGATTGGATCGGCCATGGAAGTGTTGATGGCTAAGGTTTGGTTTGGGTGAGAACTATTGTTGGGGCCCACCTGGCAGCCCATCTAAACCATGTACAAATACAGATCCCCCTAATAGTTACTGATCCCAATGATTGGCACACATAACTATTTCTCACCCGAACAAATCAAATCTGATACACAAAATTCAAAAGTGAAAATGTTATAAGAATATGAATGTTAAATTAAAAACTGTAAGTCAATTTTAGACCGAGGCTTAAAAAGCTTCATTTTTAAAGTTTTATAAATGGAATACATAAAAATTCGAACTTTTGCAGTTAATTGTATGTGTGTGGGCCACCCTCTCCCGGGGATGTCTCTCAAAGCTTGCATGAGAGACAACAAAATTCTAAGTCCTTTATCATACCCAATTGGATGCACACTAATTATATAAGGATAGTGTGATGGAAGGTCTCACTATGAATATGATTTCGGACAAAAATCAGATCACATATCATCATAACTATTGATTTAGGGGCTTAAATTAAGTCGATTGTTTTTCTCAATTCCATTAATATTAAATTCAATTAAACTGTATGTATAATTTTTTTTAATATCCAATTAGGACAAGTGTCAATTTATGATAGGTGAGTGAGTGTGAGGGTTGAACTTATCACCAAGGGTTCCACTTGATGCTAAACATAAGGAGTCAGAACTACTTGAGTTGACTTGTGGACTTACTCGAATTTCATCATTTTGGACAAGGGCCGAGTAAATTCAAATTAAAAAATGGCTTGATATATATGAAATAATGTTGTAAGGACTTTTTTTTTGTTTTCTTTTCATTTTTCCATAATTTCTAAGTATATAAATTTATTACTTTGTACTGATTATCACAAATAAAGGTGAATCAATTATATATTTATAATTTTAAAAAACATTTAATTATTTTAAATATTTTAAAAATACTTCAATGGAAAATGGCTCTCCCAGGTGATCTTTGGGTTAGTGTTTTTGAGCAGGGCGAGTCAAGTTGAGCCTTGTCTTTTTCAACTTTGTATGAAAAAAAAAAAATATATATCTCTCACACAATCCATGAAATACTTCTTTTATATATATATATATATATATATATATATATATATGTCAATTTAACTCTTCTTAAAAAAACTTGTCAATTTGATCAGTTCAAACTTCAATGGTTCATACAGGTCAATTTAAGGTAAACAGTTTTGGCCGAACTTAATCGCAACATTTAATAATCCCAAGTCAACTAACTCAAATAGATTAACATTGCTTCAATTTGAAGGTAGAAAGGAAGTCTACGATCCACTTTAATAGTCAGGGTCAACACGGGATCACTATAAATGAGAAAGCAACGGTCGAGCTTGGTGCAACCTTTAAGATAAACAAACAAATCAATGCGTGCCCTCCTCATATAGGGAGTCATATTGGCAAATAGGCATTAAAAATGTGTCATGTTGAAGGAGCAAACAGTATCTGCATTTGCCTCAATCTATTGTGGTTAATCTTGATGGATTCATCTATTTGGATTCATTAGTTCTCAGTCTCTGAAATGAGAGAATAATGGCTAGTTTGGTACTTTACTAGCATAGTAAAAGTCAAGTAAAGCCTCCATTTTTCAGGCAAGATGTACACATCAAAAGCACTTTAATTCAAAACTCCCTCCATCTATTTAAAAAAAAAATAAAAAATCAACCACATTTATCCACTAAAATATTAAAAAAAAACTCCACTTTTTCATACAAAAAGTAAAAAAAAATTCATAACAAAGAACAAAAAATAAAATACCATCATAACCCACTTATATTTTATTCTTTCTTCAAAATCAACTTTACTTCACTTGACTCTATTAGTAGAGTTGTCAAACTGGCCTCATTTAGAAATAAAGCAGAACACACATTCTTATCCTTATAGGAAATTTAAATTCTCTTTTAATTTCTCTCTGTATGTGTGCAGAAAAATTGTACTAAGTAGGAAAGAGTGGGTTGCATGGAAAATTAGAATGATTTTCCTCCCCCCATTTATCTTACCTTTCTTTTCCCCAATGGGGCAATTAGGTATTTTGGTGATCTTTTTATATATATATATATATTTATTTATTTATTTTTGTGTGTGTGTGTTTATACACGCTAGGTTTGGGCGTCTGCCTTATTTTGGCCGCAGAGTTTTAAATATAAATTTGAGTGAGAAATCATGTGGCTCACATGTCATTCATCCCACGTTAGATCAAGCAAATAGCAGAAGGAGAGTGATCATGATTCCTACTTAAGTAAAATTCGATATGTGATCTTATCTCATGTAAATTAGGGTATGTTAGGAGATGCTAATTTTTTGTTGAGAAGTCTAAAGTGGGAGCTATAAATTGTGTGTTGTGCCGACACCCAAAAGCAGGAGACTGTTTCAACCCTACGAACACGTGTGCGGGAGCCTTCCACATGCCCGTGTAAAATCTTGTGGGGCCTTCCTAAATGCTTCCAATCAACATGGCAGACCAATCTTGAAAGGTCTCGTGAAGGCCAGTCATTTTTCCACCTTAGGAGATCTTGTACTTGCTGCATTGACGACAGACCTTATCAGGCTTACATATGAGGTGATGTGTGATGATTAAAGGAAGATGTGTGGGTAGGGTCCCATAGCATGCATGATAATCCAACAGCACAGAGGCCAATTAGTAAACAAAATATACACAGATGACTTTCAACATAGAAAATGGACAAAGTTTAATTTGAACATCACGACTTGGTTTATCATTTCATGTGATTGTTAAAGGGAAACATATGCATAGTGCAGTTGTCATGGTGGATTGCTGCATAAAAGAAATCTTGGTGGTTGCCCAAAAAGAAAAAAGAAGGGGTTTTGTTAAGACAAATCATTGGCTGTTATGAGTTGGCGTCTTAATTTGTTTTTCTTGCTCTCTATTAACAGTTCAGATTCAATTAAATACTATATTCATCTACTATCTTATCTCAGTGTGGTGAGAGTTAAACAATATACATAGCTTCTAATCCATCTTATATAATTAATTAACTGTATAGTTAAGTGGTATTTGTCATACATGTGGATGTGGAGAGAGACAGTTTGATGCATTCCAAATTTTTAAAAACATTATGTTTAATTAGAGGAGTTGAGAACTTAAGAGAAGAATTAAAGATGAGAATTTACTAAGGGGCTGTAAAAATTATTTCCTTTAACAGGAAATGATTGCCTGCATTTTATTCTAGTAAATTAAATGATATGAAACTAACATCCCCTTTAAATCTCCATCCATTAAAATACCTGTCAAATAAAAATGAGATTTGATGGCCAGTAATATCTTAGTTCGTCACTAATATATGACTGTTACGGTGTGAGCCACACCTTTGTTGGATTGAACAAGTTCATATCATGTCTTCATTTGCAAAGAAACTAATGCAATTTTATTAAATTGAGTGAGGTGAGAATAAAATGTAGGAGATTATGATGTTATTTTGTTTTGCAGTTACTTGATAGAGGATTTTTATGGCTTTTGGTGCAAAAGAGGATATTTTTTCGTCATTCAATAGAAAAATGGAGTTGCTTTTTTTACTTCCTTTTATTTTAGAAAAGACGAGGGATTTTGGATTTATGTACTTTTGATATAATCCATTGCCTACGTTATTTGAATAATAGAGGCTTTAACTCACTTTATTTCATTTCACCCTGCATCCAAATACGATTAAATTAAAAGCTTCTTTAGATGGGGAAAAACATTATTGGTGAAAATTTTTGCATACGTCACACAAGAAACAGAATAGTGGACTCTATCATGGATGGGACGCATAGATCCAAAAGTTCCATCTCATTGCAATGGGAGGGGTTAATAAGAACAAGCTAGTTAGGGGACCAGCCGAATCTAGACTACCACACCAGTTTCTCAGCACACTTGTTTCTTTCTTTCTTTTTGTTTCACTTTTTTTCTAACTGAGATCCTTTAGGACCAGCTCGCCAAATGATTCAAAATGTGGCATGGGATTCTCTTCCCATTCTTTTTTCTTATCTTTAAAAATTACACAAAGGATTCTCTACCTTTATTTACTTTTAACGGAATAGAAAGAGCATGCAATGATGACTTCTCTCACTTCTTCCCTGGGCTGCTGGCTGCTGCACACTACAAAGAAAACAGTACCCATAAGAAAGTATCAGCTAACTATCTATTTAGCCATTGTGGATCCCATATTTGCATTTATCTAAGTCATGTTTTACGTGCCCTCATCTGTATGCATAGATGGCGCAAATTTCACACCAATTAAAGTGATCTATACACCATTTGATTAATCAAATGCTGAGCATACAATAAATCTTTTAATATGTAAATCCAATTGATCGAATACTTCACTTTTGTGAGAGCAAAACTCAGGAGATTTCCAGTAGATAGGAGGAATTTCATTCATTAGCTAATTACATATTGTTTTAACGAAGTCTAGCTCATGGGGCGAAATAGATGCATGCCTACCAATGTGGTAGGGGGGGATGTAAAGGTTTTAATATTGATTAGGCCTGGCAAAAAATTAGACCTAAAACATCCAAAAGGCATATTTCTTTACAAGCATTTCTGACAGGAATTCATGGTGTCTTGATTTAATAACCTTAAAGTTTACTTTAATTCTTTTTTTTCGAGTTCCACTCCAACTATGGACAAAGGTAAGATGAGTATCAAATTGGGAATTGTACAAAAACATGGGGAGCCAATCAGCTATATGCAACATTCAAAGTAGGTTCAAGTGGGCCCTACAAAGGTAGGCGAGAATTTCTTTTTATAAAGAGGTTTATAAAATGAACAGATATGATCAAACAAAGATTATCGATATCTACATGGATTTATTCCGTATGGATCATTTCATTTTGTTCCAATTTCCTCACGCTCGGCTTTATGAGTTCAACTTCTAATGACTTCACCTGATGTTGATTCTTGTTGCTAGATTCGGAATGGAGATTTCACATCAGCTATGAGGTTGTTGCTAGATGAACAGCAGCCGCTCACTTAGAAGATCTATGCTCAACTTCAATGCTATTCTGAATTGTCTGATTGGCACAAATATCTCTCTAGCTAGACTTAAACCTACTATCAAGATAATGAATTGCTCGATAAATAATATCACTTCACTTGTTTCATATAATATAGTCAATTTGACTGTGGACCTAACTTTGATGGCCGTTCCTCCAACGCTTAAGTGGCGTGACTTGTACTACTTTTAAATGGATGCAACCCATGTACATGGAAATTAGTTGGACTCATATTTTATTCACACGAAGTCATGGCCCGTGAGAGGTTCTAGTTTTAACTTCATTTATATATTTATCTATGGATATATATTTACTACAGTTGCTTATTCAATTAGATCTTCATCACTTCCAAGCTTGTGTGATTCTAATACATAGATACTTGTGGCAAATTTTTAGGAAAGTGCAATAGGATTGCAAATTGGGAGCTATTTTTGTTCCTTTTTATTGTGTTTAGGATTTTATATATTTTTTGAGTGACATAGATTAATTGGATCCCTTTCTTATCTACTTACCAAAAGAAATGAAAAGGAGAGAATTTTAAACTAAAATTGAAGACTTAGGTGAGAGCTAGAGTGTGTGACTTGGTGTGTGAGTTATACCAAAACCAATAAATAAAGTAGATTAGAGAGAACGTTTATTGCAAAAGCCTCCATTTTAATTTTTTTAGTTTAACGGTGAGACACCTCTATCTCCACAGAAGCAATGAAGGTTTAATCCCAAGTTGTAGCGCTATAATTAGGAACTTGTAGAGTGCACGAATGAATGTGTAAAATTGTAGCAGATTAAAAAATATAAGAAATAGCGTGAATATTTACCGAAGTTTTATTATATTTTTTTTACTTCAACATTTGTGGACCCGCTAGATGTATTATAGTTTAGGCACAAGATAACTTTGTCATGTTGCCATTTAAAGAAATAATAATGGGAAAAAAAACTAATATCATTCTTTTGTTAAAAAAAACTTGAGAATTTTATTCGAAAAAAGCACCTTAGTGGTCTACTAACCAAAAGAGGTAGCCATAGTTTTGATGTAACAGAAGCGGTATTCTCACCAAAATATTCATTTCTTTTGCCTTTTTTCAACAAGCAACGACGATGTTGCTTAATATCGAGAGTTAGTGTCGACATCGTTACTAATTCATCAAATCTGCCTCTTCTCTAAGCTTTATCGTCCACGAACCAAAAGAGATAGCCCTAGTTTTGATGTAACAGAGGTAGTATTCTCACCAGAATATTCATTTCTTTTGCCTTTTTTCAACAAGCAATGACGACGTCGCTTAATATCGAGAGTTAGTGTCAACATCGTTACTAATTCATCAAATCTGCCTCTTCTCTAACCTTTATCATCTGCAATTGCTAGTTTTCTGTTACAAAATGAACCAGAACAGAACTTTCCTCCAATATTGAATATTCTTTGTGGAGGTTGTTTATTTCCATTAACAAGATAGGCATAGCACAGTTTGACATTTTTTCATGCATTATCTACTTTAGAGCCTGAGTTGCCTGTTTACTTTTCGAAAAAAACTCATTAGGGTTTTGATATATTGTTTATTCATTTTATTATCTTTGTCGTATAATTATTTTTGGGTGGCTAAATCATCAACGTAAGGACCTTTTGAGGAAAAAAAAAGGAAATTGTCAGATAAAATGGGAAAACGATGAGAGGAAAAAGGGGAAAATGAGAGAATTGAGGCTTCGACCGATTTGTATTGGTTTATATGCGATGACGTCGTCACACGTTTAAATTTTTAATAAAAAAAATAAAAGCGGTCATAGGGAACTACTTCGATGCCATATTGAGTAGCGGCGTGTTTTGCGGTTATTGTCCATCTAGATTTATTTTTTTTATAGTTTTCTCAAAAAAAAAATAAAAAACTTAGACCATTTGAGCTAGGCCATTTGCATGTCAATTATCAGATGTTCCTCGAAATAGAGGTCTAAAAACAAATTCCCTCTACCCCTAACACACGGTGAGAAAACTTCCAAGCATCTAGAACCATGGCCCAACTCTAGATGGGCCAACACAGCCACATGTACGGTGAGAAAACTTCCAAGCATTAGATCCATGGCCCACACCCAAGACATGAAGACAAAAGTTGATTAACATTCCAAGTGGGCACACTTGCTTGATTTGATCTTCCGGCGTGACCTACGATAACGTCACAGGATCTCATTCTCTCCTCTGCTCCCCTTCTGCATTCTTGCCATCTGCTTCTTCCCCATCTATCCCCTTCCCTCCTGCACATCATCTGACAGCTCACATTGGAGACCTCATCCTCTCCCATCTCTCCATCCTAACCGTCCAATTCATCAAAACAGAAGATCCAACCTAAAATATCAACGAAACCCCTCAAACTCCTCTTTCCCTACCCTCCCTCACTCACTCATCTCTCTCTACTTTCTTCTTCTTTCTTTCCTTCTTCTAAGATCCCAATAGAAGAAACCGAAACAAAAAGAAAGAACTAGAAAGAGATGGATAGATAGAAATCATATAAATTCCTACCTGATACCAATCAATCGAAAAGCTGTATTTTTCCATCTCAATCTCAAATCTTTCTGTTTGTGTGGTGTTTGGATGTGATTCATATCCATTTCAATTGCAATTCATTCATTCCTTCCATTTTTGGAGATTCCACATCCATGGCCTCTTCCGGAGGCCTCAGAGCAGAGAAAGTGAAGAGAATATTCCAACAGTTCGACGTTAACAATGACAGCGGCCTCAACCGGGAGGAGATGGCAGCACTCGTCGTCGCCGTCAACCCTCGAGTCAAGTTCTCCGACGACCAGATCTCCGCCATCCTCGACGAGGTCTTCCGCACCTACGCCGAGTTCATCGACGGCCCCCGCGGCCTCACCGCCGCCGGGCTCCTCCGCACCTACGACGACGGCGCAGGGGACGTCGACCGCGACTTCGATGCGCTCAGCCTACACCTCCCCTCCTCCGCCATCTCCGACGCCGCGTCCTCTTCCTCCATCGTCGACGAGCGCGCCTCCGAGCACCACAAGCACCAGCGCACCGCCGTCTGGGCGGCATCCCCCCACCACGGCATCGCCTTTGAGGACACGTGGAAGATCGTCGACGACCTTGAGATCGTCATCAAGCAGCTGAGAGTGAAGCAGATCAAGGACGGGAAGGTGAAAAACGACAACTTTGACGCCTTCTCCGACGCCGGATGGTCGAGGGAGCTCGCCTCGTCGGAGTCGGAGAAGAGGATCTTTTGGGAGGAATCCGGCCCTGATTACGCCTCCTTTTTGAAGGATTTGGGGGTTTTGAGGGGCCGCGCGGACGCCGCCCGCTCCCGGGAGGAGGTTTTAGACGGGCACATGGCCATCGGTCGGGTCTTGTACGAGCACCAGCTGTTTAATGAAGCGTTGGTGAGCTTCAAGAGGGCCTGTGAGCTGCAGCCGACCGACGTCCGGACGCATTTCCGCGCCGGAAACGCCCTCTACGCCCTCCGCCGCCTCGGCGAGGCGAAGGAGGAGCTTCTCCTCGCCCTGGATGCCGCTGAAGCCGGCGGCAATCAGTGGGGCTACGTCCTCCCCCAAATTCACGTTAATCTGGGCATCGCACTCGAAGCTGAGGGCATGGTGCTCTCCGCCTGCGAGCACTACCGCGAGGCCGCCATCCTCTGCCCATCCCATTTCCGCGCTCTGAAGCTCCTGGGCAGTGCTCTGTTTGGAGTGGGAGAGTATAGAGCCGCTGAGAAGGCCTTGGAAGAAGCCATCTTCCTCCGCCCTGACTTCGCCGATGCACATTGCGATCTGGGGTCCGCCCTCCACACAATGGGGGAGGATGAGAGGGCAATTCAGGAGTTCCAGAAGGCAATTGATTTGAGACCGGGGCATATCGACGCGCTGTACAATCTGGGTGGGCTGTATATGGATGTAGGGAGGTATCACAGAGCTTCTGAGATGTATACAAGGGTTTTAGCTGTGTGGCCTAATCACTGGCGGGCGCAGCTTAATAAGGCGGTGGCGCTGTTGGGAGCCGGCGAGGGCGAGGAAGCCAGGAAGGCTTTGAAAGAGGCCTTCAAAATGACAAACAGGGTCGAATTGTACGATGCGATCAAGCACATGAAACAGTTGAAGAAGAAGAAGAAGAAGGGGAATGGTGGGGGTGGTGGTGATGGGGAGGGAGCAGCTTTCATTGTAGTGGAGCCATCCAGGTTCAAGAAAGTGGGAAGGAAAACTACAATTAGGCAGGATTTAGCCTGTGCTCTTGAAATCAGAGCATTCCAGAGGGTCACCAGGTTAAGCCACTGTGATGTGGATCTTCTCAAGAAGGAAATGAATGAAAATGATGTGCCAGTATCGTATTCGGGCAGTGGGTTGCCTGAGAAATCGATTCGCAAGGCTGCATTGGAGGAAATTCTCCGCAGGTTGCTCCGATTTCTCAAGGCTGAGACATTCCAAGGAGCTGTGAAAGCAATCAATGAGAGAGTTCTGGGTGTCTTGGATGGCTCTGGGTCTGGTAGGGTGGATTTGGGTATGTTCTTTGCTGTGCTTGCACCGATCTGTATGGGCCCTTCGGACAAGCGAAAACGAACTGTGTTCGATGCTCTTCTTTGGCGACCGGTGAATGAAGGTGGCACCCAGATCAGGAGATCGGATGCTATTTCTTATATTAAGTTTCTGAGGGCTGTCTATATTCCTGATCATGGAATTAGTGATATGCTGGAAGTCCATGGAGAAGCTGATGTTTCCATGGTATCATACCCCGAGTTCCTTCAGATGTTTGACGATGCTGATTGGGGATTTGGCATCATGGGGACATTGGTAAAGCTTGAAAGTGGAGACAGGATTCGCCATGGAAGTCGTATCTGTGCTGTATGCCGCTATCCTATCATTGGGTCTAGATTCAAAGAGATGAGATCTCATTTCAGCTTATGTAACCAATGCTACAGCCAAGGAAAGGTGCCTTCTTTTGTTAAGCAAGAAGAGTATAGGTTCAAAGAATACGAAAATGAGACCAAAGCCATGAAAGATAAGTGCATGTTCTTTAGTCTGCATTCAAAGAGCTCTGAGAAAGAAACTTAGCTAATTACTGAATCTTCATCGAGCGCTTGGAGATCTTGTAATATGCCAAACTGTTTTTTCTTTTGTGTGGAACAGATATAAGTGTTTGATCCACAACTTTTGTCATTGTAAAATAAAAATCCTAGGAATCAGCTCATTTCTCTTGTTCCATTACCCATTACCATTAGAATAATTTTTTGGTTAGTCAATGTTAAAAGTTAGAAAAAGGATAAAAGTGAACAGTGCCTTTCACTGTTGTTCATTCCTTTAGCATGACATTTCTTCAATATATCTTTCTGTTTTTTTGTTAGAATTTAGATAATGAGAACAATGCAGCATTGAGTAATGAAGTTCTGCATCTTCAACTGGCATAATCTATTGTGATTGTTCCTGCATCTTGAACTTACCATTATCTATTGTTATTTGTTGCTGCTTAAGTTTGTGCTAGAATGTATGATAGGGTCTGTTGGTAAAAACCACATCTTGCTTATCATAAGCTCAATGACTATGCCAAAAGGCTACAAATTGCAGGAAAAATGTTGTATAAAGAGAAATAGGGAAGATTTTATATTTCTTTATATTCGTTCTCGTCTATCTGGTTTTGTGTGCTCCATACTACACATATTCTATTTTAATTTTAAGGAAAGTAAAGCATGTAGAATGCACTTCTACTACCCTGGCTTCCTCAAAGTGACCCTTCTACCTTTTTAAACTTGATGACCTTATTTTTGCAATCCCCCTGACATGAGAGCATTAGCTCCAACCATCGCTGGCTTAGTTGTAGTTATTGTTATGAAAATCAGATATGGATGCCTAGATGGTATGAATTAATATTAACCAATGCTGCAATGCACATGTAAAGGTAAGGTAATATTACTCATTGTATAGGTCTACATGCTTCTAAGAGGTACCTCTATCTCTATGGATTGCTCAGAGGTAAAAGTCTAAGCTCTTTGTGGGACCTACTTGGATGCATGTTAGTCATGGGAGGATACTATGATGGAAAGGTCTTGCTGTGGATATGATTTCTTTTCATCATGTTCTGTTGACTGTTAGGTCCCTGATACTTTTGGACGCCTGAGATCCTTTTTATTCGTGCATGTGTGACTGGAGCATCTGTTTGTGGTTGTGTTAAGCTTTGTGGAAGTCTCATGAGGTTGGTTAGGTATCCATCTCCATCATTGCATCCTGCAGATTATTCCAACATGGGTAGTGGAAGAGGATGCTAGACGTCATATACCTGGAAGCTTTGTGAAGTTGGTTTCAGAGGTCAATTGGGGATTTTAAGTCAGGGAAGTTGAAATTAAATTCAGTGACAGATTCTTGTAAAGCTTTTATGCAGAGTTGCCTATTTGTAATTGTGATATTTTGTATGCAGTATATTGGTAAAGTTTCTCAATGTTTGAATGTTAGTAATGAAAACTGATCTTTTTTCTTTTGTATGCATTCATTTGCATAAGTTTTTAGTGTAATTTTTAAATGGTAATGCAATGATTTTGTGCATTATAACTTTTTGGGTGGATGGAGCTTCTGTTCGGGTGCATGTATCTTAAATGTTATTTTGCTTGGTAGTTAGCCCCAAGGCCTTGTTTGGATCCCCCAAACTTGGCTGCCCTGCATTCAGTTCACCTATTAATCTTAATTACCTGTAGCTCTGCCTACCTGCCATTGGGTACGGGTACAAACAAACCAGCTATTACAGTTAGATCAGGTTTGGAATGCATGAGGCCTCATTTATCAATAAACTGAGTTGCCTGCACTTGGTTTGCGAAGATCCATATGCGCTCTGTAGTCATGATGATAAATAAAGATACCATGTGTAAACACCATTTCTATTTATCTAGTACCACCAATGGACTCCAGAATGAAAAATTATAAAACACCTTCAACAGAGGCAATCCCCTTCTCAATCAGGATTTCGAAGAGAACTCAAGATAGGATTTTGGTTGTGCTAAATAGCTAATCACAAAACATGCAAGAACTGTGACCTCTAGTCATTCTAGTGTGAACAGGAACCTGTGTAATGATGAAAGAAATTCTACCTTGTCTGTTAAACATGTAATTATTAAGTTAATATGTTGTTATTGTATCTTATACCAGTCCAACAGCCAACTTCTCTCACAAAAAGGGCATGTTTAACTGCTATTTCTCGACTTATACAATGGCTGCTGCATCAACAACACAGTCTAACCATGAGGGAACAGCCTTGACAAGAATGATAAACCTGACCCAACAGGACTATCAAGCTTGCCTCTGATGGTATGGAGGACTATGTGGCTATATAGAAAAGGACATCCAATTCCAGCCAGCAAAGTAGCTCTCCTTCGCCCATCTGCACCTACTTTAAATGTAAACTTAACTCTTTATCTTCAGTAAAAAAAGTGGTGGTCCTTGCATGTTTCTACTCATGATCTGTTATAAATTCTACCAAACAAATGCAAGATTTCATCTCAGACATTATGCTAACAGCAAATTCTACCAAACAAATGCAAGATTTCTTCTCAGACATTATGCTAACAGCAATGTGACAGAGAAACTGGGTGACTGCCTGAGGCCTAGATCATTTGTTAAATGCTTAGATCGTCTTTTGGTACGTCATTAGGAGTTCAATTCAATGAAAACAAATGGGCCCCAAGTGTTTTTGCTAAAAGTCTCTTTGACAGGCTGACATCCATGGCCAGAAGATTGGAGGAGATCATCTTTATTTTGTCTTTCAGAAATATATGTTTATGTAATGATGCGAAACATCAATTCAAATGGAGGGCTTATGATGCAGCAGTTGACGTTTCTCCAGACCTATTTTTATTCCTCCGTTGCCAAGGGGGTACCAAATGTAGCCTTGGCGGCTCGGACTTCCTTATTTATTCAAAATAAAAGGGGGAAATCTAAAAAAACGTATAAAACTTTTGGCTCATTTTCAAAAAAATATAAGAAGACTTGAAGATTTCGAAAATATATAAAAGTTTTCCACGTTTCTTTCAATCAAGTCCTCCCCGTAAAAAAATCTTATAAAATAACAAAAATACCCAACCCTTATTATGGGTTTTTGTCTCCTTTTTCCTTTCCAACATCAACCATTTTTATTTACTAAAGTGGGCTCCACTAGGTTATTTGTGTTGGACTTCCTCATTTTTCTTATATGATTTATTTTAAAAAAAATTGATAAATGACAAAAGGGTATTTTTCTCATTTTTCAGACTTTTGTTCCAGTGAGTACTTGATTGAAAAATATATGGAAAAATTTTCTACTCTTTTGAAATATTTAAATTTTGTATACAATTTTGAAAATGAGGCAATAGTTTTATACGTTATTGAAATTTTTCCAAAGAAAAATGAAGGCCTGCTTTGGTGGCTACTGAATGTTAGTCCCCCTCTGCCGCTCTGTTGAATGATACAATATTTCAGTAGCCCAACGTAGGCAAAACATAGGCAAAAAAAAGAAGAAAGAGAAAGGAAATAATATTAAAAGGAAATGTCAGTGTCTACTTTCTTTCAATGGAGCCAAATGCTATTCATGTCATCAAATACTAAATCAATACTTCATAGCCATCCATACGTCCTACATGAATGGGCCACCTAGCAATACACCCCAGCCCAATACAATGTGGGTATCATCATCAAGAGAGCAAGATGCCCATCCCATGCCATCGCAGCAACCCATCATGATAGAAAGCACGCCTCTTCGTCATCTTCTAATCCCATGCCATGAGATCTCTCTCTCTCTCTCTCTCTCTCTCTCTCTCTCTTAATCCAGCCGATGGGGTTGGACCCGAGAGAGAGCCCGCAAACGCACGGGAAGGCAGCCCATCAAGTGGGAAAGAAGCCCGCACGAGAAAAAAACTCATACAAGTGGAAAAGGAGCCTGCACAAATAGGAAGAGGTGACGTTGTTGATATACATTGTTACGATATTCACTAACGGCTCGAGCTTTAGGTGTTTTTGGTTACTATCATGGTATCAGAGTTAGAGGCATGTTGCCTCTATCTGTTTGTTTGGTCTGTTCTGTTCTGTCTAGTGGGTTTCGAATTTTAAATTCAATTGTTACGGTGCTCACTCGAGCATTGGAACCCGCAGCCAGATAATAACTCAGTAAGGAGCTGTTCTTCACCAGCCTTTTCCTTAGCTGTTGGCAACGACAGCCCAAATGGTTATATGATGAAGAACAAAACTCTCTAATCCACATCCTCTCTAGGTCCTCTACTCTCTACCAACACCACTCCACAAAAAGTACCCACATGGGATGTTTCCTGTACCATAATAGCAAATTAGCAAAAGCTGTTAAAGAATTACCCACAAAGAGAATCCACCCATGAATAGAAAAGAACAAAAAGAAAACACTCCTTAAGTGGGTGTAGGGAAGAGCATACCTCACATAAAGCCAAATCCTCTCTCTCTCTCTCTCCAGCAGCTTTATGCTGCTGTTACCAACAGCCAACCCTCTCACTGTATTTCAATTACAACCACTAACACCCCATCACCAACCTTACCATCTTCTTCTGCTATTACTGCTGGTGCTCCCATTTCCAAATGTTTCTGAGGCTGTTCTTGCTGATTTTGCAGCTTGAAAGTAGGTCTTCTTTGGTACAATGCAGTGGGTCTCAGAGTGTGGTAGTTCAGGAAGGCTACTTGAAATGGATCAAACAGATGAGTTCTTTAAGGCACTCTGTATTCCAAAAAGCAGAGAAGCAGCAGCACAAGCCTTGTCTGACTATAAAGGTAGAGAAAAAGACTGGCGCCGGTGACTTTGTTTCTGTCCAGAGAGCCATTGATTCCATTCCTGAGGTTAATCTCTGTAGGGTGATCATCTCAATTGGTCCTGGAGCCTACAAGTAAAGATGATTTCTTTCTTTCTTTAGAGATTATTCAAGGCACATGTGCGAATGTGGTACACATGTGAGGTTGCGCCGTAACAGGTGGGCCACACTGCGTGCACATGCCCTCACCAGAAAATTGTAGTGGGCCACTCATCGACTATGAGCATGTATACATACAAAAGCATGAGCAAGTGACCCACATGATGAGTGGACCAACTGATTTCAGGTCAGGGTATGTTAGATTGTTGATGATAACACATGATGGATGGCTAGCTTTTGAAGCTGTGCACAGTGCACCACATTGGCATGTGTTGGATTTTTTTTTTTTTTTTCTGTTGATGTTGTGATTGATGGAAAAATCAGGGAGAAGGTTGAGATTCCTGCAACTAAGGCTTACATTAGCATGGAGGGCGCCGGGGCAGAGAAAACCGTTATTGAGTGGGATGACACTGCAGATAGAATTGGACCCAAGGGACAGCCATTGGGCACCTTTGGCTCTGCAACTGTTGCTGTCAATTCCCCATATTTCATTGCCAAGAACATAACCTTCAAGGTCTGCATTTCTTTATCCTCTCTTAGGCTCTGTTTGATAGAAAGAATTTGGAGAATATATACATGAAGAGTTCGAAAATTTTCAAAATCTTGTCAAAATTCATCAAATGCCATTGATAAAAAAGCATTTGGAATTCTATAATTTTGGATATAAAACTAACAACACTAACAAAAAGGCTATAGTTTTAATTTAATTAATGAAGGTTGGACTTAATGGATTAGGCTAAAATGACGCTGACGAAGAAGAACAAATGTTGTTTTTCTGTATAGTTCCAATTCATTTAAAAAAGGCTGACCACTTATTAATGGCAAGGCTAATATGATGATGATGAGGAAAAAAAACAAGGACCGTTAAGAGGTTCTGGTTCTAAACTAATCTGGGACGTGCTCAGTAGCTCCATATAAATAACTGAACCAGTCTGATTGTTTATGGAAATAAAGGACCCCAGCCCCATGCTAGATAAGCTTGATGTTTTAAGGTCGAGCCCTGTCCATGGGCCTGATAATCTCTCTATGCCTACTTTCAAGTAGTGCAGAATGGGAAGCCTGCAACTGAATTTGGCAGCCTTAGTTAAAATGTTATGGTTCCCCAATAGGTTAGGTCTAAATGTGTCTGGGCTGCACTATGGCTTATCCAAACTCACCCTAGCCTGATTGAAATGCTACTCCTTGTTTTTGGTGAATTATATCCGGCCTGGCTAGCCTATGCCTAGCCTATCTACTCCATCATGCAGGCAATATGAGCCCATTTTTTAGCCCTCTTGGCATCAACACTAGGCCCAAACTCCAGGATTAAAAGCTCAGCCTCAGGGCATAGGTCCAAGTTTATAAGGAAGATAGTCAAAGATGATGTTGTTGATGATAATCTCATCATGTACTACTACAAATAAAAAAGATGAGAATTGACGTGAGAAACTTGCTTAATCAAAATTTGTCTTTACTTTCATATGAAAGTAGCACCCTGGCTACCATGTATTGTCAAGAAAATGTTTTAGCCAACAACCAGGTCAGTGTTGATGATGATGTTGATGTAGAACACTGCACCATTGCCGCCCTCCGGAGCATTGGGAAAGCAAGCAGTGGCACTGAGGATATCTGCAGACACTGCAGCATTTGTGGGGTGCAGGTTCCATGGAGCCCAAGACACACTCTACGACCACATGGGGAGGCACTACTTCAAGGAGTGCTACATTGAGGGCTCCATCGACTTCGTCTTTGGAGACGGCCTCTCTCTCTATGATGGGTGCCACCTGCACGCCATCACCAACAGTTATGGAGCTCTAACTGCCCAGAAGAGAGAGAGCATGCTGGAGGAGACAGGCTTTTCCTTCATCAACTGCAGGGTTACTGGGTCTGGAGCCCTCTACTTGGGAAGGGCATGGGGCACCTTCTCTAGGGTGGTCTTTGCCTACACTTACATGGATAAGATTATCACCCCAAGAGGGTGGTATAATTGGGGTGACAAGAACAGGGAGATGTAAGTAACCAACATCATCTTTGGCATTTTTTATTCTTCCAACATTCATGTGATGAAATAAGCCTCTGATTTTTGGGCTGGTTGTGCAGGACTGTGTTCTATGGGCAATACAAGTGCTCAGGGCCAGGAGCAGAGTTTGGAGGCAGAGTATCTTGGTCTAGGGAACTCACATCAGAAGAGGCCAAACCTTTCATTTCATTGACTTTTATTGATGGTCAAGAATGGATTAAATTGTGATATGATATCCATTAGTTGTCCTACATCACATGTATTATGATATCCAGAACTTACCTAATAGTACAAGCTAACTTCTTTCCATATCCTTTATTAACACAGCTGTAATTGTGCATTAGCCAGGTTTTTTTTTTGGTATGTGTGTGTAATAGATCATTGTTGTTAACTTTACATTAATGTCAGAAAATGTGCAAATGGCTTCAATATCTACCTATTTTTTCCAACAATGTTTATCTTCTTCAACACACCCATTTTGTTAAAAGGCTTTAGTCAACCTTAACACCTTCAATTTTTCGCATATCCACCATATCAGGTTTCATTTTTCATCTTCCTAGAGACAATGACACAAAGGTGGTTCAACTGATTTTCAATCTTGTGAACAATCCTTTCCCATTGTGTGTGTTTGCCGGTCAGTGATAAGTGGGGGATTGTAAAACTTCATTTCTGCTTCTGTAATTCGGAATCACATCACTACAAAAACAAGCCCTAAATATTCTCACTTTCTCCTCTTCCTTCTCGGTTTTCATTTACAGATGTTGAGGATGTAAAATGTAAGTATGTTTAAGGAGCAGGGCTCTCCTAAGCTGCAGCTTAACTTCTTCTAAGCTGGAATAGTGCTGGTCCCACAAATCAAACTTGATTATATCTATTTTTTGCATAATGGAACTAAAAAATCCATTTCTGATTGGATTTATCATGATTTTGGAGACGACCATCATCCAAAAAACAGCATAATCGGCTTTGATTTTGTGGAACCAGCCATGTTTCAGCTTAGGATAAGTTAAGCTGCAGCTTAGGAGAGCTGGCCCCATGTTTAAGTTGTGTTTGGGATAGGTTTGATATGATTTTGAAGGTTGTTATTATTACAATTATTATTCTTGTATGGCGAAAATGAAAGCATAGGACTTCAAAATAATTTATTATTAGAATTTCTTACAGGAATTCCAGATGTATGTGGATTATAGAATTCCTATTAGAAATTCAATATTCTTTTGGTGGAGCTCTCAATATTCAAGGCATTCAGAGTTCTCAAATACCAAAAAAGGTGGAAGTCCAAAATACTAAACCCTCCAAGAGTATTTCAAAATCCTGGAACTCCAAAAGGTTGATTGAAATTGTAGAAACCTAACGATTGATGCCTATCTCATTATGAAGTCAGAGTCTTCTTATGTTGTCCTCCCTCTTCATCTCCAAGTACCCTTTTTTTCTCTTTTTTATGTTCTCTTGATTGGGGCTTTTTATTTGTGTTTTGGGTGTCATGGTTCAAAAGTGCACTTGAAATGGGTTTGATAGAAAATGGGTTTGAAAGGGTTTGTTTTTACTATGAAATGAGTTGGATAGAACTTGTTGATGATGGGTGCTTTTTTTGCAATGTGTTTTTATAGAAAATGGTTGAAATGGGTATTATTGAGGAGTGGGCTCCACCCAAGGGGGAATATTGAAAAGTATTTCCACTGCCTCTACTAACGCCTTGAGGTTTTGGTAGGAATGGCTAGCTAAAGAAATTCAAGATGGTATCAGAGCCAACCGGTCGTGAGTTCGAATCCCAGGAGGAACGACTCGGCGCAAAAAAAAAAAAAATGCGTGTCGCCAAAAGTGCGCCGGCCGGGTTCCACCTGAGGGGGAGTATTGAGGAGTGGGCTCCACCCAAGGGGGAATATTGAAAAGTATTTCCACTGCCTCTACTAACGCCTTGAGGTTTTGGTAGGAATGGCTAGCTAAAGAAATTCAAGAGGATCATCTTGCAACTTACTCCCTCAATTGAATGGGTTTGGTTGTGGGATTAGAAAAAAAAAGAAAAGAAAAAAAGAGGAGAAAGAGTGGGTGGGACTGATGGTTTTTCTTGAATGGGTTCTTTGATTTTTTTTTTTTCTTATTCTTATTTTGCCAGTGTTCTTGGGTGGGAGTGGGGGGCTTTATCGGTGGGTCTATGCTTATGACTTAATTTTACAAATACAAAAATAATATGAAAAAAATTAAATATATGAGCTACAAAATAATCATGACCTGAATATAAGTATACTCTATCACTCCCTCTTTTGCTAGTGGATCCACCACAAAATTGTTTGATCACAAGTTTGAATGATGCACTTTGTCATTGAGTGAAACCAATATATTTACAAAATAGTATATTCATAATCATTTTAACCTTGAAATTGTATCCGGATAATGCAAAGATTCAAAGAGCTATGAAACATAGAGTTTGTGGAATCCAGGATGCATAAAAATTATGCAAGAAATAGACAACTCATAAATGATATAAGCATTTCAGAATTCGAGTATCTCAAATTTTATAAATTCCAACTGATATAAATTTCATAAATTCCTGCAAAGAAACTTGCCCTGAGCTATGAACAGACTATGATGGTCTAGTCGTGCCATTAGTGCACATTTAATGAGGATATATGGCTGAGTTTAATGCGTTTTGTGTTGGATAAAAGCATGCGTATGCTTCCGAAAAAACAAAAGCATTTTTATGGTAAGTACAGGGATCATGAAGAAGAATGGGTAAATCATTCCATTTTTCGTATGGTTGTAGAAGGCACATTTATGCTTGATCTTCTGTAACTGGCCGCTTTTAATGGTCCAAGCATAGGAAAGTCATTAGTTCTGAGCCTGAGTCATCCTCCTGTGTGATTGTGGAGACACAATTTCTCTTGAGTTATTATTTTTTTACACAATTTCTACGTTTAATGGAAAACAATCCTATTTTTTTAGATGAAGAGGATTTCAATTTTTTTTTATTTTATAAATTGATAGAAAAGTGATATTCCTCTTTAGAGCGTGTTTCTCCGTGCTATAATTTTGATAAAAATTTGAAGTGTTACAGCATTTTGGACATAATGTAATTGCTTGTTTATTGGCAGTTGTAAATGTCATATTTTAATACAAGAATTAAAATTTTGAGCTAACTAAAAGATTTCAAATACCTAGTTTTAAATTTGAATTTTCGCCCCTTTACATCTTTTTGGTGGAATTCATGTGTGTTCAAGTACAAAAGAAGAGTAAGAACTTTGTTATATTAGGACATCCACAAATTTTGGGGACATGAATTCTTTGAAATCTAAAATTTACTCGTTTGAATTTTGCATTTAAAACTTTATAAAAGGGAAGTTAAGGCTATTAAATCCAATGAGACTAACCTCTCTTTGACCCTTATCTGGAAGGAAATCTTTCCATTTGGTTAAATCATTTATAAATTAAAAATAAACGAATGATCACTTAAATTAAAAACTAAAAAAAGAAGAGGGGTTACATGAGAAAATATTAAATTTCAAAAATCACCTATTTTTAAAAGAAAAAGTTATAAAACTATTCTCTCTGGTATAAAAGATAAAAATTCATTAGTTTTTATCGGAAAAATTAAAAAAAAAAATACTTTCTCATATTACCAAATGACGAAAGGTCAAAAAACTAATATCTTTTCATTGGATCCATCTTATTTTAATATCTCTTAATTCGAGCTTTCGACTTTAATTCACTTTACCAATTTGGCAAGAAGGCATCTAAATGGGCCTTACGAGCTGTCACCTCTACTCCAGCAAAATTGCATTTAACGCCAGGTACCTGCTTCAAATTTAGACAGAACTTAGAGACCCTATTTATAGCTGCGATGGTTTCGTTTCCATTACTCACTAACTTCAGGGACTGTTTTAAAATATTTGCGCTAAAATCGCTTTGTCTCGTGTCCTCGCTCCTCTTCATTCATTTACACCACGATTCCATTCTTGCCTTGTTTCTCGGCCCCTCTGTAGGAGCTCAGAACTGAAACCTCTTCCCACTCACCATTTCCACATTTGTCAATGCTAGGGTTTTAAACCCTAGGGCTTTCCCTTCGTCATCTTCGTCTTTCCTCATTTCCTCCATGGCAATCAAGCATGACGATCCTCAGCTCGGATCTCCTTCCGTCGCTTCCGCCTCCAAAGAAGCCGAGGAAGTAGCGGATCCGCCACCGGAGACGGATGGCGCGGAGTCGAGCAGAGGCGGCGAGAAGCGGAAGCGCGGCCGTGCCTCGACGCGGGTACATTTCAAGACCCCGGCGAAGAAGCATGAAGAAGAAGATGTCTGCTTCATATGTTTCGATGGAGGGAATCTCGTCCTGTGCGATCGCCGGTAGGGTTTCTCGTTGCTAGGGTTTCTCCTGCCATTTGAAGTTGTTGTTTTTTTTTTCTCTCTTCTCTTATTGACGTTTTGTTTTTAGTTAGGGTTTTGTTTTTGGGGTTTTGCATGATTTGGTTTTTGACTAGGGTTTTGTTTTTTTTTTTTGGGGGTTTTAGGGGTTGCACGAAGGCTTATCATCCTACATGTGTTAATCTTGACGAGGCAATCTACAAGGGAAAGACTCCTTGGAACTGCGGTATGTTTTCCCCCTTTATTTTTGATAGTTCTTCATGTTTCTTCTCCTTCATGATTAGGTCATCAGAGTCAAAAGGAATGCAGTTGGGTTGTTTGCATGTATTTTAAAACTGTGGGTTGTTTAGCTACAGCATATAGAGGATTGAAGCCATTAGCCATCACATGCAAAGGAAGCTTTTAAGTGAATGTGGTGCCACCATTCCTTCATCACCCCAATCAGCTTAGAATTACCTAAATTCTTTCCTCTCATCTGTTTTCTTCACGCGGAAAATTAACAAATACCATGTACTGGTATACTATTATCTACTACTTGAAGGACTTTGAAGCGGCTGTCCATGGAAGCTCATAGAATGGGCCCACCAACAGATGGTCATCGTGGAAGCCTTTGGCTATTAATCTGGTGCAGGCTTCATAGGCACACCGACAAACGACGTTTGGTATTCATGGCAATCTAAATACAGACTCTAGTAGATAGGGAGGGCTATTGCATTCAAGCAGTGTCTCCTTTTTGAATTTGTTGAAGCATTGGCATTCTAAGTGCTAGCATTACAATTTCGATGCATAAGTTTGCATACACTTGTCTAATTATCTAGTGAAATTAGTTGGTGTCGGTATGATTTGGGCAGACAAGATTCAAAGAGCTAATCACGGGCATATGTAATCATTCTGTTGCGTTTTTCATGTTTCCTGATTGTTCTCGAGGGACCAAATGGAGTTTGCAATGGGTGTTTCAGTATGATCTTTGACTCCATTCTAGTTTTTCCAAATTGTTCGTTTATATTAAGCCAATAGGAAGGTTTATGAATAAAAGGTGAATCTTAGATTTACGGTTCAATGGCCTTTAATGAGTTTAAGTGTTTAACCCCTTTACGACTTCAAGATTCAAACTGATGGGGATTCGTCTCTCTATCCAATAATATGTGCTTGGGATTTGATTAACTGGAAAAGTCAAACCTAATTAAATTGAGTTTTAAGGTCCTATTTTCTCAGGTGAAGAGTGTTCGAATATTTGCTACATGACAGTCAAGATATGCATGTAAGAGGAGCCCTAATTGCAGGAGAATTCTGCCACGGATTCCTTATACTATGGGCATGCTATTTACTCCCAGCATCAATCATTGCCATTTCTATCATGACCGGCCTTAGTCATTAAATTTCGACTATCTAATACTATAGCTCTGGCGTACTGATGTTCTATGATGCGCAGATATGCAAAAGAATACAGACAGGGATATGGACTGTGTTCCTTTCTAACTTATTTTTTTTAAATGTTGAAAAGCAAGAAAACTAGTAAAACTGTATGAAATGATGTAGTAGGATATGTTAAAATTAAAACCCAGGAGTATTGGTGCAGTATTGAGTACCGGTACGAGGGTCCTATTGGTCTGGCATGGATACTTTGGGTACGTACAATTATCTGAGTATCTTAGCTGACATTAAATAATAATTGGGCCAGACCTGGGACATGTATGCCATGCCCATGCCCTTTATAGTTGGACCAGAGCTGGCTGGATTTCCAGCCTTTCTTTCACGCATCTCTACATGCACCAGCCACCCTTCATGATTTGGGTCAACAATACATGAGGGTGAGGACAAGACACTGTAGTAGTTAGCATAGTTGGGTGGTGCTCATTGTTGCAACCACGTGGCTGTGGATTTGAGTCACATTACCCAATAAAAAAAGGGAGAAGATAACAGGACAATTGAATTAGTGGGCGTATTTCTTTCTGGAGCAAAAGAAGTGTTGCAATTTTCATCAAGTTGTTTCATATAGGGTTTGCTTTCATTTTGCTACCTGTTTTAACATTTTTTCTTCTTTTTTCTTGTGTTATGGATGTTTTCTACTAACCAATTCTTGCACATTCATTTCATTTGTTTCACCGTCCTTTGGTTGACCAAGTTAGTTCCAATTTCCAAATGCTAAATGGTGTTTTGGTTTTACAAATTGTCATACATTTCCTTGCATTGTGCAAATATTTGATTTTTTTTTTCATGGAATTGTTGCATGTCTGTCAATATTATCTATCATTTAGATTCTGTCACAACTTTCAAAAAATAAAATAAAAATAAAGAAAAAAAATTCGGTTATTCAGATCTGCATGCTTGGTTTTCTGCTTCCCTAATTCCAAAGTGTATTGTGATTCCCTTGCATTTCAGGTTGGCATACATGTAGTATCTGTGAAAAGGCTTCCCAGTATATGTGCTATACATGTACATATTCCTTGTGCAAGGGCTGCATTAAGGAAGCTGGATTATTATGTGTCAGAGGAAACAAAGGCTTCTGTGAAACTTGCATGAAAACTGTAATGCAGATTGAAAAAGGTGTCCAGGCAAACAAGGACATGGTATGTATGTCTCTATTCTGACTTGCAAATAAGAGCTGAATATATACAAGCCCATATGGTAAGTAGTAATGCATGTGAGCAAAATAAATACCATGATGCCTGATCTCATTAAGTCAACTGTCTTATATATATTTATTGAATTGAAGTTATATTCCCTGTTGGATTGAGGCCGTGATCCCATCTATGATACCTGGGTACTTCTAAATGGTCATGTGATCTGTATCATGTCAGTGCTTCAAGTTTAAATGGAAAATCCGTGCCATTTCTTACCTCATCTATGCCATATCTGGCCATCATGGGTTCCCATATTTTTCTTGGGCCGAAGATGATGACCATTTCAATGCAGCATTAAAAAACAATTCAAGTTTAGTTGCATCCATTTTGGTTGTAATTTTCAGCATTGGAACCTTAATATGATACTTTCTCATCTCACATATGTTTTGTTCTTATTAGGAGGTTGGTTGTCTTGATTCTAAATACATGATTGAAAGGGATTCCTTAATAGAGTATTCATCCTTATTTTTGTTAAGCAGCTTGATGAGACATGGAAATGTAATCTATTTTACTAACTAGAAGTGCTTCTACGATCTGTCTTCTGAGCAGCACATGTGTGCAATAGCTATTATCTGATTCCATTCAGCTCTCTTCTTCTTGCCCAATTAAAATTTTACTTCTGCCTATTGATACAACCATTCCACTGATAAGAATGGAGCCTGCTTTTAAAATTATACATTTTGCCAATTAACTGGTCTGGGTATACATATGCAGGCTAAAGTAGATTTCAGTGACAAAAATAGTTGGGAGTATCTGTTCAAGATTTATTGGTTAGATTTGAAAGGAAAGCTGTCATTAACTCTGGAAGAACTTACTAAAGCTAGAAATCCATCAAATGGTAAAGCGTTCGATGAGGGACCTTCACATGAACCATGTGATGCTACTGATGATCTGGGTTCCAGTTCAGACAGCTCTTCAGGGCTTGTTGAAGGAAGTAGTTCTAAAGGTAAAAAAGTGAAGCGGTCAAGCTCCTTTACCGCTAAAGGGGGCCTTCGTAGTGCAGAGAAAGCTGGTGGTGAAGGAAAATCGGTTTTAGAGGATGTGGAGTGGGCTTCAAAAGAGCTTCTAGAGTTTGTTGCACACATGAAGGACGGTGATACATCTGCTTTATCTCAGTCTGATGTTAAGACTCTCGTGTTGAAATACATTAAAAGGAACAACCTTCGTGATCCTCGCAAGAAAACTCAAATCATTTGTGACTCAAGGCTTGGAAATCTGTTTGGAAAAGAACGTGTTGGACAACTTGAGGTGTTAAAGCTTCTTGAACCACACTTTCTTTTGAAAAACAAAACTATGGGAGGAAGCTCCAATGCTGATGGTATACAAATGGAGATGGAAGGTGACAATGATGATTTGACAAATATGGGTTCGGATAAGAGACGAAAGTCGCGTAAAAGGGTTGATGAGAGAGGCCGGCTGCAGACTAATCTTGATGATTTTGCTGCAATTGATGTTCATAATATTAACTTAATCTACTTGAGACGTAAGGTGTTGGAGGATATGCTTGTCGATATGGACAAGTTTCAAGAGAAAGTTGTCGGCTCTTTTGTAAGAATTAGGATTTCTGGCACAGCTCAAAATCAAGATTTGTACAGGCTAGTTCAAGTTGTAGGTAAATCTCACGTACTTCTTTTTCTTTCTTGTCTTTCTTTTTGTCAAACACTGCTGGGGCTGTCAAATAGTGTATAAACACATAAAAGACTAATGACTTGCAAATGGAAAAAAGGCTGAAGATTTTGTATGCAGGTGTTGGAAAATCAGAAGTGGCGTATAAGACTGGAAGAACGACAGAAGATGTTACTCTTGAAATATTAAACCTAAATAGCACACAAGTTGTATCAATTGACACAGTTTCAAATCAGGAGTTTACTGAGGTAATTGAGCTTTTAGTTTCTGTCTGGATGTAGAGAACACTTTAAAGGTCATTACCCAGTGCGGGTCCCACCGAAGAGGGTCCTGCGAGGATACTGTAGAAAATGTTTTCTCTGGTCAAATACATTTTGAGCTGTTGAATTTAGTTTCAGGGAGAAAAGTGATGCCCCTTTTAACTAATTATTGCGCAAACTAGGAAATTGATTTTTTTATTAATTAATTTTGACATTTAACTATTCAGTAATTAGTTTTTATTTATCAAATATTTTTTGAAAGGTTTTCTCCATTCAAATCCAGACATTGTGGAGAATCATCACTAGAGAAAACTTTCCATAAGGAGATTCTCAACCCCAAGTTTTCTCGACTTAATGGTGATTCTCCCCTTCTCATTTTCTCTACATCCAAATGGGTCCTTAAATTCATGTGCGTAATTTTTCTAACCTTTCTATCATTTGATTGTTTACAATCTACATGATGAAACATACATGTTCTTCAACTTAATGTTTGAACTTTTGCTTCTCCATTTATTTCATGGACGTTCTTACAAATTAAAATGGTTTTTATAATGTCTTCTCATACATTCTTAATGTTGGCAGCCACATGGCTGAGCCTATGGCCAATCTGGGCTTAGGCCCATCAGAAGCTTACATATACAAGAGGAGCCCAAGTGGCAGATCCATGACCCTCCATTGGTGTGAGATATTGGTGGGGCCCATGGTTTTAGATGTTCATTTAGCTCATATCTAATAAGTAACAAGATTTAAGGTTCACATGGTTGCAATTCTAGTAGTGATAAGTTTTATTTTGAGTATTTTATTTGATTTAAGTGCCCTAGTGTGGAGATTAGAGTCTAAGAGTATTAGGCTTTTCTTAAAAAAAAAAAAAAAAATCTTATGCAAGCATTATTTGTAATTGCTTGCAAATAGGGAGGAGTCCATATTTGGGATGTATAGGGCTGGATCACCATCCATAGATGGTCATCACCAACCTCCCCCTGTTTATATGTGATTTGCTCTTTCAGCTCTTATTTAATTAATACAACTTAAAATTTTTTTTTTTTTTGGGTGCTCTTGTGCTTGATCTTAGGTGTAGAATCCAAGATCATATTCAAGCATTGGCTGGGATTCAATTCTCAGATCGAATCCATCTCCATTCTCCAGCAATTCTCTGCACTTATTTATATTTATTTACCATTTGTAAGAAGTGTATCAAGGTTGTTCATTTTGAGTTAAGTATATTTGCAAACAAGAGCTGGTGACACTGAGTCACAGGAGAGAGAGAGAGAGAGAGAGAGAGAGAGAGAGAGAGAGAGAGAGAGAGAGGTTGTCTCGATGCACATGATCTTGAGAGGATTTCTCTTTGGGAGTGTATAGTTTTGTAATAGAGTTGTGGCCCTTGTGGGTGGGGGTACAACGCTCTTGTACCTTGTTATTTTCTGTTTTCTCTCTTTGTATCGTCATCTCCTTCTAATGAAATCTTTTGTTACCACCACCCCCACCAAAAAAATAAAATAAAAAAAAATCGACCTTTTAGCTTTGTTATTGAAATCTTTGTTGAGATCATTCATTTTGTTTCCTTGTGTCTGCAACCAGGGATGAAAATATCATAGCGGCCGATATGGCCACCACGCTTTTTTCAAAAAAGCGCATATCGCGCCGTATTGGTTGCTACGCAATATATTCCGCCACGTAGCGGGGGTGTTTAAAAACACCCCCATCTAACCCATTTGCACTTTCCTCTTTCTTTTCACCTCTTTCACTCATTCTTCTTGCTGTGAAAACCTCTCAAGTGCTGTAAATCAAGATTTGAGCACAAGATCCACCACAACAAACATCAAAACAAGGAAATAATCAAACACAAGTTAGTGAGTTATACAACTACAAGATCCAAGCTTCTATTAAATCCACTCCTTTTTCATCAAGATTCTAGGTATGTTCTTTGCTTTAACATTTTTTAGAGTTGACTTTTGAGATCATCAATTCATCTCTCTAACCACTATAAATTCCATTCCATCTCTCTCTCTCTCTCTCTCTCTCTCTCTCTCTCTCTAATGAGCTTTCCATTTTAAGTTAGCATGACTAAGAAACATGAATACATGTGAAAAAACTAATCGCTATTATAATTTTCTATTTATACAGCGATACAGGACCTCATATATTAAGGGTACCGCTACGACCCATTTTCTTACTTTTGCAAGAGAACCACATTTTCTTTCATTTTACAATTTTATGGATTTTTTTCAGATTTTTTTAGTGATTTTTTCAAATCGCACCGCTACGCCGCGACGTATCCCCTCTACGCTACGTGTCGCCCACTTCGTAGCAGTTTGGCAGCCTGCTGCTACCGCTATTTTCATCCTTGTCTGCAACTCTATATTAATTTAATCATTAAAAAAAAAGTCCTCTATATACATTTATATTTTGAGATGATTGACACAATTCTTTTTTCTCCAGGAAGAATGCAAACAATTACGTCAAAGCATAAAATGTGGGCATATTAGTCCACTAAAAGTGGTAATAGTATATTTGTTTCACAGTTATGTTTAAGTATAGCCATGCATCTTAGAAAGTCCACCATCCTAACTTAAACAATTCAAATTGCCGCTTTTGTAGGGAGAGGTTCAGGAGAAAGCCAGGGCCATTCAGAAAGTGAGAGTTAAAGATGTGAGCTTCTTACCTGTTCAGCATCTTCTGTATATAGCGGTTCTATCTAATTTAAGCTAAAATTATTTTGAAGGTTTATTTCAGAATGATCTTTGCACTTCCTACTCACGATTATTGCCCTTCTGTTTCAGTGGATAGAATCAGAGAGGTCCCGGCTTAGTAATCTGCGTGACCGAGCAAGTGAAAAAGGCCGTAGAAAGGAATATCCTTTACTCTTTATTTGTATTGATAAAGAGAATATGATGGAGAGAAGGGATCTGAAGAGAGTATGGTCATCCGATTCCTCATGTGCAGCATGAATCATGATGACCAAAATGCTATATTAATGGGAGGATGCGAGAAGAAATAAGAGCCAACAAATTTCAAATCAACTGCAATACTACTTTTGGCACCACATTTTAACTAATTATCTAAATATTTAGCTATTGTCATTGCAGTTGTTTACGTGAGAAATAAAGTGCATCTCTTCCATATGCATGGATATGAGCAATGACACTTGAAAAGGAGTATCAATCTTAGGAACCAAGGGAACTCTTTTTTTTTTTTTTAATAGAAAAATTGCTCATTGACAATCCCTTTTGGGCTGTTGAGTCAGGCTTGACCCATTCTGAGCCTGTTGGGGCCTAGACTGGTTGTGCCTGATGTTGGATTGCACCACCAGGTTGCTTGAATTATGGTATCCATGAATCAAGATGCGTGCTATTTGTGGTTCATGGATCATTATAGCATGCACACAACACAGCACAGTGATTATGGTTCACTAGAGCATTAGCCTATTATTATTATTTTTTTATAGCCGCATTATCCTATTATTTTATCCCAGTTCATTTTGGCTTATGGCTTTGATTTGCATGGTTTATTAGGTTTTGGTTCACTGAGTGTAGTTTCCTGGAGTTTTTAGTTTGTACAAGTGAGGTCCTTTGATCTAATTTGTTGATATGGTAGATGTTGCCGTGGATAGTCTAGGCAGAGGTCTGAGCCGTCCAATCATTTTCCCCTTTTACTAATGTAGATGGTCCATTTTCCTTCTTAATGATCTGTGTTCTTCTTCCATATTCAGTTGGACTATCAATCACCTCAATTGCTGACTATCAATCACCTCAATTTTTTTTTTTTTTTTTTTTTTTTTGAATTTTCTCGAGATTTTTCTAGGAATGGGATGAAGGTTGATGACAATGATCATGCTTTTATTTATTTATTTACTTATTTTTTTTTTGGAAAGACGGCAACTTTCAAATTTCCTTCTGGAAGAATGTCTTGCCCAATTATCGATGTTCTCCCTCTCTATTTAGTGGATATGGATAAAGCATTTTTCTTTTATTTTTTGAATGGCAATATAGAGCAATACTTTGGTCAACCTTGACTTTGTTCCACGCTCAATGAATGTTTAAAGAAACTGCAGCTTCTGAGCACACCTGAGCAGCGTTCTCGTCTACTGGAGGAACCCCCTGAAGTACACAATGACCCAGGCATGGATCCAAGTTATGCATCTGATGACGATGAAGGGGATCGATATGGTAAGAAGCTAGGTAGTGGATTCTTTGGTAGTTATTATTTTTCCCCCTATTAATTTTAGTCTATAACCTTATTATGGAGTTGCTCGCTCTCCATGCAGACAACCGTAGGAGGCCAACAGATGCTGGATTTTCAAGGAAAGGGAAGGAGCCGATCTCTCCAGGCAAAGGAGGATTAGCTTCAAATGATGACTGGAAGACGGACATAAATATGTCAATGAAAGATGATACTGCTGGTGCTGGTGAGAGTGCTAAAGAATCTTCATTGAACCCAGGTAGTAGTAGTTGGGGGACTGCTACTGATTTGGAAAGTGGTGGTTGGAATAGCCAGCTTGCAAGTGGGTCTGGTATGTCTTTAGATGCTACCCAGGAAATTGTTCCAGTGCCAATATCTTCAGCGCCAATATCTGACATCAGTGATACTGACAAAATATGGCACTACCAGGATCCATCTGGAAAAATCCAAGGGCCTTTTTCTATGGCACAACTGCATAAATGGAATAAGATCGGGTATTTTCCATCGAGTCTGAGAACATGGAAAACATCTGAGACGCAAGAGGACTCTATATTGTTGACTGATGCAATAAATGGGATGTTCCCGAAAGAGCCATCCCAATGGGAGACTCATGTGAATGGTTTTCCTGACCATGGTGGTACCACTCTGGATGATGGTAAAGAAAATAACCAGGAAGGTGGTTGGAGTGGCTCCACTAGTTCAGCATGGGGAGAAAAGCCAAAAAACAATGGAGATGCAGAATCGAATTGGAACAATACGAGTGGCCCCACAAATGGTAATGCTGAGGAGTCAAAAACTGATCCATGGGGAACTCAGGCATCAGCTTGGACTTCTAAAGCAGCAGAAGTGGCCAGTTCCAAGGAGGAATGGACTGGAAGCTCCTCTCAAGCCTGGGATTCATCAAAAAGTCATAACTCAGGATTGACACCCCCTGACAATTCTGATATATTGCCCTCGGGACAGAATGCTGGGAATTCCTGGAATACAACTAGAATAAATGGATTTGAATCTAGTAATCAAGATTTTGGAAAACCGAATATTTCTAAGGCCTGGGAGACCCCATCTGCTGTGGCCCCTGAATCAACTACTGATGTGTGGAGTGTCAAAGAGGGAAGTGGAAATGACTCATCAAACGTGCCTACTGCACCAGAGCAAGGCAGTGGATGGACAGTGGGGCAGAGTGCTGGAAACAAATGGTCTGCTGCTTCTGTGCAGCCGACGGGCTCAGGCTGGGGAGCTATTTCAAATTCAGGAAGCGATGGAGCACAACCATCCCCCCATGTTGTGACTGATTCTGACAAAATTGCTCCTGGTTGGGGTACAAAGGTCAGTACATCAGAAAAATCTACAGTTGGAGGATGGGATGACTCGAACCGTTCACCGGCTTCTACTCATAACCCAACTGTAACCTTGGATAGTGGGAAAAATGATTTATTTATTAAATCTGCTCCCTCGCCAAATCCAGGCAGTGATGGTTGGGCAGGGAGGCAGGGTGATGAAAACAAGTTGGCTGGTTCTCCAGCTATTTCTGCATTGACTGTTAGTGATAACTGTGGCAATGCTTCAAATCCAGGAACCAGTTGGGAGAAGCAATCTACTGCCTCAGTGAGTGATATAAAAAAAGCTGCTAGCATGGATGAACACAGCAACTGGTCTACTCCCTCCGCATCTCCCGCGACCATGTCTTCTGGCTGGGGCAATTCAATTTCCAATGCTGTCAAGGACAGCAGCCAGAATAAGTTGGTGACCCCATCCGATAATTGGAAGTCAGGGTCACCCGCTAAACTATGGGAAACTGGCTCAGCCATCAAGCCTTCTGTTTCACCAAACACAGGTTGGGGTACAGGGGCAGCAGCTGAAAATCCAGATCCCATACTTGGTACAACACCTACGAATTCAAATGATGGTTGGGGTGCATCGCAGGCAATGGGATCTGGAGCAGCTCCAGAAGGGAATGCAAATGCCAGTTGGGGGAAAGCCACACAAAGAAATGAAAATGCAGGTTGGGGGGCTTCTCCCCAAGGGAAGACGGATATGAGTTGGGGAAAGGCAGCTGTGAAAGGAAATGCTGATTCTGGCTGGGGTGCATCACAGGTAAAGTCTGCTAATATGGGATCTGGAGCAGCTCCTGAAGGGAATACAAATGCCAGTTGGGGAAAAGCCACTCAGGGAAATGAAGATGCAGGTTGGGGGGCATCTCCCCAAGGGAAGACGAATATGAGTTGGGGAAAGGCAGCTGTGCAAGGAAATGCAGATTCTGGCTGGGGTGGTGCACAAGAAAGTACAAAGGTAGGCTGGGGTGGCCCAAAAGGAAGTGCCAATGCAGGTTGGGGAACTACTTCTCAAGGAAATACGAATGTGGGCTCAGGCGGTCCACAAGCAAGTGCAGATTCGGGATGGGGAGCTGGTTCTCAGGGAAATACCAATTCAGGCTGGGGAGCATCTTCTGGGAATTCATGGGGTGGTCAACAGAAAAACACTGGAGATAGGTTCTCAGGTGACGGTGACCGAGGTTTCCATTCCAGTGATTCTGGACAAGGTCGAGGGAAACCATCATGGAACAGATCAATGCCCGGTGGGGATGGAGGGTCTTCCAGGCCACCTCCTAGAGGCCAGAGAGTGTGCAAATTCCATGAGAGCGGACACTGCAAAAAGGGGTCGTCCTGCAACTTTCTGCATCCCTGAACAAATACAACCACACTAGGCAAACGTGGTTTGTCATTGTGTACAGGCATTTTCTGGTCTCAGGATCTTTTGTTTTATTTGCTAATGCGAACCTAACCTGTAAAACTTGTGCAGTTGGGGTAGCATGCTTATGCAGTTCTGTTTTGTTATATTTTGTTACTTTGGCTGATTTATTGCTGCATTCTATTGTCCTTTTTGTTTGGGAAGCAACAAGAGTAATGGAGCAAAGCCTGTAAAAATAATCAGAGGGTGGTAATCTAGCTAGCTAACTGGTTGGAACAACGACAGGCCTTGCTTAAGCAAGACAATTTTGGCCTGTGGCTGGAGCTGTTCTTCAGTACTAAACGCATTTAATGAATTGCTGGGCTTGGGTTTCACAGACCAGCTCAACCTGGAACTGCTAACCTATTTAGTTGGATTGGTATAATCTGATGACTGCTTTTGCAAGCTTGATCTGAGTCATCTCTTCTATGCTGTAATATCATCATCATCATCATCACCATCGATATGATGATTGATGATAATGGTGATATCCTATTTATTTGAATTGAGGTATGGCTTTTACCGTTTGTATTTGTACTCAAACCTACATCCAGCCATGCTGTCAATAGTTCTGAATTGCGTTATTCGTTTTTGCCTGACGTACATCCGCATGTCTACGTCCCCAGAGGTATGGCTTTTCCCGTTTGTATTTGTACTCAACCTACATCCAGCCATGCTGTCAATAGTTCTGAATTGCGTTATTCGTTTTTGCCTGACGTACATCCGCATGTCTACGTCCCCATGTATATGCTTGTGTTTTAATAATTTTTCTTGTCGTTTTGTTATTGTTGTTAAGGTCGAAAATCTGATGATCCTGGCCTAGTTGGTGGCATCCTGACCTGTATTCAATTAAAACAAGAAAAATGCAATCGGCCTTGGCCCCTGATGAGCAGTAGCTAACTGGCCTAAACTGGGCCTGGCCAAAACGAGAAGGCTCATGCGACTGATATTTGCTTGTGCTCGCCTTGGTCTGGGCTGATTGTATCGGAGCTAAACAAGGTGTTCTCAGGTTGGGACGCTCATGACTTAAGACTTTTGACTAATCCAATTCCAGAATATTTACTTGGAAAGAGTCAACTAGACGACTTGGGAGAGTAATGTATTTTTCAAGAAAATAAGTTTTAAGAATATTTAAAAATGGATTAAATACTTGGAACTTTTAGATATATAAATTATTAATAAACTTAAATTAGTAAATTCATTACATTTCAATCAATCATTTTTCAAATTGCTAACTACAATCTCGAAGTACTTGGCTGAGTTTATCCTATTTTGACTCTCATCTTTTATCAAAACGAGGCAAATCAGCATTTTTTTTTTCTTTTTAATAATCAGCAGGGCAAATGAGCATGAGTTAAGAGTCTGACCCAGCTCCATTTTTGTGGTACTTAGGCAGTGCAGTCAGTGGCGGACCCAGGATTTTTGTTTAGATGGGGTTAACCTCTTACGCGACTTTGATAATTTTTTTTTCACATTAACAAGATCAAAAGATCAGAAAAATCCATATAAATTGACACAACTTTTTTTTTTTTTCTATGCTCAGCTCTCCAGGCCAATTGAAGGGTCTTTCCACTACCTTTCCCAAATTTAGGAGATCATCATTTTATTATCATCAAAACAATCTAAGATAACATTTTCTTTAATCCTAGGTGTTTGGATGCCCTGAATTGATAATTTGGGTACCCAATTTGAATTTTAAAAGGGGTTTTATTTGGATATAAGGAATTTAGTTGCTTGCATTTACGTTAGTTATAGAAGTAATTCCCTATAGTTGGTCATGCTCTTGCGGCAAAGAATAAAAAGATATTACTTAAATGTAATTCAAGTTATCCAAATATATGAACCCTAAGGCCGGATTTATGTATGAATTGAAATTTAAAGTGTATCTAATAGAGATTTGGTCATCTTCGGACTTGTAGATATTCTGTGATTTAAGGCTTAGTGTTTGGATTAAGATTTGGAGATTTAGGGTATGATATTAGGATTTGAAAATTAAGGATTCACATTTAGGTATAGAGTGATTAGGATTATATTACAACTGAGGAGGAAGATTATTTTACTTAGAGTTATTTGGTGAGAGAGACTAACCGGCTACAAGAAGACTGGCGATGAAAAGCTCAATCGATGCGAAGAGGATCTCAAACTCTCACCAGAAAAAAGATGTTAAAAGAGATCGGCACAAAGAGGATTTGTTTTCAATCTTTTTAGGTTTGTAATGTGGGCGATCACAAGGTTTCAACGTGGGACAATCGTTTATTAGACATATTGAGAAACGTCCTATGCCCATTCAAATAGCATGTAATTTCAAAATTGACCTGCGACGGTCTCTAAGTCCGCCACTGAATACGGTGCGAGCTCATAATCACGTCTCTACATGAGCTGAGCTACAGCAGCATACAAAATTTAAATTTATAAAGTATAATTGTCTATCTCACCTAAGTACTCCATGAATACAGTTTGACAAATAGAAAAAAAAAAAAAAAATACAGAGACGGTTTGCCAATGGAATATTGGAATGCAAGTACGACAATTTAAACCTCAACTCAACAAAGCCCTTCATTTGTCCAGCTCCAGGTGGTCTTCCACAGATTCGTGGCACTCGCACCTGTGAGACGCCCCCGCGTAGAGAAAGAGAAGCATTGAAACTAAAATAAAAACTTCCTCCCTAGTCCCTTCACACAGACGTCCCGTACGAGGGAAGTTAAATTGAAGTCAAGAAGCGGAAGGGGGCAGTGGGCAAGGCAACCAAAATCTCTACAATGTCCAAGCCCAAGCCTAAGCCTGCGAGTATGCAGCAGCAGCAGCAGAAGATATCGGTACTGACGCCCACGCATCGATACGCAGCTGCAGCTCTCTTCTCCCTCTCCCTTCGCCAGGCCCATATTCACCAGACCCGTCTCTTGGGTTCTTCTTCTTTCCTTGGTGACGACGACTGTGACGACCACGAAGACAAGTCCTCCCAGCCATGGACTCACCCTAGCTGCGGCCTCCTTCGATCTGTCTTCAGGTTTAGTTTTTTTCTTCACTTCCTTGATTCAAAAGAAAACGAGTTAAGAGATAGATTACTAGATCTATCTTAATCTAGAGATCTTGTAATTTGTATGTGCTTGTGATTGATTCTGCAGGTTCTTGGAAATAGATTCTAGAGCCTGGCCTGGTCTTGAGGAAACTGCTTGTTTGTCTACAATCAAGCATCATGTCGGCGCTGTATGCATCTTCAATTTCTCTGATTTCTTCTTCATTCTCTGCTGATAAGACTTATCGGATTTTCTATTTTAGTTTAACTATGCTGTGTAAATTCTATGAGAATTGCTGCAAATTGAGGCGTTTCTCGATTTTGTTCTTTGCTTTGTCTCACGCATGCGTCTGTTTCTTATTTTGGTAACTGCAGCTCAGATTGTTTCTTTATTTTCTTTCTTCTTCTTTTTGAAGTTTAGTTGTTAGAAATGCAGTTCAGGGAAGTTGTGGATTCTCAGATTTTATCAAATTATTGAAAGCTTTACATTCTTTGTTGAATTAGATGCCTATGATTTGTACCTGGATAATCTCAAATTGGGTAAAGTGGAAAAGTAGAAGTCACAGTTATGCCTAAGGGCCCATTTGTTTAATTGGTATTGAGTTTCTAGGATTTCTGACCAATGCCTTTCTATGAAACGGGTTGAAACTGAAGGTTTAAAGTTGAAGAATTTAGGAGTCAGAAAAATAACCTTCCCTTAGATTGGAAATAATTGCCTGTCTATCGCCATGGAGAATTAAATCCTGGGAAATTGACCGTCTAGATCTCCACCTCACATCCTTCTCTTCTCAAAAGTCCATCACTTTAATACTCCTTTCATATAAAACCCCTTTACTGTAAATTCCTTTTGAGCTAAAACCCTAGAGTAGCGCCAACAATGGCAGATTTGAAGAGAGAGAGAGAGAGAGAGAGAGAGAGAGAGAGAGAGAGAGAGAGAGAACTGGTGGGCTAGAATGGCTAAAATGACCATTTTCTTTTAGAACTGAAGATATTCTCCAGTGATTGGTAGCATAGGTTTCTGAGAGTTATGATAGTGTGGAATTTCTTTTTGACAGTTGGCAGAATCCAACTTGGAAAATTAAATTTGTACTTCAGTAGTTGATTAGTAAGTTAGATTATCTCGTAGTTTATGGGATATGCTTTAATGTGCTTTCCTCCTGCATATCTCCATTTTCTGTCTCAGTTTGTTTGTTCTGTCATCTCAGTTTTTGAGGTTACTCTCAGAAGATAGCAGTGAAACTTCTTCAGGAAGTATGGAGCTGGAGCTTGCATTATCAAGATCTGTTGATGCTATGGCAATGAGCTTGGAAGTGACTCCTATTTCATCTGAGGCAACTAGGAAGAAACAAGAGGAATATGAACATGACAGCTGCGAGAGAATTTCTAGAATTAAAGCCCCAACGATTTCTGAAGTGGCAGATGCACAATCTGAAGGCGATCTGTTGCCAGATTCTAAGGAGTCAGCTAGCAAAGAGGAGGCACTCGATGAGCCTGGTTGTAGTTGTGATGAAAAATCCATGGTGCAGATCAGTTATCAGAGGAAAGTGGCAGTACTGTTTGAGCTTATTTCTGCCTGTTTAGCTGATATGCCTGAAGATGATAAGGAGCAATCTCGACCTAGAAAGGGCTATGATGCTCGACACCGTGTTGCTCTAAGATTGTTAGCAACATGGCTCGATGTCAAGTGGATAAAAATGGTACGTCTGCTCAAACCAGCAATTTGTAAGTAATGCTAGGTTGCACATATATTCATCTTGTGGTCATTTATTATTTTGTATAAATGTAGAGATTCCTGGACACATCCAATTTCATGTCCATTACCTTTGGTAGGCTTGTTGCTTGATACTGACTTCCTATAGTTGTTTATTTATGCAACATCTCAACATAGAAGTTTTGGCCAGTAACCTTTTGCTTGGAGAACGTGAATGTATACCCTTTTTATCTTTTTCTCAATGGTCCTGCCCCTTTTGAGAAGATCACAAATTTGACTCAGCAAGAAGTATACAGCAAAACTGAGCAAACAACAGAGCAGGCAAGAGTTGAAAGTGTCGTTAAAAATGAATTATGCAAAAACAAGCAAGAACATCTAAAAGCTCTTTTTTTTTTTCTGGAGAATCTGCTTCAGAACTAGCTGAGCAGATAAAATATCTTAGATCAAAACTCCTAGTTTGAACAAGAGTTCTAAATTCATCAATCCAATTTGCAATTAAAGGGAAAGGGTTTCTGAAGAAGCCAATGAATGTCACAAAGGAAATCCTCCTCGATTTATACCAACATGGCATGTTTGGGATTAGCTCCTTCCAACCTTGTAAAAAGGCCAAGACTAAAGCCTCATTAGCACTACTAACCAAAATGCTGGTCCTGAGAAGTATTGAACAGTAAATCAGTAATATCGTTGGAATCTTGAATAATACTACCAATTCCTGTCACCTTGGGTTCCGTATTTGAAATACCATCGGACTTTGATTTAAGAACATTTGAAGAAGGCAGATTCCAATGAACAACTCGCATATTCTAGATGTAAAAGCAAGGTAACAAATATCTGTAAAATTCCTCCAATCCCACTACCCAGGATAAGCACATGTTTCACCCAGGAAAACATTTCTGTTTCCTCCTCATACACACTTGTAACGTTGCCATCTTGTTTCTAAGAGTCCTCTTTTTTGCTCTTCCCAGATAAAACATAAGACTGCTACAAGCATCAACTTCTATAGCAACATCCCCTAGTTCTTGAAGCAGACCCTCACTGCTCCAGGCATAACCCAAAGCATTCCAAACTGCTGCACAAACAAAAGAATGGATAGTAGTAGCGGAAGGACACCGTGACAAGTGAGCCACATTTTTCAGCAGCTTACAAAGTACAAACACATTATAGAAGATTTTGAAATAAGACCAATGATCCTTCCTCTTGTTCATTCTTTTAATAAACATAGTCTGTTACTGTAATAAACGTGCATAGATTTTAATTCTGACAGTAAATACTACCTTTGCCTTTGTTTTTACACTTTCATTTATCAAATTCAACTTGGGCTAATTCTCAAGCACACATGCAAGTTTATAAATATGGAAAAAAACTAGAAAAGAATATGGAAGAGGATGAGGAGATTACTTTAGGCTGACCAAAACTTCTTAATTTTCAAAAAATCATGAAACTTTTGATTTCATATAAGGTAGTGGTTGCTCACTTAGATCAGCATTTTGATCCTGTTTTCCTTTTTCTATTTTGTTGAGAAATTTATTAATCTTCAGTCGTTCCTGTAAGGATTTTGGAATTATTCTCTCAAAAAGTAACTGTTGAATTATGTGAACACAAAAGGATTGATAGCTCAAAAGCTAAGGAACTGTAGACTTCCAAATCTGATGAAATCTGCTTGTTATGGCATTTGGGAGTTGGATGACAGCTGTATCCTAGTTTATTGCAACATTACTTGCTTTGTAGGAAGCAATGGAGATTTTGGTTGCTTTCTCTGCAATGAATGCAGCGAAAGAGGAAAAGTCACAAAAAGAAGAATCGGAATCAACAAAAAGCAAATGGTCCAAATGGAAACGTGGTGGTATCATTGGTGCGGCTGCATTAACTGGTGGAACCTTGCTGGCAATTACTGGCGGTAATGTGACATAATTTTTCATGCAAAATATCCACGTAGTATGACTCTCTTTTTAAATAATTTCTGATGAATGGGTTTCTTTCTCCGACAGGTCTTGCTGCACCAGCAATAGCAGCAGGATTTAGTGCTTTAGCACCCACATTGGGCACCCTAATTCCTGTTATTGGAGCAAGTGGGTTTGCTGCGGCAGCAAGTGCGGCAGGATCAGTTGCTGGTTCTGTTGCTGTTGCTGCATCATTTGGAGGTGAGCAATGCTACCTTGCCTGTTAACTGTTTTACACCAGCATGAAAATTTATTCAAACTTATTTTATTTACAATTTACAATTCAATGATAGAATCATTGTCCAGAATCAGCGTCCAAAAGTAAGATTGTTGAGTGGCGTTTGATCAACTTTTCTGAATACAGAAGTCTCATGGCTCTGCCTGGATTCTATTTTCTGCTTCTATCAAAATATACTTATCAACTAAGCTATCAGATAAGTGAAAAAATCAACAAACATCCTAAAGATTTTGAGTAGTGTTTCACTATTAGAATAAGAAGATTTTTAATTATTTAGAATCAATTTTACTTTTCTAAAATAGTGGTTACCATTTCCGAACGGAAATTTTCAAAAAAGTCCCCAAGTCATGGCCTAATTACAGAACAAGAGTAAGTGAACTTCTATGTTTTCGTAAATTAGGTTCGCTCTGGTTGGATCTAACAAGTGGGGTTCACATAAAAAGGGGAATGAATATACATAGCTGGAGTGCATAACAAGGTATAATAGAGCGAAAGGACAAGAGTCATTAAAGCCCCGTTTGGTAACAATATCCAAAGGTTTGAGGATTCCTCACTGCCCTGGAATAGGGTTTTCCCCATTGAGGATTTGTTTAGTAGAAGATTTCTTAGGCCACATTTGGTAACAGGTGAGGAATTTGTAGATTTGAGGATTTTATCCCTCCCCCCCTCAACTGTGGATTTTTTACATCCTGTGTGTTGGGCTTTTCTTTTTGTATTTTATTTTATTTTTAGGGGTGGTGGTGGGAAAGGAATGAATTTTGATCTGAGAATCCTAAAACAGATGGCCCAAATCCATAGGGGGTTTTCTAATTGCCAAATATGGGCTTTCCAAGACTTTGTGGAAAGCAAAATCTTTTCCCTGAGGATTTGGTTGCCAAACATTGACCTATATCTGGGATAATTTGGAAATCCCCTCATCTGTTTATCACGTCTTTGGAAATCTGTTGAGGAGTGCACCTACTTTGAATCAAGACCATTCAGTCAGCTTACCGCTCCCCTCCAAAATTGAATTGGCGTATGCCTTGAATTTGACCTTGATGAAAGTGATATTCACTGTTGAATTTGTCAAGTGGAAAACACATGATTTTTATATGGGAGTATGTTACTTTTGTCGAATCTGGAGGTGAATTTCATCCAACCATAGTGAAGTTTGGGGACATCATCACTTCATTGGTTATGGCTTGATAGAACAAACGGCTTGGATTTTCTTGGGCTGTGTAGATTTTTATTTTAAATCGGATATTCGTGACCTTGCAGATCGATTAGACTCGGGTAGTTATTGTCATTGTTTTGAAAATCAAAATTGCATTGCAAATCATTCAAGAGTAGAATCAAATTGGCATTGTGAATCATAGGTTTTTTTTTTTTTGTGTGTGTGTGTAAAAAAAAGTATTAGAAAATTTAAATATAAGATGAGCCAGTGGCCCAATGGAAGGTGCTCGCTATTGCAACAAAGGGCTTTGGCCGTGTGTAAATGGTTTTGCACTAAAAAAGGAATGCTTCAGTTTCAATTGAAGGATGGCATTTCCAGAGTTAACAATTCCATTAGCAGGCGCCCTTTTTATGATCCTAATTCCTAATTCATTCAATCATAGCTAGAGACTTCAATATAGTCAACATATTGTGTCATATCGCATCTGATACTTAACTTTTTACATGTAAAATCTATGTCCCTGCTCTATTCATGGTGTGGCTATATCCATGCCATAATGAGCTTCATAGTTGCAGGCACTTTAAACATCATTCTTATTTTGAGTAATATTCTCCATTTGATTGAGCCATGCCATAGGATGTAATTTTCCTATGGCATCCGAGAGTCATATTCAGGGTCATGGCTAGTCAAGGGGCTACTGGAAGTTTAATTCAAGCTTTTGAAAGGTTGCCATGCATATTTGTTAGGTTCACATTGTCCAAATCCTTTAGTCATTCTTATTTAGTAAGCATGGCAGTCTTGTGTGATTCAACTGAACTGCATTTATGTCTTAATCAAAATAGTGAATTACTTTCGTGGCTTGTAATTTATTGTTTGTTTGTGAAACACAGCTGCTGGAGCTGGACTTTCAGGAACTAAAATGGCTAGGAGAATTGGTGAAGTTGATGAATTTGAATTCATTCCTCTTGGGAAAAACCATAATCAGGGGGTGAGATGTCCTTCATTTGCAGCTTTGTGTGTCATTTGTTGAAGCCTACTTTTTGACATGAAACAGGATAATTAAGCACCGTCACCGCAGCCAATTCTTATTATTTGTAGGATTTATTAATTATCTTTTTTTTCAATCATTCAGCGCCTAGCAGTTGGCATTTTGGTATCTGGATTTGTTTTTGAGGAAGAAGATTTCATAAGGCCTTGGGAAGGATGCAAAGATAACCTGGAGAGGTACATCACATCATGTAGTGAGTTTATTTAAGTGTTTGTTTAGTTGCAGCAAGTGTGGATCCGTAGTTGAATGGGCCATGTTGTGCATTTTTTTTATAATAGTAATGGGTAAATTTTATAGAAAAAACTTTACATCATAGTAGACCCCCAAAGTAAAAACGTGGGTATAAGAGTCCTATACCCCTATGACACAATTACATAAAATACACCTCCCAAGGGGAAGACTTGATGGCCCCCTGTTCTGCTACAGCATCAGCCAATCTATTGGCTGTCATTACCACATGTCTGAACACCACATGATGAAGGGAAACCAAAGCCTTAATCTCGTGTGATGCATCTTGCTTTCAAAGTTGATGTAGTTTTGTTATTTAACATCTCTATCTTAATTTTTTGCCCGTCTAGTTTCTTCAGGGTCTTGTGCTTGAAACCAACACTTTCTTCTCCTTGTCTGTCATAAATTTTTTTTTTTGAAAGGTAACGGTAACTTGAATTAAAAGAGAACACCAAATACAACAACCACAAAAAATGTTGTCTGTCATAAGTTGTACATGGCAAAGCACTGAACAATATTGTTAATGGACTGAGTTCCTACTTCCCGCTGGAAAGAGGCAATTTTTTTTAATCCAATTTGAGAAAATTCAGATCATGGTAAAATTTCTATCTTGAAATGAATTTGAGACAACTGTTACTTTTGAGGAAAAACAATTGGTTATCCTAGGTGAAAATGATTGATAATTCCCCGACTTGTTGAAATAGAGAACCATTGGCTTATATATACCCTTATGTACAAGGGAAGCAATGTGAGGGAAAAATTGGTAGAATGTATAACTGTCTTCTTCAGTACCATTCTGGATCAAGAGTTTTTTAGTTATCGATAACAGTGTGATGAGTTCATTTGATTGGACAGAGACAAAGTACAGATAGAAAGTAATTGACTGCTAAGAGATAGATAAAAAGAGAAAAAAAAAAGGCAATGAGAAACTGAATCATTGGATCTGCTTTCCTCTAAGTATTGTGGAAGTCAACGTCTGGGTTAAATATCGTCCTTTATCTTGTTACTAATATAATGCAGCTCCCATGGACCCTTCCTTCTCAGCATTTTGAGAATCACTCTACACAATGAGATGCTTCAAAAGTAAATGTTTTGAAGACCCTTAGAGCTTCTTTGATGGACAAAATCTAAGCTTCATTATAATCCCCTTTTTATGGGTTCTTGGAATACTTTTCTTAGACTGAAACTACAAAGACAACGATAATATCTCCAATGCTGTTGTGGAGGACACCTAAATCCACCAGACTTGTTTTTTCAATCGGCAACCCATCAACTTCAAATTCTAAGGTGCTGTGAGGAAGAGGCCTGCATTTTTAATATGTTTCAGGTAGCAGGTAAAAATGATTAGTAGTCATACGATACAAGGCACTGACGTTATAACTAGTTGTACATACCACCAAGGAAGATAATTAAACACGACACCAGAAATGAAATATATTGCCTGTATAGGCAAGAGAATGATACTCAGCCTCAATGCTGCTTTGTGGAATGCTAAGATAGTAGACTAGCTGGGCCTAGGAAAACAGAATAGGCAGTGGTCAATTGATGGCAGTCGTCATAACTACTAGTGCAGCTCTGTGCAACCACATCGAAGGAGGAGCTGTATTGGAGTCCTTGAGAAGTATGCCATGATAAATGATGCCATTAAGATGTTAGAATCAACTGGATCTTATAATGTAGTTCTGCATTTTCTCTTGTTGTCCACAATCTTGCATTCTTTTCCCTTTCTTCATTCCACACTGAAATTCCTCTTCCGCTTGCAAGTCCACCCTTTGCCCTCATTGAAATTTGTATAAACTGACAGACCAAAATTGAGTAGAATTGGATGGGACACCAAGTGTGTTTTTTATACAGACCAAAGGGGCTGTCACATAATGGGCTTCAGATAATAGGCCAGACCCAGGCCCACGGTTTGCCTAACAGGTCCAGCTGTTCACAGCAAGAGGGCCCAAGCCTTCCAATTAACCAATAAATCATATTCCTTTTAGCATCTTCTTTAGGATTATTATTTCTTTCAAGTATCTTGATTATTTTAATCTTTCTATATATTCAAAGGGTCTAGGTCCATTTAATGATTCTGTAAAAAGGGAACTTCTTTTTTTGGATTTCCAAGAGGATTATTTAAGGACCTCTCATGTATTCTTAAATTCATCTTCAATACTCTTCAAAAATATTCAGAGTTCATCTTCTCTTTGGGGTAGAACCCTAGAAATAATTTTGTTAGCTTGAAGGTGCCTGCATTTGGGTGGAGCCTTATCCACGAATCCGGCTGTGTCAGGATCATCATCATCATTTACATCATTATCATCATTTACTGTGCATCAGGTATTGAGAGACCAATTAATGAGAGGCATCGATGCCTTCTTAGATATGCACATTGTATTGCATCAGGTATTGAGTGACCAATTAATGAGAGGCGCCGATGCCTTCTTAGATTTGCACATTGTATATAGCATTCTTCTCTCATCCAATATATGTTCCCATGATATTATTTGGATTGACACCCATATTCTGTATCATAGGGTTGAGAGATGGTTCTTCATAAAGATCACACACTACATATAATGTTAGAATTCAATTTCTGGTAACTTAGCATGACCAACACATTCCTTTATATTTGTATGGGTAGCATGATGCTTGCATACTTAATCAAATATTCTTGTGAAGAGTTATATGTATACAACATTCTTCTCTCATCTTATTACCTGTCAACTGCAAAATTACTTGAAGAGATGGAGTTCTACCCTTATCATGCTGGCACATAACCTGATTACCCCTCTTAATTGTTACTTAGGGAGGTTATAAAAACTTGGTGTCATGATTCTTCATGAGGTCATGCCATAATGATGTATTATGGTAATTCTTATTCTATTTATTGACATAGCCAGCATATTCATTCTTTTATGTCATAATGATGTATCATGGTAATTCTTACTCTATATATTGACGTAGTCAGCGTAATCATTCATTTTGGGACAAAAAGCAATTAGTAATGCAAATTGCTGAAAAAGTTTTCTATGTTATTATATGCTGTTGTATTCTGTCTGCTTATAAGAACTTATTGGAGAATTTGACTGTCGTTCTGTTTTTGCACTATAAGGGCCCTGTATCCGAAACTTTGCCAATTAAGCTGCATGCATTTATGCATCTCCGATCCAATTATACGTCCAGAATAAGGTTCTATATCTAGTCGTGTTGTATTTTAGTAGAGTTTTTTTTATAGGTATGCTCTACAGTGGGAGTCTAAGTATTTAATTGCTGTGAGCACTGCAATCCAGGACTGGATTACTTCAAGTATGTTGCTTGATACCTTTTTACCATTACTTTGATCACCATATTTTCTTGTTATGTTGATATTGTTGTCCATTATTCAGGTCTCACGTTGGGGTTGATGAAGCAAGGTGCTATGGTGACTGTATTAAGCACATTAGTAACTGCATTGGCGTGGCCTGCTGCATTACTTTCAGCCACTGATTTCATAGACAGCAAATGGACAATTGCAGTTGACAGGTTTCTCTGGTTATATCTTATCCTTAAAAGTTTCCAATTTTCAACTATATTCTGGGATCCACATTTTATGAGTCCAACCCATTTAATTAAATCCACTACCTGCAAATTGGTAGCCACCCAAATATTGCTCCAAGCAAATTGATATTTATCATTGCTCCAATTGGTAACTCATGGACTCTCGAGAGATTGGGAGTTATCACTATGTCGCCAATCCAAAAGACCTGGGTCTGTGCAAAAATTGGGGGACAGTATAAATTCTAGCCCTTTGGATTTAAGCCCTGAGAAATTGTTTTTTTTTTTCCTCGTTGGAATTGCCTGTTTTCACGTCTTTCATCAGAAATGCCCTCCTAGCTGTTGCTATAGAACAGTCAAGTTGTTCTAATAGTTATAGTTATAGTTATATATATATATATATAGGGGACATTCATGTGCATTCATCCCTCACTACAGGGTGAGGGACACTTTAATTGGCTTTCCCTCTTTGCACGTGAACATTCTTTTTCTGCATATGACCATATATGGCTTTTCCTCTTTTGCACATGAATATTTCCAATTATGTAAGTGACTTTCACCATATGGTGAGGGATGGATGCACATGAATATTCTCATATATATATATTTATATATGGAGATGCTCTTATGAGAGATAACTCTTACCTTATATAAGAGATTGGGGGGGGAGCTTACATTTAAGTTGTTGACATTGGATATGGATGTGAGGGGTGAGAGATATCTCTCATATGAGCATCTCCCATATCACCTTACTATGAGAGATAAGGTGGAGGCCCTCACATCCATATTCAATGACAACAACTTAAATGTGAGGCCCCCCGCCTTTATCTCTCATAGTGAGGTGAGAGATGCTCTCATAGGAGCATCTCCCATATATTTATTGCAGAGGTTTAATTTGACAAGCATAGTAGTATGCTATTGATTTATTTTGCATTATTCAGATCAGACAAAGCAGGAAAGCTCCTTGCTGAAGTGTTATTAAAAGGGTTGCAGGGAAGCAGGCATGTTGATCAATAAACTGAATGTGTCTCCCTGCAAAACCTTTTTTGCATGAATGACATAACGATTCATTTTCTGTCATTTTTGAATCTTTCAGGCCAGTCACTCTCGTTGGTTTTTCACTTGGTTCACGTGTAATATTCAAATGTCTATTGCATTTGGCTGAAACAGGCGACAATGGTTAGTTTTTAGATCACATGATGTTCTATATTTTATATTTCTATGTAAGGAATCTAGGTGGGATGATTGATCAGCATTCAAAAGTACTGATTCATTCTTGTATTGGCAGCTGGACTTGTGGAGAGGGTTGTTCTCCTTGGAGCACCAATTCCTTTCAAAGATGAGCATTGGGAGATTGCTAGAAAGGTAATTGTGATTTAAGTTTAATCTTATTTTATCATTTAGCAAGCAAATGTATCAAAGTGATGATGTAGGAGCAGAAAGACGGAGTTCATGTGGACTCCCATGTGGCTTACATTGCGCGAAGTTCTCCAAGTGGGAGTTTTCAACTCCTCATACTTTGTTTGCACAAGGAAATGGGTTATTAGTTCAAATCTATTTTTTCAATCGGTTATTAGTTTAAATATTTTAATAATTAAATTTGTATTTTTGCATTAGGAGTTATCCTTGGCAAATATTTGTTTAATAGTTATGTTTAGACTTGGTAAGAAATCAAAGCCGAGGATAAGTATGGGCATAGTTACTTGAGGAATTTGAGATCTTTCTTTGTAAGTTCTCTCTCTCTTTTTTTTTATCTGGATTGGTGACGATAAATTATACTAAAAAAAAAGGATTACAGCCAAAACATTACACCCTACCACAAAGATAGGGAAAAGGCAATGTTATAAAAGAGATGCACCAAAGATGTTGAAGAAATCAAAGAAATTACGTAGTGAAAGCAAGCAAATTAGAAGACCTATCTACTCCTTGTCTTGCTGAAGCATTTGCAAATTTTTTTTAGGCCATGCATATTTTTTTTTTTTTCAAATTGGTCGTGTTAACCTCATTAAGAGCTTGGAATCATTTTTATGGAGTTAGAAACTTCTATCAGTAATCTGGCATGGGTGGTCTTGTTGAATGATTTCAGGATGCTTAACAGTGATTTGTCGTCATCCTTCATGTTTGGTCGTCAAAGCTTTTCTAGCAATATGCTAGTCCCCTATGCTAGTCTTCCACAAAATGCTATGAAGAAACTCATCCTCTGCGCATGTGCCATATGTCCACTTCAAGGTCATACCATTCAAATATTGGTATCTTGTGAATTCAGTGTTTCCCAAGTACCAAGCTGATTTGATGGACCTTACTGCTTGCCATTTTCTTCTGGCCACCAATTGGATGATATAATTGCCTGATCACCATAATTTTTTGGCGGAGCTACATCCAAAATGGGCGCCATGATTGACATGCATGGTGGATGAGTTGCCGAAAAGCTTTACTGTGGAATACTGGGATGGGAGTGTTTCCATTAACTGATACTTGCTTTGGACTCCCCAGCATTAGTTATGTGTTCTGACAACTGACAAGACTGCAAACATATGAAATTTTAATCTTAAACATGGCTCCTCAGAAAGCTTCGTTGTATTATATGCTATTTTCATTATTTCAACATCTCTCAAGATGTCCTGTTGTGCAATCTTCATGTTTGCAGGTGGTGGCTGGGAGATTTGTGAATGTCTACTGTACAAATGATTGGACACTTGGTGTTGCTTATCGTGCAAGGTATGAGTGATTGATCAGAATAGAAATTTGCCCCTAAAATAAAGCATGCCTGTTGATATATACAGATCCCATTGTGCAGCCTACTTACTCAAGGATTAGCTGGAATTCAACCCGTTGATGTGCCTGGAATTGAAAATGTAAGTAAATGCTTACTCCATTTCTTCCACCAAACTGATATACTCAAAATGGCCTTTTTTTTGTTCCCCTTTCAGGTTGATGTCACAGAGCTTCTTGAAGGCCATTCTTCTTATCTTTGGACCACACAGCAGATCCTGGAAAAACTTGAACTAGATACATACTACCCTGTTTTCTCAAGCTTTCCTGCCAAACCCCAATAAAGTATGCTGCAAAGTTACTGCCACATCTCTATCAGCCTGAGAGATTGAAGCATATCCTTGCTTAAGCAGGAATGGTTTATTAATTCCTGCAACTGTTCTCATTGATCAAGTCGCGGCTTTGTCCTCCACTTCACTTGTTGATGAATTGCATTCTGATTAGCCTAGAGTTGGGAGTCACCCCAGGGTACACAGGTCAGTTGCTGGAGAATACATGAGTTGCTGAGGACAGCTGATGCCCACCACATTGATGGACTCTTTTTTCTGATACCCCATGTTATGAAATTTGGGTTCAGGTGGCAAACTTTAGTAAGGGATTAATTTCATACCAACAAAAGTTATGTGTGGAAATACAGGGAAAATATGGAAACCCCTTGAACCGAAAATTTCTTCCTTTGGGTTGTTTTCATTTCATTCATAGGTTATATTGATTAATTTGTACACAGTTCAAAAGATATGTAGCACGAGCACTTCGGAATGAAAGAAGTAATTTTTATTGAAAGTTGGAAAACTTTGTTACCGTGGTGTGAATAATGTGCGCAGCATGATAGATTGCATTCTTTGAATAATAACCACATGGCAGTGTCTAAGGGTCTAATCGGGCTTGCAACTGTAGGCTTGGATTGGTTCAGCTAAACAGGCTCAAATGCAAGTCAAAGCCTCCTTAAACGGGCCTCACACTTGTGGGAAGCCCTGGCTGAATTGTGGCCCGTTGAAAGCCTTAGTAAAAATCACTTTTATGAGATGAGGCCGATTAGATGTGCTCACATCTTAATCTAAACATAAAAAAGTTTGAAGGAAAAGATTCATGGATTTATCTATGAAAAACTGCTATCCTCATGTTAAAACCCCACGCTGATCTACCAAAAGTACAAATAAACAATAGCTAACTTTAGACCACGTCAATTTGCCATTTTAATTCAAACACCATGCAATTACCATGAACACAACCCAAGCAGTTTTTGAGTAAAGAAGCAATGCAACAAGAAAAAACAAATTTCAGGAGCCTCTCTCTCTACTAGTAAAGGTTAAGAGGAGAAAAATTTATTCCCGTCTCACAGGAGTTCCACAAGGAAATACTCATGTGGTGATGACAAAGAAAACCCAGTTATCACCCACTCAACACTCTTTTAACTAAGAAATCACTATCAAGAAGCTCTCCATCAGTGTTTGCAGCGGGGCCTGCAAAACTTCACACAGTCATAGAAACAAGGTCCATGACAATGTAGAGGGCATATGAGCTTCATGCCCTTGCATGGACCCTTTCTCATACAATGTGCATACTCTCCTACCTTAAACACACCATACCCATCCATTCTATCTTTCTTCTTAGCACCCAATCTTCCTCTCTCTCCTTTGTTGTTTGCTCCTCTACCACATCCTTCACCTCCTTTTCCCCAACCCCAACCTCCACCACCACCTCCACCACCGCCCCATCCCCAACCAAACCAACCTCCACCTCCACCTCCACCCCCACCCCCACCCCCACCTCCACCTCCACCCCAACCCCTACCTTTACTGTTCTTGTTGTTGATGATGACGTTCGTGGTATTCCTCTGGGCTTGAGTGGCTACCTGATTCCCATGAGCAACTCTCTCAGTGGCATTGCCATTTTTAGTTTGTGGGGAATTTTTTTTAATGTCAGAACCAACTGCAACACCCCAACACAAGCAGACAATGACAAGAAACGAATATAGAAAGCGCCAACTCGTTCTCTCCAACATTTCCATATAGCATCCCCACCCCAACACTTTGATCTGTCTCTCAAACACTACACATTACCGACCTCTATTTCAAGGCAAAGGAAGGAAAGATGGGATGGGGATGAGACTTGGGTGTTACTTCTCACCCCACACGCAGTGAGTGAAGCTAATCATAATACCAAGTGGATTCTTGGATTGTTCTCTGCTACTATTATCTCCCTTCTCCATGGTCCATCCAGTCAGGGATGGACCTAGTCACAGCCACGCGGGTGCAGTTGCATCCGTTAAAACCACGGCACGCTTCAAAAAATCCAATTAAGATTGTGGGCCCACCCTCAAAATTCATGGTTTGCCCCCCCCCCCCCCCCCAAAAAAAAAAAAAACTACCATTTGCACCCCTCAAATGAAAATCCTGGGTCCGCCACTGCTGATCCAGTGCTCCCTCAACGGAGGCTTCTTATGCAAGTCTGTTGGTAGTTGTTGGAAGGAAATTAAGGTGTTTATTTTTATGCAAGTGGTAGCAATACAATAATCGACGGTTGGTGGTCATTGCCAAACTCTTGATTGATATGGTTGCCCCAACACATGGAAGAATCATGACACTTGCTTTGCTGACCTAGAAATGAATGGTAATGTTCATGGGTTCAGGCTATCAATCTAAATTCATCGCGGCGGGGTCCGCCTTTGAAATTCAAATCGTCACATTGATTAGCTCTGAAACATGTGATTGAGCCTGACCAACATTTTAATCATGCATAGGATCAAACATACCCAATTATGGGTCTTAGCACAGCCGGACCCAACCCAGATCTGAACCATTTAGAGCCTTACATATGGATTTCAGTGGATTGCCGGTCTTGGTTCTATCTAGGTAATCGGTGGCCGTTGGGTTCCAAGCAATTAGAGGACCTCTGGTTTTGAAACTGGGCCAGGCTCAAATGAAGATTGTACAAGCCTATCCCAATTAGCAACAGAGACCCCACTGCCCTGGCCCCAAGTTAATAATTGGCTATTGACCAAGCCCTAGTTTGTATAAGATCTGTTCAAAATTTCAATAGTAAGCATGATATTCATCAAGAACGGCTCCTTACTGGAGTTGTAAGGAGTGTCGGTTCTTACCTGACTGCCCGTTCGAATCCTAGATACCTCTTTCTGCTTGTGTAGGCTCCTTTTCTATTTGTACGGTCTTCTTTTTCATTTGAGTGGGCTGCTTTCTGGTGTGTTTGCTTGCTCTCTCGGGTCCTAGCCCCTTGACTGGGTTACCATGAAAAAAAAAAAAAAAAGCATGATATTCATTTGGAAAACTCTCATTTTCTGTCTTTCCAACAGAATGTCTTCTCCGATCCATCCAAAATGTCATCTTCCTTTTATCTTTTCGGTTAGAAGTAGGACTGAGTATGGGTAACTCAGGCTACTTGGTTCACTTCGGTGTTCGTTTATTGCCTCACCATGAAGTGGATAAGTCATCTGTGAATAGGGACTGTCCATCTACTTTTTGTACGCAACAGGGATGACCCACTTTATAGAAAAGAAAAGGGAAATTTTCAAATAAGGTTTAGGTTTTTGCCTTATTTAAAAAAAAAGACATAAGTTTTAAAACTTTTCAAATTAGTCCCTAAGTTTTTCATGAAATTTTCAATTAAGGACATCTGGTCATTTAAAGGTATTTTTTATGGTATTTTCTCTCAATTTTTTAAAAATACGCAGAGTACCTTCATTGAAAATCATGACATGGTTCTGGCAGCCACTATATTTAGCCGAAGTACTTAGTTTAACTCGATCACTATAAGACTGCTAGTGAAAAAAAGGAAGAAAATATAGAGAGAGTGAAGGGGAGGTTTCATTTCATTAAAGGATAATTTTGGTAGTTTAAGAAAATTAAAGAAAAAAATTTCCGGAAAATAGCTTTAAATTGATGAACGTCCTTAATTAAAAACTTCATGAAAAACTTAGAGACGAATTTGAAAAGTTTTAAAATTCATATCCTTTTTTTAAATAAGACAAAAACTTAAAGACTTCTATGAAAATTCCCCCAAAAAATGCCATTTGATGAGTTAAGTTTCTACCCATTTCCACGAAGATAATACACTTGCCATTGTGCACTTTGGAGGATATTCATTACTCATTCAGGGCAATATGTCACTTTATACATGGGCCCTTCTCACTGCAGAACCCATCAGATGATGTTCTGAATTTGATCCCAATAGCCACAACTGCTGTCGGCGTTTAGGCCAACGTAGGCATCAACATGTCCAGAAAAAAGACATGTTAGGATGGGGCAGCCGCTGCATGGTAGTATGATGCAGCATCCGGTTAAAATCATGGGTGGAGAATACATTTGGAAAATCCAAACCTCTTATTACTCTTAGTACCATTATGGTGATCAAATGTTAAATTATTATTTAAATTAGTGAGATGGCCACCGTTGGATCAACTAAACTTGAAATTCGGGATTAACTTTCTTTACTTCCTCTTTTTAAAGGGCAAAAATGGAAGGAGCCTCCTTTTGTGAAATCTGGTGGCCGATCCATCGGTAGACCCATTGAAATAGATGTTGAATATTCATATGTAGAGTACACAATGGACCTTTAGACATTGAAACGGTTTAGATTTTTCAAATGTGGCCCCACCCATGATTTTATCCGGGTGCTGCATCATACTACCATGCAGTAGTTTGATGGTGTTATTTGGATCAGGACAGAATGATGATCAAAGGGAATGGGATTCGAAATTCAAGATTGTTTCTGACCACATGTTGAGATATTTATTGTGCGGTTGAATCATTGAAGAGCACCCATCAAGTGTCTGTAATTGTATGGCCGACAACCGTTCCAAAGAGTCCCGAGATTCTCTTTAGGATCAGAAAGGACCATCTTTTTATAAAAAAAAATTCTCTTTTGATCTTTGGTTTATTCCCGAGTCTTCCTGCAATCAAGGCCACTACTTTTTATTAGAATAAATTTAAGAATTCAGATTCTTTTTTATGCAATCAATTACAGACACTATGCAATCAAGTGTCTGTAATTATATGGCCGACAACCGTTCCAAAGAGTCCCGAGATTCTCTTTAGGATCAGAAAGGACCATCTTTCTTTGGGTTTTGAAAACATCTCTTTTAATCTTTTGGTTTATTCCCGAGTTTTTCTGCAATCAAGGGCACTACTTTTTATTAGAATAAATTTAAGAATTCAGATTTTTTTTTCTATTGTATAATAAGTGAGTTGAGTTCAATAAATAGGCCCCACTTAACATTTAAATCGAAATCATGTATTGATAATTATGTATTTTCGTGTATTGAAAATATGTAGTTTTGCATCTGCTTGGAGTGTGGAAATGTTGCATACGATGGGGAAATAGAAATTCTACACGTTTTCATCCGGTTAGAGCAGTGAAAGTGTTGCACAGGAGGAAATTAGAAAATCTGCAGGATTTCCTCTACTTATAGCAGAGGAAAAGTGGCAAGGGTGGAACTTAGGAAATCTACAATTCATGATGGGTTACCTTCATTTTGTGTCATTGGGTGTCATTTACTCCTAAGTAGGGATGCTTGTGGGTCAAGCCCGCATAAGCTCAACTTGAACTTCACCAACACAATAGTGGAATTGGGTTGTGCTCTTAAGCCTGCGGGCTAAACTATAGCCTAACCTTTTATCCTAGCTAGCATATTCAATATGAATAACAGTACATATGGTTTTCAATTGAGATGAGCCTCAACCTTTATTTTAGGGCCATGGCTAGGTGTGTTTTTTTAAACTTATGCCTGATGACTAAATGGGTCCTGGTTCACAATCTTTAGCCCGACTAGACCCAAAGAATAAAAAGCCAGACTTTTGGGAAATATACAGCACTCTTCAGTGGAACCAACCCATTACAAATCTAAATCACTCAATTTAAATGTCCCTTTCTTATATATCGTTAGGCCAAAACTCACTATAATAAGAGTTGAGGCCACCGTCAAATCGGTCAATATAAAACGTATCAGGATTTTTGTAATATTTTGAGAATAATAGGACAACCCCCAAAGTCGGTGGTCCCATTCTCAACCAGAGCGGTCCTCTCTTTTACGTGTGCAGTTGGTCTTTTCCCAAAATCAGTTGGGTCTCAAGAGGGCAGTCACCATAGCTTTTAAAAAATAGATTTCGTGATATGTTATTTACATCTTTTATACATGCTCAACTCACAGTGGGCTCAATTTTTATTGGCGTTGGACTAGACCCATAAGACCCAGAGGCATTCCTTTTCCTTTTTTTATTTTACAGCTAACATTTTGATAGATGGGCCAGGCAAGAATCTCACGGATTTCACGTGAGTTGTAGCCGAGCCATCAGCATCCTATGAACGTGGGCTTCCAAATTAAAAATCCTTCAATCCCTCTCTGTCCTACTCTAAATAGGGCATCAGATTTGATGATCTCTGTCTAATAAATCAAGTTTTCTATTAGCTGCTTCTTCATATATTTGTTTCAGTAAAGGCACGTGCCAAAATGTAACAACAAAAAAAAATCTCTAATAGTACATGACTTCTGAAAACAAGAGTTAATTGGTAGAGACAACAATAAACAATAATTGATAGAGACAACAATACTTTTTTCTTTGGTGAAAGTGAAAGTTTCCACTAATAGGATTGAGGTACAAGGAGGTGGCCACTTGGGCTCTTCTAAAGGCTACTAATGGCATGAGCAGTACCTCTGCAAACAAGTATTTGGAAGGAGAAGGAGAAGGAGGAGGAGGAAGAGAATGAGAGGAATTCAGAAGAGGCTGGAAATATGCTTGGGCCTATTTAACATGGCAATGGATTGGTTTCTTATCATCATTGAAGCAGCACATGGGTTTCTCGGACTCAATCCCTCTCTATTACCCTCATCAAATGTTCCCATGCATATTTCTCTGTATGGCCTTGGGCCTTGAAGTGAAAAATCCACCCCATTTCAGATCAAGCACTGCAGTGTCCATCCTATGGATCTATTCTACTTGCTTCATGGTTTTCTGGTTTTTATTGAAATTTCTTTCATGTCTTTGATGTATTGAGCTTGAAAAGTGAGAGAGTGGTTGGTGGGTGGGTGTGTACTGACTGTGTAATATTCCTGGGTGTATCAGTCTGTACTTGAGCAGTTGAGACTCTTATTATGTGTAAACTGTTGAGATGTTTCATTGATTGCATTACAAAGGAAAGGGCACTCACAAGAGAAATACTTTGGTGAGAAGATGTGAATTTTGTATCTTTCTCTTTGCTACAATTACTGTCCTAGGAATAGTTACTGAAGGAAAGTAGCTGTTGGAAATAGATTACAGTAATTTAGACATCATTATCTTGGTCTCCTTTAACATTTTGCCTTGGACTTTAGCTCACTGTGTATATGATATAATCTTGATTGATTACAATCTTTTCTTGGTAGTTTGATTTTCTTATCCACTGGGTATAATTATCAGATAACATTCTTATCTTGGGATTTTGACTTTTTCATATTGGAATTTTAGCAGACTAGTATGATCTCCTACTGACAGTGAAGATGGAAATCCAGCTTAAGAACGGTCAGAACATTGATTGAGTTGAATTGGCTCAGCTTCAACTAACATTCATAGTGACAGTTGTAACTGTATCTGAAATCACACTTTTGTCATGTTGAGATTATTTGAGAACTGTATTCAGTTAGTCACTGAATTATTGGTTAGCTATTTAGAAGATGATTCCTCTGTGTATATATTCAGCTCTCTGGGCTTGTAATTTAATCTGACCTCAATGGAATATTCTTGAAGAACTCTCTCTCTCTCTCTCTCTCTCTCTCTCTCTCTCTCTCTCTCTCATTCATGTAATCACTGACAAATCAGGAAGGTGCTAAAAGGGCCATCAATCCACTATTGTAGGATCAAATTTGTGGAGAGTGAGGGCGCTGCGAGGAGATTTAGATAACCTCATTATTTTCCTAGAATTTGATTCTCACTAGGGAGAGACACAGGTGTGTAATCAATTTTATGCTAAAATTGAGAGCAGTTCAAATTCATTTGTAAAGAGATCTCTTAACCATTTGGACAAAAAGGCTTCTCTAATAAGTCCCACGAAAACCGAATGGCCTTCTTCTCCTGATGAATGTACTTGGACTTGCCTGATTTAGAGGTGATTGATGAACCTGCTAATTAGGCCCCGAACTATTTTAAAGAGGTGAAAGGTGAACACATTTCCCATATTCCCTTGATTCGATTTCTATTGAAGGAAAGGAGTTATTTTGGTGGTCATCTTTGGATATTCACCTTTGGTTCTTCATTTTTAATTTCGTTATTCATTACATGAAACAAACCTGCCCTTAATGACCAAGATATAACATTCAAACCACTCATAAGAAGACAAGAAACTAGAACTAATCTTGTATCTATGGTGCCTTTTTTCTAATCTTAGGCACTAGGGACGTGGAGATCAATGTGGCCTAAAATAACAGGCGGAAGAACTAAAGATGAAAAATAAAAATCTGTAGTTTACAGCAGAAGCGCTTTGACACGGGCCGGGCAAGACCGAGCCCAGCCGACGCTTTATTGCTCGGGTCCGGTCTGAATTTAAAATTTAGGCTCATTTAACATCTGGGCTTAGCTCAAATTAAGCAATAAAACCCCTGAACCCGAACAAGATATACCTTTCATCTATTGAGGCATGTTGACTAATATCACTTGAGCATCTAAAATCGACCGATCTTTACCCATCTAACATCCTTTAGATAAAGAGAGGATGGTACTAATCCTTGAATCCTGGACCTCTTGCATGTACTTCTAATCATGCAACCAGTGAGATACAAAGAAGATTGGTTACCAATCTGACATCCTTGGATCCTTTTTTATATAATGTAGACCAAAGCCCTCTTCTCCTTTGAACCATATAATTTCATGTGGGTTCTGTCTCCTGACAGGGCACTAATCCACCATCCAAAGAATGGTCCATAACATGACGATCTGATTTCAACATAATGGGCCCTATTCAGGGGTGGAATTAAGTACTTGCTCCCTGGGGTGGTTTATTAAATTTCCTCTCCTAACCAATCCTATCAAAACCTCAAACACTGCATTTCCTTTTGAGCTTGAGTCATTTTTTTTGGAATTCAAACTCACGACCGGTGGACTTTGATATCATCTTAAATTTTTTTAGCTGACCATTCCTAGCAAAACCTTTGAGGCTTTAGTTAAGGCAGCATAAGTACTTTTCAATACATCCACTCTGGTGGAGCCTACTCCTCAACACGGTCCCATCAAACCTTGCTTTGCAAACCCATATGTAAATCTCAGGTCTACTCTAGAATCCCATCTAAAAATCCCGAGTCCGCCCCCAAAACCTATGTGAAAATTCTGGATTTACCCACAAAATCCAACAGCCCGTTTGGATCCGCCCCCTCAAACAAAAATCCTGGGCCTTCGGCACTCCGGTCCAATTGGGCCTAAATTCTAGTCCCAAAGATACAATATACAAGTCCATGTACTTGGTCGAGGAACCATACACATATCACCTTATCCCAACTTGAGAGAACGTTGCGAAGCAGAGGAGCAGAAAAACACGCACCGAGTCGATGCTAACCTTGCAACAGTTCCCGAAACCGGGTTTCGGTTTTCCATCCAAACACGGTAACTCATATTTCATTCTCCGTTTCTTTGTAATTGGAGCCTCAAATTCCTCGTTTTTTTGTTCAGGACTTGAACTGGAAAGTGTAGTAAAGTAACATCCATTAGCAGCTTGACTGTTTCCTTGCCGGTAATGAAACGGTTGATTTCCATGTTCTTCCAGATATTTTACACTTCTCTATAGTGGCTTTGTGCGATTCAGGAAAATCCAAATTTACTAAATTCCATGGATTCCAATTTTCCCATTTCAAAGATGGGCCACTGCCTAAAGTAAACGTTCTTGTTTCATCTCACCACATTGGAAGCATTGGGGTGTGAAGACTGAAGATTCTTTGAACGGTATCAACCCCCTCCAATTCATTTCCGTGCAAAGAACAAGCTATCCTTTCTTTCATTTTGCTTATGGCCAACTTTTTTTTGTAATGATGGGTTGAAATGGATGATGGGTGTTTCCATTTTTACTTAGGAATAGGAAAAACTTAGAAGCTTGGAATCATTAAGACCCATTTGCCTACTTTGCAGTGAATTCCTAGGAATTCACAGTAAAATGAGTTCCAACAGAGGTACATAAAAGATGTAAGTGGTGAAGAATAACAAGGTAGAGATTGTGTATATTGGACCCTCACTTTATTTCATTTACTACAGTGATGGCTTCATAATCATTTTCTAGGAAAGGGTAGACTATTTTATGGCCATATTGTTCATGTTCATATTTACGATCCATTAATAAGAAGTCATTGTTTAGACTTCCTACAAATTCAATACCAATGAAACAAAGGGAATTTATATATAGTTGAAGAAATTGCAAAAATGACTTTCTGATACTACTTAATGATTACAATTCTGCTCTTTTTTTTTTCTACTAATTGTTTGTGACATCTTTTCATTAAAATAAAATAAAAATTATGAGTGCTTAGGCATGTAAATAAACTGAAGATTTGATAAGATTGATGGTATTCCATGTCATAATGTAGGCCCATCATTTTCAAGGAATGGATTATGTATCATGGTAAACAGAATGAGCATCAGAATGATGGCCTTAAGTGGAAGTAGAGAAAGTTTAAGTGGAGGTGAACAAGTTGGCAAACCACTTTACCTTGGGATGGACTTTGGCACATCTGGAGCTCGATACGTTCTCATTGACAAACAGGGGACTGTTCATGCTGAGGGAAAAAGAGAATATCCAAAATCCATTGTAAGATTTTCACTCTAAGAATACGCTTATGACGAAGTGTCTTGTTTCATGATGATTTTTTTCCTTTGTTCTTTTTAACAACCAATGGTTGGAGCGGAGGTAAGGCACTGCTCCTTGCGGGGAAGACCTCATAAAGAAAGAACTTACTGGTGAGGTGGCATGCCTATTAAAAATTAGATCTGACTACTTGATACTGGACAAGTGAGCTGAGACACCTTGTTTAGGTGTCCTTTGGAAGACGAATATTTGACCTCTGTTATCTCCATTCCAATTAGTAGTTTTGACCATGAAAGCTCTACAAGCATGATGTGGAAATTATCAAACATATTGATGATCTCCGGGGACAGTTACTTGTATCTCTGTATGATGATCGGAGAACATTGCTGTGAGACTGGCAATAATCTCTCTTACTACTTACTTATATCTCTATAGAGTGTAAAGTGGAAACGGCTTTCCACTCTCTAATATGCATGTAAGTTGGAAAAATCCTGGGTCAATTATGATATTTATCTTAATGAAGTCAACAGAGTCGTTGAGGCTCTTTGTGGTCACATTTGTTGGCTTATATGGGCCTACATGCCACCAGACCAATGACTTCTGACATGAGCATGAATAGATACTACAGTACTTGATGATGAAACCAAGTGAAACTCATTCAGAAACACATGATTACCAAGTTCTTCCAATGTTAAGACCACCCTCTCAAAATAAGGCTGTACAGTGTCTCACGGAGAGAAGCTCGAGTGCTAAAACCTTGTGTTTGTAACATCGCATATCAATTTTCCATAAACCATGATCATAGTTGAGTGATCATGCTCATCTTGTCAATCTATTGAATTGTACTTTATTGGAATTTTCTTATCAATGTGGTGAGTTTTCTCATTTTTGTACAAAGTATGTTATGCAATCTTCACATAATTCCACATGTTCTTCACAAATGTTTCTTTTCTTCTTCCACAACATGGTCATTGCTATATAAACTCAGAAGCCTATATTTGGGTGTTTAGACAGGCCAGCAATGTAATTGATTGGGCAACCTCCTGGAGAGAAACACTCTTTTTATTACTCGAAGATCTGCCAGTAAGTTGTTCTCCCTATGTCAGCTCCATATCAATTGATGGGACTTCTGCGACGACCCTTATAATTGACAGGTGCATGTTTTATATAGATAACGTCCCTAGTAAATCTGAATAATTGGAGGTTCCATCAACATGTAATTTGTGTTATTTTCTACACAAAGCCATTTCTGAACAGGGGTTCAAACCTTGTGACTGCAGCTCTACAGGAATGCCATTAAGCAGACCTTTACTCTATAATGAAAGCTGCCCTGATGCTTTACCAATGGTTAAATCCATTGCTCCTGAGAACCATACTGTGTGTTCCAGTTCATCCACCCTTTGCAAGCTCATCTCATGGTGGAATTCCCATCATTCAGATAAAGAATCTGCCATCTTGCAGCATCAAGCTGATTGGCTGCTCTGGCTACTTCATGGAAAGTTTGGCATGACTGATTACAACAATGCTTTGAAGGTATTATTTAACCTCATCATTATTCTGTAATCTTCTTGAATTATTTCTATGTAACTTGGACAGAGACACGTTTTGGAGTAGGAAACAGTAATCCATCTGTTCTTTTCTCCCCTTTTTTGAGAAAGCATATCTTTTTATTGAATATACTATATCATCTTTAATATCGAAGCCTTATCCCAACCATCCATGATGCATTTACGAGTTATGCTTCTCTACTCAACCTTATTCAAAGTAATGTGTTTTGTAACTCCACAATCTTGCATGTCATTTCTCTTTATTTTATACTCCCCTCTCCTCTTGTTCCTTGAACATAATCTTCTATATATGTGTTCAAATCATCTCGAACAACATTTCTTGTATTAACCAACCAATATTCTTGCTAGTAACTTGCATTTTTATGGAGAAGCTCACATTTTACCCACCATTCCGCCTGTTCTTGCTTGGATTTGTACCTTAAAGGCTTCACCATATGTCAACGGGCCTCCAACTAACCTTTTTGGGCCTCAATTATTAATCAGGGACAGTTCCAGATCCACTTGGGTTCATACCTGAATGGCCATGCACTCAAGTTATATGTCTAAATATATGAAATTTAAATTCTTAAATACCGTTTTAATATTATATTTAAATTGTCTTGATAAGAGCTCGTATCATTATATGTTTATTGATGTATAAAGTTATATAAATTTAATATTTACGCTCAGTATTATATTATAGCATTTTGTACATAAGTGATCCATTGACACCCTTTACTCCATTTTTGTGTCAATCACTGATTAAACTTGAAAATCAAAATAAACCAAGCTTATTTGTTCATGGGAGAAATTATAGCATTGATTCAAAAAGCAATTTTCTTTTCTCGTTTCTTTTTTTTTTTTTTTTTTCTATCTATCTATTCACGCTAGCAAATAGTAGAAAATCATCAGCAGAGAATCAAAATATTTAGCACCGTTGAAATTTCTGATAACATTTGTACTTGTCGCAGGTTGGATATGATCCTGAGACAGATTCTTATCCATCATGGCTGCTTTCTCAGCCATATTGCCGGCTATTGCCCTCTGTCAAAGCCCCTGGAACTCCTATTGGATTTATAAAAGAAGATATCAGAGTGAAATATGGTATGTTTGGTTCACATCTGTAGCAGATGAATGGCCTGCATATTCTACTCCTAACTGATGTGATTGATCATATTGCAATTCTAACTGAATTGGGATCAATTCTAATCACAGAATAAGTAAGAGTATGTTTGACCACTTAATTCTTAGGAGGTTCTAGGAAAGGAGGCCTTCACCTAGGGTGCTAAAAGCATGCAGGTCAAGGGTGGATTTCCCGAAGGGGCCATTTAATCACCAGAAACTATGATGCACGGATACTTCGAAATGGGAAACGTATCGTGTCGTATCGTATCCGACACTTCATTTTTTATGCGTAAAACCCATGTCTTTGCCGTGTCTATGGCGTATCCTAGCTGTATCCATGCCGTATCCGGGCGTCATAAACCAGAAAACATCTTTTTAGGGTGAAGGGTGGGTATCATTTCCCATTGCCGGGTGGAAACTTCAATGGTCTCCTATAGATCTCTGCCCTTAGTCCTTCATTATTAGGGAATTCACCAACTGTGCTCCCGGACTGATCTTCAATTAGGCATGACTTATATTTATACTTCACTGAATACTTCGAAACATTTCTCTAAGTGCTTATCAAAACCAAGTAACTGCTATGACTTGGGCCTGGAGCGTAAGAAAATCCATTTTGGGGTGTTTACCTTCTACCTTGGTGATAATAAATGATGGAATGTTACAAAAGATAATGTTAGTCTTCCTCTCAGGTTTTCCAAAGGACTGTGTTGTTTGCACTGGGACAACAGACAGTATAGCTGCTTTTCTTGCAGCAGGTGCAACACAACCTGGGAAAGCTGTAAGGTTCAGCTTTGCACTTCTTTGTTTTATCGATGAAGTTAATCAGAACAATGTTTCACGACAATAATTTCGTGATTTTAATTAGGTAACTTCTCTGGGTTCAACACTTGCTGTTAAACTCCTTAGCACTTGTCGAATTGAGGACGCACGGTTTGGTGTGTATAGCCATCGTCTTGACGATCAGTGGCTCGTAGGAGGTGCCTCAAATACTGGAGGAGCTGTCCTTAAACAGATTTTCACAGATGATCAACTGGAGCAATTGAGTAAAGAAATTAATCCCTCAGAACCTTCTCCTCTGGACTATTACCCATTGCCAGATATTGGCGAAAGGTTTCCTGTTGCAGACCCAAAAATGGAACCCAGGTATTGAACAAACCATATGATACACACTAGTCCAAGAATTTTCTGCACAAAGGGTAGACGCATTGTATTCTTATTAGCATTATCACTCTTTCTTGGTAAACCATGATAGGCCCACTTATTAATCTAGCCTAACCTGTTTACCAACTGCACCTATAACATAGGCCTAAATGGGTCTAGCTCCATCTAACAGATCTGAAAATTCAGCCCCAAGCACTGTACTAGCAGGTTGGGTCCATAGTCGAGTGGTCGTGCTGACCCTTTGGCACGCCTGAATATTGAGATTTTCCTATGCATAATGGCACTGTTTATGCAGTCAAGCAGGTTAATTTATCTCTCTGTATTTCTTTTACAGGTTACATCCACGCCCAGAAAATGATGCAGAGTACCTACATGGCATTCTCGAATCCATTGCCCGCATCGAGGTAGAGCATCCATTTTCTCTTAAACTGACAACGTGACTTGCTCGCAGTAGCAACCTGATTAGATAATTTACATTTTTTCAGGCAAAAGCTTATTTATTACTAAAGGAGCTTGGTGCAACTGAAGCTCAAGAAGTGTTTACTGCTGGAGGTGGAGCGAAAAACAAGCAATGGATAAAGATACGTGAGAGGGTGCTAGGTTTGCCTGTTAGTCGTGCACTGCAGACAGAGGCTGCATATGGAGCTGCTTTATTAGCACTGAAAGGTGCCCAACATAACCATCAATGAGAGGAAGATATATCGTTTGATATCAGCTTTATTAGTGCCCAACATAACCATCAATGAGAGGAAGATATATCGTTTGATATCAGCTTTATTAGCACTGAAAGGTGCCCAACATAACCATCAATGAGACAAAGATATATCGTTTGATATGGAAGTGATCATAGGAAATCAATCACAGGATAGAAGTGGTGGGTGAGATTAAAAAAACTAGAGGCATAACATTCATTATTATCATTCTCTATGTAGTATGTCTGGTTTCTTGCTCATCAATGGATGATTTTCTCAGCTTAATGGATTTGTTAGGTTCGAGAATTAGCACAGGAAAGGTTAGGTATTAACAGATGGACTTATGTTTAAATCAGTGTCAATGACCAGATCGATTTGGATCCTTGAGATGGTATGATTTGTGTCATGTTGCCTCATTGTCCGAACAAAGACTGAATGAACAAGCCACATTGCCGATGCGTAGACACATTGTCAATAAGAATTTTACCACTCGGAGCATGCCCACTTCTCTTTCAGAACTTTTTCAGATTTTTCAACTGTCCAAAATTACTCTTATGCTTCCTCCTTGAAAGCTTCTGCATTTATTGATCCCAAACAATGTTCATGAGACATGTTGCCGGTTTTCTCTTTTTGGTACTGTACTTTCATGAAAACCTGCCTGCCTAGGGACTGAATCCATGAAACATAACAAGAGTCTCTAAAATCACAGTTAATCATTACAAACTTAAATGACAACGGTTGAAAGCTTTGGCACGCCTAAGGAATACTGGTTAAAGCACAAACACTGGACAACAACAATATAACATGAGATGGACTAAAATTTCATATTACCAGTGCATACTGCAAAAACCCAACCGGGCAAGACATGAAAACATGGCAATCAATAGAACAACCCACCACCAAATCCAAGCAACTTAAGGACTCAAAAGTAAAATATTGTTTTCAACACACCGCAGTTAAATAAAAAGGAAAAAGAAAATAAAAGGAACTTAAGTGAAAGAGAGACCGCTAAAAGCTCCTTGCCACCGCCTGTCTAGCACCCAATGCTGGGTAATCAGGGAAGAAGATGAAATAGCAGCATTACATAAAACACAACCTACTAAATACTGTAAACCAAACAGTAGTAGCAAAAATATGGAGTTTTTGAAGTAATAATAGTTGTGGTCTTTAATGACAGCCTCCGCATTTGGCTGCATAGTTCACTTCTTCTTAACAGCAGACTTGGTTACCTTAGCACCTGTAGGATCCTTCTTCTCAACACTCTTAATGACTCCAACAGCTACAGTCTGACGCATGTCCCTCACAGCAAAACGGCCAAGTGGAGGGTAGGCAGAGAAAGTCTCAACCACCATAGGCTTGGTAGGAATCATCTTAACAAACCCAGCATCCCCGTTCTTCAAAAACTTGGGCTCCTTCTCGAGCTCTTTACCAGATCGCCTGTCGATCTTGGTCAGGATCTCAGCAAACTTAACAGCAATGTGGCAGGTGTGGCAGTCAAGGACAGGAGCATATCCATTGCCAATCTGCCCAGGGTGGTTCATTATAATGACCTGCGATGTGAAATTTGCAGCCTCCTTGGCAGGATCATCCTTGGAGTTTGATGCAACAAAACCTCGCTTGAGATCCTTAACTGCAACATTCTTCACATTGAAGCCAACATTGTCACCAGGTAGGGCTTCTTGGAGGGCCTCATGGTGCATCTCAACAGACTTAACTTCAGTTGTCAGTCCAGTAGGGCCAAAGGTGATGACCATTCCAGGCTTAAGTACACCAGTCTCAACACGTCCCACAGGAACAGTTCCAATGCCACCAATTTTGTAGACATCCTGAAGGGGAAGACGCAATGGCTTGTCTGTGGGCCTCTTGGGCTCGGAGATCATGTCAAGCGCTTCAAGGAGGGTTGGGCCCTTGTACCAGTCAAGGTTAGTGGACCTCTCAATCATGTTGTCGCCTTCAAAACCAGAGATCGGAACAAATGGAATCTTTTCAGGGTTGTATCCAACCTTCTTCAGGTATGAAGACACCTCCTTAATGATTTCGTCGTACCTAGCCTTGGAGTACTTAGGGGTCGTGGCGTCCATCTAAAGGAAAAATAGACATAAAAATTCAATCAGAGTGGAAAGAATAGTTTAAGCGATAATGCGGAGGAAAACAAGGCTCATATCAAATGAGAAGAATTACCCACATCGTCAAACAGAAGAATCTATATGTTATACAAAATCAGAAACATGAAAAAACATATATAATGTTGCTGACCAAATATGTAAAAAAGCAAACGGAAGAAACATAAGCTGACAAGAACATATGGAATAGAAGGATGCAATTAAGATGTCTCCTGGCATTTGGAAATGCTATTTTTTTTTTTTTTTTATAACGGAGGGTGTCTCAGCCCTTTGGGCGCCGGACTAATCCCTACAATCCGGGGGGAGCTAGGTAAATCCCCTGTGGCCCCAGTGTGCCATGTTTCTTCACAAGCATTCAGAAATTCCAGCTCCTTTTTTTTTGGTGGAACTTTTGGATGCTCAAGTACAAGGGGGCACATACAGGAACAAAGTTAAAAAATGGTCTTGGAATGATAGATGCAAAATCTTTTCAAGTAATAAAATACAAATAGATTCCAAATAATAGTTGTCCAACATTACTAAATCACTAAGATAGCAACTTACGCAGGAGAATAAAAAAAAAAAAACTCGCATCAGAAGTTGCAAGAACTTGCACAGGGAAAAGAAAACCACAATCAAGTGACAAATAACAGTTGTCCAACATTACTAAATCACTAAGATACCAACTTATCTAGGAGATTAAAAAAAATTCGCATCAGAAGTTGGAAGAACGGCATTGGGAAAAGAAAACCACAATCAAGTGACAAATTTCACCTTGTTACAGCAGCAGATCATCTGTTTCACACCAAGGGTGAAGGCAAGCAAAGCATGCTCACGAGTTTGCCCGTCCTTGGAGATACCAGCTTCAAAACCACCAGTGGTTGAATCAATAATAAGGACAGCACAGTCTGCCTGGGAGGTACCAGTAATCATATTCTTAATGAAGTCACGGTGACCAGGAGCATCAATAACAGTGCAGTAGTACTTTGTAGTCTCAAATTTCCAGAGAGCAATGTCAATGGTAATACCACGCTCACGTTCAGCCTTGAGCTTATCAAGAACCCATGCATACTTGAATGACCGCTTGTTCATCTCAGCCGCTTCTTTCTCAAACCTCTCAATGACACGCTTGTCAATACCTCCAAGCTTGTAAATAAGATGACCAGTGGTGGTCGACTTGCCAGAGTCGACATGGCCAATGACCACAATATTAATGTGAAATTTCTCCTTACCCATGATCACAAAAGAGCTGCAAAAGAGAAGAAATAAATATAGTTACAAAATGACAACCTTTCACCCTTTCACAGAAGGGTTAAAAAAATACAGAAGCAGTCTCTCAGCTGGTTATCGACATGGGCCTCAGTAGATAGCTCATAAGTAACCCCGTTGTTTCCAGAAAAAATAAAAAATAAAAATAAAACAAAGCAGGATACAACTCTCAGATGAGGTAAAGATTCAACTTCATCTGTGAAGAAGAAAAATCATCAAAACATGCGGTAGCATATGGAACACACACACACACACACACACACACACACAAAAACAAAAAAAAAAAAGACTGAAAAAAGGTCGGCCATTTGATTTTCTAAGGAGATGGAAGGTTATGTTCGCCACAGGTTCTGCAATTCAAAATAATACCTAGCATTTTACCAAATGGTAATCACCATTGCAGATATCTAAAATGCAAAGTATTTGTGCGGTTATGTACTTCATCCACCTTGCCTTTTAGGAGTATTGGATAAAATTATACACAAACAATTTGAGATTGAAGCAATAAATCTCTGATGAATTACTTTGTAATATATCCAATAGCAGGCCACAAATCAAGGGTTGTCATGTTACAACCTTAGAGATTCATAAGCAATACCAACTCAGCAGGACAGTTGCAATGGACCCATTTAACAGGCTACAACATCTAATCAGACCAGTAACAAGAAGTTTTGATCTTGTTATTGATTTCAATTAATATTTTAAAATTTGTACGGCATTCAGCTCAGAAAATGTCTAAGCTTCATAAGAGACAAGCAGGCACCAAAAGACAAAGATATCAAACCCTTAACTTTTCAATTGAGGACCCTTTAGGAAAACATGCACAAATAGACTAGATTTTGGCCCTGGGGATTTTCAGCATATAAGATTTAAGTTGCACAGACCATCCCAAAGCAAAAACTCATAATACAAGTTGTCTGGATCTAAACTTGTACAAACTTAAAATATAAGGATCTTCTAATTACACAAACTTCAAAACTCACAAAATCTCTATATTTTGAATCCATACCACCAACAGATAATCAAATAACAGATGTATAAATCATCAAAGACTTCTGACAAGTAAAACAAACTCATCCAATGATAGATCTAGAACTACACTATCCCAACAGACAAATAATAAATTGACTTGCTTTGCTACATCCAGGTCTATAACAGTAGATACAATAAACCTCATAACAGCAGCAACGAACAAGACGAGTGTGAAACAACAACAAAAAAAAAAAAAAATTACAGCACAACAAGGAATCGCAACCAAAAGCTACAAACCTAATAAACTAATCACGATCTTCACTTAAAACCCCGATTAGATCTACTTGTATCAGTCAAACCAAATACATCTCACTGCCAGAAACTACAAAAAATTAGGGTTTAAAAAAACTTAAAACGGATTCAGATTCCATCTGATAACAAAGAAGAAATCGCTAATCTACCACAAACTGCATCATTTTTCAAAGAAATCTCACAGAATCGATCCATATCAAAGATGTAATTGTAAATCTACAAAGAAACAACATCTAATCAAAGAAAAACCTGAGATTCATGAATCAGGCGAAGAGAAGATCATCATATGACCAAAATAGAGATTCAATCAACGAAAGGAGATATAAGAGAGACAGATTTTTACCTCTCGAAGCGAAGAAAACCTAAAAGCGATTCGCCGAGAACTGAAGAGCAAAGAAGAAGCAAAGACTCGAAGAGGGTTTGTGAAGGAGATGCAAAATGGCTTATAAAACCCCTTCTAGAGCCCACTGTCGTTAGGGTTTCTTTTAGGCCCTAGGATTTTTAGATCCAATGGTTGGTGTTAATTAGTTACATCCAACGGTCGATGTAAAGCTAACCGCTAAGATGGTGCCACGTGATTGCTGTTTTAGGGTTTTGAGACAGAGTTCTGTTGTGTTGATTGAAGTTGAACTCCAGTTAATCAATTCCTAACACTATGGGCCGGCAGGCCGGCAATGGGCGCTCACCCAACTTTAGCTTTAGATGTAGGGTATGAATTGGTGCCGTAATTAACTCCAAGGTGTTCGCCGAGCGGTCAGGATCACAGTTTCTCTCTTCTTTGGAGCTAGAGGTCCTGTATCGATCTTTGATTCTCCCCTCTTCAGGAACTGAAGGTTGATTCCACTAGTGCTACCACGTGGGGGCCATAGAGGTATTATCCAACTTCTCAATAGATTCGGAGGGACTAGTTCAGCCCAAAGGGTTAGCAAAAAAAATGGGGCCGTCAATGGGATGATTTGGGCTGAATCTACTTGGGCTCAGGCACGGACCAATTTATATTGAAGGTCTAAGTCCGGGTCCAGTCTAAATCGTAGATCTTAAGTATGGGTTTGCCTAATGAGATGCATTTACGAGTCCGAAGCCCACCAATTAAAGGGATCATAAGTGTGAGTTCGCCTAATACGCTATTTAGGAAGTGGAAGCCGGCCCATTAAAGGCCTGAGTCCGAGTAAAGCCCATATTTAAGAAGGTTCAAACCTTGCACAACCACTCACACACTATATACACCCAGAATCCAATAGGCCAGGAGCATAAGGTCCGAGTCCAGCCCAGTGAGGGACTTGAACCCTAAGTGTGGGCGGGACCCATTGGACAATCCGAGTCACCAATTTCGGATTTGGACTTAGAGGATTGGGCCAAACGATGGGCATAAATCAAGCCTAAACCCAGCCTTGAACTTACACTCTTACAGAGGTGCCATTCTAGTAACTCAAGTTGAGGTCTTGGAAATGATCTGAAGTCATTCATTAGTTTGGTTCAAGTCTGATAGTTGCCACTATAAATTCGAGGTTGCCATCATGTGCGAGTCCAGCCCATGCTCTTAACTGGTCGACCCAATAGTTTTCATGGAATTGAATAGATGATAATTCATGGTCAAATGTGCTTTAACAATGGTACGGTAAAGAGGTGAGAGGGAATGTTCTAAGGTGGAGTTGCAGATGGGACCTTTTGACTTTTTTTTTATTTAAATTACTAGGTTGTTGGCTAAGTATTTATTTTCTATCTCCTCTTATTCATGTTTCGTTTAAGTGGAGATCATTTGATGGTCATCTTTGGATATTCACGTTTTTCTCTTCAATTTTGATCATTTCTAAAAATACAAGTATTGAATTTCTGAAAATCAATTACATGAAACAGATAGGTTGTAAGCTATCTCTCAATCTTTACTTGCCCAAGTTTCTGACCTCTTCTAGTGTGCTGGGCATCTAAAACTGTTGATCAATTCATTTTATTTTATTTACTGACAATTTTCTTTTCTATAAAAGGGCCCAGAAGCCTGATGAGTGCATGATAATTCATGCCTTGAGCATATAATCTGTGATCCATTTCAGACTTTCCCAATCTGTCAATCTTGACTATCAGTCTTTCCACTTAATGAATTTGTCAGGCATGCTGGTTTCCTGTAATGGAATTCTTAGAGCATATTTCTACAACAAAGAATCAAAGGTGAATATCTAAAAATGGTGAGGCACCTCCCTCTCCACCGTAATGAACAGGGTCCAATCCCTGGCCATAACACTATTGGTTTGGGAATTAGGTAGAGGGTGTGAGTAAGGGTGCAATGAGCTATGCTAGAGGAAAGAAAATAATAAATAAAGGGTGAATATACAAAAATAATCATCAATTAACCTCCCCTTTAATGAAAATTTAATCAAAGGAAAATGGAAAATAAATTCTCAATCATCAACCTAATAATTCGAATTGTAAGAAAGTCAACGTCCCATCTATATATATATATATTTTTTTATTTTTTTTATCAGTAAAGGTCTTATCTACAGAGGTGGGGGCGATTAGTGGCTTTGAGGTCAATCGGAATGGGGAGGAAATTTCGCACTTGCAGTTCGAAAATGACATCATTTTATTCAATTCAATGAGGAGGGAAGAGGTTATGGCTCTTAAAAGAATTTTGCGGTGTTTTCAGTTAGTTTTGGGGTTGAAAGTTAACATCTCCAAGAGTCTTTTGGTGGGAATTGGGTGGTATGAGGAGACCACACAATCCTTGGCGGCCATAATTCACTGTAAAGTAGGAAAACTATCCATTTTGTATCTTGGACTTCCTATTGGGGCAAAGTCGAGATCCAAGGCTTTATGACATCCCATTATTGTGAAATTTGAAAAGAAGTTGTCTTCTTGGAAGAAACATTACGTATCTTTAGGTGGGAGAATCACTCTAAAAAATCTTTCTTGTCTAATCTTCGGGTGTATTTCATTTCGCTTTTCAAGATGCCTAAGGTGGTGGTGCATATGTTGGATCGTATTCGCAGGAATTTTCTATGAGATGGCTAGAGTGAGAAGAAACAATTACATTTACTGAAATGGAGTGACGTGATTAAACCAGAATGCAGTGGAGGCTTGGGTCTTTGTTACTTAGAGAAAAAGAATGTGGCTCTTTTGGTTAAGTGGTGGTGGAGGTTTGGAGAGAATAGAGATGCTCTTTGAAGAAGGGTTATAGCTGCCAAGTATGGTAAGGACAAGTGGGGGGTGGTGGCCAAATGCAGGCCCCAAGGTACCATAGGTTAGGTTTATGGGGTGTTATTTCATAGATTGGGGATGTGTCATCGGAGTGGGGAAAAGTGTTGTCCAAAGGGGTGGATTTTATGGTCGGGGATGGGAGGGGTATTAGATTTTGGTTAGATGATTGGGTGGGGGTAGTTCCTATGGGTGAGTTATTTCCTAGGATTTTTAGAGTGGTATCCAATAAAGATTCTATTGTCAGTGACTGTTATGAAGAGCAAAATGGTTGCACCTTATGGGTTGTGTCTTTTAGAAGGAGCCTCCATCCATCTAAGGAGGTTCAGTATGGGGAGTTGTTAAGATTTCTTTCTAACGTATTTTTATACAAGGAGTCTAAGGATTTTCGGATTTGGAAGCTATCCATATCTGGAGAATTCTCGGCAAAAGCTTTTTACTTAGCTTTGGAGGGAAACATTCCTACTAGAGCTTCTCATTCTCTTCTTTAGATGGGTTTGGCTCCACCCTGGGTGGAGGCTTTTTGTTGGCTAGCACTTGAGGCAAATATTTCCACTGCAGATAACTTGAAAAGGAGAGGATTGACATCAACTAGCATTTCTAACATTTGTGTGACGTGTCGAAAGGAGGAGGAGACGACCAACTATCTTTTTCTTCATTGTGAGTTTGTGTCTAGTATTTGGGGTCACTTTATTGATAGGTGTGATGTTGCTTGGTGTTTTCCAGAGAAAATTGGGGAGGTGGCAGAGGCTTGGGTGGGAGATCATTTTGCGGGTTGTGGTCGTATTCTTTGGAGGTTGATTTCTTTCACTATTTTATGGTCCATTTGGAGGGAAAGGAATATGAGAATATTGAACGATGCTTCTTCCTCTACAATGGAGTTGATCACTTTGATTAATGAGGATAGCGAAGTGGACTTTGATTAAGAAAGAGTTCTCCCATTTTAGTATAGACGGCATATTGCATAATTGGCTGTATGGGTTGTAGCTTTATTATGATAAGGAAGTCTGTTCTTTGGTCTTGTCCTCCACTTGAAATGTTTAAGTTCAATGTTGATGGTGCTGCAAGAGATAAGCCAGGTTCGGCTAGGATTGGGGGTGTTCTTCGTAATAGCAAGAGTGAGGCCCTTTTTATGTTTTTCAAGTTTGTGGGTGTTTGTGGTCCTAATAAAGCGAAGGTACTAGCTATCTTAGAGGCTCTTCGGTGTTTTTTCGAAGAACTTCTATGGTGATCTCTTTGTGGAGAGTGATTCATCTAATGCAATTTCTTGGACCTCTAATAACGAAGGCTACCCTTGGAGATTCCATTTCCTTTTAAATGAAATCAAGACTTTAGCTACTACCACTAATGTCACATTTCATCATGTACTGAGATCAGCTAATTAAATGGCTGATAATTTAGCTAAGCAAGGGTTTGAGAGGACATCTCCTTGGGAGGGTTTTGGTATGTCACTGTTGTGAGTGAGAAGTTAAAAAGCTCTTGTACATTTTCCTTTTTTTTTTTTTTTTTGCTTTCTATTTGTGTTCTCCCCTGAATGAAAGTTTCCGTTACCGATAAAAAAAAAAAAAAAAAAGAAGTCTCATCTACATTGCAACTTAATTAATATCCTTTGCTCATCTCGTAACCTTCACCTCTAGCTCACTTATTTAATAATTTTTCGATGGAGCTCATTTCACCATGAATTCATGTATATTCTATGTAAACAAACAAGCCCCCATGATCACATTCACAAAAGGCCAATCAAGGAAAAAGATGTCTAAGTTAAATCTCAGAAATAATCAAGTTAGTCTACCAATTTTTTCACTTTATTCATTAAAGATTGATTGGATAATTAGGACCATTTGGTTGAACAAAATCTCTAGTTTCAATAAATTTCAAAAGGAAGATAAAAGATGTCTAAGATACATCTCACAAATAATCAAGTTACTCTACCCATTTTTTCACTTTATTCATTAAAGATTGATTGGATAATTAGGACCATTTGGTTGAACAAAATCTCTAGTTTCAATAAATTTCAAAAGGAAGATTCGACATGAAAAAGGCCCCAAAAGCAAGCTCAGCCTTTTCATCTCCATCAGCCCTGTTATAAGAAAAGTCCAAGAATGGGAGCAAATGAGTCAACAGCTGTTTTAGAAAGTCACACGAAATTGAGCTTTACATCAGATTCTCTGAACTTTGTAGCTTGAAAGTTCCTCCTAAGTTCAACAATCAGCCCCTTCCAATCAGGGACTTACACATTACACACCATTCATCAGTCCTACTCACTTTATCTCTCTCTGACTTTTTGGTACTTACTAATCTCTTCATTCACATAATTAGATTAAGCAGCTTATCTTATCGTGGTTGTTATTTTCACCGCTTCCAAATTCCATCATGTCCAAAGGGGCTCCCACACCGAACCTAGATTGCTGCTGTCGTCAATGAAACCATCATTATTAGGATGGATCATGTGAGGATTAGCTGCAGAATCTTGTAGGATTTGGGGTTGAGAATGTGCTGTCTCCATGCAAACGATGGCCACAAGGTTCGCCCGCTGTGTCTGCATGTTGAGAAGCTCAGCTTTCGCCTTGGCCAGTTGTGTCTGCAGCTGGCTCACCTGCTTCTGGAGCTGGCAAATCGCACCCGCACAACCATACACTGGATCTCTGATCCGGGCATTCGCCTCATAGACCATGCTGCTCACTGCATCTGCCCTCTGACTCTCTGGAAGTTCCTGCTTGTGGATTGAATGTTAATACAAGATTGTCCAAATGTTATAAGAACAAGATGTGGAATCTTTGTAACTTGTTTTAACGACGACTCAAACTAAAAAAAAAACAACCCATTTGTTCCTCCCATCTACCAAACAAAATTTGCACTGATTAACCCGGTATAGCCATCTGATTTATAATTATAGCATGAAAAGTGTGTTTGATTAGTTCTATAAGAGTGAAAACATGAGAATATTATAAGTATAAGCTGGCCCAATCATGGATTACGCTGTGCTTAAGCCAATATTTGAACCCCACATGAGAAGAGCTGGACTACAAACGAGTTTCCAGCAAATCCATCTCCTGGAATGGGTCCTCCGTAAATATAATTGTTAGAACCAAATGGGCCTAATCAACATTCAAATCGGCTATTTGATAGCCTTGTTGCTTATTTTTTCCAGTCTTGATCACTTCTTCTGTTTTATAGAACTATTCTCACTTCGATGAGGCAATAAACCATATGATTTGTTGCTTGGAAAACGCGGTTTATATGCCTAAATGCAACTAGTTGTGCTTGAGTCTCTTGCATGCAACTAGTTGCATATGAGCATTCCACATACGTACTGAACCATCTGGACTATTTTACCTGCAGTAACTTGCTGATGTTGCTCGCGCCAAACACTTTGTGTGCAGAGGTAAATTTGAGGGGTTCCATCGGCGGGAAGTAGGGTGCAAGGACACATTTGTCAGTACATTTGCGGCGAAGAACTTTACAAGCTGCACAAGGGCTGGCTACAGCAACAGGAGGGAAAGCAAGAGTAGAAATAGAAGATGCAGGAGGTGATGGGTATGCAGGACAGGCTGCTGTTGCAGTTGTGTTATTTATCTCCATCTTACTGGTGGATAAAGGCTAAAAAGGTGCAAGGTAAAGCTTGAGTTAGGAGATGGGGAGCTCTATAGCAATCCATTTGTTATATATATATATATATATAGGGGGAGGGAAGGCCTGTGATGTGTCATTGACGTCGTCACCATATTGAAGGTTGATATCAGTATTTGGAGGAATTCAATTACTCAATGGTATGGGCCTGTAACTTGTTAGGCCCAACCTGCCCGGATGGGCTTGGGCCTGGATTTTAGCACTTGCCCAAGTCAGACATGGTCGGGCCTAGTGGATTTTACGCCAAACCAGCCCTGATTTTTAGACCCACCCCAAAAAAAAAAGGCCTGGTTCAGACCCTTGAGAACTTTTGCAAGACACAAAAAGGAAGGTTTGCCATTATTTTGAAATATTGTCTAATGGATAGCCTATTATCCTTAGACATGAAGACAATAAATCTAATAATTGAAGTAAGACTATTATGGATCAGAACATTCAATAGAAGATTGGGGATTGTGCAAAGATAATAGAATTTATTTGTGATTAGACAATCCTAGATCACTTGTCTGACTTTTTAACTTGATTATATTAACAAGTCCTTGTCTTATACATATGGTCTTCACATCTAAGGAAACAGAATCTGCTTAGGGTCTTAGAATATAGGCACAAGACCAATGAAGTAACAATTTCCACAAATTATTCAGAGGTGGGGGACTCAGATTCTTAATTAGATGTGCATGCTGGGAGAGGAAAGGTGGCATGATATGGTGGGGCCACGTTAGGTTAGAAGACGGTTTGCTTGTTGCAGTTTGGTCATGTTATAGATAAACTTTTCTCCTCTCTTGTCAGATCCAAAAGTGAAACATTTTCACATCTAATTTTCCTCCTCAGATGAGAAAAGTAGTTCCTGAAGAAACACCAGTGAATTAATCAAAAGCAATTTGCTAAAAGGGATGGTCGACTCACTTTCCATCATATACTTTCAACTTTACTACATTTGTAATGCTGGATTGATTAGTTGATCGGGTGAATGGGAAAAGGGAGTCCATGTGCTAACCAAAACAAGTAGTCCATGCATAGATTTGGTCTAAGCAACGACTAAAACGGGGCAAGTAGGAAGTAGTCTAACGTTTGTCTGTTTCGAACTTTTAAGCACAATCCTAAGGATGTTGATGGGCGATCCAGCCTAAATTTTGCTCTATTTAGGTGGGCCTGGAGATACATGTGTCCAAAGGCCCATCTATATTTTATGTATAAATTTTGGATAGGGCTTTGCTCCAATGAGAATCTTGATCACTGTACTAGAAGAGGTAGCTAGATGGGGCCCAGATGGGGACCCACTGATCACAAGACTAGGGGGATGGAAATATCCATATGGGTTGGCCCTAGATATCAAATGTGGGATCAATCTAATGCCCATAGCACACGAGTTTTAACAGTCGTATGTTTAAAATAAAAAAAAATTGACCCTCAATCTAACGGTCGAGTCCATTCGGTGGGTACAAATCCCATAGTTCAGTAACCATTAGCTAGGGGTGGGGTTCCTGAATGTGTGAATGGTTTGGATAAATCATAAGGTGCCTGCTGGAAGTTCTCACAAGAGCAAATGCCCTTTGTATGGTATGATGTACATATCAAATAAAACACTATTAACACATACAAGTTGTATAGAAAGGGATTTTTATGCTTCTCAGGTTTACCTTCATTGGCCACCTCCCATGGTTATATCCAGTGAATGTGGATAGGAGGGTTTGCATGTGCCCCATTAGTTCTTGGCTGTCCGGAATCAAGTACCCCTCGGGCTCATGGCTAAAGGCTCCTGAGCTAGAGTGGGCTGGAGATACCATCAGTTAAAAAAAAAAAAAAGTTTTGGGTTCAAATGAGCAACTAATCCCATCCAAACTAACATTCAGGTTTAAGCTTCAATTGTAAACAATTTTGGGCCCATTGACAGCCTTCCCTGTAGATTCAGGTTTTCATTTACGACATGCCACTGTAAAACAAGGCATTTCATACTCACAAGTTATCTGAAGAAAACCAAACCATGAGAAAGGGTATTCCTTTTCTTCCCTTCACCTTCTTCCCGTTGAGAAAGAAGGGTCTGTGCTCCCTCTTTAGGAGGTGGCTGGTATGGAAGTAGTTGGAGTTTTTCCACCACGTTATCCACACGATACAATGTACCACATTTCTGAATTCATTTGCATATGCATTTCTACAAATGAGAGAGACTTTGAGATGAAGTCATTTGCATATGCATTTCTAGAAATGTGATAAGACTTTGAGGATGACCCACCGCCATGTAACAGAAGTTGGTCAAAATTTCCAGTCCAAAAATTCAGTTTGGTCCCCTCTGATATCTGATGGGCCTATCTAATAGGAATCCAATGCAGGCCTCGAAAGTTTAATAGCATTATTATTGCAAATTTCATGTGGTCTTAATTAACTGTATAAGGACCAGTGTCAAACAAGTGTTAATTTCACGTGGGGTACGTGTGCCAGAAAGTATTGGACTGATCATGAACACCCTCAGCCTGATTCTTGATTAAAAGCCTGTCATAGTTGGACCACGAACACCATATAGAACTGGCAAGAGGTGTCATGTTTACCGATCACAAGACTTTCACAGCAACCGTAGCATCAGGTAGTTGTGTTAAATGGCCCAGTTGCTATCATAGTTTGAACACTGGCTAGGAACTGTTTGAAGTGTCCATTTCTTGGGATCTTATCGGCTATCCCAACATTGTGATGTGACACTGTCTTTCTCCTGATTTTTATTCAATCTATACCTAGAACTATGTTCAGATTTAGTTAGAAAAACGTCCAACCGGTCTGCTCTTTGTTTCAATGTAGACATAGGGTGGGGGAGGCTTGGTACAAAGTCGCTTAAGAACGCAGCCTCTTCAAGTCCCATCATCATCGTTCAACCTAAATGACTTTCAGGTCAATACAATGTCTTTTGATCAACCATCTTACAGTAACATGGCCCCAGAATTCAGTTTTATTGCTCATCATTCCTCAAATTTCTAGATCTAGATGATACTCAATTCAACTGTGTGTAACATGGGTTTCTTTTTATTCAATGAGACTTATTGAAACTTCAATAGAAAATCTCACTGTTTGATTGCTTATCTATAGCAGGTCCAGCAAGGCTTCAAGATAATGATGGTAGCAGCTGAAAAATGGCATCTTATGTGTGGGTCCAAGTTGTGATTGTGAAAAAGGTCAGCTTGTTTGTCTGGCAGTCTTGTCTTAAAATGCTGGGAACTGTATGGAGATGGAGATGGAGATGAATCATTAATCTCCAGCGACAGAAAATACCATCACTTAAAACCACTAGACTATGATATATAATGCACAATTCTCAAACGTCAGACAGTATAAAAATAGAACCATTCTTGGAAAGTTATCTCGGATTATAGTTTGGAGAACAAAATGCACTCATCAAAACAGCATCTGTCCCTTGCTCTTGGGCATTAGAACATGTTAAGTTACTTGATTTAGATTTCTGCACCTTGATGCCTTTATTCAACAATCCATTCTAATGGGAAGACGAGCTGGTGCGTAGTAACCAGCAAGTTTGTCGCTGTCCTTCCAGTTACCTGACCGTGGACACCGCAGTTCTCATATCCAAACTTTTTACTCTTTACCTCTTAGGATGGAAAACTCTCAAATCTCATTCTGTTAAAACACCAGATTAACTTCATTTGCGAGTTAGCACATAATTTGTCAATGGTGATTATCATTTTACTATCTATCATGACAATTTAGATTTAAAAACCGGGTGGTCCATCATCACACAATAGCCCCTAACCACCCCAGACTCGAGGGTGGGCAGGAGGTGTAGGAGATCCTGTGGGTACAGGGTGCATGCAGTTTCACCCTACTAACCTAACATACTCCAATGGATTAGTAGAGAGAGAGAGAGAGAGAACAGAGAAAAAAGAAAAAAAGAAGTCATAAACTATTAAAATGATTGGGCCCCCAGTTTCATGGTCACTATCCACCACATGTCATCATTCTACATATATAGGGCTTTCCATCCAACCAACTTCCAGTGTGCTCCATGTGGCTTTTTTGGTTCTTTTCTTTTCTTTTCTTTTTTTACTCCAAAAGCCAGAGTGGCTATACCAGGTTCTTAGAATGGTGACCTGAAATAGACAATTTGGTATAGTTTTGGTGAATTGCACAGCCATTAGGAATCCTTCAGACAGCTCCTTAAAATCATTGATACATGAACCCATTTGGCCCCAAAAACCTCTTCAGCCAAATTAATTAATTACCTACGATTCAATCCTTTTCACTTCTTACACCTTCAGACTTGCCATCCACTCACATAACTCCCCTCTTCCAGCATACCTCACGAAAACAAAAAGGTAGCTAACAAAATAACTGAAACTTTGGACGGTCCTGCAACTGTCTCAGAAAGACATGTTAGGTGGTCTACTCATGATTTAAAAGTGAGAGGGGGGAACGCAAAATTATATCACTGTCCTGTATCACCCAGTGTGCTCGTCTGGCCGGGGATCATTGTGGGTAGGGCGACATTCTAAAATAACTAGACTGGAAGATTTGATGGAGCCAATTGACCTGAGCCCAGAGTGGACTCACACAAAGGGATCTATACAAGGGAGGCCCACCTAATTGGACCCATGATTTATCCAACTTTTCATTATCGCTACCCCTTTTTGGTAACCTGCATAGCTTTTTCCCCATGAAAGATGAAGGAATGAAAGTACTCCTTGAATGTTCCTAATTGAGAAAGGGAGATTCTCCTCCTTCCCTATGGTGCACGGATACTTCAAAATGGGCAACGTATCATGTCGTATCGTATCTAATACTTCACTTTTATGTGTAAAATCCGTATCCCTGCTGTGTCTATAGCGTGTCCTTACCGTATCCATGGAGTATCTGTGCATCATAGCTCCTTCTTTGGTTTTTAGCGCATCCACCCTTAAAGTGTCAATTAAATCCACCATTCAGCTCCTCACATTGAACAAGTACGCTAGGTCACATTGCCTCCTTGCGTGTTCCATTCGTGTTGCCCTCCTAGGCTACACCATATTTGGTAGAGTTTCTACCTGCTTGGATGCAACCAGTGAGGATGTTTCCAACTTCCTCTCCACCACTTATCCCACCTTCCTCGCTAGCATCCAAACAATCTATCAAGCAGATGTTCATCTCCTTCTCCAACCCAGTTAAATCCCCAATTCCCATTTCCAAACCCCAACTCCTGTTTCATCCTACCTGTCCCTACTCCCTGCAAGAACACCACCATCAGCAATTTCCCAATCCAACCAATCAAGGTTTCATATTTATAAGTGAGGGGGGAACGCAAAATTATATCACTGTCCTGTATCACCCTTATCTCATCCAAATGACCTTTCTATGTTGTGCGGGCAACTCATTCCCTGGTACAATTTCCCATCCCCCATTAACATGTCCTACAAACTCCTAATCCCTTGCATCTCCATCTTCAACCCATCACTGCATCCACCTCCATTGCTGCAATTCATCTCTAGTGAACCATTGAACCCAATCACAGTCAGCACCTCTACCATCACACCACCATCCTTTCCTTTCATTCCCTGAGCTCCCTTAATGCATACCAAAACACCTATGCCACAGCCCACCTTCCCATCCCCTACCCAAAATCCGTCAGTCAGCCCATGTCTGTCTCCTTTTCGTTCACTAACCCAAAACCCAACACCCTCCCCCCATTCAACCTTCCTAAAGAAATATTAAAATTTGAGGTAAATTATTACAATACGATATTGTTTTCTACATATAATCTTTACATTGGTCCTAAACAACACAACCTGCAGAGGAAAATAAGACAAGATATCTGCAGTCCGCTAATTGGCTAAAAGCGATAGATTTAGAGAGTTTCGGAACACAAATAACTACACAAAGAAAGCAAACCAGATCAAATAGAAGGAACAATGGAGCCCATTATAAGTTACAGGTAACAGAGAACCATCAACAGCGTAAATAGATGATGGGAGAATATGATGCAATACAATTAACTAAAAACAAGTCATTAGGGGTCATGTGACATGAAGCCTAGAGTCAAAGATCCATGGTGAGCTATGCATACATGAAGGAGATTGCATGACAATAAGTGGCAGCAGCACAAGCAATATAATTAACTAAAAACAAGTCATTAGGGGTCATGTGACATGAAGCCTAGAGTCAAAGATCCATGGTGAGATATGCATACATGAAGGAGATTGCATGACAATAAGTGGCAGCAGCACAAGCAAAAGAAGACAAAAAACCTATGGAAGAAACATTTGTTACCTTTTCCAATCAATGCTACTTTGAATTTGGATTGTAAAATCAATACAAGATGACCACAATCATTATCAGTGATGGAAATAAGCAAGGGGTGGATAGATCTCCTTTGCTTATCTTACCATTGTAATTTTTCTCTTCGATGGTATAATGTGTTTATACCTTTGCATCCCAATCCTTTGATTGGTGCATTTGTTCGTTTGGTTTTAATAAATGAATTACCAATCAAACAAAAAAAAAACAGTGATGGAAATAGTGCTACTTTTTATTAAACCGTAAAGCAGTTTGTTCGGAGGACAACCAAAATATTCCATAATGCCAATGTGTTTAAGACACATCCCATACAACTGTAAGAAATCAGTTTTAATCAATTAATACTAATCTAGAGTACCCAAGGGGAGAGAGAGAGAGAGAGAGTAATGCGGCAACCAGAAGAAGCAATAATTGAGCCAATTTTAGTCGCAGGTAACTAAGAACCATTGGCAGTGTGTATGGTGATGGGAGACAGCGGTGCAGTATAATTCACTAAAAATGAGTCATCTGAGGTGATGTGACATGAAGCCAATAGTCAAAGATCCATGGTGAATTATGCATTCCAGAAGGAGATTGCATGAGAACCACCCAACAGTTGGCTGCAACAAAAGAACACGCCCAACAGGGGAAATGAGAAGCATTTGTTGCTTCCTCTTATCAATAATATACTCTGAATTAGTAACAACTTTAGTCGACTTGGCGGAATGATGTTGTGGTGCAAAATTAGCACCTTGATGTGACGAAATAGGCCGATCAGTCCTAATGATTTTATTTTCTCGTCCCTTTGTTCGAATAAGGCAATCTTACTCCAATTCCGACATTGCCTGCAATAATTGCAAATCTCATCGAACGAAGGCCCTTTGGTTCTTGGAGCAGCTGGTTGTACTCTGCTGGAAAAGGCAGATGTACATGCCAGACGCACATGTTCAGGATCTAAGAATTTTCTTTTTGATAAGAGAATGTTGAGTTTGTTCATAAACCAATAGCGCAGAAAGAGAAGTATCAACAGTGGGAAGATGAGATTTGGGCGATAGTAAACCTCAGAACATGCTCATACTCTTTAACAAAGGCGCATAAAACCAAACCAACCCGGTCTCAATATTTGCCAATAGTAGTAAAAATGAACTGTAGTTCTATGAGTATTTACTAATCCTATGGTCAAATCATCTTGACATAAAGATCATGCATTGAATTAGTATCCTGTTCAACATTTTTTTTTTTTTATCTCCCACTCTAGTTGATATCATCAGGCTGAGCTTGTTTGTACATAAAATAGAGCCGAATAATCCGCAAGAATCGTTGGGTTCTTAAAACTCTAATCAAACCCTAGATCAAGCAATTTCAACATTGGCTGGCTCAGGACTTATATGCGTGCTGATATCACCTAAGGTCCTATAACCACTTCAATCTGATATTTTACCATTAGATATGGCCATGGCTCGTAGTCTTACACTTCACTTCTTTAAAAAGGGCATGCCACTATAAAATTCAAACAAGTAATAAGAAGACCAACCATGGACATGTCCACAGTGCTAGATTTGAAAAAGATAAATGCGGAGCTCAACTTAAAATTAGTTCCCTAAGATCCAGATTGAGAGCTCAAGATTAGTGGTTTGGATTATCTGACTAGTGGATGATGGTGATACCAAGGTCATATCCATGGCAGGTCCGACTTCATGTTCATTCAGTCTCAGAATGTCTCTCATTCAAACAAGCCGAGTAAAAGTGTGAACATAAGGAGGTGAGAGGAGGTTTAACAGATCTCTATGGTTTGTTGAGGCCCTTTATGATCTCCTTAACTGAGTATCCATCATATAAGAGGTACCGGACAACAATATGTGAGATAAAAACAACCTTACACCATTCATGGCATGCGACAGATCAAAAGGATACGAATCACAACCAAAGAGGGTTGCCATTTATTACTGTGCAAGCAACAGATGGTTTACATCATCCAACCACTACATTTTTGGTCATTGTCATCGACAGTAACGGCAACCAGTCGAAGGATCCAGATCAGTGTACCTACCGACATGCACCAATGGATATCAACTGTCGAATCACCCATTATTCAGAGGCTGTAACTAGAAATCATGAAACTTTACCAGCATGCTCCCAAATCCTATTAGATGACAAGGAGATTTGAACCAAGACAATTGAATATTATCCATGGAGCAAATGTACCAAGTTTTGAGATGTGATCTCCAGGCCAGGGGCCAGGTGGAACCCCTGTATGCCCTGAAACAAGGCTTGTTCACTCCCTAAGAAGGCCACACCTGCAGAAGAAGAACTAAAGATAAGAACACAGAAGCCCAACAAACACATAATCAACTTATGCATGCAACCAACCTGATAAGCTAACAACCCTAATTATCTTACCTGGGCATGTCTGTTGCCTGATGAATTGCTAGACCTCAATAAGTCCCATTCCATTGCAGCATGTCTGTTGTGGATACACTCTTCAAATTGAAACAACCCTCACCTTTCGTTGATATTGAACTTCAATTAATTCAAACCAAAGGGGTTCAATTATGGGTTTATACACAAGAATTGGTTGCCAAAAGAAATGCAGAAAGCTTATCATACAATTAAAATGGATACGTTGGTACATCTGAGCAGATTCCAGTAAATCTATTCCTGCCATGAGGAAAGTACTTATACAATACATTGCAAGAAATCAAATGTGGGGACCGTACCCATGCTATACAAGCTTACCAATGACCATCCTACGCAAGGAATCTCACTGGACAACAAATTCGAATTTCATATTCTTGTCTTGGGCACTCTTTCTTGTTGCATAATTAGAGGTGCATTTACTCACAGAACGGCGGCTCATCTCAAACATGAATCTCATTCCCCTGATCTGTATGCAAAATATATCATTAATTAACATAGCAGCTTTACTCATTTTAAGTATAAGAGCATGAGCAACCAAAAGTGCAGAAACCATTAAAATTTAGACACTCAAATTGACTTGGAAGGTCAACAAGTCACATAACTCTGGTAAGTCTCAGTAGTCAGTACTCAGTGAGATTCATTAACCTGACTTGGTGAGCTACGAGTTAACTCACTCTAAGGTCATTAGGTGAATCAAAACGAGTTTTAGAGTTATTGTGCAAGTCTTATTCAGGTTCCAAAGGCAAGGGTCCTCTCTCTCAGTAGATTCAGAATCCAGCCACGCCAAATGAACACATCCCACGTGCCTGCTTGTAGGATGGGATATCATCAAATCTTTGTGCTGCCATCTATTAATCCTTAAAAAATCTCCTCCTTGTGCTCCAAATTTTCTTAAAAAAGATGGCACATAAGGTTGATGAGCCATCATCTTTAGAGACCATTCTTAATGCTGCCACCAGTCCCAAAAGTATACAACCATGTATAAGTGCAATCATGTGAATAAATTCATATCTCTACTCTCTAGCCTCTCTAATAAATATGTCTATGTAAACTTTCTACAGAATGTCAGTCTGATCGGCAAAAAATTTGGAAGACTGCAAAATGTGTACAACCAGAGAAGGAGAATTAAGATTGTAAAAAGGAGAACTTATCTCCAACCAATTTCTCAAATTAAATGGTCTAAATGACTGGAATAGCCGAATAGGTGGATTGTAACTCAATTGGCATTTTTTTGGCCTAAACAAGGTGTTTCACTACTTTCTGGCCTTCTAAAAATACACTCTTTCTTTTGTCTTTTATTGGTAACATAAGCTTACTTTTTAAGAACTATGATTATTCATGCAAAAATTCAGAACCTTCAGTAGTATAATCATGCTAGCTTCTAAGAGTCCTTCTATGCTGACATCCAACAAGACCTTATGTAGTAGACTGTTTAGTATGAATGCTTGTGTGGTTACTAAAGAGACAAGTTGCATCAATGTCATTGCTCTTCCCATTTGCCTTCTACTCTTTCAGCTGCAGAAATATTAACTGGCATTGCAGAAACAACTCAGAATATAACTCTCTGCCGAATTACAAATGGGGATTGTACATCAGAGCAGCAGCAGGAGGAATAGAAGTTACTCTGAACAGGTTTATTTAGAACAAGGATACGATATTTATCACTGTGGCTAAAGAACATACTTGCACAGCCGCAGGAGCAGTGGGAATAGAAGTAGATTAACACTGCTGCTGCTGATGTGCAACTATGTTCTTTAGCCACAGTGATAAATATCATATCCTTATTCTAAATAAACCCGTAACCCGTTAAGAGTAGTTGGGAATGTTGGTGGAAGTAGTAGACATTGCCTGCACATGTAGATTATGATCATGTTATCTGATACCCACTGATAACTCCACATTAGCATATATCCAAGGTTGAAGAGGGAAACTTGAAGTTCCTCATGTTTGCAATACTGCCACAGCTGAAATGGTTTCATTGGGACCAGCCCCTAATTGAGACGTGACCTACGATCAGTATAAGCCTGCTAGACTTTTAGGTGTAATAATTAGTTTAGTACTCCATTCCAAAACAATAATAATAATCAGTTTAGCATTGCTCACTGATGAAAAAAAGAGAGGATAGTTTAGTATTGGTCAGAAAGCCGAATCCTCAGAAAATGTAGGCAGGGAGCACAGGTGCCTCACCCTGTGACATAGGAAGGCATCACAGCGCATCAAGTTGCAGGTGAGCCAAAATAGCAAACTACAGCTTGGATGCTGAACGAAGATTTTACCCCAAAGTAGAGGTCGGAACGTCCATATTGGGATTCATAGAATGGAATGTATTCATTTTACTAAGGATTTTCTCCACTTCAGTTACACTTCCCAGGACCCAAGGACTAATCAAGCAGAAGTTTTACAGGTTCTTGCAAATATATAATTCTTGAGAGTTCATGCCAAAGTCAAAAAATGATTCCATTTTGGTAAAACCCTACATTTAGCAATGCTTTAAACTAAGAAACTCTTAACTGAAACCTGCGAGAGTCAATAGAATCATATGTCTACGCTTTAGGGGACAATTCCAGCATGCTGTGGACCTGTGTTGGAAGGTTAATAGCAAGTCTATACAGAAAGGCATCCACTTTTCTGCTGTGTTGGAAGGTTAATAGTAAGTCTACACAGAAAGGCAGTCACTTTTCTGAAATCATTATCATGCACCAATGTTAATGGAAGAATATTCATTATATGATACCAAATAATCTCCAACAAAAACTCGCTGCAAAAAATGATAAGAAATGCATCCAAGGTTGCATAAGTCCACATGCAATATGATTATCACAAGCCCACAGAGGACAAGAACTAGCATACCTCAATCAAACAACTTGAAGTAAGATTAGAACGCTGTCCAGTAGCCACCTCCTTGCTGTTCACTAAGATCGAACATTTGCCAATGTTCTTTAAATAGAAAGAGCCATCTTCTTCCATTTTTATAATTGCCTGCATATGTGGATCAACATAAGCTTTTCTCCAATCACAGATATGCTCCAGTATCTTAAAGTTTGCATACTGTTGAGGATGAAAAAAAGAAAACGATATTTTGCAGCATCTGCATACTCAATGCATGCAAGGAGAAAAAACCAACAGGTAGGATAGAGCACCTAAGGTGAGATGTGTTTGCCGAGACATCTATGGCTTTCCATAAATCACATCATCAAATCCATACATACATGCATGAAAATAATATCATGGGAGATATCAATCGTACAAGCTAAATGAGCCATACTCTTGACGGGCTCACCAGGGCCTTGGAATTCCTCTTTAAGTTCATGCTAAGTGACGAGTTCAACATCAGAAAAGAAACATGTCCCTATTTATATCAGTGAATTTTGGCTCATGCTCAGTTCTTACATTAGTTACATGATGATCTTTTATGCCTATGATACGATTGGATGGGCCGACATCGACAGCCTGCAGCCTTTGCTCTAAATCCATTTTAAAAGATATGGAATCCTGACCCCGGGAGAACTTTTTCCTCCTTGAGGAAAGTAAAATGCTCATAAGAAATAATCGGCAAACAATGAAATACAGGAAAGCGTGATGGTTATTTATATCTGGTTTGCCTAACCTATCTTTTTAAATCTTCGAGTTTGGAAATTCAACTGCCCAACTGTGCAAATACATGTATGCAACTGTGCTGTCCTCTACCTCTGATGTCACATGATCCTCTACCTCTACCTGATCACCACCACCAATCATCATCATCATCATCTTTCACACCATCCATCATCTTCCTTTTCATTACTAGACCCTAACCGAACCATCACCATCCTCAACCTAATCCATTCATCCATTCCATCATATCATCCCCACCACCGAACCACGATTCCCTCTTCAATCCGAACCAAATCCCATTGGAAAAAAATACAAAAAGAAAACAAGTCCCCTGCACCATCCCAGCTCCATCTCAAATTAAACCCAAAGCTCCAACTCCATCTCGAGTTAAACCCTATCCCCCTTGCAGTACCCAAATCCATCCAAAGCAAAAGATCCTAAACCCTTTCTTTTCCCCAAAAAAACCATCAGCACCGCCTCGAACGAACTTGTGTGTCTGTGGTGTGAGACCAAGACAGTCTGATCCCCTATGGATCCTTCTCCCTAAGCCTTTGGCTTAGAGATTAGCCCGTTGTCTATTCTCCCTTTCCAGCACTGTGTCAGCTTCGGGCTCTTCTAGGCCCCCCTTGGTGTCTCGCGAACATTGCAAAGAAGGTGGTGGACCTAGGTTTGAAGCTGAATGTCTCATTTATGCTTGTCAAGAGGTCTGCTAATGAAGCTGTTGACCGTTTGGGTAAAGGGGTTGGGAGATCAGATTTGTTCATTGACATTGCTTCTTTTTAGTATTTCCCATTGTTGTCTTTTGCTTAGTTTTTATGCTTTTCAGTATATGTCACTTATGTTGCTTAGCTTTAATAAAATTTGTTACCTTTAAAATAAAATAAAATAAAATAAAAACACCCAAGACACCTCTACAATCTTCCATAAGCCTATAAAATAAAATAAAATAAAAAAAAGATGAATTAATTTCTAGCACAATAATTTAAAACCTAAATTACTCAGACGTGAAAGGGTTTTCATGCTTACTTTTCTATGAGTACCAGGTACATATAACAATGTAGAAATGTAGAAACTTTACAGTCATGCAACCTCATTCAACCGGAAAGACAAGTTTATAGAAAAATCTAATGTGTGTAAATCAGATCAGCTCTCGCTTTTTCTTCATAATTTAGTCATGGTATGAGAATTACCTGTCGCCGAGATATTTTATTAGCACACCCTTCTCTTCCCAAGTCAATGTCGACATTCACATCTTCTGTTGCTCTACCAAGTGAAACCTACATATTTATGAAAATCTCCATCATGGCCAGGAGAACAATTAAAATTATTATAAAAATAAGGATGATAAGAAAAATATTAACATTTAAGACCAATTCATTGACTTAATTGAATGCATGTGCTATGGGTTACATGCAACAACTTAAATGACTTCGTACAACCATGATAACATGAAACTTTATTATATCAAATATTTACACATCTAAATATTTGAATCTATGATGCCTGGACAGACAAATAATGACATGGATATAGGGAGTGGGATATGATTGTCTAGGACACAGAATGCCAGGTATCCTGTTGATAACAGGACGTTTAGTATTTATTGTTATATTTTTTTTTACAAGAAAATTTTCACGCCATGCAATTTACTAGGTTCCTTTTATATGAAGTATTACTTTTTTCCTGTAAAATCAATAAAAAATATAATTATATAAAAAAGTGTTAATATTTACATTCCTTCCAAATGTTTTTGTGTTAATTGGTAAGAAAGTAAATTGAACTTTTTTTCAAAAAATAATAGACCCAGTAGTGTACAATACAGAAAGCTAAAACAGTATCCTACAAGTATCTATCAAAGGAAATACTTGGTCTATGATCTTCTAGAAAGCGTCAAAGGAAAGACATCTAAGATATTATCTTTTTACCGAACATAAAATCTAATCAAACTTGCACGATTATCAGATGCCTGACAAGTCAAATACCAAGGATGATATTCACATATCATTTGTGCGAGAGTGGAAGAAGTCATACAAGTCATACAAGCTGAAGCAATAGATGTGCTTCTTTAGGGGACCAAGAACGCCTTGATTGTGTTCATTAGCATCCCTTCAATATAGAAGAGGTACAGCATTCAAGCTCTCAGAATGATTGACTGTCACATCATGTAAGAGAGCCATCAAGTTTAGGAATAATATAAACTATCTGTCCTAAAAGCACATTCAATACATGCAAACTTCAATTTATTTAATCAAATAGGTCAGCACCTAGTAAGACTAGTTTCTCATTCACATATATCAAAAAGTTAATGTCGTCAATGATCTTCATTACCTTTGTTCCAGATCCTTAAATTTAAGTTGAAATGACCATAAGAGGCTTACCATCGTTGTCGTCGTCATCATCAACATAATTTTTACTTATTTGAACTGGATCTTCACCACTTTTTTAAAAATCTTCGCCATAATCACTGAAGCAGAATTCCATCACCCATCTCTCTGGCATTGAATCCATTGATTTTACTTTTCCACTTATCCCTATTTAGGTTATGCTCTTCACTCTCCACAATCTAATGTCACCTCTGGCTACTTTATTTGGAGTCTTTATTGGTCTTCCCTTTCTCCTCATTCCCTGTAATAGCTAGTTCAATTATCTGTATAGAGACAGTGTCCGATCTTCTATATACATGCCAAAAAGGTCTCAAACATCCTTCCTTAACTTTTTTTCTTCTGTCGGCCACCCATATATCACCAAAAAAGACGGGAAAAAAATGTTCTTGCAGGCCCAAATAAGTATCAATATATCCACATTCCACACAGTTGTTAATATCCATACCAATATGTATGCCAGTCATTCAAGATCCATCAGACCTAAGGCAACTTCGATAGTACAGCCAGAGAGAATGGCAACTAAATAGAATACCACTAACTCAAATAGCTTACCAAAAAAACTCAAATAGGAAATGTAGAGATATAACCAAAACATGCTACGAAAAAATAATAAAACTGCCCCATTTCATTATTAAATGAAAAAAAAGCTAAAAGATATATTACGAGGCTGACCACAGCCCTAAAACAGTCAGAATGTCCACACCCGGGACAAGAGCCCTGGAACAGTAGAAGGTGCTCACTCCTGAAACCTCGACGTTGGGTTTTAAGTCATGTTACCAATCAAAAGGAAAATGAGAATGTCCACAGCCCAGATAACATGTTGCAAGGGTTGGATTGATCAAGTTGATTATGATTTTGTATGATTTGTTGTACGGAAGAAAGATATAATGGGCAGAAGTACATAAAAATGAAACAAACCTTATGATTAGCATGAAATAACAAAAAGTTCATAAGCCCCCAATATATGGTGACCATAAGTACCCCGGTGGTGTTAATAAAATGCTTACAATACCTCGCATACATACCTCAGTTTTCTTAATATAATGCTTCATATGGCGACCATAAAAGACTGCAAAAGCTCCATGAGATGCAATATCCCTCTGCATATAGGAATGAGCGCCTTGTTCCAGCCTTACAATTGCCTTCTTAGTATCCTCATGCTGACACCTTGATGCTAAACAATAGAAAAAAACTTAAAATCACCAAATATATTACAAAAAAGATTATTACTTGTGCAGCAATGGTTGTGCAAATGTTCATGTTGGCATGGAAAAATAATTCGCATAAACAATATATATATATATGATATAATTCAGCTTAAAAGTTGAATACCATAGAAAAGGAAATTGATGGTACGATAACGAACGACTTAATAGGAATTTCATGTATCCTTGCAATCAAGTAGAGTCAACAGGCCAAGCCCAGTCCGCTAGACTTAGCTGGACTCAACCAATATCAGCCAGACTAAAAACCAGGCCCAGCGGTGGCCCTCTCAGGTCAGCCAGAGTGTTCAAGTTGAGCCATGGGCTACACAGGCCAGCCAGACAAAGGATAGGCCCAAATGCTGCCCACAGAGGCCAGCCAGGCCCAAGCCAGAACCAGCTAAACCAACCAAAACCTCTGAAAGGCTGATGGATACACCTCTGCGGGGCACTGCCAAGTTATGCGGGGTCCCTGTAGACAAACCAGATGAGGTCCACAGTACACCACTGTCACAAATGTCAGTAATACTTTCAAAATAGCACAATGAGGCTATTTTGCTAAGAATATCATGAATTTAAAAACAAATCAATCCTTTTATTACTGAAAGAAATCTTATGGTGTTTTTTTTTTTTTTTTTTTTTTGTAAATGTAAAATATTTATATATGAGAAATAAAATAAATGTATTTGGATATATAATCTTTTATATTTTGAATGGTGTGTATTTGAATTTTATTTCTCACTTCTTTGAAATTATGTACCATATATATTATTATAAAATCGCATTTATTTCCCACAACATGTTTTGGATGTTATCCTAAAAAAACTCCAAAATCAGAAAATGTTCTGACATTTTCTAAACATGATAAAATCCCAATAATGATATTTGTAACAAAGGTCCACCCTCCGCAGTCCCAGTCAACTGTAATTTCACTGTCAAGGATAGAGTCCTAAATGATTTAAAGTTTTTTTTTTTTTTTTTTCTCACTTGAGCTTCTTGTGTAATTAGGGATTATCAATGAGTCTCTTGCTTAAATTAGTCGAAAAGGAGATTTTGTCAATAGGAACCAGTCGGCTGAAAGGACTGCTTCCAACTCCAGATATATATTTTTTCCAATTAAGTCTGAAAATTTTGTGGATTCCGTTTTCCTCTCTTTTACACATTTGATTCACACATTTGAATAGGGATATTTTGGTGCTGAGTTCAGCTACTAATTTACTGAATCAACACTCACTCTGACTGGTTATTGTCCCTGTATTTCTCTACTTCAAGTTTCTGTTCCAGCCAGGTGCAGCAATCCATGAGGCCCAAGTCCCAGGTACCCTGTTCCAGGCAGTTTCAGTTGGTGAATCCAGCAGTGCAGTTTCTGTTCCTTCGCTGATTCTGCACACTGCAAGTCAACTGCTTGATACGGTAACAATTCATTTGATTTGACACATCTGAGGACTTGGGTCTGAAGACATGCTGCCAGTTTACAAGTTATGCAAACAGTAGACTGTTTTGTTATACAAACTGATGCAAACTGCAAACTACAGAAAATAGGGCTGGACTAATTGAAATTAATCTGGCCAAAAGATCCCTTCAAGTGAGTTTATATCAATTATCCAGAGCTTTGGGTTAGTCAAAACCGGAAGGCAGTATACAATAGATGTTCTGGTTTCTGTTTGTTGCGAGGTTGGAGTGTCTCCTCTCACCTCTCATGACCTCTTTTTTCTTTGTAGCATCTTTTTCTGTCTATTTAATAATTATGTTATTTCTCAAAAAATAGAAAAAAAAATAGATAGCCTTAGGTCCACAAGAGATACATGCTTGGTTCCAAGAGTCACATCTCTAGTTTGTGAAATGATACGTTCACTTTCTGGTACCTAGCAAGAAAAGTGAAACTTAAAATTGGTGGCAAGATGCTTTGAAGTGGTTTCAGATCAAAAGATTAAATTTATGGAAAAAAATAAAATAAAATAAAAATGATTAGAGTCTATAAAAAATGAATAGGTTCAACAAATTGGTAGGCAAGGATCAAAATAGTGGTTGTGGCAGGCGTAGCAACTAGTGGCCAAAACATACATAGCGGCATAGCGGTGTGAATTTTTTTAAGTAGTAAAAAAAACTCGAATCATATGTAGCAGCCAATCTTGTGTTTTTTTAGTGATTTGAAACCATATAAGGATAGAGACAATTTTAGAAAAGGCTATTAAGGAGAAGAACTAAGAAAAACAATGTTTTAAATTAAAATTGTAGGCTCTACTAGGTTTTAGACCGTAGCGCCACTATTTTCAAAATAACATAACAGCCTCAACCACTACTGCTGATGATGTGGCCATTAAGCTACGTAGCGAGCGCTATTTTGAACCATGATGGTAGGGATCAAGGGGTTTGTTGGTTTGGTCAGATGCCGAGGATAACTTTCTCGGTTTCTCCTCTAAATTAAGTAACTGAGCATTCTCTAAGTCAAACATACCTACGAACAAAATCAATGATTCAAATATTGAGCATGTCAAGAGGAGTCTTTTTGAAATCACATAATGCTCAATAAGTCAGCTCTTTCCAACTGCCAAATTTATCTTGAAGGGTATGAGAGATGAAATGGAAAATATGAAAAGGAACTCTGAATGTAAACTAGAAAACAAATATTATAAATACAATGCAAAGTTCTTGCTATGAATCATTGTTATCAACAACAATTACCAGGATTCAGGAATGACCTCACTGTTCCCAAACCTAAACCCAAATTGAAGATCCCACAAGGAAGCATGCAAATCATGCAATGCATGCAGGGTTTTGAAAGGTCTCCCTAGGATGACCTATGAGGGGGAAAAGGATGGTACTCAATGTTGGGAAGTCCCACATCCCACATCGCCTAAGTCTGGTGTTGGACATGGCTTCATATACCTGTATGGGCCTTCCATCTATCAGCTTAAGCTTTTGGATTGTACATGGTGTCAGAGCGGGTTCCGTCCTGTTGTTCTAATGTAGCCCATGTAGCAGGCCCGTCCATGAAATCTGTTGGCCCTGCACATGAGGGAAAGTGTTGGGAAGTCCCACATCCCACATCACATAAGTCCTGTGTTGGACATGGCTTCATATACCTGTATGGGCCTTCCGTCCATCAGCTTAAGCTTTTGGGTGGGTACATGGTTTCTTACACTCAAAATTGACCGAAAAAGTGGCAGTGGAAGTGGGTGGTGGAGCCGTGGAGGGGTTTTGTGTGTGTGTGTGTTGTGGTGTGGGGGGGGGGGGGGGGGGGGGGGGCGCAATTGATCATGCATATCATAGAGGGGTGTGTGTGTCAGTGTGAAAGGGTTAGATTGATCATAGAGGGGTGGTTGTCCCCCACAGGCAGGAATGCTCTCTCTCTCTCTCTCTCTCTCTCTCTCTCTCTCTCTCTCTATATATATATATATATATACACACACACACACACACATACTGCCCAGTGAGGACTCTCACACACATATACATATATATACATACCGTCCAATGAGGACTCTCTAAATCCGAACTTGAAATGACCATCAAGCCCTATGCTTTGCAGTGATCCAAAGGTTCCTAGGAGTCCTTACCATAAGCTATAAGGACCATTACTATATATAAGGTGTGAATTCATTCAAGGGGCTTTTTTCCAATGGCCACCAGCTGGCATGACTTAGACTTCTAATGTGTTGAGGAGGGCTCTAACCCTTGTGCTCCCTGCTGAAGTGAATGCCCCTATTTCACTATATATATATATATATATATATAAAACATTTATGGAGTGACCCCCATCCAAGAATTAACAAAATATTGGTAATAAACAAAATAAAGTCAAAAGGAAAAAAAAATCGATAAGTAATTTAACAAATCCCTGTCAACTTATGTAAGTTACCTTCTCTAGTGAAATATGATTCCTGATCACAGGGACACAAATCCATATCAAGTATCTGCAGGCAAAATGGAAACATGATATTAGGCTTCAACTAAGTGCACATAGTAAAATAAAAAGATTCTTAAAAGAGACTCCTAAACTAAATTTTTAAGCCACTAAGAAGGATAAATGATCATGTAGTTTCAAGCAGATGTTATCTAGTTTGCCAAAACCAAGAATTGGACGTGAGAAATGATAAGGGAAATAGATGTGTGAAACACAGCATTTTTACAATAGTTTGTCATGGTGATTATGAGGAACATAGGTATCTCTGAGGGAAAACGAGTTTCCAGTAACTATGGTATATCACACCCCAACTCTTCACCATAAAGTTCGACAAAGATCAAATACCTAAATTAAAATAATTTTCTTGAAATGATGCAAAGTGGCATGTATCATACACTTGGATGTGATCATTTTCACTACAAACTTACCAACCACTGACACAAATGAAGAACTAGTAATTACCATTGCTTCGATATCTGAGAAATAAGGCGGATCATCATTGCTTTCGGAAAGTAACTCTTCATGATCTGAAGTTGACAAATTTGTCACTGTTTCAGGAAATTGCTTTTCTTTAAAACCTTGTTCCACATGTGCCAGAGCATGTTTTTGTACTGTAGTCAGTCCATCTTCCCCCTTACTACTATCAACAACTTGTTGGTCTAAACTTTTAGTATGATCAGCTCCTTGAACAGAGTTCTCAAGTACAGTGCCATTGCGGCAGTCAAAATTGTTAAGTTTTCCTTGTTCAACTGCCATAATCTGTTCATTCAATTTAATGGTTGGGACACAATGTGTAGTCATAGGCACCACTGTGCATGCACTTAAATTTTCACCCGCGATTACAGCATGCCTAGAAGCTACGGTAGAGGAATCATTCTCAGGCAACTTAGTGTTTACACCATGACCATCATTTGGATGCTTCGAACCCACTTCAAGCAAAGGCAAAGGTCCTATCATCAGGGAGGCTCTAGGCGGCTCTGCAGTTGCTTCCTTTTCTTCCTTAATAAGGGCTTGGTCTTGTTCACTCGTCTTTTGTTTGTCATAGACCTCCTTATTTGAGGGGGGAAATGAACTAGTAGCCTCCACAGAATGGTGCTGCAATGCAAAGGAAACAAATGGGGGAAGCAACTCAGCAGCTGAATAAATGTCATCATTGCACGGAATATCAGGGTCTTCTGTGTTCAATGTGCAGCACATTAACTCTTCAGGTTTTAAAGAAAGTGGATTTTGTGAGGAAGCATCCGGCACATTGGACTCTTCAAAAGTATTATGCCCCTCACCATGGCTGGTATCTAGGGGGTCACCAATATCAACTAATTCTCCACAACGTTTTCCATCAGGAATCATGGGGCCAGTTTCCAAAATTGCTGATGTTTTAGGGTCATATGAACTGGGCATGTCATCCTGATGAACATCATTTGGTGAACTCAACAAAATGGAATTCAGACCATCAAGGCAAGTCCTTTCAACATCCATGTAAAGGAGCTCGTCTTCGTTTGCGAAATTCAAAAGAGAATCTGAAAGTTCCAATAAATTGCCTTCAGAGATGGTAGCAGAACCGTTAAGGCCATCACCAGAGATTCCATCATTCAACTTGGACTCCGAGTGGACAACATCATATCCTGTGGGGTTCATTTTCTTAGCAGCCACAACAAAAATGCAGTGGTCTTTGTCATCAAGGTTTGCTTCAATTTGCATTGCTGGTGCAGATACATCCTCAATTGCTTTCCAAATAGGAAGCCCAATCGGAGATGAATAACCCAATTGATGGAATGAAGCGTTGCAATCTGAAACAGGTGAGCTGAAGTTCTGATTCCCACCAAAACCAGAGCAACCATTTCCCTGGTTATTGTTCATCGAATCAAAATTAGGCAAGGATTTTAACTCCAAGTCATTCGGTTCAAATAAGTTGCTCACTGGTAATGCCTGTGGTTGTTCCATTTCCTGAACGCCTGGGCATCTTTGACAGACAGTCAGTTTCTCTCCAAGAATCACAGGAATATCCTTATGTAGGTTATTATGTTCAAAAGATTGTCCATCAATGTTATTTCTCACTGATTTGTCAACAGAGACTGGGGTGACATTTTCTTCAAATCCATATAAACATTCCTGACCCATTAATTCATCCTCAGGCAAACCATGTGCAAGTGAGTCCACGTGCCCCTCATGGTAAGTGTGGGAAGTAACTTCAGCTCCAATATTAACAGGACCATTCGCCCCCACCATTGGAAAGCCATGATGCACAATATCAAAGCCTCCATCCTGAAGTGCAAAACCATTCGACATAGGTGCTCCTAGCATGCAGTTTTCCACCACATGCCCAGTACTATCAAGTTTCAGATGCTCTTCACAACCAACATCATGCTCATTGTGTGGCAGAAGAAAATCAAAATCAACAGCATTGCATGGTTCATTGCAAATTCTTTTTCTAATAGCATAGTAATGGCTGCGAACGCTGTCCACTTTTCTTTTCCTAGGCATCCATTCTTTTCCTTTGGAAATGCAAGATTTGTTGGATTTTGCAAGACCGGATGAAGAAAGTTCAATCTCCACAATGCGAGATGAAGCTTGAGCAGAAACGTCTGCATCGTAAAGGAGAGAGTACCACCTGTCCTTAAGTTCTCGAATGGTAAATTGGCGAGAGAAGGGCACTGCTCCTTTAGCGAGGGATTCTAAGGATGCACCAGCCTATAAAACAAGAAAAAAAGAATGAATGAATAGAATTTAAGTGAATAATCCTCAATCATATGAGAGAGAGAGAGAGAGAGAGAGAGAGAGAGAGAGAGATCAAATGATAAACTGATTGAAAAACAAAACAGCTTCAAGTACTGGGAATTGTGCATTACAATTTACAAACCAGATTCTGCTTAGGAATTTTCATAGCATTAAACAATATTTTACTTACATAAGACACATGTTTCCAATGTTTATATATGTCAGTATATTACACAGTGTAAGCCCATTTCCTAGCACAATCTATTGGTACATAATAAAAAAAGTCCACCAAGTCTCAGAGAAACATAAAATTTGCTTCATGCCAGGCCCATTAGTTTTAGTGTTGAATTTCAAACATGTCTATTTAGACAGGTCAGCCCACAAGGTTTAAGTTTTTAGCAAGTTCATGTTACCCTAATTCTTAGGGCTCCTAACATGGAAAGTTTCTAAGAGTCTCTAAAATTCTCTCCTACAGGGTCCACATCCATACTTTAAAGAGGGGTGGGGTGCCCTAAAATTTAGGGACCGACTGTGACAACTTGGACGTCCATAGGCAGGAGCATCCGCAAGAGAAAATACCCCTTAAGGGTCTTACATGAAATAAGTGGAATGTTTTTTGAATTTCAAAGTATACCTATTTGGACATGTGGGCCCACAAGTTTTAAGTTTTGAGCAAGTTCATGTTTCCAGTATCTTTCTAATTATTAGGACTCCTAATATAAAAAGGGGATTTTGACCGTATAGGTGCCCTAAGACCAGACATTTATAAAATTCCTGCGGAACGGTTCGTACAACAAAGGACAGTGCGAACGTGACAATTTTGCTCTTATACTAATGTGTAATATCCTACACTAGTAGGATATTGCATGATATCACACTGTGTGATATCATATGCCAATAGGATATCGCGCATATTCACTTTATTATTAAAGCACAAGGCAGGATTTTGTGCGATGTCCTACAGGCCTAGGATACCGCACAATGTAAGGGTAAAATTGTCAATTTTTTGCACCATCCTTTGTGCTACAAAACGTTCTGCGGGCATTTTTAAATGTCAACACCTACGAGGTAAAACTCGGGGTCTTAGAACATCCATATAGTTAAAATCTCTATTGAAAGTTTCTAAGAGTCTTACTAAAAATAAGTGGTATAGTTTTAGCAAGGAAATAAGTTGTATTAGTTGCAGGTACAAAAATGACATGTCCATCCGGGAATTTGTTTGCTCCTCTATACTTGTTAAAATTATGTTTCGTAATTGTTGCTTGTTCTGGGCAGCATTCAGAGCATCTTAACAGGGCAAGATATGTTTAATGGCTGGTGAGAAATAGAACAGATGGCTAATGTTACGCACGTCCTTATCATTGATTTGTTATTTTAGAAGAGTGAAATGTTCCAAAATGAACGATTGTATGGAAATATGTGCATCAAAAATAGACCATATTCCTGGTCATGGTTCAACCTAAATCAATGCCACGAACTACTCGGCCCACAGTCCACACTCACTCAACCACTACACAGCTATAAAAAATAAAAAATAAAATAAGAATAATTAGTAAATCTTTATAACTGCCTAACCAATTTGAGCCAACCGTGGAGACTAGCATGACCAGCAGATTTTTGGCCACTTCTAGTCAATGAAAAATCTTCTATTTCCCACGTTATCCGCTGCCATTGTAACTGGGACATCTGTAACAATTCTAATACTATTTAAGGTACCATCATACAAAACCTCAAAAAGGGTTCCTAACAGCAGCAGTACATGGAATTAGTCATCTAATCGCATTGAATGAACCAAATCTAAAGTTAAATCTCCATAAAAGCATTTGCCCTCGATAATTCTGATGCATTAAAAGAAGCCCAAGTATTTCCATCAATCAATACCTTTCAACAAACACTTTCATCCAATAAATTGATATATGCATAAAACCATCATCAATTTCTCAAAAACTACATTCCCTTCCAAGCTCAGGAGATCACAGATGAAATAAATCAGCGAATGCATAAAAAAAAGTAGATGGAAAGCATTTGAACCACGTAAGAGTTACCTCAATAGCATTCTTCAGCAAGAGATCATCCTCCGGAATCCAAGGCGGAGGAGGAACGAGCAAGGAGCGCATGTCAGAACCTAAATCTCAACTCTCCTCCAAATAAATAGAAGAAGAAGGAGAATCGAGATTCCCTTCTCTGCTCCTCTCATATATATAAACACAAAGCTAAACCCCTAGCGAAAGAAGCAGAAGCAGCTAAACCCTAGAAAGATTGAAGAAAAACGAAACGGTAAGAAGAGACTGACTGCAATTTCAGCATCGTGTGTGAGAGCTGAGAAGCGCGTGTCTGTGGCGGCTGGACTAGGGTTTTGCAATGGCGATCGCATGTTGAGAAGGGGAATTCTACAGTAGAAGTAAAGTAAAAATAAAGTGATGCAGTAGTTACGATTTACCAAAAGTTTATACGAGGAAACTGAAAGGGAAGCGCAGACTGGAAGGAGAGTAAGAAGATTACGCGTGTCGGATGACTTGTGACACCTGCAAATATCTCCGGGAGCAGGTTGGATGCTTTGTTTCCGGGCTCTTTGTTAACTTTTTCACATTTTTTTGTTGGTCTCGACAGATCAGCAATTTCTGACCGTCGAAAAGTAAGGGGTGTATACGGACATGATTGATGCGGATTGGCCAAATCCATCATCAATATGGTACCTACGGATTGCTGAATTTGAAATTTGTCATCAATATATGACTGTTAAAAATCGATTCGATCCAATCTGTTAAGTATCAGATCAGATTAATCTGTTCAATATAATGTTAAAAGAAATGAATCAAACATGTTGTAAAGAAATTTATATTTGACTGCTTATTTTTTTTATTTTATATTTAGATATTTTAAATTTTATTTGGACCTCTTAAAAAAAATTTATTTATATTTAATATCAATAGATCGGATCGGATTAAATCCGTGGATTAAGGGTGAAATCCATCACCGATCCGTCGCTAACATATTACAAGATTTTCAATTCGTCACCAATCAATTTACCTTTAAAACGGTTAAAAATCCAAGGATCAGATCGAATCTAATCGTTTTTTTTGGATCAATGGATTTTTGTGCACCCCAACGAAAAGTGAACCTTGGGACACGGTGGATGGAATCGAACTGTCCATTTGTGTTTGGTCCGGAAATGATCAAAGCAAGAGTGGGCTCAAGTTATCTCGTAACAACATACGCCAGAAATGCTTTCCTGTGAGCTGAAAAATGATATACATCCAATGATAACGTCTTAGGGCTTGGTGGGTAGGGTAAACTTACTTTATCATTCAAGTGAATTGAATAATCAATTCTAAAGGAAATAAGAAAAGAGGGGATAGATATAGAAGTATCAAATTTTAAAAATCATTTTTTTATTTTTACGAAAAAAAAAAGTCAAAAAAGATGCTATATCATAGCAACTAAATGATAAAAATGTTGTGGAAAAGAGAGAAATCAAAATCTAACCCTAACTCATCTCAAGTGGACATTCACCCAAGATCCATATCTTATAACACTCCCCCTTGGATGACCACCATTTAATGACAGTTGTCTCATTAAAAACCTTGCTAAGGAAAAACCCAGTAGGAGAAAACCAAAGCGAAGGAAAAAAGAGTACAACATTCTTCAAGATCATTGAACCGGTATTGGACATGCATAATGCTGCCTCATTAAAACCTTAACTAAGAAAACCCAGTGGGATAAAACCTAGAGAAGGAAAAAGAGTACAGCGCACAAATGTCCATGTGTAACATACGTCAGGATGCTTAAAAAACATGGGTAACACGAGGCTTAAAAAAAAAAAAAGAATTTAAGTTCTGCAACCCACATCCAGAGAAAAAACGTGCATCACCAAAGAACACGAAGAAAAAAAAATACAAAGTAAAATTTTCCGAGCTTTCTTCTGCGTGCGCGATTGAAGACGTCCATCCGCCTGTTGCATAAACTGAAGACGTCCATCCACCTGTTGCATGAGGAAACTATCAGCACAAGGAAAGACGTCAAAATCCATCCACATCGTGCTGATAACGTGTTGTGGAAAAGAGAGAAATCAAAATCTAACCCTATCTCATCTCAAGTAGGCATCCACCCAAGATCCGTATCTTATAACAAAAAAGTCTTTTTTTATGAAAAAGTGAAAAAGCCACTCTCCTTGAACGCTAAATGACAACAAGCATAAATTAAATATCTTGTCATTCGACACTCTACTTAACTCCGTTTTCTTCTATTCTCTCATGAATTAATTCTTTGGCTAATAGTAAAATAAGTTTACCAAAGAAGCCTTTGATACTTCTTTAGTGGAATTCGCTTTATGATATTTGAACCATCCACAACAAATGTTCACCTCATATATTCACTTTGCTCGCATTTCACTCCAATGTCAGTAATTCTCTTATTAGATTTCTCGCATGTGAAACACATGGAAATGATCAAAATGAATAGATGGAAATGATGTGTTTTTATAGTACATATTCAATTCGATAGTAAAATCAATGATTATAAGAGTGGAAATTTGGCCATGATTAATTCATGACGTGGACAATTAATTTATAGTGAAAAAACTTAAGGGCACAATTTAAAAATCACGAGTTTCGGGGCGAACTTGGAAGAAAAAATTTGATGCACCCTCGAACACCATCAAACCTTCTAATGACAAAATCACCAGTCATTATCTCATTAACACAATGAAACTCCCTCTGATTTTTTAGTGTCAACTCGAATACGCACCTTGGACTCAAACACAAATGTTTTAATAACATTATCCATTCATCTTCAAATGACCAATGACTCTCGTAAGGATGATTCGCGAAGGGGAATGCCCTGGTCACCCAATGGTCCATAGGTTGTCCGTTCATTATCAACAATAAATTATTGAGAACGGCAAATCTTCCGTGACTTTAGCGAGGAGTTGGATCCTTTCGAGGCTTTAACATAAAGAAATATCGATTTTTTCTTTTTTTGGGTTCTCAACCCTTTGGGCCGGACTAATCCCTCTATGCCCAATAAAGAAATATCGAGTTTTTTTTTTTTTTTTTTTACATCGGAGATTTCCCAGCCCTTTGGGCCGAATTAATCCCTCCGGGCCCAAAGGGAAGCTGGGTAAACTCCCTTGTTGCCCCTGTGCGGTAGTGCTATTTTGAAGCTACAAACTTTTGATGCAATCTGTAGTTCTACACCAATTGAGCTATCTCTTTTGGTTTAAAGAAATTTCGAGAAAACTCCACGATGGGTTCCACCTATTAAAATTTGAGCAATTCAAAATAAATGCCCTCCAATACATATAGGGTATCTTCATTATTTACATCAATCTGTGTTTGTTCCAATATTGAATTAACAATTTAATGAAAAACGTGAGCATAAGATTGTCAATTGCGTATTTTATTAGCTAGTGTCAAAAAAACTTGGCTTGATGTAAAATTTGAAGAACACCGTGAGGCCATCTATATTGAGTCACCTATACTTCAATAAGTGAGCCCCATTGGAGCTGTACCCCTTTTTACTCATGGTTTTTCTAAGCTAAGGGGAGTTCCCCATATTTTACCTTCAATAGAAAGTTCCTAAAATCCACTCGGTAGAAATTGGTCCCGCCAAAAAAAAATTACGATTAATATTGCGATTAATGTACTGGATGAACAACAACAACAATACATAATATCCTTGTCAGGAGCCACAAAATATACGCCAACTTAAGTTCCAATGGTGTCAGATCCGGCCACGCACTCAGGCAGGGAAACACAAAACTTGCAGTCACATGAGATTCATGTGAACGAACCAAATAACGATGGTGTCGGCAGGGTGGCCATAAAAAACATATAACTAGTAGCTCAACCAAAACAAAACAATCAGTTAGACTCAACCCATTCAACGATCCCTGTATCTTCCAGAAAAGGAAAACAACAAACTCCCCCAACTGAAAAAAACAAAAAAGAAACCTTCCACCATCAACTCCTCTACTGATCTCCTTTTCCCCCCAAAACCCCAAACTCATCATCTTCATTTGCAGTAATTCAATTGAACAAAATCAGATCAGATGACGGACGCAGCCACAATCGCATCACATGGGCTAAAAGCAGTGACCCTAACCCATGTCCGCTACCGAAGGGGCGATCGGCTCGGCCATTTCCTGGCCTGGGTCTCGCTCATCCCGGTCTTCATAAGCCTTGGTGGGTTCGTCTCCCACTTCCTCTTCCGCCGCGAGCTCCACGGCATGTTCTTCGCACTCGGCGTCCTCATCTCCCAATTCCTCAACGAACTCATCAAGACCTTCGTCCAACAGGCACGCCCCCTCCTCACGTGTGCCGCCCTCGAGACCTGCGAATCGCACGGGTGGCCCTCCGCTCACTCCCAATACATGTTCTTCTTCGCATCTTACTTCACCTTGCTCACACTCAAGGGCGTCGGCCTCGCCACGCGATCGCAGAAGCTGGTCGTGGCCTACGTCCCATGGCCGCTCGCGCTCCTCACCATGTATTCTAGGGTTTATTTGGGGTATCATACGGTCGCGCAGGTTTTCGCGGGCGCGGCTCTTGGTTTGGTTTTTGGAGGGGTTTGGTTTTGGATTGTGAATTCGTTTCTGTATAGGTTTTTTCCTATGATCGAGGAAAGCGCGTTTGGGAGGTATTTTTATATCAAGGATTCTTCTCACATTGCCAATGCGCTCAAGTTTGAGTATGACAATGCTAGAGCTGCCCGCAAGAAGCAGAAGATTGCGGCGGACTGAATAAAGCCAATCAATCAGGTGCTCTGCCTTTTTTTTTTTTTTTTTTTAAATGTCTTCTTCTTGTTGTTTGAGTGTATATTAGTTTCATTTGTTTGTTCTGCTTGCCCGCGTGATTAGGTGGTTATTTTTATAAATTCTATGTGTTCTGTATGTATGCATCAAATTACAAGCTAATTGGCTAGATATCACTTTTTCCTTATGCTGCCCAAAGGAGCACCACTACTTACACTAATGTTGATTGATTTGAGGGTGGAAATGTATAATAAACAATTTGACCGGATTCGTAATGTCTGATTTATCGCACTATATCAGCCCACTGGAGGACCTATTGAAAGGTTAAATGTTCAAGGGAGTAGAAAAGGGGGAGAACAGTGGAGACTTCAATTAATGCATGTTTGCAAAGGGTCGAGTGGAAAAGCAGAACTCACAAAGAGGATCCAAACACGCAAAAAAAGGGAACTTTGATGATAATTACATTTGATAAAAATGCACATGTTAATCGATAATGGAAGGGGAACCAAACATGCGAAAAGAGAACTTTGATGATAATGACATCTAATAAAAATACACACGTTAATTGATAATGGATAAGGAGAGAGAGCTTAAAGACTTGATGGGGACTTTATCCATTCTACTTGGTTGGTGAGATTTTATTTTCCTGTTTTGATGGTCTTTTTGGCTGATGGTATCTAATGGTAGTTTAAAATCTCATGCCGGATGTGATAAACTTTGTACTTTTTGACTATGCATTCATTCATTTCACTCTTTAATTGATTTATTATGATTTTTTTTTTCACTAAAGCACTAGGTGATGTGATTTACTTTCATTCTAATTTTGAATAATGAAGTAAAAGTGTGATATTCAAATTACCTTTTAATTGTTACTTGCATCGTTGCATTGTTTTTCATGTGGTTGGGTAGCCTTTACTGCTGTTCAGGTTTAGCACCATAGATTGGATGAGGAGACCCTCTCTTATAAACACTTGCGATTCATCAACCTTGCTATTTTATTATTTTTATTTTTATTTTCTTTCATTTTACTTGGGTTTCTTGCAACTTATATGGTTAACTTCATTTGGCATAAACTGAGAGGTGGAGACTTTTCATACATTGAAGTATCCTCATGTCTAGAAATTTGGAGTTGGCTGTTTCATGCATTTGACGGTACTTTGCACTTATGCCAGACTGGCAAGACTTACTTTGCACTTATAACAAGGAACTGAAGAGAGTAATATTTTCTGTATTTGTGTGAGGTGCTTTAAGACCTCATTTATACATGATTAGAGCCCGGATTGGTTACATGGAAGACCTATTCTATTGCTGTAGAGTAAAGACTAATGCACGGAAGACCTAGGAACTGTACAGAGGCTGTTACACATGCAGGGCTTCCTATTGACGGTGGGTCGGCCCATGAGTCTGTTGGACGTGGCCTGGTCCCAATGTCTCTTCGCAGTAGCTGCTTACCATTATGTTGCGGAACTGTATGTTATTGGCTGGATATCATATACGTGGATTCTAGGAGTACTTACAACTTTAACCAACTAATAGAATGCTCAGAGAATTCATCAGAAGAGACAAGAGTCAATGAAGCCATCCTTACACGAATCTTGTAAAGTTTCATAACATTAAATATCAGAGTGCAAAGGGATCGTGGAATGCCTTAGCCAATAAGTGAGTCAATGGTGAATGCTCACAGTTGTGAGTGGCTGTGTGCATCTATTAATGTATCTGTATGCTGAGATTTCCACACTTCCATTAGAAATATTAGCTTTTGCGGCATATTTCCTTCTCTAGTGTCAGGTTGTAGGGATGTCTTTAGGTGTGTTTTTTCCCATCATTAACATTATCTTCAAGTGTTTTATTGTTCTTTATATGACACTATTCACCATTGACGTGTTTTACTATATCATGCTTGTGCACGTGCAACATGTTTGCACGAGTTACAGATGTAGTATTGTGATCATTTGATTGTTATTCTTGTAGCCTTGAGAACTCTGCCTAATTCACTAATTGGTTTTGGGTTCGACTCAGCCCAGCCCAGCAGAAATGAAACCCTGTTGAGCACGATACAACTTGAGGGAGCTGTCTAAATATATTTTTATTAATGGGAAAACATAAGAGAATGAAATACAAACAAGGTAAAATCCCACATTTAGAACAGACATAACAAAAACCATTCATATTATAACTAGTGTAAATAAATTCATATGATAAATAAACTATCCAAGTCTACTTTGTCATTTCTTTCATTGTTTGACAAAAGTTTGGCATGAAATCTGGATCAGCCTCTTTTTCTTCATCTTATGTTATGAAATAAGTGTAATAAAATTGGGAAAAAGGCTCCTCTTTTTTAACCAAAGTCCCATGTGAGGCATATGATTCTCATGCGACTTTTGCCAGCATGTGTCTTGGGCAATCCTGATTATTGATATTAATTAATCAGTTCCCCAAGACCCTATGGGCTCTCTCTCTCTCTCTCTCTCTCTCTCTCTCTCTCTCTCTCCCACTATCCCCCCCTCCCCCCCCCCCAACAAAAAAAAACAAGATTTCCTCCTATAATAGATATAATTCCAAGAGCTTTTCAGACATGACCATATCTATATCCTGTACACCTAACATTTTTTAATGTATTAACTATGAATCATGTCCTTAGATTGAACGAAATACACAAAAAACATTCAAGCTTTAATGGTATTTGAGCCTTCCTTTCCCTAAATTTGGTGACTGCTCACTGTTATGCAGCGAGTTCAGGACTTTTGAAGTTTTAACTGTCATGTATTCTTGACTCTCCAACTATTTCCTTCTGTAGAGAGTAATTGTTGCTGCAAATCTAAGCCTCTGTAGCCGGCCCCTCTGCTCCATCATCGGTACATTGTAGCAGCCCTTGTACCCTGCAGTACACATCTATCTGCTACCCACGTGTAGCAGTTCCACCTCTTGCTAGCCATATCCAAAATCATATGCATGCAGCAACCCTTCTCTCTTGATACCCACTTGCAGCAGTGCCACCTCTTGCTATCCATCTGCATAAACATCTTGCTAGTTGCTGCTTACCCCCTAGCTATCCATCCTCTTGCCCTTTCCAGCCTCCAATTATCCTGACTCTGTTTCTACCTGTGTCATCAATCAAACAACCGAGTAGCAACATCCTTTTAACAAGCCTACTCTTGCGGAAGTCTACCTGCTTAACAACACATTTAGCATCGACCCCATCATTGAGGGGAATTTCGTCCGTGGACGTTACCGCATAAGGATGTCACTGCTGTCATGGTTGGTGCCTTCAAATTCAGGGGGGGTCCACTCTTTTGATTGCCCCATGCCTCCTTGACCATCCAATGGGAACTGTTCACATGCGGATGTTCCCACAGGTGAATATTTCGCCCATCACTTAAGTCCACCTACTTCCACTGCTGCTGACATTACCTAACTTCGCTTCTGCACCACTTTCATCCTTCTGATACAATCTCTATTAGTGTTGGTATTCGTGGTGGACACTATCCTTACGGTAATATCTTTTGGGTGGTAAGCGCTATTTATAATTCTCATCATTATGACCAGCTACAGTAGTTCAGCTGCAACTGCCATAAACAACGTGTAGAGATTAAAATGATTGGTTAAGACTGATGATCATTATTAATACTCATTGAGATTCAGGATATAAACAGGGAAGAGTAGAGGGGGCTAACCACAGAAGATTTGATATCTTTTAGAATGGTCCTCCACCAGACATACAATTACAAGCTGCTAAGAGATTGAATGGTGCCAGAGTTTTAAAATTGAATGGTTGGAAGAGCCGAAGAGGGATATCTGAGTACCGGCTTCTTCCATTGCATGGTTTCAACCTATCAGAGGGTCAATACAATAATCTCTTCAACAGATGGGGACTCTACTTCATCAGAGAAGGATGAAATATCTGAAGCGATTGTCAGATTCTTTCACCAATTGTATGGCAGCCAGGATAGTGCTGACCTTAAGCTGGATAATCTGGAGTTTGTCTGTGCTGGGGATAAGTGGGATAAGTGAGCAGGTTGGGTCTTTTTATTTATTTATGAAAGTAGTGAGTATATTGGCTTCGTCAAATCCATATAGCCCTAAACAGATTTGATCGGCGTCGTCAAATCCATATAGCCGACCCCACCTAGTGGGAAAAGGCTTGGTTTGGTTTGGTTAGTGAGTATATTGGCTTGTAAAGAGCTTTTAAGACAACGCACTTAGAAATGTTGTCTGTGAATGTCAGATGAATGAGCTTGAGGACCAGACAGATTCCCAATGGCCCTCTTTCAGATATTTTGGGAGGATATTAACCAGGAGGCATGAATTGCCTATGGAATAGTCTGAGTGCCTCGTCTATTGCCCTTATTCCTAATCACCTATCCAATAGTCTGAGTGCCTCTTCTACTGCCCTTATTCCTAATCGCCTATCCAATAGTCTGAGTGCCTCTTCTACTGCCCTTATTCCTGAGATAGCATATCTCAATGAAGGATTTAACAACTATCGAACTCAGTTCTAATTAGTACAAGTTCTTAGCGAAAGTTTTAGTTGTTAGATTGAAGGAAGTCCTTCCATCTATTATTTCTTTCTTGCAAGGGGTCTTTGTTCATAGGACACTGATTCTTGATGGGGCTATAGTGGCAAATGAATGTGTGAGTTCCTGTGAAAAGGCTAGGAAGCCAGGTGATATTTGTAAGGTAGATCTTCAAAAGGCCTATAATAGAGTTGACAGGGATTTCTAGCAGTATCGTTTTTATCAGATGGGTTTTGGCATTAGATGGAGGAGAATTCCCGGTGCTAGTTAATCCCTTCTAAAGCATGGTTTAAAAAAAATCATCCGAGTCTGAGTCGACTCCGCCGAGTTGACTCGGCCTCAGCACATACCAAGTTGGGTCCAATGGGACTCAGCTCCAACCATTTTCTTTGAAATTGGGACTTGGCCCGACTCGGACTCTGCCATGGCCGAATTAGGTCCCGAGTTCCATTTTTTTTTAACATTGTTCTAAAGGCTTTGGTTGTGCGGAAAAGGTTTTGAGCATTGCTTGGAATTTCATCCAGTACTGAGGGGTGCCAGTCAGTATTTGGGAATTGGGATAGTCCATTGTCGGAGACACTTAAAAGTGATGGAACTATATATTTTTTGAGGAAATGTGTGGTGGGTTCTCATGATGAGTGTCTTAGGTCCTACAAATGCATGATACTACATATTACATGGTAATATTTACTCCTTTTTTTTATTGGTATGGTAATATTTACTTTCGAGTGTTTGTGTGAATAATTCTGAGAAATGTAGGTATGCGAATAAGGTGGAGTGTGGAGATGAGGTGAACTTGGACATGCATACCTAGTATCTACATAGTCTATTACTCGGCCTGCCTTGTGCTGCCAGGTTCTAAGAATATTTTGGTGTGGATTATTAGATCTTATAGTAGCAGTCTCATTATTTTAGGCGTGTTAGAATGTACTCAAGAGATGCTTATGGAAATACTATTATTTCTTCTAAATTGTGAGCTAGATAAAAATTGGACATGGAAGCTGGAGGATGTTCAGATTTGAGTGTTCTAGGCCACCCAAAATCCATAGAAAAATGGATAAGCATCTGTAATTTTTACATGTCTTAGGAAAAAAAGTTAGCAGGTATGTAATTGCTACATTAATATTTATGGCCCTTCCATTTTGTTAAAAATTCAACATTGTTGATGTTTCTGTCTGGTTGTTGGTCGACAAGAACTTTCAGGAGAAAGGCCTCCTTGTTCCATATTTTTATAGCTTTTATGCATCACATTGTAGTTAATCACCTCACCCACTACAAAGATAATAAATGTTTGCTCATGAGTGTTGTCAATGACAACTTGTCATCATTCGCCCTTATTCATCAAATTCCAGTTGGCATTAGAATAAGTTGCTTCTGATTCAGTTTATTTTCTGAGCAAACTTTCCCTGGAGAGGCACTGCTTTGTCTACTATAATGGAGTTTTTGATACAGCTGAATTCTTGCAGCCGTACAATTTTTCTTGTGCGGATCTGAAGCTGAATGGGAAATCCCCACAGTTGAATCCACTGTATCATTTCCTTACTCGCATATGATAGCTTCCTTGTATCAGAACTTAATACTTCTTTCTTATGCCAGGTTGATCATTGGTGCTTGTTAAGGAATTTGTAGCTGGAGCATGAACATATGACTGGCACTTGTGCGGAAGCTTTGTTCCAGTAGGATGGGGTCTTTGAACTTGGTCAAGAGTGACTACGTTGTAATCATGAAATCAATTACGTAAAACCCTAAATGCATTTCAATGCATTATATTATCCAAGCTATGAAAACTGAATTAGGCTTAAACCCTAATATGTCCTATTTATTCAAGACATATTCCAATTAATTTACAATTCACAGGATCATTCGTGCATACACTACCTATTCTTGTTTGTGAACAAACGTATCCACAGGTTTTACTATGCAACCAGGGTTTTTTTTCTTTTTTTTTGTTGTTGTTGTTGTTTGTAGTAGCAGCAGTAGTTTGTGACTAACTGATTTTTTTACTATATAGACTAGAAAACCAGTTTTTACCATGCAAGCACTGCATATTTTGAAATGATTTTACAAGTGGATAAAGAACCAGATAGTCCATTTTGGATGCTTGAGCTCAATTTTCTTTCATCCACGTTTCCTGTAATTGGATGTGGCAAAGAACAAACGCAACTGTAACATACATGTTAGCTCAGGTTATCTAGAAGATTGAACGGGCGCTTTGGTTAAAGCTCTCTTTTTCCCCCATATCGAACATTTGGGTACTGTAAAAATTGTCTTACTGAGCTGTAAAAATTGGCCATTTTCTTTTTGACCCATTTAATGAGCTACCAACAGCTATAAATGTTTCATCCACACCAACGCGCCTACCTACCATTTGGACAAGAAGAATTTTGCGTGCCTGCTCAGGCACTTTTTATGGTAGATGAGTTCAATGTGGTGGATAGTAGGAATGAAGTTACTACCGAGATGCATTGATGTCTGAGACAATATCCTGTCAAGCCAGGTGGGTGCATTTCCTAGAACTTGCTTCCCTCCAAAGTGGGCATAGATAGGATGTTTCTGATTGCCGAATATGACTTTGATAGGATAATCTCTTAAAACCTCACATTGATGGTTTTTCAAGTGCAGTTTTTTCAATCTTTTTTCCCTTTTTTTTTTTTTTTTTTTTCACGTTTCCTTTTTTTTTTTTATTTGTTCCCTTATGATTGAATCTGATTGTTGTCAATGCCTCAGTGGTCTCAAATCTGTCAAATATGGATTATTATCGAACAAGTGTGCATAGATGAGTGTGAATGGCTTGGATTTGTCAAAACCGTGCCCCACAATATTAAGAAAAATAAAAGTGACAGAAGGGGGGCTCGAATGAAAGCAAGTTGATTTGGAAAAAACCATGTTTAGATGCATCTAAACGGGTTCTAGTTTTTCATGGGTTATTTTACAGAGGCCCTTGGTGATCCCACATAATTTCACCAGCTTGTCCAATGTGCGCCAGATGATCCTATTAGCATCACAGCAGCTCAAACCCACGATCTTTTCTGCAACTACCTATAGAAATCGAAATCGAAATCGAAATCGAAGTCTCTCACACTAACATAAGTTATTATCTAGCTTTATAAGCTCATCTTTCCTACTATTGGATGCACCAATCTTGTACTCCATATATTCTAATATAAATTCAGTTAGTTTTCAATCCATTCAAGTGAGATATCATTGATACCTGATGATGAAAACTTTTTCGTTTGAAAAATTCACGAAACGTCTTCTTTGGACACATTAGATTAATCTATATGTATACAACTCTGGACTTACTAACATTAGTTGGCTGCAATAGCTATTATATGATTATAAGCCTTTTATTCCCTCACAAGATTTGAATCAAAGAAATACATAAAGATATACTCCACCCAAAGACTTAAGTGATTCTGTCCTACCATGGATGGGTTATTTATGCGCTAAAAGTTCCCCTAATTCTAGCAACTAAGTTAAGGACGGCTCCTTACCCAAGTGGTAAGGAGCATCAAACTTTACCTAGCTGCCCAGGGTTTGAACCTTGGGTACGTCACCTCTTCTTGTTTTTGCAGGCTTCTCTACCATTTGAGTATGCCTGTTAAAAAAGTATAGTACTATAGTTGTAATTACTTGTAATTTGAGTATGCCTGTTTGGAGGAGATGACTAAGAGTCCCTAGAATCATAGTGTGTTTATAGACATGAGATTTACATCTATTGAGGGCAGGAGGAGAAACTCCTCCATGGACATGAGTTTTGTAGAATTCATTTTGAAATTTCCAACATAGAACTTCATGCATTCAAAAGAGGGGCTACCAAGTTTTTTTTTATAGAGAGAAATTGTTTTTACATTACATGTATGCTAACACATAAAATGCTCTTTTACCCAAAAAAAAAAAAAAAAAGGTACATAATTTTTTCCCCTTTTATGTAACCATTTTACTTAAAATATTACTGCCCCAAAATAATGATATCTCAGCAGCATATATGCTCATACATGCAATGAGGTCATATAGTTGGGTCTTCTACTCCTCTCAGTTCACAAGAAGAAGCATGAACTGTGTTAATTCTGATATAATGTTTGAAAAGCATCTATATATAGACAACTCTCAGAACTAGAGTTGGGACCTACGGTCCAAGATCTTCTACGAGACTATAGAATCCTAAAATGCTAATGAACGGCTTTCAATTTATATTACATTCATGATTCGTTTGGACTTGGAATGAACCCCCCAAGGCCTAGTTGATTGACTTGATTCTTATCTTATTGAGGTGAGTAATTTAACCCATTTAAATGACTTAATTTCCACCTCACGTGAGCAATTAAGAAACTTAATTTTTATCTCACCTAGACATTAACTATCATTTAAAAGAGCCCACTATTATTAAACTATTGATGTGATCCCACATAATTATGTTTTTAGGGGGCTCACTTGAATATCTGATTTAATAGTAAGTGAAAAGACATTGTCAATTCAAGTCATTGTCTCAAACATTTAATTAAGATATACTCAAAAAAGTTCAAACTTATATAAACATTTAATTGAATGTGTGAGTGGTTTAAGTTCGAATCACATAGTAATTTATAGATATTTACTCACATATTATATAAGGTTATATGAATTTGTTTATTAGATTTAGATTTCGATGATTAACCAGATGGCATATGATTCAATCAAATCATGTTTTTTTGTTAATAATATTTAAGTTTAATATTAACATTAATTTATTATTTAATTTTCATGAGATTTTAACTAGTGCATTGCGCGGGCTTTAATGCTAGTGTAAGTTATTAGGGAGAAAGCATTATGTAGACAACAAATGAAATGATCATCTGCAAATGGAAAAAATAATCACATTTAGCCATAATCATCATATATATTTTGCACTTCCATGTGTTCTCAAGGGAGAGTTTTTAACCCATAAAACTATGTGCCATTACTTATTGCAGTAAAAATTAAGTGCAATTGGTTCATATTCAAATTTCCGAATACATGCATGCTAATCAGGAATCCAAGATGGATCATAATCTTTTGTGGAAGAAGCCCAAAAACATCATGATTAAACCTTGATGGTATAATCAATAATAATAATAGTTTTTTTCCATTTATGATAATAGATAGTCGAAGTAGAGCGTGATCTTAAGCCATGCTCACATCCAATAAGTCCTTTGGACACTTTGGATACAAAAATCCACAGCCCAAGGAAATTTCATGGAGCAATTAGCTCAATATGTCTTAGGAAATAAGCAAAGTTCAAGGACTTAGCATTAATCATACTTATCAAACTAAAATAGTAAAGGAAGTCTGGTAAATGTTCTGCTAGTCACCATACGAGCAAACAGTAAAATTATAAAGGTTGGAGATGAGTGACAGTTGTTGTGCAACTATCAAGACGCAGATCGTGGGAACCATATCTACTTTCTTGCAGGTTCGGCTGGCATGGTTGGATGCAGAAAGCAAACATTTGAGACCCACCGTTTGCCCAGCCAAGTGCAGTTTCATAGTCTGGTCCACCATTAGCGCCCAGTGCACAATCCTCATTATCATCTTTTTCATCCTATATCAATAAAAAATATTTCTATTTAAAAATCGCCTCACTTAAAAGTAAAAAAAAAAAATTACATATAGGGATAATGAAGACGAAAGAAGAAAATAAAAGATGCATACCAGTGCTCGCACTAAATTTGCGTGATTTTCCTGGAGGCTCCTTAACTGCGTCCAGTAAGAATTGAAGAACATGGAAGTAAAGGGAAAGTAACAACAAGAAAAATATACTTTTGGGTGAGAGGAAAAGGGCAGATATTTTTAGATGTCATTACTTACTTTCTTCTTGTAGGTTTCTGTTTGAGTGCTGATCACATGATACTGTTAGCCAAAAGAACAAGAACAAAATTAAAAAGGTCTCAATATATGTTTATAAGGAAAACCAATAACAGGAATACAGTAAATCGCTCCTATCCCAAAAGTGAAAAAAGAAGGTTGTTTGTTATGCAAGATCCCACTTTGTGCCTCACCAAGTGATGATTAAAGCTATTCCTTCTCATGGATGGAGCATGTGCAAAAAAGTCTTCCAAAAAAAAATCCAAGTAGAATGGCAAAAGGTGTAAGAAACGTGGTTCTAGCCTCATTGGTTATCAAGGGCCTGTTTTGGTAGACTTCCCCTATAATTTCCTTGAAATTAAGAAGTTAGCCTAAGTTGTGGAATGTTGGACTGGAATTCTGCCTATAATTTCCTTGTCAACATTTCTCAATAGCAAATCTTGTACCAGCATAGTCATCAACTATCTTTTTTTTTTGTTTTACCCATAATGTGTTCAGACATAAATTTGGAAAAGGAGGATTGACATGAGACATAAAAACTAGCTGAACCAAATTTAGATTCTAGTTGTGCAATACTTGACCAATCCCCCATTGCAGGAGAAAAAGTTAGGGTTTTTTTTTTTTATGATCATGACGATGTGCTAGTACATGAGCAAGTTGAGCACTAAGCAGGAAAAAAAAAAAAGATACAAAATTTCATTATTATTGAAATAGGGTAACTTTAAAAAAATCACAATCAACCTTTCGTTCACGGACAAACTTCAAAGAATTGTCCAAATTTTGCTCAAGACCGCGCAGTTCATCGATTTCCAAATCATTCAGATCTTCACCCATCCTTTGCCTAACAATCCATCTCCAAACACACCCCATCAACAACACAATTAAAGTACTCAAATCAGCCAAACAAATAAACAGCAAAACCAACCTCAAAATTACCTGATCTCCCTCCTCAAATTGTTATTGTCGTCTTTCAGCTTGTTCAGGTGATTTTGCATTTTCTACACATGACCCAACCCCCACAACAACAACAACAACACAGTTATTATGTATATCACATCCTAATACAACAACACAACCCACTTGCAGACTGGTTGATGGGGTACACCGTTGGATAGGAAGGACGATCACCATCCAACCCTCCATCAAGATCCGGCCAGGGATCTTCCCCAACATCCAACAAACCCCATTGCATAAAAAGTGTGACCCACCATCTGGGTTCTCCACTAATCATTTCTAACAATACTAAACAAAAATGGAAACAAAGAAAGAATAACAAGATAAACAAAAAATTGAGTTGTTGCCTCGTAGTGGGAATTCCACAAGTTGATTCCGGAGACTTGTTGATACCGGTCAAAGACCTTCTTCGTCCTTAAAAACACCCAAAAAACCAAAGTAGAAATATCAAAAGGCTATCTATGTATTATAGGAACAACAACAACAATAACAATAACAATAAGAGAAGAAAAGAGAGAGAGAGAGATTTTTGGCTACGTACGTAGTAGTAGGGCTACAGTACTCAGAGAACTTTCCAGTGCTGGAGAACATGATGAGAGAAACCTCAGCATCACAGAGGACGGTGAGTTCACGAGCTTTCTTGAGAATACCACCTCTTCTCTTTGAGTAAGTCACCTGCCTGTTGGTTGAGTTTTCTATCCTCTTTATCTCAATCTTTCCACGACCCATTTTCCTTCTCTATCCTCTCCTGAATCTTCTTCCTCCCTTCCTTCCTTCAGATGAAGATGAAGAAGATGAAGAAAGAGAAAGGTGAAGAAAGAGGAGGATATTGGGGGAGGTGCCATTATTTTGGGAAAGGCAGTACAAAAAGCAGAAGTTGCCGAAAATGGAAAACGTTTCCAAATCCGTGAAAGAGTGACTGCAACACCAACGTGCCATGTCTTGGCGAGTTTAACAATTAGTCAATGTCACCCTTCCCCGTTTGTTTTGGCTTTCTTTGCTTTCTGGCTAAGACTGGACACGTGTCAGCAGATGATAGTATCACTCTGTTCTGGCTCTTTGTTCAACCACTTGGATTGAAGCCGTTCACTTTGGGTGTACCGGGTGATCATCCCACTGTTATTAAGTATGGAAGAGGATGGACCGTGTTGACGGTTGGATTGAACCTGGGAAGAGTGGAAAAATCGAGATCGTCCATTAGGTCTTACATTAACCGTTCGTTTGACATCTGTGGCCAGGAGTCACTTATCAAGGAATTATTCCTGGATTGAAGCAGGAGAGCTCCTAAATGCAAAACCAAAAACCCCCCATTTTTCTCTGCACACTGACCATTTTTAACTCCATTTTTCTTTGCCTGCAATTTTATTTTTTTGAGTGGCTACCTACATACAGCAAAAATCCCTCTCCACACTGTAATTTTTTTAGAAAAATTAAAAATAAAAAAATTTCTAAACTACCCCTCTCCCTCTCCCTACTCCAGCCACCCTCGTCGATCCCTCTCACTCTCCTTCTTCCTCTCCCTATCTCTCTCCCCCACCACCGGCAGCTCCCTCCCGCCCTCTCCTTCTCCCTTTCCCCATTTCCATCTTTCCAGCAACACCATCCCTCTCCTTATCTCTCCCTTTTCTCTCCCTCACTCTTCCTCTCTCCCCCTCCCCTCGCTTGTCTCCAGCCCCCACTCGAAAATCCTCCTCCCTCTGCTTCTCCCTCTCCCGCTCGCCTGCCACCGGCAGCCCCCACTCGCCCTCTCCCTTCCTCCCTTTCTCCCTCTCCCCACCCTTCCCCTTTCCCCCGCCCTCATCACTCTCCCCTTCCCCAACCCAGTCTTCCTCTCTCCCTCTTTCTCTTCTCTCCCGTCCCTCTCCCTCTCCCTCTCCCTCCCTTTCTCTCACTCCGCTTTGGCAGCACTAAAGGGATGGTGGGGGTAGGGCTGGGGCTGGGGATGGGGATGAAGATGAGGGCGGGTGGGTGCAGAAAGACCTGGAAGCAGGGGGCAGGGAGAGGGAAGGAGAGGGAGATGGGTCGGCGCAGGGCCGTGGCTGGCGGGGTCAGAGCGGGGTGGCGACGGGTGGGGTTGCTAGAGCAGGGAGAGGGAGAGAGAGAAGGAGGGGGAGATGGGTAGTTTAGGGTTTTTTATTTTAAATTTTTTTAAAAAATTGTAGTGTGGAGGGATTTTTGCAGTGTGTAGGTAGCAACACTCCCATTTTTAAAAAAATATTACGAATATACCCTTATGATAAATCCCCAAATTACCCCTTCTTCCCTCTCCCCTTCTCTACCACTTTCATCTTCTCCATCACCCCCTCCACCACCTCTCTCTAAGGCCATGCCTTCACCTTCCTCCTCACCCCATCCCCCGCCACCAACGGCACCTCCAACGCACAGAACCCCTCTCTCTCTCTCTCTCTCCCCCTCCGGCGGTGCTACCGGAGGGGGGGGGGGGGGTGGTGGCCGGGGTGGGGATAGGGTTTGAGGTGGGGTTAGTTTAGGTATTAATGGGGGTGTGCAAAGAAAACTATGAGGTTTTCAAATTCAACGATGGGTGTAGAGAGAAAGGGGGTGCGCAAAAAAAATGGGAGGCACATTTAGAAGCTCTATTGAAGAAGTGGAACGGATGAAAATCTGAGTAGCTCAAAATAATGCCACACTCTGAATTCTTCCCCAAATTTTCATCATTTGACCACTCTAAAATTGAGGCCAACTTATGCTTAGATTTTCAATAGTTGGACATGTAAGTCCCATTTGGCATCAATATCCTCGTGTTGTTTCTAGTTCTATGCCAACACTGTATTGTATTGAGATCACTTGTATCGAGACTTGGGTATGTAGAATTTGTTTGGTAATATTATATTAAAATATTTCACAAAGAATATAATGTGCTGAACGTATTTCGTACTATCATAATAATTTTATTTTACAAAAAACTAAATTAAGAGAAGCCCATTTGAGTCAGTATCTATTAATTTAAATCAAATGCTACCTAATATTGAGTTATACAACATACTATTAAGTAATACACCAAACATACTATTCTCACTTTTGCAACTCGTGATCACTGTGGTCCTAAACAGGCCTGTCGGATCCATTCGGGTCCCATTTCTGCTCATTCCCTCTAATCTATTTAAAGGGAAAAATATTCTCACAAGCAACTGCATGTGCAGTTAAACTCTATAGGGCCTACTTGGGTCCACTTATAATCAGTGCAGCCCCCTTTTAATCTTATCCTAGTGATTTGATGTTAGTGACTCAGTCCTGTTTTTTTGCTCAATGAGTCTTGACTCTCCTTTGGATTGGATTTTTTTTTAATCTATATTTAGTGCATTAAATTTTAAGGGTTAAAATAATTTGATGGGGCTGATTTTTTGCATAATCCTTATCCCTAGGAGACCCTTCCATCGATCCGATCCTCTATAATAAAAAACGCATCTAAATGGGACCCATAAACTAGACTGCATATGCTTGATATGCGGTCTACTCGCGGAGATATATTAGGTTGTAAAAACGTTGTTTGACATCAAAGAATTACATGAACCTCAAATTGCACTACTAGCAGGATTTTTAGTTGAACAAAAGTGCACTGCTGGCTCCTCTTTGCCGTCCCAAAACTTCTCCAATAAATGGTAGTTGATGCACAACAGCTCAAATTGAGAGGCCAGGTTTGCACCAACACCACCTGATAGTAAATGGAGCCATCAACTAAATGGAAGATGCATCCAAGTGGAGCCCACAAGGCCAAACAAAAATCTAGGGTTACTTGTGGATTATCATCCCATCAATAATCAACTTCATTGGATATAGATATGTGACATTGTGGTGTTGGTGAATTTCCATTTCAGTGGATGTTGCTATCCATATAATCCCACTCCCACTCACTTGGGCTGTGGACCACACCTATCAAGTCATAACCAATTTATAGATAACTTTTTCACCATCACAGTGTGACTTATAATGATCAATCTAGTCTCCTCACAATTATTAACCCCGTGAATTGATACTCACCCTAATTTGAAACTAATCTTAGTGAATATCACATAATCTTTAACTTAAGAAACTATTAAACTTTAAGGCCTATAAATCATTGAATTGATATAATTTTCGTCCAAAATCGCATGGGCGGCGCCACATTGATCACAGTTGAGATCTAAAAAAATATTTAAAAATAATTTTTCTCTATCATTAATTGAACTTATGGGAAGTTTTTGACCCCACTCAATTTAAGAGTTTCACCCCACACTAGCTAACTTTACACCTTTTCCTTGTTGCTGTGGTAGTGAACAAAAGTCACTATAAAATACACACCGCCTAAGTTAATGGGTCAACTATCTATCAATATAAAAAAGAAAAAAAAATTAATGGTGCCACATTGCTAATATGCGCTGTAGCAATGAGTTTTTAGAACTTAAAGGAATTGGTGACATTGCTAGAAAATTAGTAAAGACAAAGAAGGATATTGTATACCAGTGGGTTTATTTGCTTCTAAAATTAGTGTTGATTTTACCATAGTGACTGCAACGGTAGCAAAAGCTTTTTTAGCAATGAAGTACGTAAAGAACAGGTTGCGTAACCGAATGGGAGATCAATCGATGAATGACTGTTTGGTCGCATATATTGAAAATGATGTGTTTGCTCGTGTTGATAATCAAGTTATTATGCAACGATTTCATCACATGAAAAACTTTTGAAGGCAGCTGTAGGAGTTTATGTATTTGGATTTTCTTTTTGGATTAAGAACTATTAGTAACAATGTATTAAAAATTTTATTTTTTTTAATTCAATATTATCTTGGTCAGATTATCGGAAACAGATTATTTGATAATTTTATATTATATTTGTCGAATTATTGATAGCAAATGAAAGATGTTGATAAAGGAAAAAATAAATTTCTTCGATTTACGGAAGATAAGTCTTTTATTGACCCCACCAACTCGAAATCCTAGAGCCACCACTGTAAAATCAGATACACGGTGAGACCTTTTCATTACACGAGCTTGAATTTTTATTAATTATTTGACAATCTACCAGCTCAAGGATCAAATTTTGAACCTCTTACCAAAATTTTGTTTAAAAAGAAGAAAAAGGGTCTTCATATCAAGTAATATTTAACATAGCTTCAGAGTAAACAAGGGCATTAATCTTGGGTTTAATGGTAGTTATGTGTCAAAGTTTTTGATCTATTATCAACAACAATATAAATTAGATTTTGTCAATCTGTCAAAAAGTGACCTTGGGCTGCTGGTCTAGGTAGTCAACCTGAATTGTCTGATTATGGATGTATAAGCATAAAAAAAGGTCTTCCTTATTTGTGCATTTCCCACAGAAGAAACTAATAAGAGGCTCCAGAACACCCAAAAAAAACATCTTTAAAACTGGTCTTTGTAGCCTACAGTTTGGTTTGGTTGGTTGTCAATCTCCATCTTAGCAGCTGGCACAACCATGTTAAAATTGCAATCTTCTCCCTTGTTTCTTCTGGTAATCCAGTCACTTGTCTCATTAGCCTGTTTTTTCCTTATTCTGTAAAAATATCTTGATCTTCAAGCGGTGCCTTACTAGTGATCAGAAAAGTGAGTTGGATGACTTTATCAAGTCATGTACTAAATATGCCATGTACATGAATGCCTTCCCCGGTAGTCAATTCAAATGCCATTTATGCAAATCAGACCTCACAACTTGATGCTGGAGTGCACTTAATTTAGATCATAAAGATCATCCACTCCCATCAAGTTAAGACCACTATGATACAGTGGGACAAAAGTGGCTTTGCACGAATTAGTCTAAATCCAAGATCTGATTTGTCATCACAAACTATATTTGGGATTGCATTGTGGTATCACTATCAGAACCATTGGTTCATTTGAAAGGCTCAACAAACGTGATATTCACATGTAGCTTGATGTGATTCTTCATGTAAAGATGTTTGCGGTTTAAGAAGATATATTGTTATCAATGTAAAATGTTTGAAAACACATGCACATACATGGCCAAGATGCCCATCTGAATTTTGTGACTAGTTACACGTTTGGATGTAATTTAAATTAGCAAGTTTGTAAGCCCATCTTGTTGATTTCAGATTGTGCATATTTGGATCAAGCCCAATCAAGACCTCCATTTAAGACTATTGTTTTTTGCTTTGATGCTGTATCACTTATGAGCTATGGCTGTTAGCATGTAAGCCTTTTTGCTTGTATTTGAGAAGAAATGGGGTGGCTGATATGAACCTAAAACCAGGATATTTACTTACTTTGTATCAGTCTGATATTAATTCTTATTATGGGCACTGTGTTCACATGTATCTAAAATTGAATTAGTCACTTATAAAAAGCCCATTATCATTCAAAACTGCTAGCCATCAAATGAAAAATCCTTTCCTGAAAATCCAAATGGCCCTTTTTGTGGGACTGTTTGTTCACATGCAATGTGTCCCTTTCCTAAAACCTTCATTTTGAAAGGAATCATTCTGCTATTTTTTGAGAAATGATCTGAATTATCCTTATCATAAGATCCAAAATACGCATTGGACAAAATCTCACTATGATTTTTGATGGGTCAAGCTTATTAAAGATCCGTTTTGAGTTCGGATCTACCATAATGACCGCCACGTCACAGCAACCCACGTCTCTTCGGAAAGAGTCAGTCCACGTCCCAGATTTACCCGGTCGTTAGGATAACTGCCTCGCCAATCGAAGACACCTGCCACATCATTTTGGCGGACACCTCGAACGCTCCTCGTGAACCGTGCTGAGAAGTCTCCCCATCTGTTAGGAGACGCTTATAAATACGAAAGCCCCTCGGTACTTGAGGGGTAAGCAATTATTATTTCCAAGCAAGAATCTCTCTTCTATACTCTCTCCAAAGCTTGTAATCTCTGAAATACTTGGGAAGTAATACATCCGGCGATCTTAGCCTTTCCGAAAGTGGACGTAGGTCACTGACCGAACCACTATAAATCCCTCTCTCATCTTAATTACAGCATTTATTACTCATACTTGACAAGTGGTGTGCAAATCCGTTTTTGTGCATCATCAGTTTGGCGCCGTCTGTGGGAACGACTAAAATTCTCACGTTAGAATCCTCTTTTTCCGAAATTATGGTGATCACCACAAGATCTGCAAGACACCCAGAGGATAATCCCTCTCGAGAAGGCGAGAATGATCCTCCACCGACTAATCCTGCCCCAGATGCCCCTGCTCCCACTCCACAACAAATGTTGGAGACCATGCAACAGCTGGTGACCCAAAACCAGCAAATACTACAGCTCATGCTCACAGCAGGGCAGGGAGGAGCACCATTTGGAGGAGTACCACAAGGACCACCGCGCCCGGGACATCTAGGAGCTCCACGCCGGGGAGCTCCTCATCTGGGCGCCCATCCCCAGGGCGCCCAAGGAGTTCTGGGCGCCGCCCCTCATGGAGTTCCCCTGGGCGCCCATCAGGGTGGTGTCCATCAACAGCGACCTCCTCCTCCGGGTGGAGCCCAGTTTGGAGGACTCCCACCTCCGAGGGGAGTTAATCACGGAGGACTTCCACCTCCTCCCTCTGCTTCTGATGGGGAGGATCCTCATTTCCAAGAGGGGGAAAGTGAAAACCAAAGCACGGAGGATGGAAGTTATTTCCATGATCCGTCCAGGGAAGCCCCCAATCGCTAGGACGAGAAGATCAAGGAAATGCAAAATCAGCTGGGTGATGTCTTAAACGCCATGAAGGCGCAGGCACCAGAGACAGTGGATTACCTAGTCAGGCGAACGGACACACCGTTCACGCCCGACGTGGTGAACTACCCACTCCCTCAAAAATTCAAGATGCCATTCGTCGAAACTTTTGACGGTACGAAGGATCCACTGGACCACCTCGAAACTTTTAAAACCTTGATGCAGCTGCACAACGTCCCCGACGAAATTATGTGTAGGGTATTCCCAACTACCTTGAAGGGTCCTGCACGACAATGGTTTGCCAGTCTTACCCCGGCCTCCATAGGCTCCTTCGCCGAACTAAGCAGATCATTTGTATCACAGTTTATTGGTAGACGCCGCCAACTAAAGCCTGCCACCCATCTGCTCAACATAAAACAGGATTGAGACGAGAGCTTGAGAAGCTACCTCACTCGTTTTAACGAGGAGGTCCTTCAAGTCAAGGAGCCCGATGATAAGATCAGCATGACCGCCTTCCTAGGAGGCCTTCGGTCATCAAGCTTCCTCTTTTCAGTAATAAAGCGACCACCAAAGAGCATGCCAGAACTATTGGTGAAAGCTCAAAAATATATGAACACTGAGGAAATCAACAGGTCCAGGCGAGGTGAATCATCTCACGGATCGCCAAAAGCTTGATCTGCGCACTGTTCTCAAACAGGCAGCCTATCTCCAGCTTAGCGTTCCTCTCGCGGGTCGCTAAAAAGCTTGACCTCTGCACTGTTCTCAAACAGGCAGCCTATCTCCAGCTTAGCGTCCCTCTCACGGGTCGCCAAAAAGCTTGTCCTCTGCACTGTTCTCAAACAGGCAGCCTATCTCCAGCTTAGCTACCCTCTCGCGGGTCGCCAAAAAGCTTGGACTATGCACTGCTCTCAATCAGACAGCCTATCTCCAGCTTACCGGTTCTCTCGCGGGTCGCCAAAAGCTCGATCTCAAAAGGTAGGATCTTGAACTCAGGTCATCTGCAACCCGAGGTACTACATCAGATCACCGTGACCTCTGCCTGGCCGCCCAAATCAACTTCCTGGACAGCACACGAGCTGCTCGCCCACGCAGACAGCGGCCAGCCCCTCCGCAGCGAAGCCCACGCCTCTGGGCGCCCAGCCTCACAGTGCTTGGACTTGAAAAAAAAAATAATATGACATATGTCTGTTTAAAAAGAAGATTTATTCTACATTACCCATGTTCTAAAACTATTCTTTACAGAAAAAGAAAAGGAGAAAGGATACTGATGGAAAAAATGGTGTGGATGAACGGGCGCTGGCGAGGCGGGCGATGCGCCCGGCGCCCAGACCATGGGCGCCCAGGCCAGCCACCATGGGCGCCCAGACCCCATGGGCGCCCAGACCAAACCATGGGCGCCCAGCCACCATGGGCGCCCAAACCAGACCCCATGGGCACCCAGAGCATACCATGGGCGCCCAGCCACCATGGGCGCCCAGACCTCCTCAGGGGCGCCCAGCACTTCCCAGGGGCGCCCAGACCTCCTCAGGGGCGCCCAGCACTCCCCAAGGGCGCCCAGCACATCCCAGGGGCGCCCAGACCTCCTCAGGGGCGCCCAGCACTCCCCAATGGCGCCCAGCACATCCCAGGGGCGCCCAGCACAGGCGCCAGCCCCTCTGCTCGCCCGGAACCGTGCCCAGCGCGCCTGCTCGCTATTTTTACAGTAAATTTTGGTCCGTAACTTCAAATGAGGCTTATTATATATCAAATCGAAGCTCTCGGCGAGCCCTACAAGACTCACCGCTTACGGCCGTGGCTGATGTTGTCAAAAGTCCAAAAGAGACCTCGAGATAGATGTTTTGGCCTCCCGAAGTTTTTTCAGTTGCGAACTCAGTCGAAAATTCAAACGAATGTCCTCCTCTCCAAGTTTCATTGGACACAGGACATTGAGGGGCAAATGATGGGTCAAGCTTATTAAAGATCCGTTTTGAGTTCGGATCCACCATAATGACCGCCACGTCACAGCAACCCACGTCTCTTCGGAAAGAGTCAGTCCACGTCCCAGATTTACCCGGTCGTTCGGATAACTGCCTCGCCAATCGAAGACACCTGCCACATCAGTTTGGCGGACACCTCGAACGCTCCTCGTGAACCGTGCTGAGAAGTCTCCCCATCTGTTAGGGGACGCTTATAAATACGAAAGCCCCTCGGTACTTGAGGGGCAAGCAATTATTATTTCCAAGCAAGAATCTCTCTTCTACACTCTCTCCAAAGCTTGTAATCTCTGAAATACTTGGGAAGTAATACATCCGGCGATCTTAGCCTTTCCAAAAGTGGACGTAGGTCACTGACCGAACCACTATAAATCCCTCTCTCATCTTAATTACTGCATTTATTACTCATACTTGACAAGTGGTGTGCAAATCCATTTTTGTGCATCATCAATTTTTTCTCATCTTTTTTGCACATGGTTGACCCGGTGTTTTTAAACATTGCCAACTCAATATCTTAGACTAATCTTACTTTTACTTTTAGAATGCTTTGTGATCAACGAATGTCGACATGGTTGAAGAAAAGATTTTACATGATGACAATTAGACCAGCTATAAGAGCAGAATGTTAACCAATCAAGAAGTAACATATACAGAAAATGGATGTAATAAAATTAGAATGTTGAAGTGGATGTGCGTTAAAAATAGAAATGATAAAATTAAAAATGAGCACTTTTGGGAGCATTTAGGAGTAGCATCAATAGGTGATAGAATTAAAAAAACCATCTTAAGATGGTTTAGGCATGTCCAACACATGCCGACAACAACATTGATAATGATAAGTATGATTATACAGGTTGATGGCCCACCAAAGAAGAGGGGGAGGTTAAAGAGGACATGGATAAAGGTAATAAAAATAAATATCAAGAAGTGAAACTTATTTGAGGATTTGCCACAGGATAGATAGAAATAGAGAAATAGAGTTCACGTAGTCGACCCCAACATAATTGGGACAATGCTTTTTTTTTTTTTTTTATAACGTAGGGCTGGGCCAGAATAATCCCTACGGGCCCAGGAAAGAAAACCGGGTAAAATTCCCCGGTAGCCCCAGTGTGGTAGTGCAGTTTCGAACCCACAACCTCCGGGTGCAAACTGTGGTCTTAAGCCAACTGAGCTACCCCTCGGAGTTAATTGGGATAAGGCTTTGCTGATGATGATGATGACGACGACGACGATGGTTAACCTAGTGTTTTTAAAAACAGCCAACTCAATGTTTTAGACCCCACGAATCTTGATTTGGTTTATCTCATGTTTAGGCCAAACACGACAATAACTCTCACTTGTTTCAAGCCAACCTAGGCGAGCTCAATTGATTTTCACTCAAGCATGAATAGGCTTAAGCTTAAACGAAAGTAGTCAAGAAAAGAAAAGGTTTTATTCATATATGTCCTGCCCTTTATCACCCCTCATCACTCATGCCCTTCCACCATGGTCGATTCCAGGAATAGAGAGATGGTGATGGTTAGAAATGGTGAAGAGATGATTATGAACAAGTTCTAAGGCTTGGCAAGGATAGTGATGTGCCATAGTTAGACGAAGGGCTTAACGGCATGATAACATTTAAAAAGAAGAAAGAAGACAGATATGAGAAAATTTTATTTTCATGGTTCGAGCCGATACCCTTGGCCTTCACCTAATCTTTGAACCTCCACTTTAGAGCTTCAAAATTCTTCCCAGCCAACTCACACATCAGTTCATCACCACGTGGGCATGTTTCTTTACCGGAATTTATGACTAAAATTTGAGAGGTTTAGATTTTTTGGACATGATGTAACATCTTATCCCCTCGCATTTGAAAATACTGTGTTTTTTTCATTAGAATTTTAAATTCCAACCATCCAAAAGACTTTTTGAAATTCTTAAAATTTCACTCTCTATGTCATTTGTTGGTGTTGAGGTCAACGTCCATCCTCGCTCCTGAATGGTTATAATTGTGGTCGAGCCCTTGCTTTCACCATAAAACTATTGTTGTGCCGTTTCCTATCACCAATTGGTTTTGGGATAAGTGGTAGCTCAATGGGGTGTAAGATCCTACAAGTGGTATCAGAGCCTGGTAGGTCAGATGTTAGAATCTCAGGACAACAAGTGGGGCCTTGCCCTCCCAACTTCCCAACCAAATAGGACCATGAAAAAGACAAAGTTACCACATCCATCCACCCAACTCTAATTCAGCACTCTGCAAAATCTGAAACAATGAACAAAACAAGGCCATCATAAGTACAAGAACAATGGGATAAGGATTATGCCAAAAAAAAAAAAAAAATCAGCCTCATTAAATTATTCTAATTCTTAAAATTTTAATAAGTACAAGAACAATGCCACCAGTAATGCTGACAACAAAGTGCAGAGGACTGTGGTCCCTGCAAATTTCATTTGCTGAGGATGGCAAACCCTATACCAATTAAAAATGTTTCTTTCAAATGTCAATGTGTGTGTGTTGGAGAACAGCTTAACTTACCCAATTCAGAAAACTTCAAATGAGCTCCATCATAATTGGCAAATAAGGCATCTTGGTCCTGCATCATGAGAAGAAAATCAACAGAAGTAGTTGGAAGTTGGTGCACTACTGCACTTGCATTGAAGAGTTTAAAATTACAAATTCAGCTAAATTAAAAGGTACAGGTAGTAAGCTAGTGGTGCTTGCATCATAATAGGTACAGCTACATGGAGTCAATTGGAGATACTTTTACCTCTGGTAAATCGGTTGGGGGTACTTTGGATCTGGGAATGGGGGTGCTCACATGGTGGGCATGATCCATGAATAGTTGGAAGATGCTTGTGTTACAGCCAAAAGAATAAAAAGTTCCCCACAACCTATGTGGGTATCATCTCCTTGTGGACTTAGATGTTTCCAAAGGCTAGTCAATTGCTATATAGTTCAGACCCATCATCTCTTTGATCAAAGGCTATTTATTATCTTATCTCACCCTTGGTCTACATCACCATGACAGAAAAAGAACATGTATGCTTATTGCATAAAATTAGAGACTGGAATAGTCCAATAATCCATAAGAATGTACACGTTGACTACACAACTGGACCTGTTTAATAAAGTAAAGCACGAAATATCACTCACTAAATAGGAAGTGGTCATGGGAAAAGTTGACAACAGAGCAACACATACAAGGAACAAGATTTAAAATAAAAAATAAAAAAACACCCTGGTATTTTTACATATGCCCCCTCATTTTTATTTTTTATTTTTGTTTACATAGTGGCCCACTCAAATAGAATTTCCAAGGTCCTTCACTGGACACATTGTTCATTTTTACAATGCATTCTCTATCCCCTAAAGTTGATCTGTAACCCATTTTCAGCTAATTTGGAACCATAAAGAAAACTCAAAAACCACTTTCTCTCATGGTAGAAGTTTGCCATTCATCACTCTAAAATATCAGGCTCAAACTAGCATTACAGCAACCTCTTGTACTTCCTACATTAACAATATTGGTCAAGTCAAGAGCATAAAATGCATGGATGCTTAAGCAGAAGCAAACCACTTCTCTTACATAAACATTATTTGTTGTACCGTCTCAACCTGCAACCTATTTATATATACAATTTAATATTTTAACCCAGACATAGAACACAATAACAAATACTGTGTTAAACCTGTATAAATCAAGAAGGTCCAAATTGAAGTGGGGGGGGGTTGTAAGGCCTTGTTTGTTTGCATTAAAGTAGATAGGAATTGAATATGTAGGGTGGCTAAAACTAAAGATCCATTAATAACTATTGCCAAAATCCCAACTCCCATGGACATGGAGTATTGGACCATCATATTTCTTCTGCTCTATTCCTTTCTCCCTCGTTAAGCCTTTGGTCACTTAATTCGGTCTCTCGATTATCCTAGGTCTAAGCAACTTCATTCAGAGTATCTCATTAATTTCAATGCCAAAATCATGACGAAACCCTTTAATAAGTTGGAAATTGAACATTCAGTCAAGAAAAAAAAATTAAAATACACCCAACAAAATAGACCAGACATATGGAAGTAACATGCCTTCTAAGGATTTCGAACTCAAAAATTAAGATACACCCAACAAAATAGAGCAGACATGCCTTCTAAGGGTTTCAAACTCGCGACCTCTGGCTTGAGCTTTTGGTGTTTCTAGTTATTAATATGATGTCTAAATGACCATATATCCATGTAACAAGCAGGGAAAGAGCGGCCAACTGCAAAGATTATGGGGAATTATTCATCTATAAAAAGCTTATAATCCTTGGATATCATAATTATCCATCTATTACAAAAAACAGCAACCTCCACGGATTAAGATTTGGGGGGTGAATAATCCAAAAACCTCTTTCTGTAACATATTTGCATGGCTTGTTAGAAACCTTTTTTTAGGCTTTTCATTGTGCTAGTAATTGAGAAATGTTAAGGACCCGACCACATTTCAACTTAAATGACAAATGAAAAGAAATGGATGCTGAACACGACCAAGAAGTGCAAAACCCAACAAAGATATCCTATATTGATCATTCTGCCTTATTTATTCTTATCAAAGGAAGATGGACATCATTGTCCCACAACAAAGTACTCAGCTACTCTCTACCAACTTAAAAAGAACCATCAACAGAATATCATCATAATCCACCATTCCTTCACCCACTTTTAGTTCAGGACTCTGCAAATCTGCAACAACCAAAACAAGAGGAGGTAAACCGTTAGTACCCACCACAACAATGCCACCAGTTCTCTGAACACAGAATTCTGCATATGACCATGGTTCCACGCCCATTCATTTGATTACAGTAGAAAACTATATGCTGATAAATAAATTAATAAAAAAGACCCTGCTTTCTTACGTAATGTGCATGAGATCCCCAACCTAAGTACCTAACTCACTCATTTACGTATGTTAATATTTCAAATGCATAACCATTACTCATATGTCATGTTTGTTTGTACAAATTTATGCATGTGGTGCGTAAATGAGTTTCTTAAGGGCCTCTTTGGTTGCAAGCATTTCCGAAATATTTGACGGCATTAGAGTTCTCTGTCTCCTTGTAATTCCAAATGACTTGTTTGATAGGGGAGAATTCTGCAAACTAGAATTCCAAATGACAGTTTTTACATTTAGAATTCCCAGATACCCACTTTTTGGAATGCTACTCAGCCATTGTCATTCAAGAAATCCACTTAAGGGGACAGCATTTTAAATTCTCCAAATACTCCAAGACAAGAAATCCTGACTGTTTCCAACCAAACATGCCCTAAATGAGGCCATTACACACCGACATTTTCACACCCCCGCAGGTGTAAGGTGTGAAAATGATTCATATCCCCTCATCCAAAAGGGGCTGGTACAAGTTCTACAAAAGTCTCACATAGGGCCCATCAAAGACTTATTTTCTCATTCATGTGGGCCCACATTTGTAATCCAATTGGTTTGATTTGTTTATTGAACTAGCCCAACCCCAAGATCTTGAAACTTATTGTCCTAAATCTTCATAGATTTTAAATAATTTGTAAAAAAGTCCCAATTCATGATAATGTAATTCATGTGTGACAATTGCATATCTAACATATGCATATATAACATTTTACATATGTAAAAGGCAAAAGAACCCCAAAGTTGGAAGCCAAAAGGATAAAGAGAACAAGTGCATATGTTGAGAGAGAGAGAGAGAGAGAGAGAGTTTTATAAATTTATCTTTTCATACAAGAGAGATCATAAAACAACTTACCCCAATTCAGAAAGCTTCAAGTGAGCTTCAGAATAATCAGCAAAGAAGGCATCTTCATCCTGCATCATTTACAAGAAAGTCAACAAAAAGTGGTTGCACCTAGAAATAGGTTCAGCTAGCAAGACGGGATATATTTTTTTCCTGATGAAGCTTGCATTGATAAAAAGAAAACCACACATTTATCACTAGTGCAAGCAAATGACAATGCAACGACATTAGAAACATGGTGGAAAACAAAATCATCATGGAGATACTAAAAAGAAGCCAGCCAAAACTCCATCTTAGGAAAAGATGGATACATAGGGAAATACATACCACAGCATATTTCTCAACAAGGGGGCGGAAAGATGGATCTGTAAGAAGGGCCTTGTCTGATGGAAGCTGAATGAGGCCTTCCTTCTCACCACTCAAAAGTTCCCTGTAAAATACCCACTTGCATTGCTGTCATTCTTTCTCTTTAAAGCTGTATAGCGCTTGGAAAAAAAAAAAAAAACTCAATTATAGCCTTAGGAGAAGCCACGTCGGCTTCTTGGAGCCCATTTGTGAATGTGTCTCTTGAGTGTGTTTTTCCGAAAACACATATGTGCCTTTTCAGTAAAATGTGCCCCCTTATTGGGGCCCATTGTGAATGTGTCCTTTTAAAAATACATATGTGCCTTTTTAATAAAACATGTCTCTTGGGCCCATTTGTGTGGATGCGAACCAATTCAAAGGGATGCCTTCAAACTCTATAAATTAAGGTTAATTTTAATGTTTTTATATAGTATTCAAACTCTACAAATGAGCAGAAATGCATACAAATCCTTTATTTTAAAGATGAAACGTGTATGTTGATGTGGATTAGGGGAAGAAAGGTTTGATTTTCATAATTTTTTGGTTGATTTGAATGTTTCAATTATTTTGTCATAAATGGATTTATATGAAAGGGATATTAGTTTTAATATATTATCCAGGTCACACGAGACTTAACATGTGCATTGCACAGGAGCTTCACGCTAGTTCCCATCAAGTACATGAACATTGTACAGAATTAATAGACCAATGTTACAAAACATTGCCTCGTCAAAGGGACACTACTGTCATGTAATAACTGATTAACTCATTCTAAAAAAGAACTGATTTTAACTGAAAGAAAGAAAGAAAAAGTTAATATTTTAGCCTCAGAAGGGGAAAATTGCTTAAAAGAACAAGATTCTGGTGTCGACTGTCATGACATCAAGAAAAACATTAATATAAGTGTTGCTTCATGAAAAAAGGCCTCTACGTTAAAAAAAATTGTCATTAGGAGTATTTACCATAATAATAATAATAATGGATAAATCATAATGCTGTGATGGTAAATACGTACAATTTGCTAGATTTTCAGCCCTTTCCTATAAAATGTTGATTGCCAACATTGGCCAAATTGAACAATTCAAAGTTAAAGAATATTTAAAAAAAAAAAAATTCAATGGTATACTTTCAAAATTGATGCTAGAGAATAGATAGTCTGAAGAAAATACAGTAACTGGTCCAACTTCAACAGAAAAAAAAGGGCAAGATAAATACTGGGTGGTAACGTTTATATGATCTTTAAACAGGAGCAAAATGGACCAACACCTTAAGTCACACAACATTATCACAGTTCCTTAATGTGCTTGCAACAGAAACGCACATTAATCATGAGGGATGTCTTACGTGAAATAGGAATTATCAAATATGAGAGGATTGCCTGTCCAAGCTCCCTCAAACCCAGAACGTTCCTTGTGACATCTTCCCTGTCAAATCATCCAACCCAATACCGATATTTATCAGAGTGCAAAGCAAAAAAAGAAGCCATTAGCACATTACCGTCCAAATGAGTTAAACCCAATATGAGGACAAATGAAAGGGGAATGTCTCAGAATTCAACTGACCAAGGTATGCCCACCAGAAAGCGCAACAATGTCCTGATCACTGAGGCCCATGTGGGTGACAAATACATCTCTCAAATGGTCAGAACCTGAAATTTCGACAAAAGAATAAGGAACTTTTCACAAGAGATAACAGGTTTAGGCCTTGTTTGGCATCTCTACTCTTTTTTTGACAGACCATTCAAAATAGAACTATTAAAAAAAGAGCTATAAAAAAAAAGAGGCTAGAACAAAAAAACGTGTTTGGTAATGAACGGGTCTACCAGTATGCCCTCTATTTACCTCTTTTTAGGGGGGTATCTTATGTCATTATATAAAAAATGAACTTATGCACATTTTCATCAAAATATGCCTTCTACACACATACCATAACATCATAATCTCTTATCATTTGAAAACCACAACTATTTTCATCAAAATATGGCATGTAACTGGCCGGCAGCGGAGAGGAGAAGTAAAGAGAGGGAGGAATACCAGTGTATAGTCAACTGGCCGGCAGCGGAGAGGAGAAGGCCGATCGAGATGATGTTCTGGCGTCGGGGCTTTCGTTTTCTCCTCTCCTCTGTCGAGCTCTACTACAAAGGGGGCTTTCGTTTTCTCCTCTGCTAATGTACAAGGCCTTTTGTTCAAAGGATTTTCGGTGTCAATCAAACACCGTCTATGGGCATTTTCGTCCTCGAAATTAGCTTCCGCCTCTACATTTTTTAGAGCCCATGCCTCTATTTTCCACTTGCCCATAAAGTGGGCATTTCAGTTTTAGAGGATGTGACTCTACTCCTCTAAAGTAGAAAGAGGATAAAGTCATCTACCAAACGCTCTATTTTTTTCAACCTTTGTACGATTTAGACAAATAGACAAATAGAGGTGAAAAATAAAGATGCCAAACATGCACTTAGTCTATAACAGATACTTCCATTCTAATGAATTCTTCTGTCAATGTAAGTGGTGATAAACCCAACATCCTCCATATATATGTTGCAACATCTCTTCACAGTAAAAGTGACTCTACTATGTTGCTTTGACCCACCCCCTTCAAACATGATTTAATAGTCCAGACCATATACAAATCAAACTCATACAAAAATGAATTTGCCTTGCACATTGAACCAAGGGTAAACACCAATTAGACAACAATCATCATACCAAGAAAACCATCTCCTTAAGGTGCCTTTGGCATTTACCTACTGGTACTGGCCCTTTCAGATTGAAGCTGTTAGAAAATGGCACATTCACTGACAGAAATGATCTGAAAGCCCTATTCTGAAAAGGCCTGGTGGGAAATATTAGCAAACATAATTAAAGGGGTAAAGAAACCATTTGAAATGGCCAACAACAAAAAAAAAAAAAAAAAGACCACCCATCGGACAGCAGATATTGCTGAAAGAAAGATCATTATGTAAGAGTATGTGCTACTTTTCATATTAACTTGAACTACAGCATGATTCAAACACAACTCCTCTGCCATTATAAAGCATAACAAGGCTAATTTAGAATAAAATACCCTAGAAACCATTCAGAATGAACTTTATTATAATTAGAGCTACACCACTGCATCTTAATTCAGTAGTTCATAATAGTTAAAAAACAAAAAAAAAAAGACGACATAACATTGATGATCATTAAATTGGTCATTCATCATATGGCCTGGAAACAATATGTAGAACAACCATCACTAAAATTGTGCAATCAGTGCCATTTTCAGATAAGACCCATTTCCAGTTACCAGGCCAATGCAGGGTCCAGATCATCAGTAGTACAAATGCCTAATCTTTATTGAGAAACAGTTTTTATATCTGTGCAATGTGCAAGAATAAAATTTTTTTACTAAATTACAGTAAAATGTGTACCTTTGGTAGCATCAGGAAGGCGCCCTTCTACAGGAGGTTCAGGCTTGTCCTGAAAGAGAAATGTTAAAAAAAGTGTCTGGAGAAATATATCAAAGACTAAAGGACACATCATGTCACACATCTGATAGAAGACAACCAAAACATATCAGAGGACAAACACATTTGATAGAAGCTAACTTGCAGGCACCAACCAGCCATATTTTTAAAGGACCCCCAACCATCTAGAGTAGATGCTCATCAAATCAAAGAGAGCTCCACATAAATGGGCTAAGTTTTAAGAATTAAGACCACCTAAATAACTAGGCCATATTTAAGCCAAACAACAACAAAATGGATTCAACAAGCCTTCACATTACCTCTCTTCCAGGATGGAAAGGAACTTCAGGCCCTCCAGTGACTTCAACAGCTACAACACCAGCCAACTGAAAAAGGATATGCATATTAATGCCATGAATCCAACACAAAATGACCAAAATCTTTACTCCTTTCCCATCCCACCTGATAGAAATCAGCATATGACAAGATGGGGAACTTCTCCTTGATGGGCTCCAAGAGTCTGACAGCAATATCAAGACCATTGTTTGCATTGTGAGCAAGCTCAGCTGCATGCTTCATTGTTCCAAATGGACCACCAGTCTTTGTCTTAACATCATAGGTTCCAGCAGAATGCCATCTGCAACAGCGAAAATAAAAATCAATGAAAAGACATAATGCAATGCAATTATAAGTGTGTTGTCCAATCATGACAACATGTTTTTCAAACAAATTGCCTGCTGCACTTACGCCAATCGGAGCATAAGCGGTGCACAGTTCCTATCAGCAATGAATCCTCTCAGTTTCCTCTTGCATTTCTCAATTGCCTTCTTGTACTCCTCACTAACACTCGGATACGACTTTCCCATGTTGAATTCCTATCAAAACAAACAAACTACATTGGATCATATGAATGTATTTGTTCTTTTCAGAATCTGACAATATCAATCAAGAAAACAGAAACAAAAAGTAGGAAAGAAGTATAGGTATTTGATGCGGTCAGAAGTGGGTCCCACAACAATTCCTCTTTTCCATTGGTACGTGAATCTGCCTAAACCTAACCATAAAAAAAGCAGAGATGATAACCATCTAAGAAATAGAAAGTCGATCGGTTGGCACCAAAAAAAAGGCCCTTCAGGCCCGATCATCATCATCATCAGAAGGGTGATCTGATTGATTAAACGGATCCCTTCTTCGTAACGTTCTTCACAAACGAAAGAGATGAAAGCTAAGAAAAACAGAGATGAAAATTTGAGTAGAAGAACAAGTAGAAATGGTGTTTACCTTGGAGGAAAGCGATGGACGATGGGTGGAGAAAGATACGAGAGGACTGGGAAAAAAACAATCTCAAGGAGGTTGGTAGAGCGAGCAGGGCACGCTCCTCTGGACTGGAGGATATAATTATAGGGTTTTGGAACGTCTAGAAGTTTCTAGAAACTCTCCGTCGAACCGTATATCGGCCGTATATATTCGTATAATTCTACGGCTGATATTTCGACATGCAGGTGATGAATGACTATATATGTGTATGTGTCACGGTACGAGAGTTGGCCTAAGTCGGGATGCAATTGGGAGGTTTCCGAGGGTCCTGTACAAGTACGTGAGGCAGGCTTGATAGAAGGCTCCGAAAATATTCCAGAAGATTTCGGAAGCATTTGGAAGACATTCGGGCCTAAAACATTTTAGAAAACCCCGGACCATAGAGAGCCCCAGAAGACTTTAAAACCTTTGATCATGTAGTAGAACTTTCTGGATACTTAGTGTGTAGAAGGGTTATTGTCTACTTAGGAAGTCTTTAGAAGGTGAATTCTAGTCACACACTTGGACAAATAATAACCACACATTGTAAGGGATCTTCCCCTATACAAAGGGGTCACCCCCTCCCCTCATTTGGAACCAAGCAAGAAGCTTGCAACCAAGAAAGAAGCTTGGAGAGCAACATCAAGAGTGTAAGACCTTAAATCAAGAGTGTAAGACCTTAAGTGCCTAAGTGTACATCTTGTAAGCAACCATTGAGTAATACAATTTACTCTTGCCTTAATCATTCTCCTAACTTTCTTTTCGTAACTCCTAGTTTTATTCTAGTTGAGTTCCAGAACTAAGGCTTGCTAAGTCGTGTTCACTAAATCCTGAGCACACTTGAGTGTGAGTAAGGCTGATCTTTGACATCCGAAGAGTACATACCGGGGTCTTAGAGCCGCACGAGCTTGATTTATAGTCTCCGCCCGTGACATTTGCAGGTTACAAATTTAGGTAGCTGAGTGTGATGCACGAGTAAGTCATCTGGACCGTTCAGATGGTGAGAGCCCTGGTCCTGGACGTCTTTTGTCTGCAGGATAGGAAGAGGATGAGTGTCTTCTTGATAATGAAATTGAATAGAGAGAATTCAGCATTCAAGGCAGTAGGATGTGACAAAATATCTCTGATATTTTTAAATTTAGTGTAATAATAATGTGATGACTTGTCCAAAGCATCTTATGCGCAGCTGTATTATCATGTTAAATTTATCAAAAAGTCTACTTGTCCCGGGTTTCATGTCCCGGGACAAGCCCGACTCCATAGGGGAGGGGTATTTTGGTCATTTGAAACCCGGGACAAGCCCGACTCCATAGGGGAGGGGTATTTTGGTCATTTGCCAAATGACCAAAATACCCCTCCCCTATGGAGTCGGGCTTGTCCCGCAAATGACCAAAATACCCCTCCCCTATGGAGTCGGGCTTGTCCCGGGACATGAAACCTGGGACAAGTAGCATAGCTCTAAATTTATTTTATCATGAAGATGAGTTTTTTCAATGATGATGTTGTGATAATGTCCCATCAAGAACCAGAAAAAACCCGAAAGTTCACACTGAATTTCTTAATTTCATTATCCTATAAAAATTGTAAAACACTCACCTGCGCATATGAGCACTGTGAGGCCAATCACAAACGTCTCATATGTGGGACCCACCACTGCGTTTCATGCGCATTCACTGATGCTCAATACTGTTAGTTGGTGGGCAGGTGAATACTTACCATTATCTTTATTCTTTTCAATATTATCGTAATATAGGCCACTGACTCGCATTTTCTTTACTCGTGTGAAAAACCTACCCGCCCAGGCATAACCACCGTGCGGCGGTGTGAGATGGGTCACGCATTCCACTGCCTGGGTACCCTATATGTGGACGTGACTAGAATTAAACCGAGAATGAAGGAAGAAATGCTATTATCTCTTTAATACTAATCCTGAAATATTGGTCCTCCTCAGGTTCTGTACCACTATCGTGCACATAAGATCAGACCATGTATCATACCAATCAAATTGGTTATTTCAAAGAAACTACTTTTAGTTTTTAATAAAAACTAAAATATAACATCAATGGAAATAATATATATAATTATATTCGCATATGAATAACCAAAAAAGACCATCATGAATTGGATAACTGAAATCAACCTCCAAAACCCAAACCGAGACGACACATCTGAAATTGAAATTTGAATCATGCTTGTTTGGATTTAAGTCAGGCTCACGCCCGGATTTCAAAACCTCTGAAATTCAAGTGTTATTGAGGTTTTTCTGGTACCCAACTGCCAGAGCTATAGCTATATGAGAACGGCCACTTACTTCAATGGGAAGTGGCGGCAGTTCTGACCTGACTACTCAGGGTTTGAATCCTGAATATGCCACATTTTCCTACTCGTGTGAAATTTCTTCCCATTTGTACGGAATGTCTTCCCTGTGTGTGCCGCTTGTCTCGACCCAAAAAAAAAACCTGCCTGAGTTATATAGAATCCACATGTAAATATATAATAATAAACACAGATATTAAACTATATCACATACTAGGTCTTTCCCTCCCCGCACAGCACTTGTACAGGATTTTCAGACCCTGTTCTTCGGCTGCGGGGACTGAAAAGTACAAGTTTAATTTCATTTGAGCAACCAAATTGAAATCAATTTCCACACTTACATAAAAATATATCAGCTACATCACAGAGAAAGTAAATACATTGACCATCAAAAAGTACCAAGTGATGTTAAAGCATACTTCTCTCATTTTCCTCAAATCTCCCTTGCTATAGCATAGACATAAAAGAAACTGGGGATGGAAAAGTAGGGGGAAAAAAAGGTAAGAAGAAATGACATTTAATTGACCCATAAAAAAAAATCATCACAATATCCTTCCAGCAGTTTCTGTAAAGTAGAATTCCAACCATCCAAACATCTTTTGTGCATTTTCTGCAAATCACAATTCCATAAAAATCCAGATATATCCTTTACAACCCCTCCCACTATATGATGGCTTAAATGATTCACACCAAAACTCAACTTTTCAGTATGGATTCCTAAAAGCAGACAAAGAATAATCATTTCACCGTCTAAAACTACAATGTGAATACCTTCCAAGGTAATGGGAGGGAAGGGGAAAAAACAGAATAACTGGAAAGGAAAATGTAAAAACAAAACGATCACATCAAAACAACCAAACATGGAATATTATACGATAGCCCGACATGAACACCGCTTCCAGATTTCAAGTATACCTTGAAACCCAACCGGTAAAAAAATAGACTGCAACTGCAGTCTTAGGTACACATCTACACATACCATTTCATTTCCTCGCTTCCACGTCACTACCAGATTATGCTCATCAAAATGCTCAGGCACGTGGTGATATGCACCCCAACAAGAATTATATGAAATATCAACAGCCAATCAAAATATTAAGCTCTCTAGTATTTATACATTGATGACCCAGACTGTGGGGGTGCTGGTGGGAGTCGGTTCGGGGTCCGACGGCTGCTGGAATTTGAGCCAGTACTAGCATCACCATTCTGCGCAGGGTCGCTGTAGCGTCGACTGTGACCATTGGCACTATACCTTGACTCGCTAAAGGAACTGGAGTGGTCCACTGGCCCATTAGCTGCAGCATCGAATGCTGATCTCCAATCACTACCTGGACCATTGGCTCTAGGGCTGCTCTCTGCAAAACAGCACATCGGATATATAATATCCAAAATGAAAACATGAGTGCCATATGGGCTGAGAGGGGCTTTTTTTTTTTTTTTTTCATAGAAATGAAAGATCCTCTTAAGAAAGAGAAATCCACAAGACAATCCCTACAGCTTAAAGACTGCTTTTAAAAGCTGGTTTTACCAAACTTCACATCAAGATGTTTTTTTTTTTTCCTTTTCTTTTTCTTTTTCTTTTTCCTTTTTTTTTTTTTTTTTTTGTTTTCCTTTCTTCCCTTTTTTTTCCTGGATTTTTTTTCCAAAATCCCAATGTATCCTTTGGCTTTCCAAAGGTTACCAGGAGAAATACTTCTCTACACTCAAAACACCAAATGTTAGATCTCCATCGTGATACCCATGGATGATGGATTAATGACTTTCTATGTGGACAATAGGAATCCTCAAAAAAGTATGGACTAGAGAATTCCATGATCCTATTTAAAACACCATGGCACAGCCAAACTTCAAAATAACTATAAATTCTCACCATCAAAGATTTAAGGCAGTATTCCTCACATCTAAAAACAAAGCCTAGGACGCAGATGTTTATAAATTATAGATAGCAGTCAGTTATTAACAGAGAATGACAAACAAACAACTATAGCACAGGTTCTCATTTCCCGTAAGGAAAATATATCGAAAATGACCTAACCAATTTAGGAGAATGATATGGTCCTCTAAGTCCTTAGTAGAGTATGATGGAACCCACCAACCTTATTAGCTATCGGAAGGAGCTCATCTTGTGTTTCATAATGTCCCCACCAATCAATCTGACTGGATGAGTGTAAACAGCAACCAAGTGCCTACAGATAGATAGGCAACTTTTCAACCGTTCATCTCGCAAGGGCTTTATCAACAGTTAGAATCTAGTGAACAGGAGGGGACCTTGTGCCATCCATACTTGGCCTTTTTCAAAATTTCCAGTCCAGTCAAAGCTGACCAGAGAAGGCTCACAGTCAGAAAAGAAGTCCACTCCAGTTACACTACACTTTTAGAAGCAACTAGGATCAAGAAATTCATATTATAAATATGATAGCTTATGAAGGCAACTAACTAGATCAAGATTTTCATATCAGAAATATAATAGCATATTTCGTTTTCAAGCCTCCAGCAAAACTTAAGATGTGGACCCTGACAATGAATAACTTATCGGCACTCCCTACTTCCTTTAAATAACTAAGCATGCCCTAAGACATTCAACTGAATTCGAGGCATATCACTGTTATGCTAATACAATGATGCACACCACAGAAACAGAAAAAGATAATGAGCCATTGGAGTCAGTATTTATCTAAGTGTATGGAATCTGGAACTTCAAAGTTTCTATAAAAAAAAAAAAAACAAAGCTTACCTGGTCCACCACCACCGTCGGACCAGTTAGCAGCAGCAGCAGCAGCTCGATTGTCATGAATACTTAGCTGGCGTGTTAGTTTAGAGAGAAGCGACGACTGTTTCTGGTAACGCTCACGCCTACGCTTTACATTCTGATCCTCTTGAAGCAGTTCTTCAATCCTCGCATTGTTTTGGGCGCTGACCATGGGTGAACACAGTGAACATGTCATACATTATGTGAAAATGTCAAAAACACATTGCATCTATTGAGAATGATATGCAGGTAAACACAATCAAATATCAGTAACACATATTAGCACTATGTATACACAAATGCATGTAAATATAAATGCAATCATACAAAATATACATGCATGACCTCATTGAATGCATGCATACGATGAATATATGCACCCAAGAAACTGCATATAATATGATTTTAAAACTCAATTTCAAAGAATGACCTCCCTGGACACTGAAAACTGTTAAGTATATACAACAAAAATAGTGCACATACATTTTATGTATGTATATATATCATATGGAACTATACACACTGAAGTAAAGAACATCTGTATATAAGCAATATATCAACCTGATAGAGCTGTATAGCTGATTAAGCATGTCTTCCTTTGCTTTTTCGACTTGGCAGAGAACAACAGCCTGTTCAACCAGAATGGCCACAAATGATCTTAGCCTCTTAGGGACCTTAAAAAGCCAATTAGAAGGATAATAATGCATACAGACGTACTTTAGGAACATTAGCAGCAAGACTGTTCAAAACTGCCTCCACATAACCACGCACTTCTTGAGACATCCACCGAAGTTCTTCTTCAGGATCTGCAGGCCTCCTAGCCATCGTATCCTGAAAAGACATGCAAATTAATAAATGCAAAAAAGAAAAAGGTTTCACGATGAATGCAGTGCACAATGACATATAGAAAACAGGTTCTGATTATGCACTTTTTGAATGCAAATGGTCAGTTAAGAGGCCAAAATGTACTATCATTGGATGTTTCACATCTATTCATCAGTGTTTTTGCTATTTCACATGCTCGTGTGCATGTATGCATGCACATTCCAGTTTGTACCCTGCAGTAAATGTGTTTTGGTGAATCCCAAGTTCTCAATCCCATCCCATTCAGGCTGGAATTCCCAGAGCATTCCATTTCAGGAAGGAAAAATGAACGGGGCCACACCCTTCCTCGCTTCTTCCCTCAATTCTCTGGTCCCAATCTTCCTCTGTTCCACACAGAACAGAAAGGAAATATCACTTAATTACAATATAATTGTACTTAATTGTTTTCTTCAAAAGTACCAAAAAAATGTGTTTTTTTTAAACCATGTATTTTTCATATTTTTTGCCTAAGCCTTAATTACCATGCATGACGTAATTTAGATGCATGACTATTGAGTAGACGGTTGACAAGTAAAAAGCTAGAAATGGCCTTTCAAATAGTGTAGTTTATCTAAAACTATGTAAATATGAAATTCCAGTGTCATTTAAGAATTCTACTTTTTTTCCTATTTTAGATTTAAATATGTATTTTAAAATCATTTTATTATCCCATTACATTTTTTTCCGAACAGGAACACCGGAATGCATGGAACGTCAGAGCATTCCATTCCATGGACAAAACCGGCACAGAGACTACAACAGAATTGGCAACCATGTATGGGCCCCACAAAGTTCTCAGCAGCCCTAACATAATTTAATCTTAATCTCATTCAGTGATCAAATAATTAAAATCATGAACATTGACCATCAGTTTTGAACTAACCAGAGAACCATCTGAAAGGCTTTGTCGTATTGGCAGACCAGATTCAGAGGGAGAAGCCCCTCTGGGAGCTCCTTTTGAAGGTTGCATAAGACTTCTTATCTTGTTCATCCACTCAACTTTTTCTGCCATATTATCAGCCTTCAAAACAACAGCACTGTGGGCTGCAAGATCATTGGAAAGTTGAGTTGTATGTCAAGTATATGGTATCAGCTCAAATGAAATTCAATAAAAAAAGTAGGTACTGCACTTACTAGTAGAATAGGAAACAAACCTTTTAAAACAGTTTTATAGGGGACCTTGCTAGTTATCTTAAACACAAGACCTTTTCCTGAATCTGGCCCATTTGCCTTTTTATCCTTGGAACTTTTCACTGGAGGTTCATCCTCATCCAAAACCTCTTCTATGTTACATTCCTGGACAACATATAAAAAGAAGAAAGGCATGATGCATTTGTGCATTAGGAAAAAGATCTAAAGATTCTGAATAGATAATAAAATCATGGTTTATCTTTGAAAAAAAAAAAAATGTGGAATGCACAGCTATTAAGAATAGGGATGGCTCCAATATCAATGAGATAATCCTAACCCCTGATTTCAAAGCCCCACAATTTTGACGATTTTTTAAGTTCATTTTTCTGTCATTAAATACAACAGAAGTTTAATGATCATTCATTGTCATACTGGGAAGAGGGCCAGCCAACTCATGAGGGGGTTAATGAATTGCTAGAATTTGTCAGAGCTGGGCCACACCTACGTAGGAGAATGGCAGAAAAAATGTGGCTCTAGTAGCCTAATTTGAGGGGAAAAAGAACATCCACATTCCCATAAACACTCTTTCATAGCAGCAATAGTACACACCTCCAATATGATAACACCCCGAAAATGTCTCTCCTCTTGCCTTTTTGTGTATGCAAGCTGTAAATCAACGATAAAACCAAGATAAAACCACAAATGTCAAAATTCATACAAATATAAAATAATTAAAATACTACCTACCACAAGACAGTTGAAAATGTTTGTGAAGGTAGAATACAACAGTAAACTGACCTTTCCATTTTTCTCATTTAGAACAAACCATCGCTTGCTCCATCCATTAGTTTTTGCACTTTTCTTCAAAAGATAGCCTACAAATTGCTAAGGTCAGTGATAAACAAAAAATTAATGCAGTCCAATAAAATTATTATATATATATAAAATAAAATAAAAAAAAAAACCCTTGAGAAAAGCACAAGTGCAGCCTGTGTGTGTGCATGCGAGCTTTGGGGGGCCTATGATATATCAATTATCCAATGTTCTAATTATTTGTGAAGCCAGATCTTTCATATATTTAACCAAAAAAAAAAAGGCCAATTATACTATATCAAGCTGAAGGGTTTTTGGATTGGATTTTGACCAGTAGTTTTGATTTTGAGACTACCATTATCCCTATTTTGTTCAAACTCTGCACGTCTTCTCCCTGCCTATGTAACTCCCTTCTTAGCTAACCACCTATGCAACTCCCTTCTTATATTGTTCAACCATTTCCTTTTTTCTTTCACTGTTCGAGTTTTCCTTTTTTCTTTCTACAACTTGTCTGGAATGACTGATGAACATCAATTGCTGGGAGGGACATCTTCTGAGAAATTTGGTTGCCTTGGCCATATACTGTCAAAGAAACGGTTTCAAAGTCATGGGATTATCCAACCATGGGATCCTCTCTTCAAATTGAAACCCAATCAACTCTACACCAAAATGTGCATATCAATTTCAACCATGGACATTGGAAAGACTGCTCGTTGGTATCTCATTCCAATGTTACTCTATCTTGAGTCAAGTTTTTAATTTATACAAATTTTATTTTTCATTTATATTTGTTTCTACAAATATTGCATGAAGGCATGCCCTGCTTAGCACGGATTATTGTACTAGTAATTCATTAAGAAAGTTTGCCCTATAATCAAAACCCTTGAAATACCTATTCTAACTTTAAAATAAGTTGGATTCAAGGCACGAAAAGTTCAGCATCTTAAAAAATGCAAAAGAAATTGAGCCACCTAAAGAAAGCATTCATATCATTAAATGCAAAAGAAATTGATTAAAGAAATGCAAAGAGATGCCACCTAAAGAAAGCATTCATATCATTTCCCTAAGTAGTTGAACTTTACATTCCAAGTGCCAATCAATCAAAGAAATTGTCGTCAACTTAAGCAATGTGTTCCAAGGACGCCTATCAAAAGAATAGGGAAACAGTATCCCAAATGTATACAGTAAATGAATGTGTGCTACAAATGAGATCTAAAACAAAAATATTGATGTGGCACACCGCCAAACAGCTCTGCTCAATCAATGCAGCAGTTGGATTTGAAAAGCTGTCAAACTTTTGGTTGCAAAATGCATATCCCATGTTGCTGTCCAAAAGCTAGGCCTGCAATTTTAAGTTCTTTTCTACTGTGTGATCGCACAGGCAATGTGACGCTCTGCATGCTCATGCACATTGCTGCATGTCACACTTTGCACTTATTCCATTTGAAAAAAAAATAAAATAAAAAAAGATATTTTCTGTGATCAGATGTAACATTTTATAAACAAAAGAGACCACACATCAATGAGGGAAATAAGAGAGACCACATATCAAATAGGAATTCCAGTGGCAACAGCCTGTAGTAGCTCATGGGATCATTTCTAAAGAATCCAACACCATTATCTTCCCATCCCACAAGCATAAACCACAAATTGCCTTTTGACAACAAATTCCGAAATTCATTAAAAGTGAGGTTAACCTCCACGGCTCCTTTTGAGTATAATACCAGAGCAATTACATTTTTCTAAGAGATCACCCAGGATTAGCACTTGCTACCGATTAAAGAAGGCAGTAATACGAGCCTACCACTTGATGCATTTGCCGCTGCTACTAATGGCCCCCCATTCCAACAATCTGGGAAAGGATATTTTAACCATTTCCATGTAATCCCTTGTGCTCCACTAATACTGAATGAAGCCAGCATGCTATTTTGTAAACCATTAAAGTGTAGTCTCCATGCAGAACAGAGGTGGGTCACACTTGCACCTTGAGTGAGATAAGTTTGAGCTATATGCCTTGACAGGCATTCCATTCCATCTCATCAACATGTAAGAAAAGGGCATTCCAAACAAGTTCCTTCCCAGCAACACCCATCACAAATCCTTAGTTGTCAACATGAATCAGGGGAGACTCCAAACCATCCAATGAGTTACAATTGCTCAACAAACTGATAGTGTCTACTAAAAAAATGCATTCAAGCTTTAAGATGAAATCCCATCCTGACCTCCAAATTTAGATATAACATATTCCATATTATTTACACCATTTAAAAAAAGATAATAATATTGCATAATGCCAACTGATGTTAACCATGGTATTCACAGAAAGATGCACTACTTCCAATGAATAAAATCATAGCATAGATCACAAAGGAATTCAATAGAACCAAGGCCAATCAAATCAGCATTACTATCTTTTGATAATTCCTTAGAAAAGAACATCCAAATAGTAGATAAACCTGCTACCAAGTCCCCAGCAATCTGCAAAGTCGATCCTTCTTTTGTATCCTTCTCTGATTGGTTGGACTTATCCTTCATTGATTTCAAACTTCCTCCACTTTGTTGGGTTCCTGGTTGAGGGCTCGTTGCCTAGACAGGAACATGTAGCAGATAATCAATTTTCCTTTTGGGTTTTATCAATTAAGTGCAGCAGACAATAAATAAGATGCACCAGATAAAAAAATATATGTTTTTTTATAATGACAAAACGGGGTATAAATTAAGTAAAGAAATGTCTCTGCAACAAAGTCCATTGATCCATAATGACATTTTTTTTTTCTAGCATAAAATGAGAGGAATGTACAACATACTCTGTTTAGAATGGATTGCTCGGCATCTTGCCCTTTCTTTGAGGATCGGTTCTTCAGCTCTTCCTCCCGGCGTTGCCTATCCATCCTGATAAATGAACATATCTCAGAATATAAAAGCTTTGACAGACAAAAAGAGATATATCCATAAAAAACGTTTTGTAAAAAGAAAAAGAGAAACTGCAAATGTGCCATTAAAGATACACATAATATCACAGTGGTGCATTATTTTGTTCATTGTGGCTGTTTCTTGAGACTTCTAATGAGGTTGTTGTATTCTAAAGCCATTCATTTTCATCCACAAGGATTGCCACATCTTTCAAACTCAATTTTTGTTTCCAGTTATAAATATGCAGCACACATTTCCAATACAGTATAGATTCCACTGCTGTACACTCTTTCTCATGATATAATATAGGTTACTGATAATAAAAAAAACTGACACATTTTTAAAAGAGAGAACATGTTAACATCAGTAAAATCACATAAAAGTACAGAAAGTTCAGGCACTACTCAAATTTGGCACTCTGTGCGTGTTATTAAAAAAGAAATGAACGTATTAGTTCCAACAGTTCATTTGTTCCAACTCTGGGCCAATTTCCCGTTTTTGAATTACTGTAAATGACAGCTGTCTGATTCTGTCATCAAGCAGTCCTTCGTTGAACAAAGAGTTTGATTTTTTATTACATGGTGATAGTGATATTGAATTATAACCATTAGCATTAGGAATCATCCCGCTAAAACACTATTCCTTCAATCCTTTTTTTTTATCAGATCATTTCTTCTTATAAATATGTACTAGTCAAAGTTACATGAATTGAAGGAAAGTAGAGAAACACCAAAGAAGCCCACACCACAGTTGCAAGGTGCTTACTGTTGCAGTGATAAGGTTGGTTGGAGTTAGCTTACCTTTAGTCAATAAAAAGTAAAAGAACATTCAAAGTCAAATCTTCAGCATTGCCACACGTGCACAAAAATATTTATCGCACTGTAGTTTTGGGATTTATCCGTACATAAAGTTGGCAGGAACCTATATTAGGAATGGACCCATTATCTTCTTTCTCCTGCATATCTTGGCCTTCCAAATAACTTGGGAAAGTGAGCCCAAAATTTGGGGAAAAAATGGAGAACCCTCAAAAGGACCTCAGTTAAATGCATCAAAATGGAGGATATGATATATTTCAATGCAAGGACATCCAATATGAGAGATTCTTCCATCAGATGTAACAATAAATGGAGATCAAAAGGTTAAAGGGTTACCCAGATCCCATAATTATCCAGTCGGGTTTGCGTCAAAGGTGTTTTTTTATTGTTTGTGTGTGTTGCTAGGAGTGTCGCCTCACTGGCAAGTTCTTTTGGAGTTTTCAAAGTAACCAACAAGATTTGAACTGTGGTCTTCTCCAAGAATGGGAGTATGCCTTTCACTTATCCAACAATGAATTGGCTCTACCATTAAAATTTGGAAGTCCTGTTCACAAATTAGAAAGAAATAATTGGATTTTCCACAATGATGAGTATATAATTCAAGAAAAATGTTGTAGAAGGCTACAAAATGGAAAGAGTAACTCTGAGCCACTTTGTGGGGCCCTGGATGGACGCCATTTCTCAAGGTAGGAAAATATATAGGGAGCATCATCTAATAGCAACGGCTCAGATCTCACGCTTCCCACCCCAATTGGATAACAACAGCTGTGTATCTCCTAAAAGACACCATAGTGACATGACTTGATTCTATATTTTTCGTTGCAATTTTACATTGGATAAATTGGGAGTTTGGCATGCGATGGTTGATGTTCGCACATCATGAGAATGTTGCATTCATTGGTCCGTAGCCTTTGTCCACAGGCATTCAATTCAAAAGTAAAATCAGTGTGGTGATACAAAATTTAAAAATAAATAAATAAAAGATGAACCAAGTAAAAACAGATGTTTGATGGAAAAATACTAATAATTTGATGGGAAAAGAAGCTTTAATATCAGAGTTAAGAGGTTCTTAAATACCAATTGAAACAGAATGCATGCAGCCAAATATCAACTAATGACACTGACCATCACCAAGCCAAGCGTACCTTCTCTGAACCAAACGTATGAAGTGCTGAGGAGGAACAAAAGCACGTTCCATATCGACTAATGCAACCACCATCTTTTTTGCCTCATTTCTAAACACGTCCAAAGCAGTAGATGCAATGGCAATAACCTTGATGAAAAAATGGAAATTTTAAGCCTTGCAAAGTATTATTTACCGTATGAGAAACCAAGTACATCTTTAAATTTGCGATCATCAACCAGTACATATTGCTAGAAAGCATAAACTCAAAGATGTTCAGGCATAGATAGGACAGTTACCTACCTCTCTCTTAAAAGGAGGGTATCTTCCAAGACCTGGCGTAGCATTCGCAGCAGCAGAAACTATGTCAATCAATACACGATGCACCTGTTTGATAGGCACAAAAATAAATAAAAAATGAAATGTGCACTCGGTAAAAAAGATATAGAAAGCCTCATAGTTCCTACACTGTTTTATTGCATGCATCAAGAATTTGTTACTGTATAAAAAAGAATGCTACTTGATTTTCAATTTTAGCACTGCCTGACGAATGAAGATATTGCCAACAATAGACTTCCATTTTTTGGAATATAGTATATATATTTAGAGAATTGGAGAATTATAGTAGAAGCAGATACATGATTGATCGTTAAAAAGAAGAACAGTCCTAATCTCTGAAATCGTCACACAATATTACCTCATCCACACAAAGTCGTGAAGGCTCTTTTGCCAGCTCCAGAACTCCCTTTATAAGAGATCTCAGACCTTTCTCAGGAGATATAAGATATGGTTGATAACCATCAGCTTCCAGCACAATCTAGAGTGCAGTTGCAGCATTGGGAACAATAAGCAACTAAAAAGATAAAGAAGAAACAGAATCAATATAAAGAACAAAAAAAAAGAATGACAAGAAGGTACCCTTTTGACGTTGTTAATATCGAAATGTCTGTCCAAAGGAAGCTGTTTGATTCTGTTTGGAAAGTTCCCTTCGAAACTCGCAACAACTTTCCAACCACCACCCTGTGAGGCACTAAAAGATCAAAATAGGGTGAAAGCAAAACCATTGGAGAACTACTAAGTGATTACAAAAAATGGTATAGTTCAGGATTCAAAGTACTCATGAACACTAGTCCACATCAAATGTCAAACTACTACCATAGCTTACAACATAAAACACTGGCACTTCAAAGTGAGACGTGTTAAGATATATGTTCAAACTCTAAACTTGGACATTGTATGGTGAACCATGCTGTTGCCCAAAATAAAAAGACCATGCACCAAATAATGCTTAATGAATGTATTAGAGACCTTGCATAAGAAAATATAATATTGTCCACATTAGCACATTAACTTGAAGGTAGGTAGGAAACAAATGAGCATACAGGTGTTAATCTTAAAACATAACAGATAACTATAACCAGATTAGGATAGTCGCTGCCTACTTCTTGCATGTTGTCACTAGTTCAAAGTCACATCCTGGATCTAAAGGAAATGCTTTATCTTATTCTAATTCACCTCCAAACCTTGAGAACATCAACTGGTTCTTCTATTTAAAAAAAAAAAAAAAAAAGAGGGTAAGAGCATTAACAGCTTTAAGTGAGCCACTCCCTACCTAATATGTTTCCCTATATTAATTTAGTACAGTTTCACCTTCTACAAAGCTAAAGCTAAGTAACAAACTTTCATCTCCACTGTCATGCATTTAAGTAGGTTATTTATCTCAATTATTTATTTTTTGTTACTATAATATTTTGTTCAAGAAGAGCAATAGTAATACGCTGGTAAGAAAAAAGGGAAGACCAACTGACTGGCTAAGTTGCAACTGTGTAAGGAGTGTAAAAACCAGACAAACTGCAACCAGTAATATGTTGGTTTTAAAGCATATGTTAATTAATCTGATTAAAAAAGTAACCATTTACACCCTGGGTTTTTTTGGACTTCTATAGTGGGAGCAAGAAGCCAATGACAGTTAAAAAAAGGTCATGCACAATTATATAACGTGATATCACATTTTCCTGATGAAACATATAATGGCACAATGGAAGTCATAATGGGCTTTTATATGAAAGTCACATCGAATAAAAAGGAAATACTACACTTACCATACAAAATATTGAGTGAAAAAGACGAGTTAAAACTTTATGAGATTGCTAACTAAACAAAAGATTCAGGCACTTTATGATGGCATCTGTGGAGGGTTGGATTATCAAAGAATCCAATATTGATACTTTGTGTTCTTCTCAAAAAAAAAAAAACCCATGGAAAATATCAACTGATACATATTGTATCAGCCTATAATTTATCTATTATTGACCGGCACCTTGCAAATCTCTTGATTATAGCTGTCCACAAACATATTGGCCAGTATAGCCAATATATCAATCATATCAACAGTATCGGCCAATACATATCAGGGCACATCGGTTTTCATGGTCTAAAAGATGCCCTTTTTACTTGTTTTGCAAAGGAAAGCTTCCGGGAGGCGTATTGGACAGATTTACTACAGTAAATCTAAAAAAAGCACAAATCGACATTCTAAACGAGGAATGGAAGCCCATAATGTGACCCATAGCTTGAGAGTTGCCTTCGAGAATAGAAAAGATCCCAAAAAAAAAACTAGTGGTGCATGTTTGCAGGGGGAAAAACTCCTACATTCATTATTTGGGGGTTTGCTCATAATAAAGCCAATAACCACTTTTATTCTGTATCAACATCGATTACTGAGCAATCAATCATCAGTAATTGATTGTGCAAGTCAATAATTAGTAACTAGCAAGTCCTCGGTAGCAACAAATAGTGAATGCTAAATACTGTTGAAATTTTGTTTCACTTGTTTCCCAATTAATATCTTAGGAGATTTTAATTTCAAAGACCTGAGTAACATGAATGTAGATGAATAAAATAGGTAAGTGTTATTCATTTGAAACTGTGCAATGATACAAGACCTATATAACATTGAAGGCTCTGTTACATACATTTATCTTAGTTACTAAAAAAAATCAAAATCTAACAATTTCTTGTGTTTGCACCATTTCAGATACTTCTTTGACATTTTTTTTTCTTTTTACCACATTGTACTGCTGCATCCAATACGCATTACCAATATAAACTATTGGGGGCCGCCAATACTCCCTCCGTAACCTATATCTTGATCCTTGACAGTTTCAATTATTTATAAGATCCCAAACCAAATGGATAATACTAACTTTTCCTACTTTGTCCAATAATAGTTGAACATCATACAATGAACAAAGAACCACATTAGCTCACCTCTCCAGTGGCAATATGCTGAAGAAACTTATCCTCAAATTCACGGCAAAGTTCCAAAGCAATAGCCCGTGTTCCTTCAGCACTATGCACCATTTGCTCCCCAAGTCTTACTAATTCATCCCCAACTATTTGAGACTTACCTTGGAGCCTGCAAAATTTTATAAGATCAGCGTGATAAGAATCAAACTAATAATAAAATAAATTAAAAAAAAACATAGCAAATAGGTCATCACAAGCATCAGTTTCTGGGCAGTGACGAGACTTCTCATGGGGCCAATGTCATTTTTCAAATTATTATCTAATTGACTCTAGATATTAAACAATCCATTCATCTAAGTCAAACAGATCATTAAATGTAGACACAATTAAGTTTGTTCCCCACACATACTTCAAAAGTCCTTATTTAACAGGGCAGCAAGCGGGGGATTGATCCCTGATCATTCTTGTGGAACTGGAGATGCCTTACCCGCTGTGCCATCAGCAGATTGAAACACACAACCATGTTAATTACTTGAGATTCACTTGTTTAGTTAAGTAGCAAATCTGTCCAGATGAGCCCACGCCTTCTGAACCAATAATTACACATTCCACAGTAATCAAGCACATGTCAAACAGTTCATTAAATTAAAGTCCCAAACGGGACAACTGTAGAAATATAACAGAGAACCTACCCAGACAAGAGGCTTGGAAGCCGGACTTTCATCCTTTTACGAATCTGGTGTGCAAGGGTTTCCACTAAAGCCAATCTGCCAAGCCTGCTATGAGGGGCTCCAGTAAGTATCGATTTTAAACTTTCACTCTCGGCTCTCCATGCAGTTTCCAGAGAGCTTTCGGAGCCAACAGAACCAGCCTGTGCAGATGCAATAGAAACAGATTGACCAATTAAAGCAACCCATGGTATGTCAGATGTGTTGCGTGGTCCTTGATTCAAAAGAAGAGCCTGAACAGCAGCAAGTATTTTCTGGTCTGTTGCTGATTGATCAATTTTGCTGATAACACCTATCGTTCTGGTGCCTAAAGCCAACAAAATCAGCATTAAATGACTCACTTATACTAACAAAGGATTAAAAACAACTCTGGCTGAAACCATGCATTCTAAGCGCACTTTCTTCTATTTTCCTTTTGAATGGTATTTTAAGCACACTTCAATGAAACAAATGTGTATAAGATACACAGAAACTTCAAAATGGGCAATGTATAGTATCATATCTGATAACCTTTTTTTCACGTGCAAATCCATGTCCCTACTGTACCCATCCTGTATCTGGGCATCATAGGTCTGTACTATTACACAACAGGGTAACAAGGTCAACAGAAACTCACCATCTGCATCAAATTCTTTAGCCAATTTAAGGGCTCGAGATGAAGAAATCTCAGGTGCTTGGGCAGCAGGTACTATAACAAGCAAAATTGCATCATTGTGCTCAACGTAGTCACTGATCTGGAACAAGACCATGTATACCAAACAATAATACTGTCACTATTGGCAATCTATAATGCCTCCAACTAAATCAGAACCAGAAGAAAAATACAAGAAACGTTACAACAAGGAGAAATCACCACGTAAATGATGAACAATGACCCATAAAATTAGCCTGACACTTAAGTTTTATAAGAAGAAGAATAGCAGCTACTCACCATTAACCCATCCATAGCCCGTTGGTCCAATCCAGGTAAATCAATCAATTTCAGAGGAGGAGCTGAAAAAAAAAAAATCACCTTAGGAGGAAAGCTTATCAAAGGATTATCACAGACGCTTGCCAAATTAAAAAATATAGGCACCATACAATACAAGTTGCAAGTTGCTAGCCGTGAAAGGAAAACAGGAGACCATTATCTTTTTCTGACATCTCTGATTACTTTCTTCCTAATGTTAAACAGTTTATTAAAAGAGATTATATGATATAACACTGGCAGAATAATTAGAACATCATCCTTCATAACGAGACATCTTTAATTTATTTTTTTTAAATTTGCGTTAAATGCCGATGTAGGTAGAATTTCTCCATTCTAGTGTAAAAAAGTTAACTTAAGGAGCTGATTCCAGCAAACAGATAACTTTAAATGATGAAGGAGGACCATATTGTCCATATCATAACCATATTTCCTATAGTTTTAATTTGTTATAATGGTGGTAGTAATCATCACGCTAAAGAAAGGACGTGAATGGCATTAATTCGTCGAAGATGGTTATTAGAACAGTCATTGACTTCATAGAAGCTAAAGCCGCTAGAGTGGGCTTTCAAGATGCAGGCTAGGGCAACATTCTGTAAATTGACAACGGATAATAATCATAATAAGGATTGAACCTAAATCATGAAAAATAAAATTTCTTTAAAAAATCACAGAATAAGGAAAAAAAAAACTACAAAAGATTTGATTCACATAAAAAAAGATAACTCTTTGGGTCCGCCTTTTGTTCATTTCTAGAGGTTAGGTCTCACCAAAGGGGAACTATACAAGGTTAAAGCCCCCTAAGCTTAAGACATTCAGAGATGTGTGAAGTTAGTAATGTCCTTCAGTCATCAGATAGATCCAAAAAAATGTTCCATCCCAGGGTGTGAAGGTCTGCATGGCATGAAAGTCTTAATCAGTTAAAGAAGCTTTCCAATGTGTCTTAGCATGCATGAACTCAGAACTAGCACCTAGTAACTAATTGCGGCCAAGTTAGGGATCATCTAAAGATCATGCTTTTAGTTAGAAACCAAACTTAACCAGAATATCATCATCATAACATAAAAAATGGAAGGCAAGGGTTGATAACTTAATGTAAAAAAAAAATTGAACAAAGACTAGAAGAGGAAAAAACCAACCAGTACTAGTGCGAAGCCTCAAGTATATCTCATCTGAACGACTTTTCCCTGAGCTAGAACCCCTGCTTAGCCTTTCCTGAAGAGAATGCCGAAGTGAACCTACAATAGGACCCAAAAAAAAAATGGAGTGCATCAACGGCCAAGAAAGAAACTACTCAAAACACAAAGGGGATAAAAAGACAAACAAAACTGGCATTAGTTTAGGCACAAGAATAAGATCAAATTACACAACATTTTAACAGGCCTCACTTGCAGAAACCTGCTGAGATTTATCCTCAACTAGTAATACAATTGATTTGCTGCTCAGGGAACTATCTCTTTGTAAATCAATACTGATAGGAGCCCGTGTGGCGCCATTTTCTCCTGTTGGCTGAACAGAAATGAAAACACAACAACAATCATTCAAGATTTGAAGCCACGAGCAAGCAGCATCTCAAATGCGAAACATAAATCCAACATGCAACTTACAAGAACAGGATGCCCAACCAAACTATTCAGCACCGCAGATTTACCAGCACCCTAACAAACAACTCAGCAAAGTCAGAGACAAAACCTAGAATAATGGAAACTTCTGTCTCTCACTCGTCTATCTTTCATTGCTGACAATACATACAGATCTGAAAATCAACCAGAACTTTTCGACACGCAATGAACAGAAAAACAGTATATAAATTCTTCGATTCCCAACTGTTTGGAGCGAGGAGAAATCAGATCAAATCAAATGAAAACACAATCAATCAATCGAGAGAAAAGGAGCAAATTAGGGCACAATCAGGGCACGATCGACTCACGACATTGCCGAGAGAGACGACGTTGAGGAAGGTGGAATTCCTCCTCAACGTGGATTCGTCGGCATCTTCATCTGCAAGCAGAGCAGCTGCCTGCAACATCGAATCTGATAGCTGGATTAGTTCTTCCATCGCCTCCATGGCGGTTTCCAAAGCGCGAATCGAACCAACAGCTAGAGAATATCACAACCGAGAGTATTCGAATGAGATCGCTTCGGATCTGTGCAGGAGAAGATCTCGAATTCCACGGAAACCAGATCGTGAAAAAGAGATCTGGAGAAAACGGAATCCGGTTCACGATCTAAATAATCCGAGGGTTGAGAGAACGAAAGCCAGATCTCGGTTGGTAGAAAGATCGAGGGAATTGGGGAGAAAACGAAAAGCCCTTTCTCCTTCTCTCTCTAGGTATCTATATACTTGTTTGTTTCGTGTAGATTTCTGTTGTTTGGAGAATTGAAATGGGAGAGAGCGAGGAAATGGGAAACGGCGAGGGAAAAGAAAGAGACTCCAGAAAAGAGGATCGAAGGGGGGCAGGGAGAGGGAGAGGGAGAGGGAGAGGTTCGTCTCGCCGTACAAGCTCCACTAGGGATGAAAGGGTCCGCATTTTCGGGGTTTTAAATTTGAAGGGAATGATGGTGGGTACCGTGAGATGTACTGATGCGCCATGTGGGGGTATTTTCGGGTGTGGACGGTGGGATGTGAGGGTGTTTTGTGGAGCCCAATTGGGATGGGAATGCTTTTAAGATGTGTGTTGTGCAAATGAGATGATTTCGAGCGGGCGGGACCTTTTTTTTTTTAATCTTTCTTGATGTTTGAGAGAAGAGTTTAATCAAACGTGAGTCTCTTCCTGGAATTTGGGAATTAGAATTTGGGGATTTTTATGCATGAATTGTTCTTAAGTCTTTAATAATCTTGTTCTCAGAATGTTTTGTATATTCATTTCAGTTTTTTTTTCTTTTTTACAAAGAATGTCCATATATTTTGATATTACCAAAATTTTATGATATTATGATATTAAATATAGGGGGGATCTTCACATGCATCTATCCCTCACCATTTACCCCTTTTGGGGGTGTTTCAAGTACAAGAGGGATACTTTGCACCCAGTTGATATTTCCCTTAAATATATGAAGCACTTTAAAGTCGGTATTTAATAGGGTAAATTAGCGAGAGATCTCTCATATTGGTCTTGTAAAACATCCAGTCCAACGACTTTTCCTCTAAGACCTATGGTTCATACAGTTGTACATATTTTGGCGAGAGGTCCCTATATGCATCACATTAGACATTTTCATGACTGATTTCCTTTTTTAGCTTGTGGATCTAAGGCCATAAAATCAAATGTCCAGGAACCTCTGCCCAATTACTCATATTTAATATATATATATGGGAGGTGCTTTTATGAGGATATCTCTCACCTTATATGAAATATAAGGATGGATGCCCACACATTTAAGTTGTTGGCATTGGCTATGGATGTGAGGGCCTCCACCTTATCTCTCATGGTAAGGTGAGAGCATCTTTCATAGGAACAACTCCTATATATATATTTATATAGTCTTGCTGTCAATGAGGGTTTAAGGCTAATTTACACACAAAAAAATCATTAGGATTCTTTTTTCCATTAGGTCGTGTTTGTGAAAGAAAGTTTACGATTTTTTTTAGAGGACACCAATCTTTGGTTCTCACCCTTTCAATGGAAAAGAAATTCCTCTCTTGTGATGAAAGTGAGATTTGTTATTTTCCGTGAAAAAAAATCACTATGGTTTAATCATTTCCTGTTGCATAAAATCATCATGTTCCAAAATTCTAAGGTTGCATTATGAAAATTATTAATGAGTCATATCTTGTTAAATCGAAAATGCTCAATGTCTTAATGTTCTTTTATTTACTTTGAGCAAAACCTCTCTTTAATGGCAGTTGAATTCACCGATGAATTAGTTTTGGAGTGTAGTGATTGACTCAGATGCTTAATTCTTTTCTTGTAGCAATTTGTTTGTATGAAATTAAATTTATAAGAATTTATGGTAAAATGAGGTCCACATTGTCTTTCATTCATAGGATTTGAATTACCGAGGTGCCTACTAAGAACTCTTTTTCCATTTCTCCTTTATTTAATTCTTCATTTTAGAAAATATTATTTTACAGTATTATTGTAGATCTTTATCTCTATTTCTTCAATTTTAGTCGGATTTAATAATTCAATTTCTTAGAGTTTTTTAAGAATGCATTTTCATGCAAGCAGACCATGAAAGTTTTGGATGGCAGCGCACTTAAAAGTTGGATACATGATAAACTTCGGTGAGGTCTATTTCAAAGAAGAGAAGGTGTGTGTGGAGATTGATGAGTGTTCGCTAGGTGGGTGTCACAGGCCAAGTTGTTTCACGCAAATAGACATCCTTGAAAATTCTGCTTAGTTGTCTATGGGGTTGCAGTATCACAATCCTCCTGTTTTAAAAGTATCCACCTCACTTATATATATAATAAAAACATATTGGTGAATTGTCAATGTACAATTGGTCTTCTACAACTTTCAAATGAGGGAATTTTCCATGCTATGTGTCCTTTTAGACTACAAATTTACCAGGCAGGGACCGTTTGTGTTTGAAATTCTTACTTCGGGTATATTCATACTTGATGCAGGTTATTAAAGTGCTCAGTTTTGTAAGATATCACGTTGTATCGCGGAAACAGATCCCTTGTTTTGTATAAACATTATTCTCTTTTCTCTGCCCCGTCAGGTGTTGCCCCTAGATTCATCCACGCCCATCTGCGTGCCACAATTCAATGAGGGCCTCCAAGACGTGATAAGGTAGGCTAAAGAAGTAGCCTTAGAATTAGAAATGTAAATGGGACTAGAACCGTTTCGGATTTTTTTTTTTTTTTCCGAAACTGGAACCGTTAACGAGAAGATGAAATCGGAACCATAATCATATATAAATAGAACAGGTCTGGATCCTGTAGAAAATGATGTTGGGGAAAAACCTAATTTTTAGGAGAGATTCTTGAAAATTGAGGTGATACGTTGGGTCTATGGTCCATGAGTCCGAACCAATGTGGAATCAGAGGCAGATCCATTTAGGTCATGGGTTCAAAAAAGACCCGGACCCATTTACTTAACGGGGCCTAAATAAATATTAAAACTCGATTTTTAACAGGTCAGAACTTTCGGGTAATCAGAGAATAAAGAACCCATTTACATCCTTACTTATAATACAAAAGGCACAGTTAAAAGGACAAATAATGAGGAGGCTGCTGAGATTCTTGGCAAGAAAGGGATTTGGAAAGAAAAATAACTATCCTAATACATAGCTATTATATGTTTCATGACTTGAGTCCTAATCTCCTATTTCGTTGAAATATGGAGACATTGTTTCATCTGATCAACATTCTCCCGTTATATAAATTAAATCTCTTCTTTTTTTTTTTCCAAGGAAGCAATTGAGAGGGTGCTATTCAATATAATTGGTAAATGTTGATAGGATGAAACAATATCTTCCAATATCAATGAAACAAACTCTCATGACTTTAGAACGGCTGAAGAAAAAAAATTTGTTGAGCGGTTTCCTGCATGATTAGACCCCAAACTCCTTTTGGACTTAATACTATGATGGGCTCCACAGGCTTTGGCATTGTTTTATTATAAGAAGTAAATAGGAATTAAGTCCATATGTAATATGTTTCTTCCCTTCCTTTTTTTTTTTTTTTTACATGCCTCAAAGAAATCCAAATTTGCTCTTTAAATGCACGTCCTAATGTTTGCAGGGTTCTACCTAATCTGCATGACAACCACAGGGTAAAAATGAATATTAAACAGTGTATGGCGTATATCAATGTCACCAGAATATCCTGGGAACAGAATTTGCGACAATGTGCGGATCTGATTAAAAGTTTGATAAAGACCACTTAAAGATTATTCAGAAATCTTCAGTGTTGCTTCTATCCACTGTTAAAAGATGGTTAGATCACTATCCGAGATAGGGATAACTATCTGATGAGTGGTAGGTGAAGCAGTGTATGCGATAATGTCTAGATTTTATCATATGTGCATGGACTGTTGATGTTTTAGGAACACATGGTGTAGCATGTTGGAGGGCGAGCTAATCTCTTCTAAAGAGGGATGAAGGGCAAAAAAAATGAAATGCATAGTTTTCTTTCTTGATCCTTTAAAATTGTGAGTTGTGTAACCCCAAGGGGTAACTCTGTTGTTTAGGACCACAGTTTACACCCGGAGGTTGTAGGTTCAAAACTATACTACCACACTGGAACTATAAGGGAGTTTACTCAGCTTCCTTTTGGGCCGGAGGGATTAGTCTAGCCCAAAGGATTGGGAACCCTCCGATAGTAAAAGATAAAATAAAATTTAAGAGTTGTGACCCATTTCACAATATATTGTTTAGACTACAAGTGGAACCCAATGGAGTCCTTCGCATACATCCTGTCATATCAATGTTGGCCTACACTTTAGATATCCCTACTTGTAAATTAAGAACAATTATTTTATCCATATTCATGATTTTTAATTATATATCTTATCCTGATGCTAGAGAGCTAAGTATAAAGCAAACCATGATGGAAAGATCATCATCATCATGATGCTAGAGAGCTCTGCCGGTTTTTTCTTAGTGTCAATCCCAAGTCCAGGTAAAAGAGGAGAGTTGTGTTAGGTGGGTTGACAACGTAAATTTTTGTCACAGCCCAAATAATCATAAATTGCAGTCCCGTGATCTAGGTAACGCACGTACTATCAATTGCAAGGCTAACACACTATTTTTTACACAAAAAAATAAAAACTGACAATGAGTCGAATTTCCATTTGCTTGGAATTTGGACAACCCTTGTCTGTGCTGATCGGGACGATGGTATGCGTCAAATTTGTGTTGAATGTTGATGATGCACAAAATGGATTTGCACACCACCTGTCAAGTAATTGGTAATTAATGCTGTGATTAAAGAAGAGAGAGAGACACACAAATTATAGTGGTTAGATCAGTATGACCTACGTCCACTTCTGAATGGCTGAGGTCGCCGGATATTTTATTAATTCAGGAGTGCTGGGAGAGCAGAGGGAGAGGAGAGTTGTGTGCAGGTGTCTGTCTCATGCCCCCCAAGTGTTGGTGGGGCTATTTATAGTCGCTCCCTAACAGGTTTGGGCGACTTGACAGCAACTAAGTAACCATTTCGGTGGAGATCACGGATTCTTCTCAACGGGTGAGGTAGTTAAGGTGCTCTCCACGAGACTTGGTAAAAGATGCGATGGGGGTTGACTGTTTCCAAGGCGGTGAGGGTGAGGCTCCTGGATGCTCTCTTGATGACGTGGCTAGGCCTATGGAATTCTTTGGGTCTGGACCTTATTGGGCTAACCGGGTCTTGTAACATGAGTTGGGCCCTTGGGCTTGGCCCATCAAGTGTCATAGTCAACATAAAACAATTTTGTTTGAGCATGTTTTGCCTTGGAGTCTAGATATGAGGCCTGACTCGCAGCAATTTATGATGCTCTAGTCTGAGCCCACTTATTAAAACTTTGGACCCTCTCTCCTTTATGAGTTATAATCAAATTTCATTCTAATAGGAGATGAGCCCTCCATCAGGTCAATCATGCATACATGATCAACCTTATAGTAGACGTAACACATATTATTGGGCAGTTCAGATTTTTCATAGTTAGACTCCACTGTGGGACAAGAAGGAATATTTGCTTGAGGTTTGTTATTGGTGGAATGAGCAGGATGCAAAATTTGATACATTTTACTGAATCGTGATCTGAATGAGGTATCAACCTTCTTTCATAAGGAAGTGTGGTCCTCCGAGCTACTGCACGTGCGATCCAGCACTGTGAGCCCAATTTTACACTTACTGAATCCTTTTTTGTTTTTTCGCTGTCAAAGGATGTATATTTATTTATGCGATGCTGTTACAATATGATTGAGCATGAGAAAAAGGATAACAAGCCTTCCAAAAACATAGCAAGACAAAGTGGCCACATCACTGACTCAATTGTTGACATCCTTTAGCATTTCCAAAACAAAGAAAACCACCCATAGTCTCGACATTGCAACATTGAAAAACTTTATTCTCCATTTGCATGACCGGCGCTGTAGATGCAGCCACCTTGCGCAAATCTGCGACTCGGGATTACAAAGCTGGGCTCTACCTTGACTTGTGTTGGCGCATTACTTGAAGAACATGCGTCATTCACTAATTAATCACTGAAGAAAGCCCCCTTGTGTAAGTTGTCGCCCGATCTCTTTCATGGATGCAGGCGTCCCGTGCCTGTATCGACAAGGTTGCTGCACTGTTTGTTATTACCGGACCATCTAGTTTTGCCAGTAGATTTGCTAGCCTGTTTGCCGATCTCTTGCGATAGTGAATGGTCCAGTTGTGAAGTGCTGCCAGAGACCCATCATATCCCATGTTAAGTGCCCTGAAGTTTGGATGGAAGTTACGAGTACCAAAAAGTTTCCTTCCAGCTGAATGTTTGACAAGATCATGACAACGAATTAAACCACGTTGCAAGGCGATTAACTCAGCCTCCAGCGGATGACAACACGGATGGCACCGTGCTGTGATCAAGTTGCCAAATGGGTCACGGATGGCACCGCCCACTCTTGCCTGTTGCATGAAAGGGTTAAAGAACCACCAAAGTTGAGCTTCAGCCAGCTCGGTGGAGGTGGAAGCCAACAGTCAGTTGGCGCGGCAATACCGGATTCTGGACCTGCATGAAGAGACATGAAAAAGTGCAGGGTCTCCGGGATTTTCAGATTGGTTTACTCAAACAATCAACCCAAATGCGTGCATAAACAAATAAAATGCAGCGGAAATAAAACAACAAGCACACATCACAAGGACACCAAATTTTAAGGTGGAAAACCCTAACCGGGTGAAAAACTACCAATCCGAACTGGATCAAATCAAGCACTATGAATCTCGCAATTACAAGAAACTCAGTTCTCCTCCCTAGATATCTCCTACCCAATGACTGAAGTTACCTTGTGTCGCTTCACGCTTCAACGACTTCACACCGTTGATTGCAACAAATCCAAACCAGCACTTGACTCCTCAAATCTTCTCGCAGGAAGATAATCTTCTACAAAGGATGCAGAATAAGTGACTCTAGAGAACTTGGCAGTACAACAACATAAAAACTCTAGAGAAGAATACTCTTAATAAAAATCTCTAACTCAGAACTTTTAGAGGTGGGGTGTAAATTTGGAATAGCACTTGAGTTCTTTAAATAGCCCTTGGTTCGTGCGTAAGGTTGCGTAAGTTGATTAGGACTAAAACAGCAGTATGAGCACAATCAGAATATCAAGTTTCCAATTTCATCTCACTGTCCACGCCCGGTTCGCTCGAGCGATTTCCAGGTTCGCTCGAGCGAACTACCCTCTGTTTCAAAACTGGGCAAGACAGAACATTGTTCGCTCGAGCCAATGGAATGGTCGCTCGAGCGAACTCCCCTCTGAATTTGATCCAGAAATTCAGCTCTCTTTCTCCAGCAGACTTCTTCTAATTCCTTCAAGCTTTCTTCTTCTGAGTCATTCCAATCTTCTATCTTCAGAGGTCTTTTCTAGATAAAAAAATACAACTCAAAGACCTAGAGTTTTGTCCAACCCATGAATGTAGTCAAAGACCCAAAGTTTTGTCCAACCCATGAATTTAACCAACACTCAAAAACCTAACAATCTCCCCCTTTGGCAATTCATGGACAAAACTCCCTAGGACAATACAATTTGATCTACCCAAAATGAAATCCAAAATACATAAAAAAAAACAGCACAGCAATGTAGATCTGCATTGTCTCTGACTCAGTTTGATCTTCTCAGCTTGATCTTCTCAAACTCCCCCTTGATCAATCATTCTCCCCCTTTTTGCCCAAAATTTGACAAAGCTAAAAAATACGAACAGCAGCTTTCTTGTCAATTAGGATCTATAGCTCCCCCTCAAAAGCAACTCCCCCTGAATGTATCTTTGTAGCAGCGCTGGGGGTGGGAGCATAATCTCCTTGATCAGGGCTTTTTACATATAGCCACCCACACTTGTGTATTTTGATCTTTCAGCAGAGTGTGAGCAAACTCCTTAGGCAAGTCTGATTTTCTAACCCAAATTGGAGTTGTCTTGGGTGGAGAAAAACTCTTCTGCCATTGCTTGATCTTAGGTAGACGTTGCAACTTTTTGCAATGGGGACGAATGTGCCCTTTTAAACCACAATGATGACAAGTGGATGTGCGTGCAGCTCGTGACACATTCTTTTTCTTGATACTACTCAACACATTATTTGAAAGTGCAGTATATGGAGTAGCATGTGCAACACTTGAAACAAAAATTATTTTACCTTTAGCATTTGAAGATGATGCACCATGATCATAACCAAGACCGCTTCTGTCAAAATGAGGCTTCTGACCACACAAGATGTTTGTTAGAATCTTCGAACCAGTGTTCATCTTGTTTAGAGAGGCTTGCTTGACTTCTAGCTCAGACAGAGTGATCTTCAGTCTCCCTTGCAGGTCTTGGTTTTCAGCTTTCAGCATCACTATAACTTCCTTCAGATTCACTATTTCTTTTTCAGCGTTTTCAAGTTTTTGACCATCAGTAGTCAAATTTTCAGCCATACAATTTTTCTGACTTTCCAACAGCTAAATCTTTTCAAGCGCTTGCTCTAAATCATTCTTCAAAGCAGAATTTTCTTCATGAGCAGCCTTGTACTTGATAGTGATCTTGTTACCATACTTTGTCATCTTGACACAATCAGCATAGGTAGCATGATACAATTCTTCCCAATCTTTTTTTTGATATGATAGCTCATCTTCATTATTTTCATCAGTATCATTGTTAGATACAGATTGAGCCATGAAAGCTAAAAATTTGCCATTCTCATTGTTTAGAAGGATCATCCTCTGGATCTTTTGTATTTTCTGTTTCTTCTTCAGAAGATTCTTCATCCCAAGTTGTGTTTAGAGCCTTATGCTTTGTAGCCTTTTTCTTGTTGGCACACTAATTAGCATAGTGACCATAGCCTTGGCATTCAAAACACTTTGTCCCTTTGGCAGAATCCTTCTTCTCAAATTTGAAATTCTTTTTGTTGGCTCTTTTTGTCTTCATGTATTTTGAAAACACTTCATAAATTCAGCCATATCATCTTCAGCTTCAGATTCAGAATCAGACTCAATTTTCTTTACAGGCTTCTTTCTTGATTCTGATATGGCTTTCAAGGCAATGTCCTTTTCTTTTGATTTGCCTTTATTTAACCGGTTTGCTTCGAATGTCTGAAGATTTCCAACCAGTTCATTCACCTTGAGGGTATCCAGATTCTTGTTTTCTTCAATGGCATCAACTTTAGAATCGAATCTGGAAGGTAGAGATCTCAAAATTTTCTTGACAATCTTGTGTTCTGGTATTTCTTCCCCCAGAATGAACACAAAATTGACAATTTCATTCAGCTTTGCATAAAATTGATCAAAGGTCTCATCCTCTTCCATCACGATGGTTTCAAAATCTTTATTCAGCCTTTGCAATTTGGCTTGCTTCACCGTGTCTGTACCCTCATAGACTGTTTGTAAGACATCCCATGCTTCTTTTGCAGATTTGCAAGTAGAAATTCTTTTGAACTCATCATCAGATACTCCATTGTATATGCAATTCACAGCCTTGTTATTGCAATTGGATCTGTACTTCTCATCCTTATTCCATTGGACTTTAGGTTTAGGAACAGTTTGTCCATCAACCACAGTTGTAGGTTTAGAAAACCCATCTTCAACAATATCCCAGACATCATCATCAATGGACTTAAGGAAACCAATCATCCTTTGCTTCCAATAGGCATAATTAGAACCATCAAACAAAGGAGGCTTGGAAGTTGATGTCCCTTCTCTATTGAGCACTATCCTATAAATCTTGTAGGATCAGACACAACAAAATAGTACAACCCTCTCTGATACCAATTGAAAAAGTGCAGGGTCTCCGGGATTTCTAGATTGGTCTTCTCAAACAATCAACCCAAATGTGTGCAGAAATAAATAAAATGCAGCAGAAATAAAACAACAAGCACACATCACAAGGACACCAAATTTTAAGGTGGAAAACCCTAATCAGGTGAAAAACCACTGATCCGAACTGGATCAAATCAAGCACTATGAATCTCACAATTATAAGAAACTCAGATCTCCTCCCTAGATATCCCCTACCCAAGGACTGAAGTTACCTTGTGTCGCTTCACACTTCAACGACTTCACACCGTTGATTGCAACAGATCCAAACCGGCACTTGACTCCTCAAATCTTCTCACAGGAAGATAATCTTCTATAAAGGATGCAGAAGAAGTGACTCTAGAGAACTTGGCAGCACAACAACATAAAAACTCTAGAGAAGAATACTCTCAATAAAAATCTCTAACTCAGAACTTTTAGAGGTGAGGTGTAAATTTGGAATAGCACTTGAGTTCTTTAAATAGCCTTTGGTTCGTGCGTAAGGTTGCCTAAGTTGATTAGGACTAAAATAGCAGTATGAGCACAATCAGAATATCAAGTTTCCAATTTCATCTTATTGTCCGCGCCAGGTTCGCTCGAGCGAACTACCCTCTGTTTCAAAACTGGGCAAGACAGAATACTGTTCGCTTGAGCCAATGGATGGTCGCTCGAGCGAACTCCCCTCTGGATTTGATCCGGAAATCCAACTCTCTTTCTCCAGAAGACTTCTTCTAATTCCTTCAGGCTTTCTTCTTCTGAGTCATTCCAATCTTCTATCTTCAGAGGTCTTTTCTAAATAAAAAAATACAACTCAAAGACCCAGAGTTTTGTCCAACCCATGAATTTAGCCAACACTCAAAAACCTAACAAGACATTAGTTGATTTTCTAACAAGGCTGATACGATCTTATTTTTAATATGATATGGGTTAAGTGGATGGAAGTTGAAGATTGCACTTACTGAATCTTTCTTTACCTGCAAGTAGATTGAATCTCAAAAGAGAGAACAAAAAAACTTAGATAAAGATAGGTTGTACCCACAAGCAGGTGGGCTACACTATGACTACATTTTTATGATGGGGCCCACATTTGCTTGCTATATTTTGTCCAAGTAAGGCCCACCACATTGCATCATTTTGGCATGCAATGGACCCACCGAACCAAAATGACTGTTGCTAATTTCACAATCGCATGTCAACCAACCCAAAGTAAACTTATTAATTTAGGGTTTAATTAAGCCCTTCTTTTTACCAAATAAATAAATAAAACTTCTGAGTCGGCTACCTTTTCAAACAGATTATTGAATGGGCAGGTTCTAGCAGAAACTTGAGCTGCTTTACCCAGCCCATTTCTATCCCCAACTTAAACACCCAAGGCGGTTTGATGGAAAAACTTTTGCCACACATGCCATGAGTGAATAGACAACACTTGTCATTTATATTCCAAATGGTCAAACCAACCATCATTTTTTGGTTACCCAAATCTACTCCATGATCAATTATTGATTTCTTTAGTCTCACTTAGAGGTTCTCAAGTTCAAGGCCCACCAAGTTCATGGGCCAAAATTTAATTTATTGTTTGGCCCAACAGTTAAAAAGCCCAGACCTGGACCTTTATTATTAATGGTCAGGCCCAGCCCGGCATACATACATACATATATATATATATATATTTGCTATTGGAGGGTTCCCAACCCTTTGGGCTGGACTAATCCCTCCGGGCACAGAGGAAAGTCGAGTAAACTCCTATGCAGTCCTAGTGTAATGGTGCAGTTTTGAACGTACAGCCTCCAAGTGCAAACCGTGGTCCTATGCCAACTGAGCTGCCCCTTGGGGTTGCATATATAAGTATATAACAGAGAGATTACTATACATATAAATGTATTGGACCTGGCCTTCAAGCCCATGAGTTGATTGAAGGCCCGAATAATAGACCCCATTACTGAACTTCCTGGGCTTGGAGAAGACCCTTTAAGGCGTGTTTGGATATACAGTAAAGTAAGGTGAGGTGAGATAAAGCCTTCATTATCGAGACAAAAAAAGACAATGGATTATATCAAAAGTACGCAATTTCAAAATTCCCTCCATCTTTTTCAAAAAAAGTCAAAAAAGCACCATCCTTTCTCCACTAAAAGACAACAAAGCTCCACTTTTCTATACAAAAAGTCAAAAAGATTTCATACCAAACAACTAAAAACAAAACATTATCATAACACCTTATATTTTATTCTCTCTTCATTTGATACTTTACTTCACCATACTTCAATTCACCATACATCTAAACAGGCTCTTATTAGTCTTTATCTCTCGTAAGAATTCTACTTTGTCTGACACACAAGTCCTGTATGTCAGATGGGAGCACACCGGGAAAATTTACCATCAACAAGTGATGTCTCATTTGGCAGGATTGTAACATACAAATGATTTTGTCATTCTTCCCATTCCCTGTGCGTAAAATCAGCTGCTTTGGAGGGAGGAACTCAAAATTCAAACATTCCTACGTCACGTTCACGGCATCCGCAGCAACAGGTCTTAAAAATAGGCCCCGCTCAAACATTAGACCTATTATCCAATCCTGGCCCAAGATTGGGACTGGGCTGGCCTGACCACGAGCACCCGATCCATTGGTGAGAGCCATTTATTCTATCGAAGTAGCTAAAAAAATGAATGTCCTCCCCTTGTATTGGATGCCCTCAAATTCTATTGGAATAGGGGTTAGTCCCACTGTAAAATTTAGCATATAATCAAATATTATACATTAATTACAATAATAATAGAGACATCCAATTACTAAGAGAGGGTGGCGGTTTTGAGTGGTTTAGATTTTTGATCAGCGGAATGTAGAATTCTCCTCCTCATAAATGAACACTAAGTCCATGTTTGGCATCTCTATTTCATGCCTCCATTTCTCCAAATGTCTAAATCGATCAAAGGTTTGAACAATTAGAGCGTCTGGTACGAAATTCTAGACTCTGTCTGTTTTAGACATTTAGATGTAAATCCTCTAAAATCCAAATGCTCCAAAAGTGGACAGATGAGAAATAGAGCTTTTGGGTCTTGAAATATAGAGGCGAGGTATTTAAAATAGATTCGTGTGTTACCGAACCCGTTTTTTTTATTCCAGCCTCTTTTTTTTATGACTCTATTTTAAATAGATCTATATTAAAAAAAAAAAAAAGAATAGAGATGCCAAACAAGCCCTAATATTAATATTGTTGTCATAGACAGCATCCCATGAGTCATTTTTAAAACATAGTTTCAGCTGGTCTTAGGCAAAGGACATAACGACAATCTGTCATTCAAGTTTGTGATAAAAAGCTCTTCAGAATTGTCAATTTTTAGAGTTTTCATCAAAACAACCTTAACAACAATCATAATAATCCAAGGCAAGCCTATAAAACAGTTAAAAAAATAGTTGTGGGCACAAATGGGCCAAATTCAGCCGAGTTCTACTCTCACTCCGTCTCTTTCTCTAATTACGTTTGCCTTGTCTAGTGATCGGGGGACTATCTAAACATACCCACCAAGTTGGTATCAAATTGTAAAGATAAAGTTATAACTTATAAGAGTGCCAAGGAGACTACCTAAATCTACCAAGCAGTCCCTGGCGTGGTTTGCTTCGCATCTCTTGTGGTCGAAACCGTCCAAGATTTGTCTATTTTACGTTTATGTGAATTTCATGGCACCACCCAAGGTATTAGACTATCAATTCTGCTGGACAAAAGACTTCAGTTTTTGCTCAGCTCAATAAAAAATCATGTACAAGTTGTAAAGTTCAAGTGATGAGAGCTTGTGGCATAATTAAAGGTGCTCGCTGTTGAAACATTGGGGTTGTAGTTTTTCAAGTCATGTTGTTAATCAAAAATGGAAAAAAAAAAAAGGGGGTTGTAAAGCCCAAGAATCATCCGAGCTAATTATGAGTATTAAATATTTAAACCTCATAATTCCAGCTTCTGGAATCGCAGTAACCACCGCTCACTTTTCTTCAAATCAGAAGAGCATGTGGATGAGTCTCGTTGGCTCCTGAACTTGTCTTAAAATCTTGTCTCTCTGGGCAAAGTATCACTCGCTGGGACAATCCTAGCTGTAGTGGGGCAGAGATCTCTATTCTTCTGCATTGGAAGTGGACAACCGACTTGGACCCACCCTAAAATTGATCACATAAGACATGGTTGTTAAAATCCAAAAGGCAGCGAATTAGGATGGCACAACTCTAATTGGAGTGGAATTAGGCCCAATGTTAATGCCCAAGGAAAGTGATTCAGAGCAATTGGTATGGTTTTTCAGAGATGAGCCCAAGGTTCCCAATTTCTTACTCTTACAGACATGGCCTAACATAAAATGATTGCGAACCACCACCTTACAAGTGGGTTCAAGGACTGTGAGTGGTGGATAAATCTGAGATCTAAAGCTAATATGTAATGTGGACAGTGAATCATCTCCAACTGACCGTCCACCTTGCATACATGTGGCTTCAGTGATCACCACAAAGGAAAGGCATGTCCAGCTGTACCCGATATTTGTCAAAACACACCTCCCTCGTGATCCTAGAACGACAGTTTCTTACCTGTCCACATTTCTATTAACATAAGCGCGCAATCTCACCAACTTGGATTTAGGGGTTTTTCCGACCATTACTTGGTATTTCTTTTTGATATCGCAAAACATTTTTGTGTGGAATTCTTTTGTTGGATTCGATCAACTTCATATAAGACATTGATCTATTCGATCGAAGATCAGGAACTGCGCCAATGAACCTCGTCTAATCCTGCCGATCTTGGCCTGTTTTATGGTCGAGGAAGGAGACTAAGAAACGCTATAAAGACGATAATATCCATAAAAAAAAATTTTTCTATCTTGACGTACGGGCTTCTGTGTTTCAATACATTTATAGCAAAATTCATTGCTCATTGCGCAACCTTACTGCAAATTTAATGAAAGAAAGCACAATACACACTGGATTGAGCACTGGGCATTTGATTGCTCACTCAATTTACATGTACCTTAAATTCCCTGCATGTTTCCTTTATTACAACAAAGGTTACCTACACAACCACAAGTAGGGTAGTGATTGTACAAATCTTAATTCACATGCATCAAATTAGGTTTTAATACAATTTACAAATATCAAAGCAGAAACTCAGATTTGATTTCCACTACACACTGTTTACCTACAGTATGCTAGCTAAACAATAATAGCCACCGGCAATTGCGAAGCTGAGTAAGGAAATTGATGTACTGTATGAGTTCGAGTCTATTCTAAGCAAAATAAATAAATAAATAAATAAATCTTGCTCGCAGCTCTAATCAACTCCACTAAGGTTCGATCCAAAATCTAAATAAATCATAATATAACCATATGTTATATATGGAGAATATTCATGTGCATCTATCCCTCACCATAGGGTGTGAGACACTTCTATAAATGAGAATTTTCAAGTACAAAAGTAAATTTTCAAGCACATAGGGTGAGGTACACTTCCATAATTCATGTGCAAAAAGGAAAAGTGCCCTCACCCTATAGTGAGGGATAGATGTGCACATGAATGTCCCCCATTATATATAATTATATTAGTGCAAAACTTAATGTATACATATATAATCTCATCTCTATCTTAGTCTTTTTCCACTAATTAATAAAATTATAATATTATAATATTACTTGAGCACTGAAGTACATGGGTATGGGCCTGAGATCCGTCCAAGAAAAGAGTCTTATTTATGGATACGGAGTTCAAATCATTCAAGGCTTTGACATGAGAAACCTTGAATTAAGAGTGGAAAGAACTCTGTAGTAGGGCTTAACTATTGAAAATTTGAGCGGTGTAAAATTAATGCCCTCTAATTATATGGGATATTCCAAGTTTTACTATTATAGTAGCTCGATGATCAATTATAACATTAACTAAATTATATATAGATAAAAACTGATTAATGATATTTGTAAGATTATATAAATCATATTTTACTTAAATGGTCAAATTAATTGTGAGATGAATTCCTAATAGGGTAAAAATTGAGATACGGCCTTGTTTCTTTAGTGGACTTTTTGAATTCCATGTTTTTTCAGTCGCATTTTTGGATTCCAACACTTTGAAAGTTCCCTTCTAACATTTGAAAATTCAGGAATTCTATTCTCTTTGCATTTTGGTGAAATTCCTGAATGCTCAAAAGCCCAAGGAGCATTCAGAAAATCCACTATGTTTGAAAATTTAGGAATTTTCTAAGAAGAAATTCTTGGAATTCTAGCAAAGAAACGTGTCATTTTCTTTACTGGAATTCAGGGATTTCACCAAAATACAAATAAAATAAAATTCTTGGATTCCCAAAAGTTAAAAGAGACCTTTCATGTAACTCTAATCCATAAATACTAATAAAGAAATATAAAATTCACAATTTCAATTGCCGGTGACATCATGTACAGAAATTCCACTAAACAAACAGCCCCAAGGTCGTTTTTTCAGTTCGGATTTTCAATTATCCCACCATGGAATTTGATGTCTCTGAGACGGGTCGTTCACGCCAGCCGAGTAAATTCCTTTCCTGAATCAGATTGACAAAACTACATTTGGTCCAACCACAAGTATCGTCGCAGGCACGCCGATCGAGACAGTTGCATTTCGTGGGCCCCATTTCGGACAAAAATAGTCGGAATCAGACAAAATCCTCATCCAATATCCAACCGTGTTTTCAATGTCAACGGTCCGACTTTAACCAACAAAATCTGAAGGTCAGAGTCGTCCAATTTCTCCCAATCCAACAGTCTTAGATTTAGATGACGTGCACGGACAACGGATGAACGGCTGATGAATAGATTAGATAAACGGCTCCAGCACTCTACTTGGTGGAAGACGCACATAGCAGCTCGAGCCTCCGTAACGGATGAGGAGTATTATAACCGGAAAACAAACAGAGTAGTTGAGAGCGAGGAGAAGTACATTGCAAAGCCAGCAAGTTTCCGTTGTCAATTGCAGAGTCATTTCGGAATTGGGTCCCACCTTCCTCACTAAGATTAAGATAGGATTGTACCCGATTCCCCTCATTTCCACTGTCATCGATTTGGCAAGGTCTCTCTGCTCTTTTTGTTCGATTGAGAGATCGAGTTATTCCATCAATCTCCAGGTATTATTGTCTTTTCTCTCGCCTTCAATCGGCTACTGGAACAGAAAGATTGGATTTTTCTATTAGTTTTTGGATCTGAAGATGTGGGGTGTTCTTTTTCCTTGGATTTTTGCTTCCTAGATCCATGTAGAAGTTGTTTTGAATTGGGAAAAGAGAAGGATTTGCGGTTTTTTGTTGAAAGATCTTGCAATTTCAGCAATTGGGTATTGGATTCTATGTTGGGTTGATTCTAAAATTGATTCTTACGATTTCTGGATCTTCTTAGAAGTCTGGGACTTTGGAAAAATGGAGTTGGGTTTTAAATGTTTCTTGAAACTGAAGCAAATTTACTGTTGATTTCGGATCTACTGTAAGTTTCAGACTATTAATTTGTTCTGGAAAGTGATAAAGTTTGGTTTTTTAGGGGTTTTCACGTGTTAGTGGACTTGTTTGATCTGATTTAGGTTTTTCTGGTTCATTTGGTGGGACTTTTAGGAGGTTCGAAGCTTTTGTTATTTTTGTGGTTTGTTATGTATATAAGTGAAGTATCTCCTTTGATCTGATTTGGGTTTTGTTTTCTTTGCGAAAATCTCTTGTCTGCTAGATCAAATTGAGGAATGATCAGAAATGGGCAAGAAAGGTAGTTGGTTTCAGGCAGTAAAAAAGGCTTTCAGCCCCGAATCTAAGGTGAGGAAATACTAGGATACTGTTTTTCCATGCAGATTTTTGTTTTGGAAACCGGATTGTTGAATGATTGACTCTGTTTATTTTAATCTTCTTCAAAATTGTTTCATGTTTTATTAGAAATCAAGCAAATCAAAGAAGAAATGGGGCTTTGGAAAATCAAAACAGCCAGGTCCTTCTTCACAAAATGCTACACCGCCTCCTATCCCTACCGATGAGATGAAACTGACTGATGCAGAGAATGAACAGAACAAACATGCTTACTCGGTGGCAATTGCCACTGCCGCTGCCGCTGAGGCTGCTATTGCTGCTGCAGAGGCTGCTGCAGAAGTTGTTAGGCTGACGGCTGGGACAAGCTATTCTGGTAGATCAAGAGAAGAAGTGGCCGCAATCAAGATTCAAACGGCTTTTCGTGGATATCTGGTATATTTTACTCTATTCTTTCTTAAATCTCAATCTTTATGTTATCTGTTTTTATGGTTAAGACTTCTTTTCATGGGCATCTGCAGTTGGTACGTTAGATATTCTTATGATCAGCGCGACTTTGATTTATTTACCACATGACAAGGCATTATATTGTCATTTTGCTTCTATTGTCATCATTATTATGGTTAGGGGAACTATCAGTGTTTATTTTATTTTATTTTTATTTTAAATGTTGATAAATCCTTTTCATGTAATGTCTTGGCCTAGTTGTGGATAGATTTTTGTGTTTTGATTCTAGTTTGCGAAATAATGAGACCTATCTTTCCCAAACATTTTTCAAAGTTCTTAACTATTGCATCTTGTTCTGCTGAAAAACTCATGATTCTGTTTAGAGGTTTGTGAAACATTTTTTGACAATGTTAGTTTCAGTAAAGTGACTGTCTTTGTAGGCCATCTTTGAAGAAAAACACGACTGTCTCTTAAAAAGAAAAGAAAAGAAAATGGCAAGTGCTCCTTTGTTCGAAGGGAATTTGAATTCCTAGGATAAAAGGTGAAGAAAATGCAAAGTGATCAAACCATCTAAGCAGTGGCTTGCTATCAAAGGGCACTAAAAGTGAAGGATGAAAGGTGAAGATCCACAAGGGGCCATCAAGTAGTAATCTCCTCTTTGATAGGAAATGATTATCCACCATTCCTCTAGTAAATTAGTCGATGATCCAATCTCCTTCTCCGCCTTAAATCCTTCACTTCTCAGTTCTCACCTCTTTAACAGTCCTTTGATGGAACATCTCTTACTATGAATCGCTAGGAATTCTATTTTAAGTGGCAAATAGGTCCTTTATAAACAACTTTGGGCTTTGCGTGTTTCTTTTTATCTTATTAGAAATTGTTTGCTGAGTTTTCTCATATGAAGGAAGGATATTCCTCTCTCGAGTTTGTTATATATTTGCCAACACAATGCAAGACAACATTGCTGCATGTATTGAGATCTGGGGGATGTTAAGCATGTGGGACCTGACAACATGAACGCTTACATTTAAGAACTGTTGGTTCTCCACTCTTTTGCTCAAGTTTGCACCTTGATTTTTAGCTATGTATAGGTGCAGTTATTACCATGGCTGTACACCTATGTGAAAAATGGTCTGATAGAAAAATGATAAAAAATAGAAAGAAGAAAAGCTCAACAGTCAAAGTTAATATACTTGTGTGGCTCATCTGATGAGTGGACATACTAGCATGGTAACCCGTGCTTAGCATGGGTATGACTAACATCGCAATCTAAATATTCATGAATCATGCATTAAAAAAAAATCGTAGTTTTTATAAAGAAAAAAGAAAAAGAAAAAAAGAGATGTTATAAGTACCTGTTTATGTAATCCAAATGCTAATGGTGTAGAAATGAAATAGGAGAATTAGAGTAGAACGGGAATGAGAATTGGAGTGGAAAGGGGGATGATAGAATTTAGATGATGAAAGTCCAAAAGGGTCGATCAGCCCTAAGGGATAAAAACAGTTCCAATACAGATCTGTATATGGAAGAAAGAGGAACAGAACCTAGATAAATCAATCTATCAATCATACAGATAGACACACGATATTATACGTGGAAAAACCCTGAAAGGGAAAAAAACCACAGGACTTCACACTGGTCTAGAAAGATCAAGCACTAATCAAACAAAGGTTACAAGAGAAACTCACTACCCTTTACAGTTGAACTCAACCTAAGGACCGTAATGAATCTTGTTGACGAACACGCCGTGCACCTTCTCCAGTGCTTCAATCTCCACGCCTTCAACAAGACGAATCAACTTAGAACTTGAACAATGGATCTTCAGATGCATAAATCTTCAGCACATCAAACTCCCTAAAAGGGGCTCTCTGAAGGAAAAGGTTCTCTCAGATGATGAACATGGGTTCTTGGATTTTTTAGAGATGATAGATATTTCATAGAGCCAAAGCCTTATATCAGGCTCTTCAAACGAGAGGAAGAGATTTGGTTTGAATAGGGTAACAGTTGGAAATGATAAGAGGAGATTTTCAGTAGATAAGGTGAAATCCGTCGTCGTCTGATCGTTTGGACGGAATGTCCGATCGATCGGTCTGACTTTTAACTGAGAGCCAAACAGGTTCGATCGATCAGTCTGACAATCCGATTGATTGGTCTGTCAATGAAATGAGAGCATTTTAGCTCCGATCGATCGGTCTGAGGGTCTGATCGATCGGTCTGTCAACTCTGATTCTTCAACGAGTCTTCGGATTTCTTGCAAGCTGATTGGGCCAACTAAAAATATAAAAATTATATAAATCCCCAAGTTTTGTCCATCCACATGAATTAGCCAACACTCAAAAACTAACAGATGAAAACAGAGCCTTTGCAAAAGAAGAAAACAAAAGAAGGAGAAAAGTGGAGAGTAGATAAGTGAGATAGGAGTGGGGAGAGAACATGCAAGATTTTGGGAAAAAGTAATGTAACTTCCGGTCAAAATTAAAATTGCCAGTCAAAATCAAATCCGAAACCCTTCTCTTTAATATATTATAATTGGGGTAAGGCTAGGCACACTGCATGACCTACCTGATGCATCTCTTAGATCTTGTACTTGTTTGCACCGTTTGTCCTTGTTATATTAGTAGCGGCTGCATTACGTAATACTCCCTATCCTTTCTTCTTTGGCTTATCATGTTACTGGCACCTATTTTCTTGTATGTATGCTACTCCTTGTTGCTTTTTTCCAATGAAGTGAACGATGTATGAATTGGGTCTGTGATTGCATGTTGTTAATCAGGCAAGAAGAGCGTTACGGGCTCTACGAGGGTTGGTTAGGTTGAAATCTCTTATACAAGGAAATGCAGTCAAGCGTCAAGCCGCAACCACATTACGCTGCATGCAGACTTTGGCTAGAGTTCAATCTCAGATTCGATCAAGGAGGATCAAGATGTCAGAGGAGAACCAAGCCCTTCAGCGACAGCTATTGCAGAAACGTGAAAAGGAGCTTGAAAATCTGAGAGCTTCTGTATGTCTCCCTGTTTTCCTTTTTTGGGTTTTGCCCAACCTGGCCCTGTGCTATCTTTTGGTTCCACTGCTACATGTCTGTTGTGCACTTCTTTGATTAGCTGTTTTCATGAATATTGCAACTGGCTGAGTATTTATTTGAAGTGAAGAAATAGTTTTATGTTAATTGTAGGTTTACCGAAGCTCCCTTACATATGAGAACTTGGTGCATTTTTTCAGTGTTGAATGAATGAATTTCTTCACATAAATAATAGAAAATAAATAGTTGAACTTCTTATTTTGGTATGAGCACAATTGTGACACTGAGGGATGTCTTATGGGACCTGTAACTAATAGACTAAAATCGTACTCATTTCGAAAAAAGATGTTCTTTAAAAATTGCTGTAGTGATTCTTAGTTTCTTACTTTTGTTCCAATTGCAAAGGTCCAAACTCTTGCGAATTTAAAACTCTATTGAGCTTGACAACCTTCTATTACTTCTGCCCCTCCTTTACTACGAATGTTCTTCAGTGTTTGGTACTTTTTCCATTTGAATTCACACATGAAGGATTTCAATATGGTGGAAAATGATCTGTTGACTTTGTTCCTTATTGTTTAGGAATCCAAGTTGGCCAAACAGGGAGCTGTGAGGGCTGAAAGTTTTCAGTCAATCTTTTGTGGAGTACAAGAGATGCATACTGATGAGTAGAGAATCCAAAACAACTAAAAAACAACACTCACGAAATTGCCCTTGTAGTGGCATTAATGATATAAAGATTGTCTTTGTCCTATCTGCACCTGCTTTAGCCAAATCAACCTTGATTTATTTTTGCTGACATTTTGACTGAAATGAACTCAAACTATATGTGCTTACTCAAAAAGGGGAAAAAAGAAAAGAAAAGAAAAGAAAAAGAACAAGAGTTGGAGTTGTAAACAATAAAAACAAAGCTAAGGAGAAGAGTTGGAGTAGAAATCCCCGAAAGGACTCCACTTCCAAATCCTCTTTATGAACATCATTAACAAAATAAAAAATAAATAAGGTTAATATCATTAAGAAGACTCAATGCCACTTCCAAATCCTCTTATAATGCCCCTCCCCTCTCAAAAGGAAAACATCTGTAAGAAGACTCAACAATGATGCTTGTTCGATGGACTCGCCTTTGACAAACTTCTATATAATACCACTCTAGACTATTGCACCTAGTCTGCACAACACTGATGGACTGTAATGGACTCGTGGACAGCTACAATCAAAATTTATCCAGCTAACTGACTTTGTCCCTGTACCTGAAATTTCTTCTTCTTCTTTCCTTTTCTCCTTCTACTATTGCCAATCTCAATTCAATATAACTCAGTTAACTTAAAAAAAAAAAATGCTGTTGTTCTTTATGGAAGAATGAGGACAGTGAATCCATTATGAAAGGAAGGTGTTGCTGTATTCCCAAAACGTTCTGGATGGTAGCTTTTCTAATTCAAACTATTCTCAAACAAGGTTTTTGATTCTTGGGTAATCACGGAACTTTTTTTTTTTTTTTTTTTTTTTAATAATGTTTTCTGGGAGGTGGGTTGGGTTGGGGAGTTAGGGGGTTCCTTGGAAAAGGTAAACATGTGAATGGAATGAAGGAGGCACCTTTTAGGGTTCTAAACCTGCCCATAGAATGAAGGGCTTGTCATTTAAATATAACTACAAATGCTTCATTGAGGATACTAAATAAATAGAGAATCTCAATTGCCTTTTGGGGTCATTGTTTGCTGAAATGGCCAAACAGACCTAAACAAGTCCCAATATGATGGAGCATTCTGGTTCCAATTTTTAATTTGAAATGAAAAGAAATTGATACCTATTTCCATGTGATTCTTAATTCAGTTCTGCATTTGTAGAATTGCTTCCTCTAAAGTGCATCTAGGATTTCTTATTTACACATTTGAGATGTTTATTTTGGATGCATGATCCAACTGCTCACTTTTTGTAGTTGAGTCTGCACACTAACTGATATGTTGTTTTGGCAAAATTGTCCAACCACTTTATATGGTTGAGTCTAACACACACACACACCCCAACAGATGTGTTGTTTTGTCAAAATTTTTTGAAAATCAGTTTTCTCTCTGTTCATTGTCTGTATATACTACTACTATTTTTTTGGCCATCTTATTGTTTTCATTGACCACTAATGATGTCATTGGTGTGGACTACTGCTTTTTTTTTTTTTTTTTTTCTCAAAAGACATTTGAGACATTAATTTTGGAAGGATAGGTCCAGCCACTCACTTTATGTATTTGAGTCTGCACACCAATGGATGTTTTTTTTTGTCAAATTTTTTTGAGAATCAGTTTTCTCCCTGTTCTTTGTCTGTATATTTTACTACTATTTTTTTTTTTTTTTGGGGCCAGCTCATTGTTTCATTGACCACTAATAATGTCATTTGCAAACCACTGATCTCCTTTGTTCTGTAACAGATGGGAGATGATTGGGATGATAGCATCCAATCCAAGGAACAAATTGAAGCAAACCTACTGAGCAAACATGAAGCTGCTGTAAGAAGAGAAAGGGCGCTGGCTTATGCATATTCTCATCAGGTAACTGGATTCATTTTCTGTGTTCTTTCACATTCTTCTATGGCAATTGGTGCAGTCTTGTACTCTGAATTCCCTTTTTTTGGGAGATAATGCATTAAAAATATTAAATTTGTACTCGAGTAAAAGCCAAAAGGTCAATCAAGGATATAGATCAGTAAATTGACTAGTGTCACAGTACTCACCACACAGTGCTGACACTAGCAACTCCATTTTTACTCCATTTCTGAATTCATAGTTTGAGGTGTTTATTCTGGGGACAACCTTGATGATAAGTTGGTCCAGAGTGTGGATTGACCCCATACAATGTTCAGGCAGAAAATTTCTTCTATTGGAGTCTGCACAAGGGGTGGTGTAGGATTTTCAATCCTGAAAGTACCCATAAGCAGGGCCAAGTGGCCAACTGAATTCATGGCATAAATCCAAAATCTCTCAAGGAAGCGTTGGAGAAAACCCCTCCAATGTCTAAATAGTTCCTGGTTTTTGTTTTAATCCCAACATTATTTTTGTGAATGAACTAGTTTTGAGATTTAACTGCTTTTTACTGTAAGCAGCCAGGGAAGAATTCCAAGTCATCAAACCCAATGTTTATGGATCCAAACAACCCACACTGGGGGTGGAGTTGGCTAGAACGCTGGATGGCGGCACGGCCATGGGAGACAACTGATAATGAGCTGAATGACACACACTCATTGAAGAGTTTGAGCCACAGCAATGGAGGTGAAATCACCAAAGCCTATGCTCGCCGGGATCTTAACATAGAGAGGCCTTCACCTGTGGCCCAGAAATCTCGCCCTGGTAGCCGCCAGTCTCCATCGACACCCCAATCCAAGGCGTCATCATTTGCAGGGAAGTCAAAGCTGGCAAGTCCACGAGGCGGGCTGAGTGTGGAGGATGACTCTAGGAGCATGATGAGCTTGCAGTCTGAGCGGCCCAGGCGGCACAGCATTGCAGGATCATCAGTGAGGGATGATGAGAGCCTGGCAAGCTCGCCAGCTGTGCCTAGTTACATGGCACCCACTCAGTCTGCTAAGGCGAAAGCCCGTCTGCAGAGCCCATTGGGGGACAAGAAGCTTGAAACTCCAGAGAAAGTCTCAGCAGGGTCTGTGAAGAAAAGGCTTTCTTTCCCCGTGTCACCTGTGGGGCCTAGACGACATTCAGGTCCTCCTAAGATAGATAGTACCTCTCTGAAAGACAATGTAAATGCAGGACACAATGCTGTGAGCAATGGAGGGAGCAGGTAGAGAAAGAAGAAGAAAAAGAAGAAAGAAGAATAGCTGCAATCTTCTCCATTATTAGAAACTGTGCTTAATAATAATTTGGATTGATTTGGGTGAATTTGCGACGGTCATTTTATTTATTTTTCTTTGTGGGGGGTGAATACTTGTTGTGAATGTGCTTTCTTTTCTTCATATCTGCTGTGGCCTGGGACCTTGAAATCAGAATCCAAATTGGTGTCTGCTATGTCCAAAACAAACATTATTTTCTTTGTATTTTTCTATATATCACATTTAACGTTACGATTGCATATAATTGAGATGTGATGCACTTAAAACACTTGCCAAATACTGAATGTTGAGTTTGACATGTTTCCAATGAAAATGTGATAAGCAATTCACAGTAAAATGTGTGTTTATTGGTTTGCCACTGCATAAGGTGTCACCCTCCACATGAGGAAGGCACTTGGGCCTTGTTGGGCTTTTTGTGCACCTCTGTCTCATCCATCATAGTGAGATCTGCACTTAATACAGTCCATGCTAGGCTGAATATGGGCTGTGCATTTAGGTCCATGGATTATGCCTGAGCCTCGTTTTTCTGATTTTCTCTCTGCTATCTAAACAGGTTGAGACTGAAAATCTGCCAGAAGGCTTCAATTGTTGCTGCCCAACCCGATGATTAAAAATGGGCTTGAATTCTATTAGGCCCAATATTATCCAGCCTTCTAACAAGCCTATGCTCTGGACCAAGTCAAAGGGTGAATTTTCACGATCATCACATAATTTTACCATCTTTTAACCATTATTTTCTAAAACCATTCAGCCAATATCCTAACATTTAATCTAGATTGTGAAGAACATCATAAAATACCATGCAGTAAATTGTCCGACATTTAAGCAAGATTTGTAGCTATTTCTCTGGCAGTTCAATTTTGGAGTCAGCACTTGGAGCTTCAAATACTTTTTAAAGGATGTGCGGGTGAAAACTATTACGCCTCTAATATAAGGGCATATTTGTGTAACACCGTGCAAATTTTTTCCTTGCGTGCTAACTTTTTATGCAGTTTCTGACAAAAAGAAACTTTTTTCACAAATAGGTGGAAATCAATTTGCTGTTCGCAACGAACCGGAGGACCTCTATATCCCTTTTTTTTTTCTTTCAATAATTCAGAAGGAGCTGACCCAAGAGAGAGCCAGCACAAGCACGGAAAAACATCCCACACAAGCGAAACATAACTAGGGTTCGACCCTTAGGCAATCAGGTGAGAAATGCCGCCACTTACGAGTGAGGTAAGTGGCTGTTATCTCCATAATGCCTTTGTTTGTCCCCCTAAACCCTACATTTTAAAGGAGAATATAATCCCTAATCAACCCCAATGGGTAGCTCAGGTAGCATAGGACTACGGTTTGCACCCAGAGGTTGTGGAATCGAAACTGCACTACCACATTAGGGTTACAGGCGAGTTTACTCGGATTTCCACTGGACCAGGAGGGATTAGTCCAGCCCAAAGGGTTGGGAGCCCTCGATGAAAATAATAATAATAATAATAATATATCCCTAATCCATAGAGGGCTCCACACATGTGGTGGGTCAGTGAACCACTGGCCCACGTTCCACTGTATCCTATAATTCCCTCCTCCTGTCGGAAGTCTTGGAAATCAATTTTTTTTTTTAGAGACGAAGGGGAGCGGATTGCCGGATAGCTGTCTTTCTCTTCTATCCCGCACGAGCACAACACACACATATATATGGTCAGTTAAATTTACAACTACCCCCTTCTCTCAATGCAACATCTTTTGATGGGTTTCATGCTTAGTTCTTTTCTTTTCAAAATCCTATTCAATTTGAGTGATTTGAGATTTTGTGCTTTTGGATCCCTAAATGTCTCTTTTTAGAAACCACGTGCCCTAAGAAATCCCGTTTGGTTTCTAAGTTTTGGGTGGAAAACTGAAGGGCACTTGAAGGAGCCTTCTTCACCACTGGATGATCTATGATCTTAATCGTCCATCGGACGGAATGCCCATGTTTTTAATTCTTCTTTGAGATTTGCATCGGAAGATTATCTATAATGTTTGTGGTTGCCAAAAGTTGTGTGTTTGTATGTGAGGAAAGCATCACAGCAGATCATTTGTGCCTCATTCTATGACGTCCATGAGTGCAGTTTGTGTGGGAATTGGTTAACATTGTGGGAGGAAGTTTTAATATTCCATAGTGTTATAAAGTGGAGATTAACCTCTAGTATGTTATGAACCATGAGTACTATTAAGTGGGCACAAGTTATAATCCTCCCTTGAGACTGACCTTTGATTCCCAAGGAATTTAAGAAGATGGTTGAATCCTTAGATGGATCTTTCATCATATTCCAAGAGATTGGATTGACAGGCGGCTGGCTCTTTAGCTAAGGAAGGGTCAATCTAGCCTTTACACACACACTTACCCCCATGAAAAGTTTGACACTCATCCAACTTTTCCTCACTGTTGGATTGAAATCACGATAAAATGATGTCTCGAAACCATTTGAATTTTAGGACTATGGACCAAAAAGGTTAGAATGATCTTATGGACTCAAAATTTTGCATATGGATAGGCCTCACATAGTTTTTTCCATCCAATGGATTTCCATGATCATCATGCTCCCCGTATATATTTATTATATATTTGCCCTTTAGTTAAGAGGGATCTACACCTCCTTATTATACATATTTTAGTTTTCTTTAGAGTGCTGTGTTTCTTTTATCTATGCTTTTGAAGAGTGAGCAGTCTTCAATACCATTTCTGACAAGCCGGGTGTTGTAGTGTGGGAGTTGGCATTTCAGATGTTTTTACGTGCCAAAAGTATGCCTTTAGCACTGAATACTGTGTTAAGAATATGCACCTGCGATTGAATTTGTAGACATAATAGTATCTCTGCCTACTGTTTCCCAGAGTCTATACTAATGTTTAATTTACCCCTCCTGTAAATGTCAATTGTCAAATGGCTTAGTTACATGCATGATGCATCCCTATGTTTGTAACTGTAGAAAAGGAAACTGATTTGAGTATCATCTTGAATAAACAATTTTAAGGCTCTCTTTTTTGAAAGATGCGATTGGACTAATTACCTGATCTATAAATCTATGAAAGTTAAGAATATATTGATGATTGTTATTTCTTTTATTATCTTTTTCATATATCATCTGCAATAAAATAAAAAATGAAAAAATGGGAAAATATTGAGTGATTATCTTAATTTTTCGTTTTCTTAAAACCGGTTTTTTTTTTTTTTTTTTATTGGTGCCAAGAAGTAGATATTAAAGATGAAGAGAATTACAATAGAAACAAAAACACCCCATTCCCCCTTCACAATGATAGGGAAAGTCATTGGTATAAAAGAATTATACCACAAAAAGCGACAAATTACATAGGCAAAACAACCAAATTATATGACCCATCAACCCCTTGTTTGGCCAGCATTCGCAGAACTATTATCCGCCTGCCCCACATGGTGGAGCTTCACTTGAAAGACTTCAAAGAGAAACTTGTGGATCTAGGTCCCAACACTACCTCTAGCTTCCTAGAGAGACTTCAAAGAGAATATACCAGAAGGGCAAGGCTTCCAATTGCTAATATTTGGCTCACCCCTGTATAAAAATTAAAAAGGCATTAGAAAGCGGACTTAAAAGAGACACAAACTTTGACTATTTAGACTGACAATCCTTTCCCCACAAGACATGACACTGGACACTAACCCACCCTCTCCCACCTAACAATCTGTAACCTATGACAACTTGTTGGCTGCCAGCCTAATCAACCTAGGAAATGAAAGGGACAAAGGGCCCAATCCAACCAATAATCCTCAAAATTGGACTTGAATAACCTCTCCCAGTTTGAAGTTTGAACCAAACCCCCTACTAAACACCTCCCCTCCTAAAGCGGACTGAGAGTTCTCTTAGTAAGTCAGCCGGCTGGTCATTTCGGTTTTCTCTTACATGCAGAGCACCATACTGCTAGTAATGAAAGAAAGGTTGTCAGTGCTGTGCTGGCAAGTTGATTTTCTCTTACACGCAGAACTCCACTAAGGAGCTGAGCGACCGGCCTAAGCCTAAGAAAGGAAAAGTGTTAGTTACCTAATAAAGCAAAACAGGTTGGTAACAAAGACTTAGTGAAAGGAGGATCGTCACTTGGAGAAGTTAAACCAGCTTGCAGTGATAACCAAAAGATTGAAACAAAAAGGTTTTTTATGAGTGGCATTGTGGTTTTTTTTTTTTCATGTCAACATATGCATGTTAGTTGATTATTTCTGATTTTGAGTTAACATTTTTTTAGTACCTTGTAAATTTCAAAAGTAACAACAAAAGAAAAGAAAAGAAAAGATACTAATATTGATTGTCTTTTTGTCGTATTTCTTGTTATTGTTGGATGTGCCCGCAGGCAACACCAATTCTAACAGGACTTGCAGTGGCTGCTGTTGCTTTTGCTGGCAGATACGGTGTCCAAGCTTGGCAAGCATTCAAAACAAGGCCAGTTGTGCCTCATTTCCGCAAGTTTTATGAAGGTGGTTTCCAGCCTATGATGACCAGAAGGGAAGCAGCTCTTATTCTTGGTATTAGGTAACTATGACATTTTTTTACTTACGAACTGATGTGGTTCTCATTGTATGGTATCTGCTACTGGAATGTGAAAGCCTTACTGTTTTACATGTGCTTTATCAGAAAATCATCATCCCTCAGTTATTTTATGCAAGTGCATCTAATTATGAAATTCAACGCAAGACACTATAAAAGATTACCGGTAAGGAAAAATTGGATGATGGAAACCTTGATAGCACTAGGTTACTTTGTTTAGGGTCTGTTTGTTTGTGTGGAATTTAATACATAGACATTCATGGCTAAGTGGGCTCCAACAAAAGATTACTAAACAGGTGAGGGGTGAATGATGAGGAGGACGCAGAAGACTGGGAATCCGCCCAAACACACCCCCCCCCCGGCGCCCCGAAGACTGGGAATCCGCCCAATCCCCCGGTTGTGGTGCTATTCTATGGTTCAAAGGGGGAATGAATATAGGTGAGTACCTTATCTTCTTCCTAGAGTTCTTTTGAGAATAGCTAAGTGGGAGAGATCTTCAAAATATAAGACTGGATGGTGTTTTGAAATTTAATGTTGATGGTGTGGCAGGAGGAACACCGGTGCAGTAGGCATTGGTGGGTTGGTTCTTCATAATTATGGAGGACAAGTATTAATGTTGTTCTTCAAACATATTGGTGTTATGGATTTAAATGGGTGAAAGTAATGGCTATCTTAGAAGCATTTTGAATGTTTGTTAATTATGACTAATACAAACTAATTATGGAAAGTGAATCTTCCAATGCCATTGCTTGAGTTTTGTCTATTGTTTGGGGGTCTCTGGAAGTTTCATTCCCTTAATGAAATCAATATGCTGTCTTCTTCAACTCAAGTGTTGTTTACTCAAATTTTGTGCTCAGCTAATGGGATGACTGATTCTTTAGTCAAAACGGGTGGATTGATCTCCCTTTGCTTTTTCTTCTTTGTTATTTGGTTTCATTTGCTTTGTTTGGTATAATGCTTTTATGCTGGTGTTTTGCCAGTTTGTTGTAGGTGGTGTGGTTGCTTTTGCTTCCTTTCCTTTTTTTTTTTTTTTTTTTTTAATAATAATATTTACCATTATCGATCAGAAAAAAAATATAACGTGGACATGTAGATGGACCTTAACTTTCTTACGATTTGAATTGCTCCCGTGATTGCTAGGTATTCATTTTCCAACTCCCTTTTGTTCATTTTCCACCAAGGGGAGATTTTTTTTTATAATGATTTTTGGAAATCCACCTTTGTTTCTTCGATTTTAATAACTTTTGGAAATACAACTACAAGTCTTAAAACATCTAGGAATTCAGCTACATGAAACAAAGGCCCCTTAGTTGTTTACTATGTTGATTGATGTCATCTTTGTCGTTACAATTAGCAGAAGGAAGATGCAAGTGTTGATTGCTTTCCTGTCTGTGATTCGATGCACTGTTGGATTTTCCCCCTTTCCTGGTTAGCTTTATTTTTCCTCATTTATTTGTTTACTTCAACAGGGAAAATGCGGCGGCAGACAAGGTAAAGGAAGCCCACAGGAAGGTTATGGTTGCAAACCACCCGGATGCAGGTGGCAGCCACTACCTTGCTTCCAAGATCAATGAGGCTAAAGAAGTGATACTCGGAAAGACCAAAGGTGGTGGCTCGGCATTTTGACTGCTTATATTCAATCATCCGTAGCCAATTTATGAAGGAATTTTGGGTCTTACCGCATCAAAGAAAAATCAATCTGACTACTAAGTATTTCTTAGCGACTGAATATGAGAAGGATTCATTTATTAGGATAGAGTTTGCAGAAATGTTTGTTGCAGGAATGGAAATTGCAATGACGACATAATTGATTGGGTATTGGTTGGAAACTTGGAATTGATTGAAGGCATGAAGACACCAAAGAAAATTTTAAAGGGCATGATGTGATCTTAGTGAAATGCTTCTTTTGATTGCATTATCCATAAAGGTTGGCTTCTATGGTGTACACATTTAAATTTGAAATGCAGAGAATTTGAGTTGAGGGATATGATAGATATCTTATTATCTAAATTTCTTCCTAGTGGAGATGCTGCTCTTTTGTGATTACAGGCCTGATCTATGAGGCCCAGATGGGCCCACCTATGATCAATCATGCCCCTATACCCATAAATTGCCTCCCACCTTATTTTAGTATCGATCTTACTTTTTACTAGCCGCTGAATTGGTCACATGACTCTCTTTTCAATTTTCACGAGAAATTGTCATGCATGCAAGTGCGTCCTGTGCCACACGCGGCAGTCCATTGGTTATCCACAGTTTTACATTTGGACTAAAGTGTCCTACCTTGCGTACTAAACGGTTGGATGGGGCCACTCTTAAGCGTGGCCATACGTAGTGCGAGCTGTGTAGATTACTGATGGCTTTAAGTAATCAACGCAAAAAGATTGATTTTGGCAGGTTCTTCTATTTTTTTGCAGTCCACCGTACACATGGCAGTTGGAATGAGGTATTGGAATCCAGACAGTCAATCTTTTGACCCCCATCATGATGGGAATATGATCCTATAAAGATTGGATAAGATGTTGCCACAGGCCACCCTGTGCAGCCTTTTGAAGGTGTTGCAGCTGCAAAGTGGTCTACATGCCATGTATGTTATCAGTTGGCATATTCTCCATCAATCATAGAGATTGGTTGTCTGGTGCAGCTGCAAACGTTTACTGACCAGGAGAACTGTACCGAGCTAATAATGCCTTAGAGACGATCCAACAGACACTTCAATGGCGGATGTCTTTTTCAAAATAAAGGTTACATACTTAAATTTAAAAAACTCTAAGAGAGATGTTAAATTATTATTTTATTATTTTTTTAAATTTAAATTCAACGGTCATTATCATTATTTTATTTCAAGAGAAATTATACAACTGCCTACTTCAAATCCAACGGTCATTATCATTATTTTAATGCTTAAAAATTATTTGAAGTATGTCTTAAAAATTAGTATGTCAAATTTGGCATACCAACCCTAATGCCAAATGACAGGTGGAAAAAGAGATTCTATTGGAGGCTTCTCATTATGCCATTTATTACCGTTGGAAGCTAATGTGGATAAATAACTCCTCTGTTGGAGTTACTCATATAAGTTATAGCTCCATAAGTGGACCCCACTTATGAAATCTATACGGTTCAGAAGGTCTATTTCCCCTTTTTATTTATTTATTATTTTTATAGCAATAGGTCAATTTCTTGATCCAAGGGAAAATGGGGCCATCGTCAAAGTGGAATGGCTCCTGTCCTTGTAAGTGTGAGTAAACAGTGTGTGGAATGATTAAAAGTGGAATGGTTCCTGTTCTTCATCTAATATCTGACAGTGGGTGGGCGTATCTTGGTTAGAAGTAAAACTTGTCTAGAGCCCTTGTAATCGTCGACTTTGGGTCTGACTCTTTCCTTAACTGGCAATTAGGGTTGTAAATGGGTATTTGGTTCTACGGTTCGAAAAAATCCGAATCTGGAACCTAATTTATGTTTTGATCGATAAATGGGTTCAGTTCTGAGTCCATATAGGTTTCGATTCCTTGGACCTAGAACCCGGCATATGTGTCACAGTCCCGCCCAACTTAGCATGAAATTGTCCGCTTTGGCCCACGTGCACGCGCGGGGATTTCCCAAGAGGTCACCCATTTTAGTACTGTTTCCGCCGAGCACGCTTAACTACGGAGTTCTTACGGTTTCCAAAGCCGCACGGTTTTAAAATGCCTCATGCTAAGTTAATATGGGGTTTGACTTATAAGCCCAGGGTCAGGACTTGGATATTTCTGATGTGGGCTAACAGAGACTCACTGTTTGAAGCCCGTGGTTGACACGCTCCGCCCCATGGTTAAGGGTGCCATCCGGACCAAGTTCTCACAATATGAGTCTTTGATATTACAAACTGTACCTTAAAATAAATTTTTTTGGACATTTTTATGTATAATGTTAGAGGTAGTAGACTTGATGCACTATTATAAGTTGAATGATACCTTTATTTTAAGAAAAAAAATGAAAACATCGAAGAGAAGTTAGAACCAATTTTGAAGCTAGATCCAGCTCTTTATGTACTTTGGTTCTAGATCCGGATTTTTCTATTGTAGCTTAGTCTGGAACTAATAAAACAAGTTTCGAGTCAAAACTGGATCTAGAACTGAAACCGTTATTTGGAAATGGGTCCGAATCTAGTATGGTTTCGACCCGAAACCATTCCGTTTGCAACCCTACCAACAATGTCTACTTACCAATCTTAAAAGGCACTCCGGGATTGTAGCGCATTTGATTCTTGGCGCATTTATTGTGGAGCCTACTTGATCAACGGCTTAGATCATCATCATTGTCTGAGCTTTTTTTCCAATTATGTTGGGGTTGAACTATACGAATTTGGTTTTCCGCTTCACTTTGACCTAGGGCTTGGATATTTATCTTAATTACAAAGTGCATGCATTCTTATTTATTGTTCCTCAAAATTTTAACCATGACCTTAAAATTGAAGATCTTTTGAATGAAAATAAGTCTTGAAATCTCTCTTAGATTTATAGTTTTGATAACACTATAAATGCGGAGGATATTATCAGAATCTATATCCAAAGTTCTGTTTTAAATAATGAAAGAGTTTGGCCTTTCACTAAAAGTGGAAGTTTATCTGCTAAACTTGCTTATAGAACAATCTCTTCTTTGGATACTAATAGTAATGGTATGATCATTAAATGAAAAAGTTTTTGGAAAAATCATGTTCTTCAAAGAATTCTCATCTTTGAATGGAAATGCCTAGCTGAAGCCATTCTTATGAGAAATTGGCTAGGTCCTAAGACATGGTTGGGGCAAGGCGCTTTGATGATGATGATGATAATACATTCTTTTGAAATGAGGATAGAATGATTCTAATGTGCAGTTTAATTGAATATATAGAGTTAAAAGAAAGAATTGAACTGATAATAAAAAACCCACCTTTATATTACTTTAAACGAAGAAGATAAATGCAAATTCAACGAATTGAGACACATGCCAGATGGCAGAAATGCTTCCTTAAGAAGAAGAGAGAAACAATTATTGTAGGTGAAGGAGCAGGGATAAAAGACAAATATGCAGAATGTAAATTAAAGAGAGCACGAGTTGATTATGAATTTTTGTTAAAATCATCATTAGATTAAAATATTAGTTTATTTGTTTTTAATAAGTTGTTTATCTTTGTTAAAACATTAGCCTTCATTTACTAAAAATGGAAGTTTTAATTGGAAGTGGATTATGTTTTTTCTCTAGACTAAAATAGTAGTTTCCTCTTTTTCAAGTGAGTTGTACTTGATATTAAGAATAGATTTCTCTCAATCATCTATGCATTATTTATTTGTGTGGGCGAAATTATTTTATTTTGGACATCTTGCTACTACACTTGAAAACCAGCAATGATTAAAAAAATTAGCTAATGCTGACTTCCACCAATCTTTCACTATCCATAACTTTATATTAAAACTCTTTTAACCTAGCTGAGATTGATGTCATAAGACTCACAAGATGTGATGAAGATGCATGATTCTCGTTTAGGCTCTTTCTTAACATCAATCTTTCTATATGTATGCAAACATACCTGCAACCTAAACTGAAACATCAGAACCAAAAAAACCCTTCTATATTACCAAAGTGGAGAGGATCAGTAAAATCATCCAAAGTTCCAAAAGAGCAGGAAGATCCAAATTTACATGTAAAAGATGAAAACAGAAAAACCCATCCTACTGCCAAAGAGGCCTTGATCTCTTACATGGTGGGCTCATATGAGGAACAGTAAAGCCATCATCACTGGAACGTAGGACGACCCTGACATTGCCTGTCTCCTTAAAATCCTTCATTCCCACTCCATTTCGTGAACCCAAGACTCCAGGCGGAAAACAAGGACCTTGGATCTGAGGTACTTGTGGACCCCATGTTCCAAAATCCTCTGAAACAATACTCAGATGGCCATCGAGCTGATCCTTCCTTGAAAACGTCATCAAATCATCTCTCTGCAGTGAAAGAAGGAGAAGAAGAAGAAGCAGCAGCAGCTGAGATGTAATTTTAAAAGAAAGAACATATGAGAGATTTTCAAGAGAAGTAAGATGATTAGCAGACCTCACACAGAATATCAGCTGGTGGAGAGGAGCCGAGCAGTTCCTCCACATGCCAACCCGGCAGCGTTTTGATCAGGTACTCAGATATGCTACTCATGCAAAGATCTTCACTTTTTTCTTCAGGAAGAGAAGAACCCATTTCATCAAAAACATTTTTCTTCTTCTTCTTCTCCATCACCTGCTTTGAACTATCAGCAGCAGCAGCAGAAGAAGTGCCAGACATAGAAGAGGAGGGAGATGAAGAAGAGAGCTTAATGCCCGTGAGTAGAAATCTGCTGTGTTTTTGGGTCAGACGGTTGGATGTATGAATGGACAGATCGCATTCTCTGCAAAGAATCGCACGGTCCTCTCGACAAAAGACAAAAGCACGCCTTTCCTACAAAACCCAATTCATTTTTTTTTTTGTGTCTTCTTTGCTTGATTGAGAGAAAGAGAGTGAGGAAATCACTTTCAATGAAATCTGTTTAGTGGGTTTGGTTTGTTATGATATTACCTTGCAGATATCGCAGAGAGGAGATTGTTTGCAGGAAGGGTGGAGGAGAGAGAAGCGAGGGTGCTTGGAGGCAAGCTTGTTGGCGCGGTGGACTTTCCCGTCGCAGCCATCGCAGAGAGCAGCCTCGTCTGCACTGCAGAACACTGAGGCTTCTTCTCTGTTGCAGACATCGCATTGGATCTTCATCTTTTCTGGGAGAAGAAGGAGATGGGTCAGATTAGAAATGAAATAGGCACAGAGAGGAGAGAGAGAGAGATGAATGAAATGAAAACGAGGGACAGAAGCAGGTGACAATCTCCCACTGAGCTGTCTATTGTATAATAATAAAATAGGTTCTACTTCAATGGTCCAAGGGATCACGAATTGTGTGCTCTGAATACTCTTGGTGTGAATGTTGATACATAGGTCACAGTGAAAAAGTGCAGGGGTCTTCAGGATTTCTAGATTAGTTTGCTCAAACAATCAATCCAAAAGTGTGCAGAAACAAATATAATACAACGGAAATAAATCAACAAGCACACACCACAAGGACACCAATATTTTAGGTGGAAAACCCTAACTGGGTAAAAAACCACCGATCCGAACTGGATCAAATCAAGTACTATGAATCTCGCAATTACAAGAAACTCAGATCTCCTCCCTAGATATCCTCTACCCAAGGACTGAAGTTACCTTATGTCGCTTCACGCTTCAACGACTTCACACCGTTGATTGCAACAGATCCAAACCAGCACTTGACTCCTCAAATCTTCTCGCAGGAAGATAATCTTCTATAAAGGATGAAGAAGAACTGACTCTAGAGAACTTGGCAGCACAACTTCATAAAAACTCTAGAGAAGAAAATCTCTCAATGATAATCTCTAACTCAGCACTATGAGAGGTGAGGGTCTTAATCTCTACAATAGCCTTTTAGTTCTTTAAATAACCCTTGATTCGTGCTAAAAGTTTCCTAAGAGGATTATGATTAAAACAAGCAGTTTGAGCACAATCAGAATTTCAAGTTTTCAATTTCATCCCACTGTCCGCGCCATGTTCGCTCGAGCGATCTCCATGTTCGCTCGAGCGAACCAGCCTCTGTTTCAGAATTGGGCTGTTCGCACATAGTTCGCTCCAGCGAATATAATGGTCACTTGAGCGGACCCCTCTCTGGAATGATCCAGAAATACAACACTATTTCTCCAACAGATTTCTTCTGATTTCTTCAGGCTTTCTTCTTCTGAGTCCTTTCAATCTTCTATCTTCAAAGGCATTTTCTAAATAAAGAAATACAACTCAAAGACCCAGAGTTTTGTCCAACCCATGAATTTAGCCAACACTCAAAATCCTAACACACAGCCATGAGCCAAACACCTTGTATTGGTTTTGGCCATATGTATACAAATCTTAACCTGAGTATTTTTTTTATATTTAAGGTAGGGTTCATTTGATTTGGGCGACATGGGATCCTCATTTTAAAAGATTCTCATGTTCGATTCCTATAGAACGTGAAAATTCTCAACAAAGAGAGAGAGAGAGAGAGAGAGAGAGAGTATAAAATCCTCAAATCTGCAAGTACTTCACCTACTATCAAACTTGACCCTGGAAATTCTAAGCTATATAAATCCTAAGAGAAGAAAGCCATGTTCTAAGAGCAGTGAGAAATTCTTAAATGTGTGAATTCCTCATTTATTATTAAAAATACGACCAAAATGATGTGCTATGGATAAGGCATAGGAAGCAAGCTAGCTCTACTGGTTAATAATGCCTGCCCTCTGGTGGGCATGTGTTCGCGTAATAAAACGATTCTTTGGTTTTTTTTTTTTTTTTTTTGTTTCTTTCGTAGACGAATTTTGTATTTTCTTAACAAACTTGAAATCCTCTCTATAAAGAAGGATCTTTTCTTAAATGAAAAAGTGTCAGCACCAACCGACAAAAGCGTAGACTGACTGAAAATAATAATCATTTTCCTCTTCAACATGGAATCCTCTCTTTACACAAATATATCATCATCAAAATCATGTCCAAATTTCATATTTGAGTCGTGACAAAGTTTTACACTAGGTGGGGTCACGTACCTAGTGCATTCCCCCTTCAGTTACCTATGCTTGGATGGGAGGCAAAATCGCTTTCATCAAGTTCTAACATCCAATTATTGTTTGACTGATGAAACCAAGTGGTGGCAGATATCTAACCTCTAATGGCTCCTTCCACTTTTAGAGGCCAATAGGCTTCATCTTCTTTGTCTAGAAAAATATCTCAAGAATATCTGGGCGATTTAGTAGTCCGCAGACTACTACTTCCGATCTGTGATAAATTAGTATCAGTCCAGTAATGGGTATTGAGATGGGTGAGATTCTTGTGGGAATTTATGCTGTAGAGTTGGGGAGGGTGCCAACAGGGTGGAGATATATGGCCCATCATTTCTTTTGCATTTCATTCCTTGGGGTATGGTGCATGAACCGGATTATCTTACTCTCTGATTCCCCTTTTTGTTCCTTTCCCTAAGGAACCAGATAGCCCAAATATGAAACATGTTCGCTCTGTACATGTGCTAATTTTCTGAATTTGATTGATGGTCGGCTGAGGATGAAAATCTGTTTCACTCAGTTAAAAGAAGAGTCCTAAGTCCTAACTTTACATTGACAACAAAACTATGTTAAGGGATTATTCCCTTTTAGGAAGACAAAAAATAACAGGTATTCCATGAGATACGTACCTCAATGCTTGTCTATAATTAGAGAGAGATTTGAAGGGATGGAAAGGTGCATGCATAACCTAGATGTATAGGACAATGAAATGACTATTATTGTGTAACTAATTGACTAACCAAAAGGGTGAATAATTCAGGTTAGGAGGAGTGTTAAATTAGGGTCAATGCTAATTCATGAATGAGCCACACCATTATGTGTTAGGCCTTTTTTATTTTTTTGGGCTCATTGGCTAGGGAGTGAAACTTCCAATGTAAGGACTGGAGATCCATCCCTAGTTAGTACCGTGAAACTGTGGTGCTTATGCCAATTTTGATAACTAGAGAATCTATAAGTTTACACATGAAAAGGAGAAGGAAGATAAAAGATTTGTGTCCTCATCTTTATTGACTCTTTCACAGAGAGGATAAAATATTGCTTCTTCTAGTTGTTTCAAAACATTAATTTGATGGATCCCTATGTGGGACCTTTCCCTCATGCGAACCCAAAAGCTTAAGCTGATAGGTGGAAGGCCCATACATGTATATTAAGACATGTCAAGCCTATTATTTAGACAATGTGGGATTTCCCAACAGGATATTCCAACCATTCAAAAGAGACATTGAGACTGTGTGAAGTACCTCAGAACACTGTGTGACAGTTATAAGTCATAAAATAGCTTAACTGTTTATTACCTAACGACAGTATTCTCCTCCCAGATGGGGGCACACTCGGGCTCACCTTTGATCATTGTAGTTATTTTCACACTCTCATCCTATTTGTCACCATGCCCAGCTCTATGCTCATCAAACCCTTAGAATTGGATTGAATCTATGATTAAAAGACCCTTATATCTGCATGCTATTAAATTTAGATGAACTAATATTTTGCATGACCTTCATCCATTAAAAACATTTCTATCAATCCTGCGCCTTATGATAGGAAAGCATCCAAGTCAGCTCCACAATCGGGACAGAAAAAGCATAAATGGGGTCCGCTTGTAGGTGAAAATATCCTCATGATGACGACGACGACGACGACGACGACGACGACTGCATAAACATAGAATGATGTACGAATGCTTTTGCTTCAGTATTTTGGTTAAAAAGCACATCATTATGTGCAACAAATCCCAAGCTCATATTGATTCCTGCACATGCATATCTTTCAAAGTATTTATAACAAGTACACCAATGAGGGTGGTCATGTTTCCATTGTTGTATTGCATGATTGTGCTTCATGCTTCGTTGTTTTAATCCTAAAATTATCCTTTTAATCTATTTATTTATTTTTAATAGCACTATTGGATTTTAAAAAGAGCCAACCCATTTATATATCGAATCAGGTGGTTAGCAATGTCAATAGTGTACCACATTGATTTTCGTTTTTTTAATTCTAAGTTAACTAAAGTTTAATGTATTATGAATTAACCTTATTTTGTTAGATAATTCGTTACTAGCTTTAAAAGTATATGTTTTGTAATATAAAAAATATAAATGCGAACCAACTTGAGCATCTCCAACGGATGCTTTATTTTGCCATGTCAGCCTCCTTTTGCTCTAATTGAGACTCCAACAGACACTTCTTTTGCCTACATGGATTTGAAGTATGAGATGGTATGCCAAATTTGGCATACCATAAAGCATACTTCAAAAGCTTTTTTTTTTTTAATAAAATAATGGTGAGGGCCCACTTACATTTGAGCATTTGGGTGCAAATCTTTTTTTTTTTTTTTTTTTGCATAAAATAATGATCATGGGCCTACTTGCATTTGCATTTGACATCTATCTTGGAGTTGCCAAGTTACATATGCTAAAATACATATGCCACATTAGCCTTCATTTTTTAAAAAGCATATCCAAATTTAAAGTATCTCTTGGAGATTAGGAATTGGAGGCCGTGGTTTTGAACTCTCATGCTATTTCCTTGAAGTCACTTGTGGAGACAATATCCTAGCTAATTTAGCCAGTATGTTGGAGAGGAAGAGACTTCACGCGTCCGAAGAAATATTCGGTTTGTAAACTCGGGACACCTTGTCAACAATTTATATATATAAATAGAATGATGCTACTTGTCCCGAGGGTCAAATGACCAAAATACCCCTCCCATGTGGAGTCGGGCCAGGCTCGGGACAAGTAGACTTTTTGATATAAATATATAAACGTGAGATGCAAGCGATTGATTGAATACATGGAAGCAGTACACGTGTTGCATGGGGATTGACCCACAAACCATTACTTCAACCAGTACTCCACCAATTATTTGATGTGAATGATGCAAACATGGTGAAAATGAGTTATTTACTCTTTCTGCAATGAGAGAAACAAACACTGCATGGGGCTGGGCCTACAAAAACTACCTTTACTGACATTTCCTTTTTCGTTTTCAACTATAGTTCACTCATCCTATATATTCGAACGGACAATAGTCCTAGTTTAGTCCTAATCTAGATGTAAGACACCATTTGATTTAACCACGGCAAATTTGCATGATATATAGCCATTAAATTTTGAAGAGCTAAGATTAAAAGTTAAAATCATTTAAATGGACTAATATTGACGTCCCGGTGCTTAACTTATCCACTCCCTTCTTTACCATGATCATAATCTCACTTAAGTATCTCACTTTAGTTCAGTTTTTATTCGTTTTTTTATACCTAGCCGAGGGGGATAGGACCCTTTTAGATGACAGTCTGCTCACCACATGAAGGAAGTGGTGAATGACGCCTTCACACAGTAGGAAGAACAACCTACATACTGCAGCGAAGGAAGTGGTGAATGAAGCCTTCACACGGTAGGAAGAACAACCTACATACGGCTGACCGGGAAGGAGTCTACTAGCTCATGGCAAGAAGGAAGCCAAGAATTGAACCATGGGAAGGTTAGATGATGAGGTTAGACTTTAGAGGCGATCTTTCTCAATTTCAAATTACTCAAGAGGCTCCCACAATGCATCTTACATGTATCTCATCTCGAGTTCGGATCACCTATCGCATTTGTTATATCTTCACCGTGAGTGGACCAATAACACTCCGATACGTCATCCAAGAATTTGGGTGATTCTCTTTCATCTGATTAAAATTTTTTAAATTTCAAAATTACCTAAATTCTTCGATGACATGTCGGAGTGTTATTGGTCCACTCATGGTGAAGATATAACAAATGCAATATGCGATCCGGACTCATCTCACATGAGGTTACATCTTGCTATACAATTTTCTTTCCATATATTTATCTAGGGAGAATATTTATGTGCTTGCACTTCTCTTTTGTACTTGAAACTTCCCAAAAATGGGGGTGTCCCTCACCACAATGGTGAGGAATTGATGCACTTGAATATCCCCTCTATCTAGATAGGCTCATAATTTAGTGCAATGAGCTTGCTCAGTTGAGCAGGCCTACTTTTATTACAAGTTATCCCATTGTAGTACAAGCTCAATTTGACACTCATCCAACTATTATTTACCCTTTGATTGAATTCTAAAAAAGAAAGATATCGCTATACTAGACCGTCGTGAATCAAGAGGTGAAGATCACCTCAACGTGTTGATATTTTACATATCCATAAATCTATTTTGACATTACTACATATCCATAGATCTCTTTGAGACTGACCTCTGCCTTTCCTCTGTTACTTATTTCCTCCCATTTATGCGATACCATCAAATTTTGATACTCTCCCCTTGTAACTGGAGCACGCGCGAAATAGTGAGTGATAGATGAGAAAGATGTACCATTAAGGGGAGAAGAAGTTGCCAAATCCACGGGACGATGCATATGGATAACAATAATTAATGCCTGAATCAGCATTCAATTGGGATCAAAGTCAATTGTAGAGGGTCAAGTGGGTGTGAATTGGATTAATTACAACTGGGACCATGTAATAGAAAAATGGGATAATGACTTGCTTCAAAACGATAAAAAGTTAGATAATTCACGCTGAGCAGTTTCTACAAGAAATGACGCTATTAAAATGATAATTTTACCCTTAAAGCTTGTGATATTTTAGAATTATAGGATATCTTATTGTGCGATATCTTTAAGTCCATAGGATATTATGAACTATGCGATATCCTACGTGTATAGGAAAATACAAACACCAGTGAATGAGTTTTTAACGTGGTTCTTTTTTTCTATTTATCGGGAAGTAACATATATGTTTTTCCTTTCTTTAGTGGGAAGGGAGAGGGTGAAAAAAACTCACAATTTGTGTGATACCTTAAAACCATGAGGTATTGTACCTTATGCTCTATCACATAAATTTAAGAGTAAAATCTTAACTTTTAGCAGTCATTTCTTATACTTAGGTAGCGTTTGGTTTGCTGGAATGGTTGTAGGCAGAAATGGAATGGAGACCGGAATGACAATGGAATGGAATGAGGCAGGAATAGTCAATTCCATTCCAACGTTTGGTACGCTGAGGAATCAACCCAGTAATGGAATTCTGATTCCTATTCCTACGTTTGGCACGCTGGAATACTGCCTGGAATGGAATCAAATTTATATAATATTGACCAAAATACTCTTGTTAGATTCTACTATCACATTTGCATTGTTTGTGGTGGATGATTTAGCGAACCAAACGCTGGAATGGTCATTCCGTTGGAATGACCATTCCATTCCGACCTCTATTCATGCGAACTAAATGCTACCTTAGAGTTTTGCGAAATTATGTAATTTTTGACCATTTTAAGAAAAATGTGGCACACAAGGGCCGTCGTACGGTCAATATCCCTGAAAAATTAAAAAGAATTTATCGGCACTCGGCAGGTCTGCAGTCCTTCTCAGGGAAAGGTGGGCCTAAGGGGGAGTACCATTTCTGTGGTACCGAGGTGCAGGAGGAAGCGTCTCGAGTTGAGGGTGCCATAAATGGGGAGGGTGTCCCCTGATGGGCGACCATTACTTTCTCTAGCCTTTGATTGTCTCCCCAGCGAAAGCAACAAATGCCTTAGAAGCGTAGCCTGGCCACTGATGTCATTTGTCATCTTCTTGTACTTCACTATTTATTAAGAAGATGCCATGTGCCACTACGCCAAGGCCCGTTTACAATTGATCTGGGCCGTCCAAATTCCTCCCCATGGGGCCAACCAGATGGGCACAATCGATCAGTTTCACGAGTGTGTCAATAGATTACTTTCTGTAGCAACAGCACCTTTTAAAGAAAAAAAAAAAGAAAAAGATGTGGGGTCAAACTAAGCAATAAATTGGGTTAACTCACTATAACATGGTGGGTTAGGTTATAGGGGAACTGAGACAAAGCCCAACTGGATTGTTGTTCAATTCACCTTGTGGGGTCCACTGCTGGCGAATGGTCTAATGGAAACAACAAAACCGTTGATTACATATCCTAATGTTTAAAAAGAGTGGCATGAGGTGTGGATTTGCTCCCTACTTCATGTTTTCAAGAGTATCCCAGAATTATTTGAAATGTGTTTGTGTGGTTTTAGCAGGTGCTACTGTAGGAATTAGTCCGGTTGGGTAAAAGCCTATGATTTAATATCATCTTCCCATGTTGTCATATTTATCATGACAGATACATAGATACCAGAAACGGAAAGAAATAACGCGGTTTGTCACTACTGTCAACAGTGACTTTAGTTAAAGCCTCCTAAATTTTTAATGAGAATGCTTTGAATATTGCTTTGTGAGAGCCCACCAATGGCATGCTGTCGTAATATGGTGGAAATCACCTATCCAGTTAACATCACCTATTCACCTCCTCTCCTCCCACCAATACCAGGATAGGCGAGATGAGTCCTGACTGAGTCCACTTGCTTAGAATAAAGTCAATACGGCAAGTAGTACCTACTACTTGGGCTGGCAGACCGTACACAGGTGAGAAATCTTAATCTGAAATGAATTCAAGTTGGGATCAGGTGTGAATTAAGGGTGTAACTTGGGTTACGTCAAGTCAGGTCTGGATCGAGTTTGAGCTGAACCTCTTTATTTGGGGTCAGGTCTGGGCTCCACCGAAGCAGGCTTCATACGCTGGACCCTGTAGTCTACAGGACGGAAACACCTCTGCTTGTGGAGGAAAAACGACAATATTCAAAGACATACATTGTTTTTTTTTTTTTTTTGGGTAAAACAAAGACATACATAGTTAAAAGTGTGGTATGTGTGTGAGGAAAATCCTATTCATCTAGTCACACCTCATGTCATCATGATCGCAAATGATTAAATAGTCCTAACACTATTCATCTAGTCACACCTCATGTCATCATGATCCAAATGATTAACTAGTCCTAAATGCTGAAACAGACTTGTCCTCTGATAGTCAAAACAGTAGGGCCTTTGGTCCCATTGTTTGCTTGGTGTTTTTCTACTCCAGAATGATGAGATGAGGTTGGATGATGATTAGAAATAGAGACGATATAATATTTACATTCATATAAACGCCATAGTCCCACAACTTGAGATTGAGACAGATCTACAAATAAGAGCAAACACCAAACTTCTCCATGTCATTAGGACAATTTCATTAATAAGTGATCAACCCTGCACGAGGTGAAATATTTTAGTATTTGAGATAATATCAAGTCACTGGAAGTCTGCTACAACACTATTCACCCCAAAATGGACATGCCACATAAATAACACATTTGTTACATGAGGAACGGGGGCTGTACAAGGCAGGCCGAGAAATCCCTCACTACATTTTGCTCAGTTTAATCCCCATTTGGTCAGCTGCTGTCGATTGATCTCAAGACATCCGTCTTAGCAAAGGTCCTTACTGTATTGCAGCTGAGGCAGTCTTGAGAAATCAACATCAACTATGTGCTTTTAAAGTTGAAGAGGAAGTAGCACACTATTACAACAAGGGGGATGTTATCACCTATAATCAGAGGAAGATCGAGGTTTCCCCTTCACCGAACTGAGGTGTTGGGAGATGAATATGAATGCCATCAGAACTATCAGGCAGCCCAACAGTGTGCTAAAGAAGAGTGCGCCTGGCTGCCTTTTCTGTACAAAACCATATACCCCACTTGATGTTACTAGAATAATATCAGTGAGTCCATCATTGGAGAAGTCAACTGGGATCAGGGTGTGTGTGGGAGGCATGGGCAGATAAATGGTAGCCAACTGACTGCCCCCAGGAGATATCACCACAGCTTCCTGATCACCAGCTGCGAGAATCAGCTCTTGCTTGTCATGGACACGCAATGAAAATGTCTTCAAAGTCGGTACCACCCTGGTGGCTTCTGCCATGCCAGATGGAGGATGATGATTTGACCATCTCGCACCAGTCAAAAGCTGCCATCTCCAGATAGCATCATGATGCAACAAGCCTGGCGAGTAAGAAGTGACCTGATAAAAAAACAGAGAGCCAAACTTCAATCCATAAGTAAAAGACATGAATTTGAAGGCATCTGGAAATATCAGGCTCTATTGCCATGATCATCTGCAGCATCAAATACTATACATTTCCAAGCTTTATAGAAGCGGATAGGGATGGATCAGCCTTGCAGCATTACCTCACCCCGGTTCGTTAAGAACACAACATCACCATGGCTTCCTTTCCGATGCTTGTGGCCATCACTTCTCTGGATAAGGATTGGTGTTGCTACTTCCAGGGAACTTGCATCACCAGTGTGACCAAAGCTTCTGGCAAACTCTCCATGTTGGAACAAGTTGAAAGGAGCATGATGGCATATAGAAGCATTAAAGAGTTGTTCTCGAACTGGAACACCTGATGTTGCGACTGCCCAACAAGGCCTCAACACTTCCATAGAGCCACTCACTACAGATTGCTCAGCTCCATTTCCCCCAACAACCTATAAAATGAGACTTTATTTTATCACATCAGTTGCACAAACCCATTTCCAGCATCAAAATTCATCAAGTAGTTGCACACTCAAAACTGTACCTATTTCTATCCAAAAATAAGAAATGAATCCAAGGAAAACATTAAAAAAAAAAAAAAAAAAAAAAAACCATAAAGAAGGCTGCTTGAAAGAGTGTAAAGCTGTACATACAAATGAGCCAACATGCAAGCAAGACATCATGTGTCAGAAAATAATGCAGATAAATCCTCACATTTCATCACTAACAAAATAGAGTAGAAACTTAAAAATTCAGTGTTTCATGTGCGAGGAAGACATTTGAGAAAAATCATTCTCTTCCTTGTATGCAGAGTTGATCATCTCTACATTATATGTGTGTTTTAGAAATTGTTAAACAAATGTGGAGCACTTTGTTGCAGTGATATAGGCGGCACAAAGTACTTTGCCAGTTTGCTCAGTTTTATGCAATGATGGATGCATGATCGCCATAATACAAGGAAACTTCTTTGCACCATTTTCCTTTGACGGACAGACAGGAATACTTAAGTCTCTGGAAAAAAAAAAAAAAAAAAAAGGGAAAAAAAAAAATCACTTCCATTTTGTCAAAAACATAAAGGGGATATAGCACAATAAGCCAATTAAAGAAAGAATTTCAGCACTGAAACCTGAGGAAATCATGCCATCATCATCATCAAAGCCTTGTCTGTACTATGTTGGGGTCAGCCGTCAGCTACATTAATTTTATTTCTCTATTCTAGTGTATTATGGACTAAATCCTCGGGATAGATTGCACTTCCTCAGATCTAACCTTACTACTTCCATCCACGTCCTATTCGGCCTACCTCTACTCATTGAGGGGCCATTAACCTGTATAGAGATGTTTTTTCCTCACCGGCACCCAGTGTTGGATATGTCCAAACCATCTCAAAAGTCTCTATTAATCTATTGATGCTATCCGAGAAAATCATGTATTCCATAAAAAGAGAATAGCTTGAAGGCTTGTATTTCGTTTTCTTCCTTTTGTTTATTTCTGACTTTTTAAAATGAAAATGTATACTTCGACTTGGAAACTGTTGCTTTTTTTTTGGTGACAAATTCTTCACATTCCTATGAAAGAATAAATAAATAAATAACCTATAGCAGTCTCTTGTCAGATGTTTGTCGTTGAGACCTCCAAATATGTGTGCTTTCTTCCCCTTCTTTTCTGCTACATCGGAATACTGGTGGTGAGAGGCCCTGGGATCGATCTTCTGGGAATTCCAGTGAAAGCATGGTGCCAACACCACTGAACTATCAATTTGTTGGTAAGGGCCTCAGTTAGTTTCACAATAAGACAATGGCACCTTTTCTCAATATTAATTAGAACCCAATAATCCTAAGTTCTTTGCAAGCTAAAACCTACAGGATATTGCTTTAGGGCTTTTACATTCTTAAAACTAACAAGCAACTGTATTATGTCATCGTGCAACCTTGGAAATAATCGGAGAAATCTAAGGTTTTTCTCTGATACTTTCCACAGGTTCCCAAGGCAATCAGACATCTGAAACTCTGTAGAATGGTCATCCTTCTCAGCAGAAGGCTAAGCTTTATAGACACTTCTTTGTTTAGGCATTGAGGCTCTCATAACAGATATTGCAGATTGGAATTTGGTATCTACACATTTTGTTAAAGTTTCTCCACTGAATCAATCATCTATGTAAAATTTTCGGTGACAGGCTGTCTTATTGACCAAAACCTCATTTAAAAATAAGATCACTGCACTTGTAGGTGTTGACTTTCTAGTGCTCATGATTACAAAATCAATTTTCAGTACATCTTTGCAAGGAATCTCATATACATTTCAACGATTGACCTAGGAGATTTATCTTGTAATGGGGGGCTTTTGCCCTCCCATTACACTTGTTATTGGAAAAAATTAAGCATTATTTTTTTTTATCTCTGTTACTGAATGATAACAAAATTTAACATATTTTCTTCAGAGACATCTAATCAATGATAAAAATGTCATTGGAAAATAATACGAAACAGAGGGAACTATAACATTTTTTGCATTTGCAATGACCCAGGACAAGTAAACTGTTGATATGCGGTTTCAACAGAAAATAAGTAACCAGAGGCCGAAAAGAAAAGAAAACAATTTCCTAAACTATTTGACTACTAACTTTAGCTCAACCACCTTACAGTATCAGTTCTTCTCATCCAAAAAATAAAAAGAAAAAAAAAGAAAATTTAGAAGATGATCATATAAGAACTACGTGCACCTGGACATGATCTAAAACCCCATCTCCATTAATATCAGCATGGAGGCCTCCTTCTTGTAGATGAAGCTGTCAATAAATACAAAATGTGAATATTTCCCTTACACACCAAAATAAACAGGTGCCCATATAACACATCTGAGGAGTGTATAATAGTACTAGGATAAATTACAACAAAATGGAAACAATAAACTCACATGCACTAACAATAAAATCAAACTAGACAATAAATGATTTATATTATAAACTGCAAGAAATTTGGGAGAAGACTTTTCCAAAGATAAAAAAAAAAAAGGGAACAAAGGAAGTTGGAGAGGCATTCTAGTATTAGTGAACAATACAGCAACATGAGATCAATAGCTGCAGATGCATTAAGAGTCTCCTAGGAAACTACATGCAACACTGATGAGAGGAAAGAAGCATTTTAGTTTACTTAAATCAATAAAGATCTAAATGTGTTGCAAAAATAACAGAATTTGGATAGCAACAACTGCAGCCTTCATCATCATTTTTTTGAATGGTTAATTTAAAAGGGGTGCAGTACAAGGGCTTCCGAGGAGATCATCCATCCTAGTACTACTCTCGGCCCTCGCCCAACCACGCTTAACTGTGGAGTTCAACTGTGTTGGGGCCGGCTACAACTGCAGCCTGTTTTTTCCCCCTTTCTTCTTGCTACAGCTGCTGCTTCTCTTCCCTCTTCTCTCCTTCATCCTCTTTTTCTTCCCGCTCCTCTCTTTTTGCGGTGAAGGGGCTAAACTGTGGAGTTCAACTGTGTTGGGGCCGGCTACAACTGCAGCCTGTTTTTTCCCCCTTTCTTCTTGCTACAGCTGCTGCTTCTCTTCCCTCTTCTCTCCTTCATCCTCTTTTCCTGTTTATTTTATTCCCTTTTCTTTTGGATCATCAAATGCTTGAACTTGTGGGAAATTCAGAGACTCCACAATGGGGCCCACAGCCCATCTATTAAAAATATAACTGCTCAAATAAATGCCCCCTCCTGTATGGGCCCTGCCCAAATTTCACTGTACTAGAAGATGGTCCCACTGTCAGGTTTATCAAGCATAAAACACTTGAATAAAATATTACAAAAAATTGTGTGAATTACACATGATCAATCTGGTGGTGGGTCCATGCCCTATTAAAGTGAAATATGGCCAAGGCTTATGCAAGAGGTGGATGGTTATTTTAAGCAGCTTAGGTTGTTAATAAGTGGGCCCACAGTGTTGCCTTACGAATTTCAAGTGAGCCTAAGCCTCAAAGGGTCCAGACTTTTTACTCATCAAGGAGTCTGGATCCTCTAAAGCTCAGGCTCACAGAAAAATTTGTAAGGCTCCTTAATGGGGCCCACTTCTAAAAAAAATTCTAAACAACTTAAAATAACAATTGTATAACCCCTACCATTAAAATAAAGAAAAAAAAAAAAAAACAAACAATTGCATTACCCCTGGCCTCCAATAGTTTGGCCCACAATCAGATTGATTACTTATAAAACATATAAATATTAAGAAAAATTGGTGAAGACCCCTATAAGAGGAAGGCATTTAGTTTGGGATTTTCACAAGTAGGACCATCAAGGAGCCTCATAAATTTCTTTTGAGTAGTCCGAGCCCAAAAGGATCCGAACTGCAAGGTAATAGGAAACGTGACAGATTATGTCACCCATTGGTTTACAAATAAAAGAGGACTTTGGGATCTATCAATCTGCAAAATATCAGGTTAATTGGATCTTGCCAGGTACCCACCGTTTGATGATCTTGAATAAAATAACTCGCAACAATTGATGGACTTAATTTTTGTGTATGGCTAGATGATCTAAAGTCCTATATCTAGTACGCCAATGATTCTAATCATGTGGATGGTTAATTTGGTGGTCAGCCCAACTATGATTGGAGTGATGCCATAATAAAACAAAAACACATTTGATTCTAGCATTTTCCAATATTTTGCATTTTTTGGATATTTTTCTAGCTTTTTTTGGGTAAACGATATTTCATGTCGCAACATGGATCGAGTTGCAGGGCTGACCTTGTCCGTGATGCCTACCACAATTGTGATTTTGAACAATTGCCATTCACGAGAATAACCCAAATTTCAGACAACTTGAAAGTACACAATCCTAATTGTGCATATGATAGGGAAGCAAATTCAAAGTTTAAACTTCAGGTTAAATCAAATTTAGAGTTTAGAATCTCAAATCAAAATGCTTACTGAGTACGAGGGAACTTCCTCTAAAAACATGAAATTTTATAAATAAATCAATTAAAAACATAATATAAATGAACAAAATCACAACTTGAAAATAATGGGCATGCTTTACCTTACAAATAGTGCGCCCAGAGGCCAAATGAACAGCTTCTATTCCTTCTTTCTGATGTACCACAACCACATTGGGGACCCACCAAAGTTGAGTGTAGTTGGTAATTGTAGGAACATAAGGTGACCTCTGCATTGATAGAAATAAATAGTTTGTTAGAAGTCTCCAAGGAATCTAAACTAACCCAGAGGCATAGGAAAATTGCACTTACAGATTCTAAGTAAATAATAGCTGCAATCCACAACTAAAATCTAAACTGGAATTTCAACATGGAAAGCAAAAATCTGGATGAAAGTTGAAAAATTATTCAAAGATTATAAAACCAAAAAATAATTACCATTGGCACCTCTGGTGCCAAGCATAAGCAACCAGTTCAACAAGAATCTGGAAAACAAGATTTGCTCAAAAAAAAAAAAAAATTGATTCCTCACCAAGCATGACATGCATTTCACATATATGGATTTCGATTCCACAGTTCCAAACAACTTTAACAGACGATCCAATCCACTGGTAGCTCAATGATGAGGCAAATCCACAAAAACAACCACGGAGCGATCCTTGGCTGTAGTGCTGGTGGTGAGGGACTCGTGGTAGGGAAGGGTGGTGAGCATATACCAGATTGCGAAAAAAAAGTAATAATAACAATAAAAAAAATCAGATGCATGAGTAGTGCTGTCAATGACACAAGCTGGCTGTGCTTTGCTGGCTACTTGAGCGTATTTTTTGGCTCAACCAGCCAAGCCAAGCCCATTTTACAAGGTAAAAAAAGGACTAACTCATAAATTGGTCTGGCTTGAGCAAAGCCTTCCTCAGCTTGGCTTGGCTAACTCATAAAGTGGTTTAGCTCAGCTTCAGTTTGGCTTGGTTTCTTATCTAATCCAAATTTCCAATAAAATAATGGACATTATTCACAGTTTTACTTTGTATTTCACAAACCTTATTAATTATGTTGAAAACCACAGGCGTATGTAGTCATAAATCATAAGTGATGCAGGCCCTAGGGTTAGGGCTTGCATGGAAGTGCCAAAGCACAATATACGCCAAAGTGCATGTTTGAAGACACTTCAAAAGTCTCTGCAAAGACTATAAACGAGGACGCACCTCAATGGGGAAAACCCAAAATCAATTAATCAACTCTTTGAAAATAATCATCTACAATGCCATATAAATAGGAAAAGAAAACCTAAGAAACCTAATAACCAATCTTAGGAAATAACATAAGAATCCTAATGGAATTGGAAACTAAATCCTAATTACAACTCTTAAATAAAATTAGAAATCTAATAACAAATAAAGCCTAAATCTACTTGGGCCCTACACATGTGGCCTAAGGTCCATCTGCACCATTCTCCTCGGCTTGAAAGAACTCGACCTCGAGTTCGGTATATGTCTACCTAGATCGAAAATTAATCTGATGAACTTCTGATTCGTTGGTTGAACTGCAACTTCTGGGCACAACTTCATGTATAACTTCTTTTGATGTAGAGATGTTATGTGGATGTGAGCAAGGATGAAAATAGTGGTAGAGGCGGGCATAGCGGCCCTCCGCCAAAACGCTATGTAGAGGGTGTTACGTAGCGTAACGGAACTACGTAGCGGTGCGATTTGAAAAAATTGTCAAAAAAATCTAAAATTTTTTGTAGAAAATCTAGAATATTGGAAAATGAGAGAAAATGTTCTTTTTTTGCAAAAGTAACTAAGGTAAGGGAGCGTAGCGGTCCCCTCATTGTATGAGGTCCTGTATATCTGTGAAACCTTGAGAAAAACTCTCTATATCTACTATAATCCAGCGAGATCGTGTGCTTTTTGGTGTTCTTTTAAACATAAAAGGGTAGAAGACTTGCATAAAAATGTTATTTGGAGAGAGAAAAGAAATAAGTATCATTATACATTTTAAAAAATTTTGAAAAGTAGGAAAATTTCACACCCTGTAGCGGGCGTAGCGGCTCCGTAACGACCACGAAGGATGTGAACGGCGCTAAATGCCATTTAGCGTAACAGTCCTCACCGCTATGCCCAATATAGCAACCGCTACGCTACTATTTTGATCCATGGATGTGAGATCGAACCCTTAAGCACTTCATGTGTGGAATCTGCACCATCAAATCGCAATCGCCAAGTTTCCATTGTTGATCCCCGAAGACAAAATCAATGTGAGAATTAATGTGGGGAATAACAACAATTTGTTCGTCTTTCCTTGTTGCTTGCACTTCTTGAATGTCAAGACTCGTAGAAGAAATTTCAGGGTCATTGTTTGATTCTGGCATCGCAATGTCAATCTGGATATCCTCTGCCACTGGTTCAACATGATCTGCTGTTAATTGTGATAACTTTTCGTCTTGAAGCGCAATTTTTCCCAGTGGAGGCCGTTTAAGCATGCGTTCTACACGAATTGCTTCCCAATATTCCTCATGAATATTCGTGCAATCATTCATTCTCTCCACTATATCTGGTCTCAAGCCTCTTACAAAACTAATTAGATCATGTTCTTCATCATCCTCCATTCCACAAGCATCTTGGAGCCTTGAAAATTGGTCAGAGCATTGCAAAACAGACAACTCTTCTTGTTTCAAATCAAGAAATTCCTCAAAATACCATATTCTATATTTACTCGCATATTTGACTCTTTGAAGTGCATTGTGGAGTTTATTGATGTGTAATTTCATATGGAATGTATGAACTGACAGACCTCATTTGTAGATATGCTCTCCAAGATCACGTTGGCGAAAACGGATCTGAAATCTGACGGTAGATGACTCTGATATCGCTAAAAGAAATTCAATCGTTGATTTGGTCAAATCACACCGTTGACTCAGCTAATGTTAATGGCTGATGTCAGTAGGAATCTTGGATGGTTTCTTTTGTGCAATCGGATCAGAGCTGACCTGACCTAAGTCGGATCTGGGAAACAGGCCCAATAAACAGGTTTGGCCTAGCACATGTCACATGCATGCCCTTTTCTCCCGTGTCTCAACTACAGTGCAGGAAAGAAATAAAGAGGAGCCTTTTAGCCTCTTATACTTCGACTTAGAGAAACAAAACGAGGGAGGTGAGGAGCTATGGGCGCTGGTCCTTGGTGGAGCAAGTATCGACGAAGGCTGCCGTCGACGATGATGGCGAGGACGACTTGCAGCGACGAACCAGGTACATCATTCTCTTTCCTTCTCTCTCTTCTCTGTTCTTCTTCTTCTATCTGCTGCTGCTTTTTTTTTTTTTTTTTCTGGTATGGGGTTTGGATAATGGTAGGATCTGGTTCGACTAGGGTGGGGTTTGGTATTGGGTTGGATGTTGGGATTTATGGAAGAATAGGTTTGGTGGATATGGCTTGGATGTTGGGATTTATGGAAGAATAGGTTTGGTGGATATGGCTTGGATGTTTTGGTATGGTTTGATGCAGCAGGAAGGTGGGTCAAGAAGGGGGGAATACTGGATTTTTTTTTTTTTGGTCACGCAGTGGAGAGGTGGTGGCTAGGATTCGGGAAGGAGGGTTATGGCAGGGGACGGTGGTCGGCGATGGACTAGGATTCAGGAAGTAGGGTTTAGTTCCGATGGGTATCAATGTGGTAGGGCAGCGGGAGGATGGCGTAGTGAGGGTGACGATTTGGGATTTGAGGATGGGTGGATGGATAGGCTTCGATCGGTGACCGGAGATGGATTGGAGCGATGTGGATCTTCGCTCTGATACCAACTAATGCAGGCCCTAGGGTTAGGGCATGCATGGAAGTGCCAAAGAACAATACACGCCAAAGCGCATGTCTGAAGACATTTCAAAAGTCTCCGCAGAGACTATAATCGAGGACACATCTCAATGGGGAAAACCCAAAATCAATTAATCAACTCTCTAAAAAAAAATCATCTACAATGCCATATAAATAGGAAAAGAAAACCTAAGAAACCTAATAACCTATATTAGGAAATAAAATAAGAATCCTAATGGAATTGGAAACTAAATCCAAATTACAACTCTTAAATAAAATTATAAATCTAATAAAAAATAAAACCTAAATCTACTTGGGCTCTACACATGTGGCTTGAGGTCCCTCTGCATCAATAAGGACTGCTGTTCCACCAAGAATATCATCAGTTTTAGAGACTGTAGACCATACCACTTCCCTGTTGTATGAGTGTAACTTGAGAGATTTGAGAAGGAAAGGAATAAAGTTGCGAGTTATCAAGAAGGATTTTGATTAGGGGAGTAACAAATCCCTCCACATGCAAAAATGCTGATCATGTTGATATCTCCTTCCCTTCTTTATTTCACTCTCTTACCCTCTTGCTTCCTTTCTGTTTCCCCTTCTTTATGCTTGCTTTTGGGCTCACACATTTACACAGGTGAACACCCGCCAACCCCCAACCACTGTGAATGCATGCACAGTTACCACACCTTAGCTGGATAAGCAGAAAGTTTCTCACATAGTAAAATCATATGGGTATTTTGTCAAAAAAAGGCCAAAAAATGTCTTACCGCAGCAGACATTAATGTCTGTTTGAAAAAAGTTACCTTTTTGTTAAATTTTGAGAAGAGACAAATGGTCTAGAAGCACATTCACATAAACTTTCCCAAACTGTCTAAAGCACTTAAACATCTATTTGAGTCAATTTTAAGTGAAATAGACTTAAAAAGTAGACTTGCCCAACAGCACCTTAGAATATAAGATAAGGACGATGACAGTTTTTCTATAGTTTAAGGCCTAGATGATCCTAAGGTTGTCATTATCTAATACCTACTGTTTCTACAGTCTTGAATCAAAATATTACAAAGTTTGAAGCACCAAGTTTCCCCTTTTTGGTGGTCCTACATGACCAAACATTTTCTCTTTATTAAACGAAATTCAGATTCTTCATTTAAGGGGAAACCAAATAAAGAGAAATTTTCATGTCTGGGCTTGGGCCCAGGCTCAAGTTTGAACGCGATACAAGCAACCTGATTTTAAGTTAGCCAAGCAAAAGCTAACCTAGGCTCAACCCAAATGCTGACTTCTGAGCCAAACTTAAGCTCAAGTTCTTAAGTCTGTGGCTTGCTTGAGCTAAGAATGGGCTTAATTAATTTAGTATGAGCCATATACATAAACAGAAGATTCATGGAAGCTATGGAAGGTAACTATGTAAAGTAATATGCATTAGAAGTTGAGGATCAACAAAAAAAGGGCTATGCATCATTGCATTGTACATCATGATGGAGTTTTTGAAGTTACGTGAAATCCAAACAGAAATAGTATATGTCAGCATTCTATCTTTATACTCTAGATATGCCAACAATAGACACTACACACTCATGGTGTCCATGCAAAACTACCATTGAAGTATCATTGAATATCTATTAGCTAATAGGCCCTAAATTTACCCTTTTAGATTTAGCAGATCCAGCATAATTTGCAGCTTGTCCAATTAGCCGCGGAATTTTTTTAGTTGAATCCCTTCCAGGAGCATGGTTTTCCTCAGGCACATGAAATGCGTGTGTTGTACTTTTTCCCGCCGTTTTCTTCAATAATTTCCTTTTGTGCCTCCTGAAGTGTGCTAGCTTAAACACAGTGTCTTCCCTCCTGTCCTGATAACAAAGTACTTGACGATTTAATAGAAGCCACACATTATGACTAAAATTGAGAAAGGCAAGGACAAAAGTGTTTTAATATTTACCCAATGATGTGGCATAACTCCAAGAATTGATTCTCTGAATTCTCTGCACTCAAACTGCAATGTAATATGTTTCAGTGATTTTAATTCCCCAATATGAGTTGGAACATAACATCACAGTTCTTCTCCATAGAGGATCAAACGACAGATTCTTCGACAATTTAGTAAATGACAAGCACAAGAGAATTTAAACCCTGGTAATTTTATATGGGACAAGGAATGCATGTGAAAATCAGATGCATGTAAACAGATCTTCTGTTGACATGGAGTCGGAAACTATCCTTTGACCCCTTTTCACTTCAAAGCAGGGCCCGTCATCTTATCGACATGACAAAACTTTTGACTAGCTGAAATTCTTGTTCTTCTTTCACGTAGAAAAAAGTCTGACTGACCAAAGCCCAGGAAAATACTTAATGAACCAAAACTGAAAAATCAGATGCCACTGGTGTTTTAAACCCCAGTACTCAGATTCAAATCGATTGGTGTCAAGTTGAGAAACTCAACATGTCCGCAAAATCTGATGCTGCCCAAGATAATCCAGACATGGAGGACCCTGCTGTGGCCCATGCACTTGCGTACATGGAGCAGTTTGAAAGAGAAACAAAGACACTAAAATCTTATGTTCTGTGAGAATGGAAAAAAAAGTTTGAAAAAGACAGCTGTTTGTAATTCATAAATACATACATAGCAGGCACTTTCATTCAATCATGAAGTTTTGTCTACTTCAGAAGCATACCTCTCCAGGATGGCGAGTGCTTAAAGCATGAGCATCAAGCTTGTAATTGTGTTGTGGAATCATTTGTGATGCATCTGAGGATTGAGTCTCAATATTCTGTAGAACCAAAACTAGAATGAGTAAGGAGGAAGAATTCTTACATCTCCTAAGAAATTAATTTCTAAATAATACCACAACAGGTAAAAGGAAAACAATGAATCTAATAGGACATCCCAGGTTTCTTTTCATGATGACCATGATTGCACTTCATAGATGGAGAGACAACTAAAATAATTTCCTTCAAGAGATAAAAACTCAAAGTTTAAACTCTTCAAAACTTCCAGTTGGCATTCCTTTATTTATTTATTTTCTTTAAATGACAACCGAATACTTCATCAAGTTAAATAAAACAGTGAAATGGATAAGGCTAAGAAATATTCAAAAGCAAGTGTCCACTTAGTAATAATATTTCATATTTTCTATAAAGAATGTCGACATCTTCTCCCTTTTTATTATTGAGACAAAACTTAAACTGGCCCTCCTGAACTCGATTCCAGGACCTCTACCATGATGGGAGTATGCCATAACACTGTGCCTAACCATATTGTGGACAGCTGTGATGCATCTAAACAATGCTACAATATTCCGAAATATGTTTATTCATGATCCATCCATGTTTATCCATAGCAGCATCAATACATTGACAAATAAGACTATGAAGAACATCACTGACACTGTTCTTAAAAACAAGAACATCACTGACACATTAAAATATTATAAATAATATGCATGAATAATTAAATATATTTAAGATATCAACGCTATTTTTTAAAAAATAATATTTTTTGGTAAATAAAAATAAAATCCAAATCATCAACCTTACATAGTTATGGTGACTCCCGAAGTTAAAAGGTGTTCATGAAGAAAAACAGAAAGAAAGAAAGAAAGAAAAAGAATGTAGGAGAAATCCATTGTACAGTCCAATGCTCTAGTTCCTTATCTATCTCTAAAGCCTCCCCAAAATCACACAAATCCTCGAGAGGTTTCACTAATTTCTAGACAATTTAAAAATAGAAATGCTGAAAAACATAAAGCAAAAAGGCACTAATATTAACCATTCGGCCATGTACATTCGCGCTCATACAAATCACCCGAATCATAAAATTCGATAAGCAAAAGTCTACTTGTCCCGGATTTCATGTCCCGGGACAAGCACGACTCCATAGAGAGGGGTATTTTGGTCATTTTTGAAAATGACCAAAACACCCCTCTCTATGGAGTCGTGCTTGTCCCGGGACATGAAATCCGGGACAAGTAGCATGGCTCATTCGATAAAACGGGCATTGAATAGTAAGATTCACACCTGAAACCTAAGACTTACCTATAAATGGGATTCACTGCATATATATAAAAAAAATTCCTTCAGATTCAATACGAATCATAGGAGTCAGGATATGAATCCTAGGATTTTGACAACAATGATGGCGGGGACACACCATGGCTGTGCTTATGCATAAAAAGTGAAGAATCAGATACGATACGACGCATTACGTCACCCATTTTGAAGTAACCGGGTATCAAAGCGTGCGAGAGAAGACAGAGAATGATTATAGTGCTTCTCTAGCAGCACTAGTGCTCCATCCTATGTACATATGGAGATTGAGAGTTCTCCGGGTTGAGTCTCTTCAACATCAAGTTTATCAAGTCTTCAAATATTTTGCAGAGTGAGACGTTCCACAGTTGCAAGATTCATCCCACTAAGACCAACAATAATATCACAATCTTTTATCATTTGTGCATTAATAGAAATCAAAGCCCAAAATATCACATTTGTTGTAAACAGTCTTCGGGAACTCTAAGATTCTACAACCCAATTTATACTAACTTTCAAGATGATGACATGACTAATGTACAAAGAAAACCCAAAAACGGCAAGAGTAACAAGTCCCATATAATACCACGATAACATGCAAAAACTCTTCAGTATCAGTATCAAAAGGATCTGCAACATCCCTGGAATAAATTGCATGGAGTGTATATAGGAGTCAGGAAGTAACGTGCCTCATTCTTTCTATCCCAGCGCAAAATACCAGAACGACCAGCAAATGCATAAAATGCAAAGTGGCGCAAATCCACAACACCAGAGCTTTCAAAGGCCTGAACAGTAATTGACAACAACTTAAGTACAAGGTAAAGATGGCAGAATTGTATTTATAGAGAGAAGGATTTATACAGGACCCTGCAGGTCTACACAGTGAATTGCAATTCCAACATACTAACATTATATTGATTTATTGATAAATTAAACCCTATGTACATCAAATCAAATTTGAAGGAAACAGCATTTAGGGAATTAGGAAAATAAAGAGTTAGGAAATTTCCCTTCTTTACTTTCGTTCTTTTTTCTTTTCTTTTACTTTTTTTTTCCTGAATGCCAATGGTAAGTGATGTATAAAAAAAAAATACAGAAGTAGCTAAAAAGAGTACCCTAATAAACAATAAAAAAAAAAAAGCAACAATATGTTATAAAAATGGGCAATTGTCCCGGAATGACAAACATTAACTACTAACATTTATTTGCATGATCAACTGCAACACCATTTTTTTTTTACTATCAACTTTAAAGACTCAGGAGATGTGGGTAACAGTAACTTCAGGGATCAACAGTGGGAAGTTCATTATGTAGCTACTGGCTGCCAATCCTGGAGCAAAAAAAGCTACTGCACCGCAAAGCTTGAAAATACTATGAATGTACCATACAAGCAGTAGCATCCAATTAAATATCAGTAAACAAAAATGCAAGGGCAGACACGAGTTACAAAGGCATGGTCACAATCCAATAAGTATGAATCTGAGATTAAATAACTAGGCAGCCTTCAGACGATATAAGAAATCATTGTTGCTTATTATCATCATATGGAATAAGCAATTCCAAAACACGTGTGAAACTTTATGGGATTTAGGCAGGATTTTTTATACCGAAAGTCGTCCGTCCTTGTGGACCAAGATTGTTGTGCAAAGCCAAGTCTCATCAACTCAACAAATAAGATTGAAAAGTAGAAATCCTAGATGCTAACCAAAAGCTTACTCATGACAACTTTCAAAATCTTAAATTCGCTGTAGAAACTAATTGACCGATGACCATTTTCGTGTAATTGGATGAAGACCCCCTCTTTTGGAGGGAAGGTTGATGTGAAGTCCCTTTGTGGGTTGGCTGGGTGGATTTTGTTGCAATTTGATAACAATGAACCAGGGGACTGAGAAATGGATACTTGGACAAAATGTCTCTGCTTTGCAGGCTACTAATCTCACGGTTACAGTCATCCAATCATGGTGGGTGCAATTCAACACAGCCAATCCAAGCATGGTCCTTCATATCCTACCTGTGACTCTTGTAACTGACGCTTGGTTTGGGCACAAAGCACAACCAACTGAGCCAAAACCCAATGATTGGTCAGGCTGAGTTCAGCTCAGGTTGAGGTTTAGGCACAAAGCACAACCGACTGCTCTCTCTCTCTCTCTCTCTCTCTCTCTCTCTCACACACACACACACACAAATTGTTAGCACATCTGTGGGAAGTACTGTGCAATGCTCTAGGATCCATGCCACCTGTGATTTGGTTAAATCCAAACAGTACCTCAGGTTGAAATTCTAACCAACTGTTATTTGGATTGGATTTTTTTAGGAGCGCAAATAATTTTGAATCAAATGTTTGTGACTACTTTGAATGTTGATGCCTGCTTCTGTTTGAGATTATGTTACAACTTACGACTCATCTGCAGAATCTCTTGGTGCCATTTATTTTAGCCATATTGGCCCAGGCAGACCAAGTCACAACAAGAATTCACACAGTCCAACCAAGTCAGCACCCAAAAGCCCCTCTATCTGTTCATCTCCAACAATATGCATACGACACAGGTGAGTCCTATATAAATGTGTATAAGGGTTGAGAACTAATTAGTGGTTGACTGCCCAAGTTGACTCCAACTGAGCCAGTATTTAAAACCACGAAAGAATCCTACTAAGTGTTCTTAAGGTATCCAAATTATTATAGAATACAGTAGGATTTTTCTTAACTGTTAAGTTTGGGCTGGGCCCAACCTGATCCAAGTTATGTCCTACTGTCTTTTATTCCTTCAAAACAATACAAGCAAGCCCATGTCCAGTTCAAGCCAAATTAATCAACTAATCATCGTTTTGCAAACCCAAGTTGGTAATGATGAGGTTCAAGTTCGGTGGCTTACAAGTGTGTATATCATCTAGAATAATGCTTATGTGGGAACTGTGAACCATATGGGTGATCCGTTGTACAGAAGAGGTAAATTTACAGTCCTTTTAATTAAGAAACATACCTCTTTCTCAGTAGCACTTCTTCGGTGTTGCTTGGCATTTCTCTCGGTCATGGTTTCTTCAAATGGATCCATGTAAACCTACAACAGTTTACTAGTGTGCTGATGAGTCAATTTAACAAAACCATTTCAAAAGTACTAGCAAAGAAGGATTTTTGCGATTTAAATGGGCATAACATTGCAATTCCGATTTGAGCAAGGAAAATATTTCACACAGTTACATGCAAAACAACAAAAGCAGAGTGTTGCAGGAAAATGGATCAGCCTGAACCTTAACAGAATATGTCCATTGAAGAAGATAAAGGTTTCATGCCACATAAATTACAGAAATAAGATGATAGAACTAATGGGCAAGACAACAGTGAACAACATTAAAAAAAGGCCAAAAAATATACAAAGACAAGGATAAAAAAAATCCAAAATGGTAACAAAGATGCAGCAGGGATTGACAGTAAAGGAATAGATGGCTATCTTTCAAAACAAATCACAATAAACACAACCGCTCACAGTATCTCCTTCAAACTTTAATTGTTCAACTTTCTAGATAAATGCAGAGCTTTAAACAAACCCACTTCGTAATTTATTTAATGTTATTATTTTCATAGAATGAGATTAACCCACTTTTTTTTAAAAAAAAAGAATATTAGACTTCATTATTTTTATAAAGATTTTATCACCACCACCACGACGACCATGGAGAAGGCATGAAGACAAACTAACAAATCTAACTCCCCCAGTAAAAGCCAAGCCCTTTCATCATTGAATCTCAAGATAATTCCTTGCTTATGGCAAACAACCTAAATTAAACCCAACCCCCACCACCCCCCCCCCCCCCCCCCCCTCCTCTTCTCTATTTCTCTTGCACGACACATTTTACAAGAACAAGTATACCAACAAAAAATAAATAAAATATAGCTGAGAAACATACATGTGGCTGCATTTCCATCCTGGCCCCTACAATAACTAATCCAGCGTCTCCATGCTTCAACGTGTAATTGCTTATAGAAATTGCTATCTCCCTGTGATGAGCACCATGAGGAAAATCCCCCTGCCAAAATCCACAATGTGGAAGAGCAGTTAAGAGATGCAAAAATGGCTCTACCAAATTTAAAAAAAAAAAAAAAAAAAGAGTGATGCGAAAATGGCAAAGCTTGAGCTTTACAAGTGCAATACCTACCTGCAAATTATTCTCCCATAGTTTTTTGAGGTTGTGATCAAAACACATTACAGACCAGCCTGATGTCACGACAACCAAAACTTGCTTTCGTATTTCTCCATGTTTTTGAGTGCGATCAACAAAACCAGCAGCCATAGCTACAGGACGCCTTCCCGATGATATACGGACTTTGTCTGGCAGCAAGGACACCTCTGCCAGCAAACGTGCTTCACTGAATCCTTCATCCACACGCTGAACATGAGGCTCCAAAACCTAAAAGATGGGTCAGCCCCAAAGCTCGCATGAATTCCACAGCAATTAAAGAAAAACCAACTTAATAACACTCACTATCAAACTCTAGTATATAATGCTAGGTCCTTTAATTTCAGCAATACAATTAATCACCAGGTCTCTAATCCTAACCATACATGAAAATGTAAAGAGCTTAAATGGAAGATTTAATTGGAAAGAGAATCTCCAAGAAAAAAAGAAAAATACAGAAAGAGCATATGAATAAGGAAATGTATTTTCTAGGAAAATGACTGGTTGGAGCTATTTTCTAAGAAAGCCAACAAGATGGAATCTCTACAATCTAGAAAGAAACGAATTTCAGGATGAAGAAAGATTTTACAAAGGAAATTAGGAATTAGAGAATCTAGAAAGAAGAGATGTATCTTAACTTAAACAATTCCAATAACAAGTCACAACACCATCATGATGAACTTTATAAACAAACATTCAAATTACCTGGATTTTGGCATCATGAGTTGCCACAAGAACCTCCATTCTCCCATCCCCGTTTAGATCAGCTACAACAGGCGGTGGAAGACGCTCAGCTTCATATTTGATTGGGTATTCATCATAGAGATGGAACCATGCCTCCTGGAATGAAAAATCCCCACCGTGCTGCAACATAATGACAGTCCCCAAGAAAGTCAGATGAAATAGAAAAGCCAAATTATAACCCTTCAAACAGTCAACGAATCATCGAAAACAAGGTACAAACTTTCACTAGAAAACCATCTTAAATTTGTAAATCATGCCTCGGCGAAAGATAATCACAGCCGGATCTAACCAGATTACAGTAAATTAGCAAGCATTTGTGTTTGGAATCACGTTCATTTAAGATCATACCTATCTCCCAATCGATCGACAAACCTAAAACCCTAACTGATTCCCATCCAACAGAAGCACGAAGACCGCGCACATCATAAATGCAATCGAAGAATCCCCCGTTCTTAGTTTTAGGGTTCTGATCACTGATCCAAAACCAAATCCAGACTTGGACGAATTCTAGGAGTGGGAAATGCATACGATTCATCGAGCACGGAAGCAATCAACAACAACATCGAAATCAACGAAAATCGGTCATAGATGGCTAGAAGATTCGCTGAGTTAAGTTTTGAAAAACCCTAATTGGGTAGAATCAACAGAGAGAATGGAAACGGTCGCGAGATTCGATTGGAAAGATGTGCAGAGAGAGAGAGAGTGTGGAAGGAAATGAAGAAGAGAAGTACCTGAAGAGAGAAGAATATGGCGAACGCAGAGAGTAGAAGGATCGCAAGATCTCGCTTCCTCATCTCTCTCTCTTTCTGTGCTCTCGGTCGGTCGGGCGCAGCAAGAGGACTGACAGGAACTTAAAGAGGAGATTTGAGGTCTGCTGCAATGGCTCGCTCAAGCTTCCAGTTCGCGTGTAATAGCTGCAACGCAATCTTACTCCGTGAGTCAATATGGTCGGGCCGATATTAACGGTCAGGATTTACTCTACTGGTGGGCCCACTTTGATTCGGGCAGTGGATCAAGATTTCAAGATACTTCTAATGAGTCCGGACGATACCATCAATATGACATTATGATCATATATCGTGGAAACGTGTTTATTACAGGATGCCAAACAAACCCTAAATAAGACTCTAAACCTTAATTAGATAGGAGTGGGTCTCAATGCCCCATTAATTACATGGCAAAAACATAACTCATGTTCATATTAGTAGCAATGCCACATCATTGTTTTATATATGAGCAGGGCTCTCCTAAGCTGCATCTTAGCTTATCCTAAGCTAAAATAGAGCTGGTCTTACAAATCAAACTTGATTATATCTGTTTTTTGCATAATGAAACTAAAAAATCCAGTTCTTATTGAATTTATCTTGATTTTGGAGACGTTCATCATCCAAAAAACATCATATTCGACTTTGATTTTGTGGGACCAGCTATTTTTCAGCTTAGGATAAATTAAGTTGCACCTTAGGAGAGCTGACCCTTTTATATATATATATATATATATATATATATATATATATATGGGATGAGATTCATCTAATGCAGTCCAAATTATCTCTATATGGGCCCCATGATGATAATACCTTCTGTAAATCTGCTGAAAAGGCCCTTTATAATAGAGGCTATGGGAAGGAAAAGAAAAGCATACCCTGAAAAATTATTAGTATTCAAATTTTTATTTTTGTGGACATCGTGCCAATGGGTCACCCAGTCTTAGCTTGTTAAGGTATGAAACCCTCCTCATCTTGCACTTGATCTCATTAGGCCCACCTCTCATCGGAGTTGCACCCTTGCCAATTCAATCTAACGATAAAAAGGTGGTTTGACCAATTTAAAATGAGGTGATGACATATGGGGCTCATTGCATGGAAGTTGAAGCTCCACGGCAATGCGTTCAATACGACACAAAATATATCAAGCAGAGTGAAAGGACACCATCTGGTGATAAGAGTCCAGTGACTGTATTTTGACATGTAAGTCCCAAGGACTTGTTTGTGTAATGAAAGATTCGGTGTGCTCCAAAAATTCATCGCTCCAAGACAAATAGGTATCCTTCATTTCCATCCAATCCCATCGAAATATATTGTCTACCAAAGAAAGCCATATTTCTATTGTATAAATTTTTTGTCCCGCAAATGCGCCCTTTTCTTCTAGGATTCCATCTGTTCGCAGGAGAGAGACGAGACATGCCAATGTTGTGTCCCTTGTTTATTGCACAAGCAAATGCATCTTAATCTAAGCCACTTAAATTTTGGATCGAGCATTAGTCTACGAGCCTGTTTGGTAACAAACGAGGAATTTATAGATTTGATGATTCTTCACGACCATTGAAACAAGAATTCTTCACTGGAAATTTATATAATTGATGATTCTACATTGATATTGGTGTGTATTGATGCATATAGTTGAAAAAATATGATTTAGTGTGCAAATCCACTTAAATAATTATTTTCAAATCTTATGGGGGTAGTTAGACTTGAAAATCCTAACGAATGAAAATTTTTATTTGTCCAAATCCTCAGAAATTTATAATTGCCAAACATTAATTAATTATAACAATTTTTGAAAAATTGTTGCCAAATATGGGGGTATTGATGCATATAGCTGAGAAAAATATGATTTAGTGTGTAAATCCACTTAAATAATTATTTTCAAATCTTATGGGGGTAGTCAGACTTGAAAATCCTAACGAATGAAGATTTTTATTTGTCCAAATCGTCAGAAATTTAAAATTGCCAAACATGAATTAATTATAATAATTTTAGAAAAATCGAAAATCTTTTCCCTCAAAACCATATCTTAAAAAAAAAAAAAAAAAAAAAAAAACCATCACTCGTAGAATAATAAAAAACAATCATTACTTATTTTGAGGCTTTTTTGTATTTTCAGTAGTGGGCCACGCGCAAATGATTCTCACGCATTGCTCGTGGGCCCGAGCTTCCACCATCCGGACTCCTCCAAACTGCTAAAAATCGCCCGCCACACAACACCACAGTCAGTTCCTTGCTTCTACTTCGCACGCGCATCGATGGCAGCTGCCGTCCGTACAACCCCACCTCCATGGGCTTCCTGGCCCAACCACAGGAAGCAGGATCACCGTCCACCTGTCTCTTTCTTCTTGAATCCAAACCCCCACGATCCCAACATCACCAATCAACGGTCCGGATTTTCCCTGCGCCAAAGAGGCATTACGCTCTCTGCAATCTCAGGCTCTTCTGGTATTCTCTCTCTATCTATCCCGTTTGTTTTTTTTTTTTGGGCAAAATTAGAGTGTTCGTCTTCCACCGAGGAGCACTTCTGTGGCCGATTCGTCAAACAGAATTATCAACATGAAATAGGTGGGAAGAAGGGGGCCTTCTTTGGTGCTAAAGTGTATCCTAATCTGTGTTGTGTGGAAGTTTCATTATTGATGTTGTTTCTTATATGGGTTTTGCATATGCATGAACAGGAAGTTCATCCAAGGTCATATCTGAAGATCCCACAACTTTGTTGGAAGGGGTCCGAGTGTTGGATTTAAGTGGAAAACCACTTCCAATTACCAACTTGTGGAATGATAGGAAAGCTGTAATTGCATTTGCTCGCCATTTCGGGTATTTTTGAGTAACCTACACATCATATGTTTATTATTCTAAGTTGCTATAATTCATGTTTGTTCAAACTGCGTTGGGAGCAGCTCAAAGTAAACATGACATGTCTCCTTTCAATTTTTCCTACTTATTCCAGATGTGTTCTTTGTCGCAAGCGTGCTGATTTTCTTGCATCTAAAAAGGTAATGAAAACATCTAATCATCATCATCATCATTAAAGCCTTGTCACTTAGGGTCGGCTATACATCCATTCCCATCTATCTTGAGTCAAGTCATCAGAAAAGTTGCTACGATTTGAATTCATTTTTACCAACTTCATCCATGTACTTTTCTGCATACCCGCACTTGGTGGATTATCAACCTGGATAGTCAAACTTTTCCATGCAGGAACATCTAGTCCAGGAAAGAAATCCTGGCGTGTGGAGATGATTTTAGTGAGAGTATTAGTTCTTATTATTCCTCTTTCCCCACCTTTTTTTTTTTTTTGTGATCAGTTCTTATTATACTTCTAGTTCACTCTGGCATCTATTATGGAGGAATGAACTTTTGAAGTTATGAAAGAATACTTCCTGTTTCAAATTTTTTCTTGATGGATCCGGTGACTACCAATGGGGTCCCTATTTTATGGTCCTCTCGGGTGGATCATCTGGCGGGCCCCACTATGCATTTCCGCACGTGAGCTGTTGAGTGCAAGAGCTTTAGGAGAGGATTCTCTCTGTGTGTGTTTTCATTACTAATCAGATATTTGACTGGCTAATTTATATTTTAACTTCATTGATGAGATGTATTTCACCTGGATCAATTGTAGTTTATCTGTTTCACTTTTTTTTAAGGGTAACAGTAACTTTATTGGATTAAAAGGAAACACTGCAAAAAAAAAAAAAAAAAAAAAATCAAAAGAAAAAACAAGAAACAAAAATGGGGAATATAAAACCCCAAGGCATCAGAAATTGATGCCACAATAATAAATCCAACAGCACCAGCCAATAAATCCATTCCTTGCCATGACCCAAAAAACAATTCTCTGACAAGCCTTCTGGCCACCTTTGAAGAACCAAGCTTATCTTGGATAACTATCCTATTTCTCTCTAGTCAATAGACAGAGCAACCAGTAGTGTAGTGTACAACCCCATATACTATTAACCTTGTCTTTGGGAATCCAAATTGCCAGTGATCTAGTAACAAGAGGTAATATGGAAAAGCCCAACTAACCCCAAACAGCCTAAGCAAATAATCCCACACTTGCCTAGCTAATGGGCAATGAAGGAATAGATGAGGAACATCTTCGATAGCCTGATAAGTGATAACACAACTGACAGACATTCACCAAGAACTCCATATGTTTTTTCTTGGGAAGATTATTCAGAGTAAGGATCCTATCTTACTAGCCATCTAGCAAAGTGATAATACACCAGGAGGTCCCAATGTTCTATAAATACACCCAGCCCGAAGAGCAAGCACTATGACCAGATAAATGCAACTGTGATCTCTAATTTTATTTTGTCTCTATTAGACAGATAGCTAATATGTGTTGCTCTTTATCTTTTTCTTTTTTGTTCTTCTTATGAGTGGCAGTCTTATGCTCAACGATTTACAGGATATAATGGATGCTGCTGGTGTGGCACTTGTTTTGATTGGACCTGGTAGTGTTGAACAGGTGTGTCACGGCAAAGGTTACATAACTGCTTATTAGGAAGTTTGTAATTCATATGCAGAGATATCTGAAGATATAATCTCCTTCTAGCCAGCAAACCTTTAATATTTATGAAAATAAATGCATTATATCTCACTTAGAAGACCAAATTGTCAACATTTCTAACAAATACTTACAGCTTGATCATTTGGTAAAGTGATTTTTAGCTTTCACTCACATATTTAGGATGGCTGGGAGTGGGAGGTGGTATATTGGCTGGAAGTGTTGTACTTTGCTTGAAGATTTACTTCTATATGCCTTTTCCTCTTTAATACACGAATAATGTGAATGGAGAAGTTAACTGCACTTGGGAATGATCGTCACACCTTTTCACTTGCATTTACCAAACATGGTAAAGTTGACAATAGATATTGTGTGTTTTAGTTATGATGTTGGACTATAGAAATTGATATGTCCTAGTTATCAGATGAATCAGAGCTGATCCACTAGATTATGCAAGTCTTTGGTTGTTGTATTTTACAGTTTCAGAGATTACAAGAAAATGAGCAGGTGCTTTTGATTTGACTTTCTATCTCACATGTATTCCTACATGGGATTTCTTTATGCCGAGATCTGGAGTCTTTTAAAAATGTAAGGGCTGGCCTACATGATTGAGTAGTGAGGAGGGACCATTGAGAGAATGAGTTATGCATTTATTTAGCTCATGTGATTGTGATCATTAGGATATGTGTTAAGATAGTATTGAGGTAATAACTTGTTATGGTCTTAATAAAGCTCCATAGGATTTGGATGATCCTGGTGGATTCATATTTCCTCGTTTATCTCTTTGATTTACATTCATTGAATCCTATATACAGAACATTCCAATGTATTTTAATAGATATTCTTTGACTACTTTCAATGACATGGTGAAAACATTTTCCCCAGTAAATTTTTTTAACATAACCAAGTCATGAGCATGGCTCCTCAGTTTATTTTTAACAAAGGGGCATTTGGTGGAAGCTCTGGATAGTTGGTAGAGGGCTAACAGAGGAAAGAAGGACCATTAGAAATTCATATAGCTTTGTTTCATTTCACATAGTGAACATGGCATATCCACATTAGGAGGGAACTGATGTTTCATAAGAGCTAGCTGATCCCAACGTCTGCACAAGTTTGCATGAATTCTTACACAGCTGGGTTTCCATTCTGCTTCTAGTAGGGTTGAGCAGAATAGTAGAACTTATAAAGCTGATGGAAATAGATTAGATAAGGCTGCGATGATGATTACAGAGATGATTGTGGTGTTGATACTAAGCCCTTACTTCCATACTACTTAATAATCAGGGTAGGTACTTAACTGAAATTTGTTGAATTAATGAATACAGAGTGGTCTAGTTCTCTGAGAATGGATTAGATAATTTATACCGACTGTAGATTCTTTTGTCTATTAATTATAATATAGGTAACCATTTCCAAGTGAAAATTTTAAGTGATATGTACATTGTAGGTGAATCCATTTTATGATTGTAGGCAACCAAGATAGATGGAATGAGGCTCAGAGGAAGTTGTTTATACTATCTAATATCATCGACAAGGGGAAGTTAAGATATAGATTTGTATTATTACATGCAGCTCCTCTGCTTGTGGCCATTAAGTCTATGTAAATGGCACCCACATTGACTTTGTCTTTTATGGGCTGCTGGCTCCATTTTGTATCAACTGAAGTGACTCAGCCTCTTCAATCAACAAATCTTGATAAAAGATCATCCAGGCCATGGATGATATATGAAAAGTGGATAGAAACTTTCTAGTTCTTCTGGTTCTTAGGATATAATTAATTTTAATAGTGATTACTCATTTTTCGTTTTTCTAGGCTTGTTGGTGGGCCTTGGCATAAAAGTTGCAGTAGTGAAAATCATATCTTTTTCTTAGCATTGAATTTAGGAAGATTAATCCTGTGAATGCATTTCATAGTTAAGATATTTAGGGTATATTTGTGTGACGAGAGGATTTTGCGAGAGAGGAAAATTTGTTTTGATTTCCGTGCAACTCACTATTGCATTGTTTTGTGTGACACATTTTCCTTGCAGAAAGGGGAAAAAAAGAACTGATTTTCCTTGATAGAGAGGATTCAGATTTCCTATGGGAGCCGGAGGGGTAAGAATGTGGGATTCCACTCTCCCAATGGAAACAAAAATCTGTGGACCGCAGAATCCTCTCGTTGCACAATGAAGTCCTTAGTAAACCTGTTAGAAATTTGACTTTGTCTGTTGCTTTCTTATGTGCAATTTCTGCTTCTATTTCTAGCATTTATAGATTCAAGCATGTTCTAATTGTTTTGCTCTACTGGTTTAGGCAAAGGCATTTTCAGTGCAGACAAAATTCCAAGGAGGTATGTTTTTTGAACAACCTGAGTATTGTTGGATGCATATCATGGTCATGAAAACTAGGGTTCCTTCCAGTTTAATTAGGTGAATGTGGGAATCTGGGACAAAAATTCTTTTATCATCATCATGGAATACTTGTGTGTTAAAAAGGGGACCTGTGTGGTTCCTATATTATTGTCTTTCATGTTTCTCCTATATTATTTTCTTTCATGTTTCTCCTATGTTATTGTCTTTCATGTTTCTCAGAAGAGTTCATAATCTACATTCCAAGTTTTCATTTCCTCAAGTCAGAATTTCTAAGTGTGGTTCAGTATCTTTGATACCCGGAAAGCAAGCTCAAAACTGAATTTTCCTTGACACTGTATTCTAAGAGCATTTGGATGCGTGCCTGTGTCTGTGCAGGTTTATTGGGAAAATTCAGTTTCAGGAAGTTTCATTTTAGATGAATATACAAATTAGCGGGGTCTCTGGTTTGTATGGACCCATTAAACTCACTTTCTTCTCTAGAGATTCAACTAGCTTAAAATTACATTGAATACATTATCTACAGAAAACTGAGGAGACTGCCAAAAATTTTGGATGGTTTTTTGCTGAAGCTTTTAAAAACAACAAAATGGCGAAGCGACTATTTTTCCAAGAAATCTTTCGGGCCAAATCACATTTTCCCAGAACAGTTACTTTCCCTGAGAAGTGTTTCAAATGATCAATTGTGCCCTTAATCTTGAATGTTCGCTTGGATTACTTTGGATCCTACACATTTGGGATCTTATCGAAAGCATATATGGCCTTCGTCACTAACGGGCTTTCTTACTATTTCCTAGATTTCATTTGTATACTAGCCTTAATTGTCATACATCTTTCCTTTAGCACCGTAAATGAAGTTTATTCATCTTTTGTTGCAGAAATTTATGCAGATCCCAGCCATTCATCATTTAAGGCTTTAAATTTTGTTTCTGGGGTTTCAACCACATTTACCCCATCGGTATGATCTGCATTTTTTTCTATTTTTTATTTTATTTTTATGGTCAAGAAATAGGCTAGATGCAAGGAATGTGTTGTATAAATTGTTGATAATCAGAAACACCAAATGCTCGAGCTAGTAGTGCATGGCATAACAATGTATATCAACACCCCATCTCGAATGGGAAGCCGTTTGAATTCGAAACCCAACAGACGGACCAAACCAGACAAGGCAGAACAGACAAATGGAGGTAACATGCCTCCCAGGGGTTTCAAACTTGTGATCCCTGGCTCTGATACAATGTTAATAAACAGAAACACCAAAAGCTTGAGCTATTAGTCAACGACATAACAATGTATATCAATATAGATGAGGTTTGTTCTCCTAGAGTTGAAATAGGTAATTGAGATTTTAGCATTCGGCAATTACATCTTGTATGGCGTACTGACGTTACTCTAATGACATTTTAGGCGGGATTAAAGATAATTCAGTCCTATATGGAAGGATATAGACAAGACTGGGGACTTTCTTTTCAGAAGGACACTGTGGCTAAAGGCGGTTGGTATGTGACGCATCTACTATGAACAAATCCTTGGTCATACATCACATCTGTTTTAACATTTTTTTCCAACATTTTTATTTTGATCTGTTAAGAGCATGGATAATAAATTTAGTTGAATTCATAAATAAGTAGGCCATGACACTCAACGAATAGGCATGGAAGATATTAAGAATTTTCTTTTCACACATGATCCGTGGTCTACAATACACATAGAGGAGAATTTTTATGGTTGCATATGCTCGTGAGAACCTCAACTTCTTATTCCAGGCATTTGTAGGATGCTTTTATTTTTCTTTCTTTTCTTTTTTCTTTCTTTGTTAGTCATTTTTAAGTTCCTTAGTAGATTGATAAACTTTCCACTGGAAGGAGCAGAGGAGAAACACTTTATATTTTACAGTTCTCATTTGTAGAAACTTTTAAGTTGAGATTTTCTCACTTTTGTGTCCTGCTTCAATATCTCATTCCTGTCTACATTTCCCCATTTTTACCCTTATGTTTAAGAACTGCTAATTTACCTCTCTCAAACTTGATACCATTGCTTCTGTGCCCCTCTGTTGTGGTCCAATTGCATTTGTAAATCTACATCTGTTCAGCTACTTGTATATCCAGTTCAACAGAGGTGGCATTATGCTGAACATGCCATTGGTGTTCCAAAAAATACATTTGGTTTGCAAATTGCTTTTAAAGAAGCAGCAAGGCCACTTGCTTCAGCTATTGTATGAATTTTTTATGCTAAAATTTTTAATGTAGGCAACATAATTAGTAAGTGGTGGCACTGAAATCACCTTTTTCACCAGATCAAGTTGCAATTAAATGTTTTCTTCAAGAAAAAAGAGTCGAGATTTGAATTAGAATGAGATTTTTCACTGCTTCCAAAGCAGCAGGGAAGCAAATGCAGCCTAATGCAGTCATATGAAGCAACTCACATAAAGTACATAACATACATTGTAATGGATATGATGGATCACCCAGACTTCATTGGCTTCTGTTTTATGATGCAGTCGTCAGAGTAAATTTTCACGGAAGAATAGTCAGTTTGTTTGTAAAGTTGCTAACAGTTTGTAGTCTTAGAGGCTTATTTGTTGATGCTGAAATATTTGAATATATTGTTTGATGTTGCCATTTTACTTTCATTCTAAACTGGCAGACTGCGGACTCATGCCTTTTTTATATGTCCCTTTTTTCTATTTCACTTATTTTGAACTCAATGTATTTATGAGCTGTGGTGACTCTTGATTCAGGCAGCAAGGAGGAATTCTTGTTGCTGGCCCTGGTGTAAGCAACATCTCATACATCCATAAGGTGAAATTTTTTTGTTTTGTTTTTCATCTTACTTTTTTCACATGCACCAATAACAAATGCAATTTGGTCATTTTCCATTATAATGGCAGAGTTAGCCAAAAAGTCTTTACTCTGGAAGAAACAGAGGCATGCTGATATCTACCTGGATTCTCCCATAAACTGAGCCTTGAAAACTGCACTAAGTCTTGCATGCATGCAGCACCAGACAATTACATTTTCTGGCATGAAGCACCGGACAATCTTATTAAGTTAAATATTTGACTGCTACTATGTCTACAGATGATTCAAAATCTCTAGCATGCACTTCAATTTCTAGTGCTTGTAAGAATAACAATTATTCCTTAACTGTTTGGTAATTTTACCGTAAAGTAAGAGTTAAGTAAAGCCTTCATTTTCCAAACAAGAGGTTACATAAAAAACACTTTAATTCAAATTTTCCTCCATCTTTAAAAAAAAAAGTCAAAAAGCAATTACTTTTATCCACTAAAATACAAAAAAACTACACTTTCTATACAAAAAGTCAAAAAGATTCCATTCCAAAGAGCTTAAAACAAAATACCATCATAACCGACATATATTTTATTCCCTCTTGATTTGATGCTTTACTTCACTTCATTTCACTTGGTTTTAAAAGTATAATTACCATTACGATTTTTACATCACTAGATTCATATGATGAGAAAACAACTTCATTGACAGAGCTTCTAATGATCGCTATGTTTTGCTTTTCATGCTTCTTTAATTTTTGTCGAATTGGACTTGAGTTAGCTATCAAAATTCCTGATCAGATTAGCAAAAAAATTGCACAAATTTGCTCTACTGAGAAACAACGTGTTAAAAAATCTAATTACATGATGTGGAGTCTTATTCTTATTCTTCACATTAGATGGTCTTGGCATTGTTTCTGAATGCATGACTGAATAATATTTTTTTGATATTCTATCTGTTGCTTAATGAAATCGGGATTTTGATTGTTTTGATATTCTCTGTTGCTTAATGAAATTGGGATTTTGTTATCATATCCATTTGATTCTATTGTTGTTGTCTTCTTGTTTCTGAATTCTGATATGTCACTGTATTCTTTGAGTCAATAATTGAAATTTTAAGTTTGAAACATTTATAAATGAGGAGCTTTGCATGTATCATGATCCACTTCTTTTATGTGTTTTCTACTGTAAAACCAATTTTAACTTTCTATGGTATCATTAACATTTTCTTTAACAAATTATTGTGCAGGACAAGGAAGCTGGAGATGATCCAGATATTGAAGATATACTGAAAGCATGTTGTTCATAAGAGTTCATAGATCTGCTTCATATAATGTATTTTCATGTTCTAGCGATGACTGAAAGATGATGTGCTCATATTAACTTTTTTGAGAAGACTGCAATCCTAGTTCCTCGCTTTGTGACCGGGCGTTGTATATTGACATGGTCTTCATACTGATGAATCTTAACTCTTAAGCACTATATTTTACAGATCAAATCTGGACCAGCTGACATCTATTCCTAAACACATCAATGATTGTATAATTGTACACTTGGAGTCGCATTGATATCCAAATGTTCGTCATGCAGTACTCACAATGGATGGAACACACCCCAAAGTCCAATTGGACATGACTAATCTTTCATCTAGAAGCTTTTGTAGCAACAATTTGGTGCTCTCTCTCTCTCGTGCGATATATATATTCTCAAAAACTCTGCTATCTCAAAAGGAGAGTTTCTGCCCTTATTTAGTAGCTAATGATTTAAGAAAATCTATAAAAGATCTACATTTGTACGAGAATATTTGATGACACGTGTCACACTTTCATTGGCTAAAAAAGTTTTTTTTTTTTTTTTTTTTGTGTGTGTGAAAAACGCCGGAGGAGTTTTGTAGCGTAACTCATATATATATATATATATCTGTATTTATTTATTTATTTATTTATAAGCTCTCCTAAGCTTGAGCTTAGGATAAAGTAAGCTCAAGTGTGTGGTAGGGCCAACATAGAGATACGGGGATTTAAAGGACTCCCTCGGATAATCCTCTCTACAAAAAAATAAGCCCTAACCTTGATTTTTATCATCTCATATGTGTCCAAAAGTTTAATGGTCATTAGTCCATTCGGATCGATACATAGTTGATCTAACGGTCAAATAAATTCGGATCTGACCGAAAGTTGGTGGACATGTGCAATTTAGGGGGGTTATAGTTTGGTCCATTTGGATAGACCAAAGGTGGGCCCCACAAGTATGAGCTTACGAAATTTTATTCTAAGCTCGAGCTTAGGAGAGCCTTGCTCGCGCGCGCGCGTATATATATATACACACACACATGCGCGCGAAGAAAATTTATGACTTGGATCTATCCATCAATGACAGCCCACGATTTACCCCATTGATTAGGGTGTTACTTGGGTCGGGCCTTGAGTTGAGCTTATTCAGGTCAGGCCCTCGGGTCAGGTTTAGGTTTGACAAATTTGACGTATCTATCTTACATATAAACATATATCTATTATACTAGTATACATTAGTATTTACACCTGCAATATGAAGCGTATCCATTTAAATCATGTACCATTTGAAAAGCAAACCAACACAAAAATTTGGGCACCCAACTTCACCAAGGCGAACCATTCTCAACCCAAATCCCACCTCAAGTAGAGGATTTAAAGTTCATTGAGGTTTACTCAGGTACCATTGACGTTGGTCCAGGTTTGGTTTTACCTAATCACAATGCCGGTCAGGCTTGGGTCAAGCCAATACCCTACCCGACCCATATCAGATGATGCTGCTGGATGAGCTACCTCACATGATGTCACCTTCCCATCTTTTGTCTTGCTCATCTGTTGCATGTCAAATATTAAATAGCAGTAGCCTTTTGAAGTTTCTGAAGATGAAGCTGATGCAATTTTGTAACAGTAAAGCTTTGGGGGACAGCTCGATCGTATCTCAGGTCATTGGTAGTTGGTACTGAATTCCATCACCTTTATCATTCTTTAATCTTCTTCTCATTTGACCATTGTCTGATCTTTCACATAAAATATTTGACTTTAAGATGCTGTTGTTTTATTAAATCCAACATGTAGAAAAGGATAAATATTCTTCATTTCTTGGGCAACCTTTTGTTCTATGCTTTGTTTGAGTGGTTTGAGTGGAATGTTCCTATATAAACACTTGAGGAAGATGTTGGATTTTCAAACAGCTAGCAGATGCATTGCACCGATAAAAGTAGAATAGTGGAAATAGAATCGTTGAAGAGATTTTAGGTCTCAATTTTATTTTAGCATTGACTTGACTTCTTCCAAGTTCCAAATCCTTGAACTGTCGTTTAGATGATAAATGATCACAAATTTCTTTTCTTTGAAGTTGAATGAGATCCTCAGCTATCTTGTCAACTGAGGATATGATTCCGAACCAACTCCTTTTAGTGCCACTTTTAGAGAGAAATAACCTGGGAGTGTCCTGTTGATGCACCTAAATTCTCTATATGCTCAAACCCCAGCTAGCATTTCAAATCTCATTAGTTCAACAGGATTAGGAAACATGAGGGCCATTTGAGATGAATTTGAGCATGCACAAAATTCTCACCTACAGGTACGTCGCTTTATGTGGCATACTAACTCTGCTATGTGCAATAAAACTTAGCAAAAATCAGGTTGAATGGACATCAATTAGCTTCAATATAAGGGCGCAACATCCATGGTTAAAATAGAACTTTTTATTTAACTCCAAGGGGTATCTCAGTTGGTGTAGGACTACGGTTTGTATCCGGAAGTTATAGGTTTGAAACTGTACAACCACATTAAGCTATTGGAGAGTTTACCCGACTTCCTTCTGAGCCCGGAGGGATTAGTTCAGACCAAAGAGTTGGAACCCTCCGATAGCAGCAGTAATAATAAAAAAAAAAGAGTAGAACTTTTTTTTTGGTTCATGATTCATTAGGTCAATTGGGATGTGCCCTATAGTAAGAAAAAAAAAAAAAAAAAAAAAGAAAAAAAAAGGCAAGAGAGTATCCTGCTCCTCTAAGCTGTAGAATGTCCATATTGATTATATTCTGACTTTCCTGCACAAGTCATATGGCAGGATTTTGAATTGTCCTGAAATTTGATAGACTCACACATCATTTGTAGAATCGTCTACGTAGGAACGAGTGCAAGACCCCGTACGTGGACGGCAAGAATTTCTCATCCATGTGGTACACAAACGCAAGACCCCATGGAATTATATGCATAGAGCCATAATAGATTGAAATTCCTAGAGGTAAAAAGCATCCATTTTGACAGACGAAAGTAAGTAAAACCATAAACTGTTAATGCAAGAACGTGTGCAAGAAAATTCATTATATGGACTGAATTGCTTGAGGCCTATTATTAACATCCCACACTACTCATCAGAAAAAATGAAAAGGATGTTAGGTAATTTGCCGATTGCAAGATCCTGACCGTCCATCTACTGATATCAATTCGATAGTCCTTAGTCCCCAGCTCCCAACCAACAATCCTAAATGGCGGGTTTTTCTAATATTTAATAGGTGTTGGGTTGGTGGGCCATCTGCCAGCAATTGCTGAGCCGTTCATCTGTCACTGTCCAGATTGCAGAACCTTTCAAAAGGGTGGTTGACTTGCATTCAGGCTCTTCTGGCTCTTCATGGAATGGCCCAAAGCCCCAAACCGGTGCAGGGTGCAAGCTCTAGGTCTCTCCACATGGGACATCAATAACTATCCTTAGCTTTGTTTTGGTCGTTTTATAAGGACTGGTGTTGTTTCTTTGATTCCTAACAAACAAACCATAAATGAGAGATACTAGGAGTCTAGGACTGGTTGGGGCTCTGATGATGGACATGGGGCGGTGGACCTGGATGGAGACCTTTTCCATGGGCCCATCATGTTGTACACGCATGCTCGGAAAGGCCGGTGGGGGACCCACGCAGAGTTGACCTGCGGCAGCCGACCTCGCCAGGTCAATTTTGAAATTGCCTTGGATTCCAATGTGCATAAACTTTCCTTTAATATAACTAATAAACAATCGTCCTACATCTTAAATCACGTCGCAAAATCTTGGTGAAATTCAGACATCTTTTTTTTCACCAAAAGTACTAGATCCTCTTCATGCTGTTCTTTTTGACATTTTCTATTTACTAAGAGTCCAAAATGCTTCTTGCTCCGATCGAGCTTCAACTCGCTGGTCCTCTCGTGTGGTTATTTTCTCTCTATCACAAAATAACCACAAATAAAGTAATCTCCCCCTCCTAAGATGCATATCTACAAGTTTGAAGATGATCAAATCACTATTACACTGAAAGTACTAGATCCTCTTCACGCCGTTCAATGTGCATGAACCTATCCTTTAATATAATTAATAAACAATCGTCCTACATCTTAAATCACGTCGCAAAATATTGGTGAAAATATATATATATATATATATTTTTTCTTTCAGATATCTTCTTTCTCACCAAAAGTACCAGATCCTCTTCATGCCCTTTTTTTTTTTGACATTTTCTATTTTACTAAGAGTCCAAAATGCTTCTCATGCTGATCGAGCTTCAAGTCGTTGGTCCTCTCGTGTGGTTATTTTCTCTCTATCACTAAATAACCATAAATAAAGTAATCTCCCCCCTCCTAAGATGCATATCTACAGGTTTGACGATGACCAAATCACCATTGGACACACTTTGATCTTAAATTTATTCATAAATAAGACCTTATGGTTCATTTATTGTTTGGATAACTTGAGTTACATTTAAGTAGTAATTTTTCTTCTTTGTCATGAGCCCATGACCAACTATATGGAATTATTTTTACAGCTAAGGTAAGTGCAGGTAACCAAATTCCTTAGATCTAAATAGAACCCCTTGGGAACCCAAATATGGATGCTCACTCAAATTATCATCTCAGGGCATCAAAATACTCAGGATTAGAGGAAATATCATGTTAGGTTGTTTTTATGATGATGAATTGATGATCACCTCAAGTTGGGAGAGGAAGCTGGAAGAACCTTCAATTAGGCATGAGATCATGCAAAAAAGTTTTGTGTATATTTAGTTGCAATATATTTTCTTTTTTTGTATTATTGATGTGAAAAACTTAAGCAAAGTCGAGCAAAAGTTCAACCCCACCCAAGCAAAAATACTAAGTCCGCCACTGTGGAACAGGGAACCTTCCATCTGCATGCCATGGGTGGACTTTGTGGATTTCTGAATATTACACAAAGGGTCTTGTACAGCTAGGACAGATGATCAGGTGGCCGGAGTGCCCGTCTATAGCCAATGAAAGTGTCCTAGTAGAATCCAATGTGTGCTCGAACTTAAATATAATTTGAGCTGTCTGATGGTGGGCCTGACATGATTGTGATCTAATCTTAAGAACAAAAACGTTACTTTATCCAAAACCAATCGAGATCAACCATAAATATGTCCTTGTTATTCCATGCAGAGCCTACAGCCACAGAGCTGAAAGTTGATAAGTCTTTGGCCATATTAGATTTTTTTTTTTTTTTTTTGCTAATAGGCTATATTAGAATTTGATTATCCTATATTCAGATACAAATGTGATACATTCTTTTCCAAGGATTCTCCTCTACGGCGGACCTACCCTTTCATGACCGGATTTGAAATTGCATGATATTTAAATGGCCTGAGCCTCTCTCATATATGTCTAATAAATAATTGCCCTACGTCTAAATATTGTTATCGCCCCACGTCACAAAACCTTGTTGAAAACACTCATCATCTCTTTGGACATCTTCTTCCCACCGAGAGTATCATATCCTCTTTGCGCGGATCACTTTCTATGAAGAGTCTAAGATCCTCGCACTGACCAAATTCTCATTGTCGGCTCTCTCATAGTTAGTCTCTGTTACCAACTATCCCTAAATAAAGCAATCTTCCTCTCTCTTCAAATGTAGTATAATCCTAATTACTCTATACCTAAATTTGAACCCTTAATTTTCAAATCCTAGTTTCAAACTCTAAATCCTAATTCAAACTCTAGGCCCTAAATCACCAAATCTAAGCATATCTATAAGTCCCAAGATGACCGAATTACCATTGGGCACATTTTAAACTTCAATTCATACATAAATCAGGCCTTATGACTCATGTTTGGATAACTTGATTTACATTTATTGACGATTTTTCTTCTTTGCAACGAGCTCATGATCATAGGAAATGATTTTTATAGCTAGGTAAGTTCAGGTAACCAAATTCCTTAAATCCAAATAAAACCTCTTTGCGAACCCAAATTGGGTACATGGGTGCTCACCCAAATCATCGTTGCAAGTTATCCAAACACCTATGATTAAAGGAAATGTTATCTTAGGTTGCTTTGATAATGATGAATTGATAATCACTTGAATTTGGACGAGGGAGTGAGAATGTACTTCAATTGGGCAGGAGATCTAAGCATGGAAAAAGATTTGTATTTATTTAAATGAAATACATTTTTCGTATTGTTAATATGAATAAAAAAGGTTAGCAAAGTCAAGTAAAAGTTTAGCCTTCAATTGGGCAGGAGATCAAAGCATGGAAAAATTTTTGTGTCTATTTAAATGCAATACATTTTTTGTATTGTTAATGTGAAAAAAAAGTTAGCAAAGTCAAGTAAAAATTTAGCCCCACCAAAGTAAAAATCCTGGATCCGCCACTTATTCTCTTTCTCAAATATTCGGATTCGAGAACAATAAAAAAAAAAATAATGGCCTTTGGGCTTGAAAGCCTTCCAATTCTCACTAGTGCTATTAACAAATTTTGTTCTTCGCAGGGCAATGGATAGGTGTTGTGGTTTATGATGGCATGGAGGGGTCATCCCAGTCCAGTGTTGGAGGCATGATGGAAAAGGACAAAGAAATCCAGCTGGGCCGAAAGTGCCCCCTGGAGCTTGTGAAAGTTCTATAGAGAGGCAGTTTTGATTGGCTTAAATGAATGTTATTTTTCCATTTTGCAAAATTCAAAAAAAAAAAAAAAAAGAAGAAGAAAGAAACTTAGATACGTCTTGACTTGGCCAACCCAACTGAATGAAGTGAGTCTCATGAGTTGCTGACTTTATGCCCTTCCAAGTCATTCAAGGAAAAAACAAACTTATTAAACAGGTGAGGATGAAAGGCTTGAAATTAGTAGGCACATAAAATATTGATTTTCTTAGTATTTAATTTATTAGGGTGTTGCTTTTCCATCTCTCCTTGAGTCATTTTCATTATAAACGGCAAGTTATTTGATGAATATTTACGTTTAATTCTTCACTTTTAACCGTCCGTAGAAATACAGAATCTTCAAATACTTAGGAATTCAATTACATGAAATAAACCGGCCCTTTCGAACTCACGGTTAGAGGAATTATTTTCACGTTCATATTTGAGTTTCAGTTTCTTTGAGATTTTTTTTTTGTCTACTGCATTAAAACAAACTAGGCAATGGCCATGGCCGATACCGTGTGATTCTCGTCTGTAGGATTCAAATTGAACAGAAAATCTGATGGTGCCGCTATGGGGTCTACTCCATTCTCTCTCAGCAGCCCTTGGATAATGAAAGCATGGTGTGGCCCTTCATCAATAAGATAAGATTGTCTTGACTGTGCTTCAATTCTGTTATCACCTCACAATTCTGTTGGCAGAACAAAAGCCTTTACATTTGGGTTGGTGCTAATTCTGATGGATGAAATGAGTATGAAGGGCAAAGATTGGTTATAAGAGGGCACAGGTGGGCCACATAAGAGGATCATTCCTTAAAAGATTTGCATATATTTTTTTCTGTCCCTCTATATTCCTCATTATCTTGGTGTTTATTTCTTGACTTTTATTTTTCAGCTCCAGGGGTGGGTTTCTAAGCTATGACTGACATTTCTACATGTTAATTTGTATGGCTCACTAGAAATTAGTAAGTCTTGGTTAACTGGGTCCTTGGATTGCCCAAATTGTATCGTGATTAGAAATAGGTCTATTATAGTAGGTCTACTGTGATTAAGGAGTAGTGTTTGGGTGTAACAGGGTTTTAGCGTTGATATTATAAATAGAGACTCAGAGTCTCTAGGATGTACATATCTTCTTATTGCAAAGTGAATTCTCCCGTCCTCCCTATTGACGTAGGCAAAAAGCCGAACTACGTAAATCTCTGTGTTCTTGTACGTGATTGATCTCTTCTCGTAGGCTCTAGATCACAACACTACACAATGTTACCCACATTATTAATCAACTCGAATTGTACCACTACTTGGCCCCAATAAGAAACCAAACGGAGGATAATGCAGTAGTCCAAATGAATGGAACAAGTAGTAGATATTAGTATACATACAGTACCCTATAATGAAGAGAACAATGGAATTTTAGTGGAAGGTAAGGACTCAAAACTGATCTAACAAAAATTTAATATCAGATTACCAGTCAATCCATAAAACTTATACATAACTACGCAAGCATGGTGACTGCTGGATACAGGAATCCAAGTTACTGATCTATGCTTTTATCAAGTTCTCTTGCAAAATTGCTGGAAACTTTTTCTTACTCTTCATGTGTGTACTATTCCAGGCCACTCATTTTGTCGGCCACATACTAAAAAAACTAGGAAAATGTCTGATAGCTACAGCACAAGGTGAAGGTGATTTATTATTAAGATTGGCCACTACAGTATAGGGTGATGGTTACAAATGGCAAATTGTCAAGGAAGGAAGCAAAATAGAACTTCCCTTCCCCTCTTGGTTCATATTAGAGAGTTAGTCCCACTTGATAAGAAATCTAAACTAAGCCAGACTATCACTGACTTTCAGTTTGACACTGAGGTCCTCATTATGTCCTGTCCAACTAAGCTTCAAAACCCTAAAAGCAAGGATTAACTGGGTCTAATCAGGTGTGCCGTCCGTGAGGAAGTAGCCTATCCAGGGTACATGTCACTTATAACCTACACTAATGAGTAGTCTAAATCTGTATCATCACTACATGTCAAAAGCAATTTGGGGGTGGCAAGATTAGTCCAAATTTTGGATTAATGACCAATGATCAGTGTTAAATATAACCGACCGAACATTCTGACTGGCCAGCAGCACTTAAAAGAAGTTATATAAAAAACCACTCTGATTAGACGGTGATCAAATCAATCAACAAACTCAAGTTGGGATTTGTCAAATTAAATCATCTAAAAGCTAAACCGCATCTATAACGGGGCATATGAATTTTACGGTAATTCATGTTACGCCCCTAAAATTTGGTCGGATCCTTACTTGAATATAAGGGGGCTAATAGTTTTTAATATCATTTCGTTTCGGCAGAAATGGCCGAAATTCTTCGTTTCGGTCAAGTGGCAGAAACAAAAATTTCGGCCAAAATTTTTCGGTTTGAATTTCGGTCAACATCGACAGAAATTCAAGATTTCGGCCAATTTCGGCCGAAATTTGGGATTTCGGCCGAAATGTAACTTTTCGGTCAAAATGAAATTTTACAAAATTAATTTTTTTAAAACTTTTTTTACACATATATTTTGTATTTCTAAAATTTTTACAAAATATAATTCCAAAAAAATTACTATAATGGATCAAATCTATATTTATTACTTTTTCTATTTTTTTACTTATATATGTATATATATTTTGTTATATTTTTCCCGAAATGTAAATCCGAAAAGTTTTGCCGAAATTTCGAATCGGCCGAAACTTTTCATTTTACAAGCTAGAGTGAAATAAGATCCAAAACAATATTAACAACTATAGAATCGATATCAATTAAAAATTTTGATATTATTACTTTGAGCCTACAATTTCGGGTGCATGGATACTGATGGACAAAAAAAATTAAAAAAATGGTCCCACGTTTGTCCAAGGTCATTCATCCACGTCAATCCAACAACCCCACGTCTGAAAAAGCGAAATCCAACGAAATTGCTGTAACAGGCGAAAAGTACAAAGATGGATAAAGAAAGGATTCTGACGCACGGAAAAGCAGAAAAAGTGCAACAAAGAAAGAAAACTAGAGAGGAAAGATCTGCAGAAATTTCTCCATCTTAGCCCAAGCAATTTGCCAATTTGGTATCATCTCAATTCTTTTCCCCAAAGTTCATAACCCCAAAACAGAAGAAGTCTTTTTAAGAAGAAGACAGACCCAACAAAATCATCAAGAAAGCAGTGTCCAAGGTTCCAGAATCCATGCCTTTTCTCCCAATTATATAAGATCAAAACCCAACAATATTAACAATCATTCAACAGTCACAATTAGAGAGTATGGGCTGTAGAAGTTGCAATTGAAATACAAACTAAAATTCACATGACCTTCTTCTCCCAGAAACAACAACCAACCCAGATCTACCAACTAAAGAAACAGATGTTATTATAGAGTTGCAATTTACAGAAAATAAGCAGATCTGATGTCTGCAAGTCACAAGATCTTGTTTACAGGACATGACCTTCTTACCTCTTAAAACAACAACTAGACCCAAATCTAGAAGTAGACTTTATTCCCCTGTAACTATAAATAGCCGTTACAGAGCTTTCACACAAGAAACTAGAAGCACTAATCCTCTGTAACATAAAAATAACTGATACAGAGCTTTCATACAAGGATTCGGTCCTTCCCAAACCCATCTTCTACCTACGGCACAACATAAAAACCAGAAACTTGGAAACAAAAGAAACAAACACATATAAAAGACGGAATCTTTGCCCTCTTCTACCTGCAACTAAAAAAAAGCAGCTCGAAGAGACAAAATCTCCGCAGACCCAAGTGAGGAAATCACGAAATTCCCAAAGCCCATGGATCAGGCAACTCCGGACTCCGACGAGCTGGATCTTGGAGGCGTAGGCACGGACGTGGACGTGGAGCCGCCGCCACCGCGGCTGCGTTCTTCTCCTTTTGCATTTCCAAATGGTTTTGCGAGTAACTTGGAGAGGGATTTGGAGATATCTTTAAAAATCATCTCTTTGATCTTCCCTCTCCTTGGGGGGATGCGATTCCCCACCGTTGGTTCTTTTGGGGGCTTGGGGGGTTGGAAAGACATGCCTTCCACTTAATTAGAGGAAGAAGAAGACGAAGCAGACAAAGAAGAAAGAGAGCCAAAGAAGAAGAAGAAGAAGAAGAAGAAGCAGACAAAGAAGAAAGAGAGCCAAAGAAGAAGAGACAGCAAGAACGTCTCCTCCCCGGGAGGAGAAAAACAAAAGTGCCTAAGAGGAAGCAAAGCAGTTAGTTATATAGGACTGTCCATGATTACTCAACCGTCCATCTGAAGGCCATCAACTAAAACAGTCAGAACACTGAGATCTCAGACGTTTTTCTTTGTAATTTCACATCCTGAGTGGGGCCCATTTAATTCGACGGTGCAGATCAAGTGGTAATGGGGCCAGCCATAAGCAAATTGATAGTGATTGCTAACGAGGGATCGAGGTTGCTTGAGCTACAAGCCTCAAAAACTTACCTCCCTGGTACAAACTAGTTACCTGAACTGCGTTGCTAAAACGAAGGAAAGTTTTGACTTTTACCACCTGTACCTTGTAAAAGAAACGGTTGAGTTTACTGTGACTGGAAAGCGGCTCCTGAAATAGGGTGGGGAACGAAGACAACTTTGCGTCAACGGTCTACGCAGCACAGTTGATCAGTTAGCATTTATGGCATGCAGCTGGCAAACTCTTATCCATGGTGGATGGAAAGTCGCTGTGACTTCATTTTCTCGTGTTTTTATCGTATGGTGGCCCCAAACTGATCTAAGATGCATGCTGCATTGACATTTTATGGTTCCATTTTTCTATAGCATGTCTGTGGACTATTGGCACTACTCCATATAGTTCTCAAATATCATATTGATTGGGGATTTTATTGTACATTAGCGGGGATGATAAAGTAAACTACCGTATTCTTAAACTAGCCTGCACTTCAGTGCTCTGCCAGCATGCTTCATATTGTGCTCCGTCATAGTTTGCTTTTAATCCGTGGTCGGCCATTGAATGATCCTCTATTTATGCTCCAACAGCTCAAGAATTGATCCCAGTCACTGTAGGTGAGAGTGGGACGGCTTTACTGGAGAACCATCTCATGTTTCTCGATTGATTGAGTGATTGAAGATTTTGGCCAAATGATATAGAGTGGTTTAATTTATTGATATAACCCGTCAAATTGGATGGCTAACAATGTTTGATCAGTTTAATTTTGCTGGACCACTATTTTATGAGCTTTAGTTGCAATTAGAGGGGCGTCTGGCTCTACAAACAATCTATGTGATGCACAAGTAATGGAAACTTCTCCTCGAGTTACTCCGAATATTTTAAACGTGAATCTCATGCAACTTTGTTCCAGGTTAGCAGCTGTAGGTGTAGGGATAGGTAAAAAGAAGACGACTGGAACAGGGTATTTGGCGTGTAGTTCAGGTCATTGGCAGTTAGTACTGAGTTCAATTGCTTTTTTCATTCTTTCCTGTTATTTTAATTTAACAGTTGTCTTGCGCGTCAAACGTCTACCTCAAAAGATGCTGTTTTTGTTCGCAAGTGGCCATGTGGCCTGAAAGAAACTATTGGTTCCCGATGGATGGAACTGAACTTACTGAGAATCTTTGTGTATTCGAACGTTTGATAGACCCCGCGAACTCTCGCTAGGAATGCTCTTAGATTTTTTAGATAATCAATTATGCGTTTCATCTCTCTTATATCGAGCAATCTTTAAGAATTGCGAATATTACGAACTCTGCCCCTCACAGAATCCCATGTCTCTTGACTAACATGGGAATTGTATCAAATCGGGAGTCAGCTCCTGATCCAAACTCTACGATGAAGAGTTTGATCCCCATCTGACCCTCTTAGATCAAGACATTTTGGGAGTTCATCTCCAGCATATCATGGGACTCAATCTAACGTGGGCCCCATAGCAATCAAGCCACACAATTTCTTCAAACATGGCCTGCACAAGATAGCCATGAAAGAGCCTCAACGGTCTATTGACTTAATCATAATGTGACGATTCCTTAATCTTTTCCATCTTCCCTGCATACTCATGAAATGACTTGAAGAGTTTGTTTTTCCGGTGTCTTTTATTATTGTTTGTATTTCTTAAAGTACCTTTACTCTTAAGATGAGATGAGATATTGGATAATCTTTGAAGAGATTAGTTGACCAGACCATTTCAAGTTCCTAGCCCATTAACTGTGGTTCACATGATTAAGGATCATATATAAATTTCTTCTATTTGATAGTGAATGAGATCATCAAACTATCTTATCAACTCAGGATTTCAGGGGATTAAAAAGAAGAAAGAAGAAAAGAAAAATCCCCTGAGGATATGGGTAATGAACGAACTCCTTTCAAAGTCCCCCGTTCGATGGAGACCATTTTGGAGTTTAGCTACCAAGTTTCTCCATATGCTCGAACCCCACTTGGCCATTTTGAATGTCAAAGGTGGGTCTAATTTCTAAACCCCGCCTAGCACGGTATCTTCTTTTAGTTTAAAATAGGACAAGTTGTGTGGTCAAAATTTTTTTCTTCTGCGATTGGAAGGTTCCCAACCCTTTACGCTGGACTAATCCATTTGGACCCAAAGAAAAGCTAGATAAACTCTCCTGTGGCCCAGTGCGATAGTGCAGTTTCGAACCTACAACTTCCGGGTGCAAACCGTGGTCCTAGGCCAACTGAGCTACCCTTGGGATTAATGTGTGGTCCAATTAGACATGTAAATTTGGGTGGGCCACCAAAGCCCAGCCCAAAAAACCCGCGCCTGTAGTCAACAGCCTAGCACGGCCCGGTCCGAAGGCCACGCCTAGGCAGTGCTGGGCTAGGGCTGCTAGGCCCAAGGCAAGGCCCGGCATGACAAGGATAAAATCCATGCCGTGCTGGGCCTGTGCCCCCAGGCCTGCAGGCGGCCCGGCCCGACACGAAGCTTGAGGGCCCGTGTAAATCCATCATCTGGGTCTGTTTTGTTTTTCAGGAGGGGACAATGCCATTTTTCTCCTCTGAATGATGGGAGGTTTTAAATATTATTTAGGTGTCAAGTGGGACGACTCATGATTTGGTAACCTGGATTATTGATTTGATGGAAATGTATGTTAGACCATGCCTTAAAACTAGATTTACTGAACCTAGCCTAGTCCAATTCAAGTTGGGCTTTTAAACCAACATTGGCTAACCCAATTTGACACAAAATCCAAATTCGAGTCAGGCAGTTTTGGGTTTGAAAAATGGAAACCCAATTTCACTCCAGGCTATGTTTTGGTCCAATTTAAAAAAAAATTAAAAAATTAAAAAATTAAAAAAAAAAAAGAGAGGGAGATCTGTGGGCTGCCCATGGGTTGCACGGCCCGACCAGGGCCATGCTGGGCTGACCCTTAAGGGGTGGGCCCAGCCCATATACCCTTCATGGGCCTTGCGGACTGACCAGGGCACGACAGGGCCAGATCATGAGTGCAGGCACGGCCCAGATTTTCATGCCTAGGTCCAATAAGAAAACCTGTATAAGAGCAGAACGTGTGTGGTTAAAATAGAATTCCCGATCGATCTGTTGACCATCTGAAATACTTCAAAA